>CM062292.1:285067885-286267885 GCA_031216915.1 Pictodentalium vernedei
AGTTTGGAAGCAAGTATTTGAGAAAACACCTATGACGTCAGTAGAAAAGACCAAGTTTCTTTTTGTTATGTTTAAACAAAAACCTAGCGCTCGGGCCGGACTGCTTTTGGTGATTAAAGGTAACAAAAGGAAACTCACTTTTTATGGCGAGCTATTTAGAAGTAACTGGTTCACAGATTATCCACTTAATATTGATCAGTATCACACCCTCAAACATTAAGTGTTCACTCAAGTCTGAATATTTTTACAATTTTCAAATTGTTTTAGTTCCCGTGAAAAATATTTGCAAATCTCAAGACTTGTATATTAATGGAAAGGACAGTATATTATATTTCACGATGCGCCCACTTGATATAACAAAAAGCAGTTACAGAACATCCCGTTTCCACAGAAGTTCAAACTGGCAGGGCTGAGGAGAGGGTGGGGCCGTGTTGGTAACACAGGGTCCCGGAACTTGGGGGTCGGGGTTGGCCCAGGAGTCCAGGATGCTTGCGTCAGGCCTGTGTTCCCCAAAGTTGTGACTCCTGTGCCAAGCCTGGACCCCGATCCCCGAGCGAGAATCTGAAAGGTAAGCTGCCCGACGTATTGGAATACCGATACTAGTTGCCATTCTGTCATGTAAAGGAATGGGAGTGCCTCGTGGAGATGTTCTATCTGTTAACCCTTACTTAACATGAAAAGCATTAGATACTTACAAGCAAAATTGCATTAAAAGAAAAAAAAAAGGTTTCGATTCCATAAAGGGCTCTTTCCAATCGTTTCAATGAGAAGTCATAATTATGCCATATTTTTGAGGCAAGAAATTAAAATCGAAAGGCATTTTGTGTCAATCGAGTTGGCCGGTTTGCACCGTTACGTTGGTTGAAGTTAATACACTTATTCACATATGTACCAGACCTGTTATCACTTCAAGAATTCTTCACTTCAATGACTTAGGCATCTGCATCAGTATCCCGACACTTTCAAACGCCCCACCCCCCCCCCCCCCCCCGCCCCGGTCACAGAATTAGTCCTGGGACCCAAATTTGCTCTCCACAACCCTGTTCCAATGACGAGTTAGGTTTTGATGGCAAAAATTATTAAAATTTAAAGTCGAATTTTTTGCTCTAAATTCATATAAAATGTTCGATCAAGGCTTAACTGACCGCTACCTTATGACTGCAGCATTACAAGACGAATATCAAGTAAAGATCTGCCATTCCTCTGAACCACAGGCGTTAGTCCAAAAGTAAGTTTTTTGTTGTAAGTCGGCTGTGCCTATATCGCGATCGCAACATAGGTATGGAATAAAGTTTAGCCAATCATTTATACCTATGCTGGCATTTTAGAGGACTTCACCCACAGGCGTTGATTACCGTGTACTATTTTACCAGTATTTATTTATTAGTGTTTAAGGTCTCGTTTTTGTACAAAGGATTATGGCCACAACATGAGTATCAACTCAGGGCCAGAGGTGAGCGTTAATAAGTCATGTTGCCCATTTTAGAGAGGGTTTACACCTCCCAAGCATTGGTGACTGGGTCCTATTTACAGCCTGTTTACCGCAGTGAACAGGTCCTGCTTCAATTCCAGGGGTTCCCGCGGAGAATTTTACCAGTAAACAAACCTTGTTACCCCAGTGAAAAGGGCGGGTCCATTTCCCCGAGCGTCCCAGGGGAAGGGGCAGTGAAATGTAAACTGTTTATTCATGCTTTCGGTCGTGTTCATCACCATCAATGGCTATATTGCAACCATAAAGAATCAGTAAAGTTAAGTCACTCGATTATTCCAGGGGGTAGTTCTAAGGACTACACACGAGACTACCGGATCCTGTTGTACGAGTAATTTAAAACCTTTCCAACATAAAGTAATGCTCCACCAAGTCCACTGGAAAAACAACGCACCGTTTAATAGCCAAGCACTATCCCACATACGAGAATATCACGGTAAAGTAATCCAATACAACCGTGGCCAATTATACTGATACGGCTTCTTTGTGTGTGTGTGTGGGGGGGGGGGGGGAGGGGGGGGGTCCGTTTCTCTTTCCCCCATTTAGTTGGCGATGTCAAATTATTCGGGCCATTACAAAATGAAGGAATCTTCATTGTATTCACTGGAATTTTTATTTTATGAATAAGAGATACAGATTTCACCCTTTATCCAACGTGGCGTAAAAACCTCCAGAACATTTTAACTCTGCTTAACCCATTACCCATTGCAAACTGATTTAAATTTATTTTAAATATTTTTAATTTTTTTTCAAAAAATTTCAAAACCATATCATGTGACCCTTTTTGGAACGAGCCCGACGAGCTCGTTCCAAAGAGGGGTCACATATGGTTTTGTTGAAATTTTTCAAAAAATATTTTTTCAGCAACTATTTATTAATGTTTAAGGTCACATATCTATGCACAATGGCTAATCACGACCGCGACAGTTTTACGGGTGGAGGAAGCCGGTGTACCGGAGTGAACCACTGAGCAACGACGAGCAACTGCCAACAAGGTTAGATTGGTTGAAGACAAGCGTACCATCGCCTTAGTACACGGCGTCGTCGTGCTCCCATGTGGACAATCAAGGTCAAGTGCCATGCCCAAGGACACAACAAGAGAGTCCGAATTGATCGCTCAGACGGTCACCCATCTATTGATTAACCAGACTTGACGTTGCTTAACTTCGGTGATCTGACGAGAACCGATTACCGCAACGTCACCGCGCCCCTTTTTCAGCAAATGAAGTTGCATATTACGCGGGCGGGTGCGGGCGATTCGTTGGGTAAATGGTTAATATTTAGAACGAGCTCTGAGCTCGTTCCACAAATGGGTCAAGCTATTTTATTTATTGGTGTTTACACAATCAACATTGTGCCCATGTTTGCCCATTCTCGACTTCCGACACAGGCGTTGGTTACTGGGTCCTATTTGAGCAGTGAAATAGCTTGTTTATCACAGTAAACAAGTACTTTACCCCCACCCCCACCCCCACCCCACCCCAGGGTTCAGTCGGGCAAGGTTAAGCTATATTGTTGAATCAAAACTTCCGTCACGATTTTTTTTTTTGCGGGGGGGGGGGGGGATTTCAATTATGGGGGTTGTGGCCGGCAGCTTGAAATATATATTTTGCAATCGGGATTTAGTAGGTTAACTGATTCTAGATCAGTGCACTCACCTTCCCATCCTACCCTACAACCCCGCGCCCGATGGATATCTACATTTTGTTAGAGAACAAAGCACGAGAACGTCAACAAAACTTCAGCTCACAGACCAGATATAACTGGTTTATCAGCTGGCAATTTACTCGAGTCTTTCCGAAATTATTTAGTCATGTTTTGGAAATCTAGACACTTTACTCGTGGCCGAATGTGCTTCCGATATTCAACAAAGCTAGGCATTCAAAACACTTTCGAGTGCAGCGACAGGACTGCACTTTGGTAAAGGACAACACTGTCTGCATTTTTATTGAAGATGGTTTCATGCTCGACAGTCATGCCCAAATCACTCGATACCACGAATTTCCATCGAAAAACAAAATCGTAATTCTAAGAAATTTCAACAGGTGGCATGATACCTTGCATTGAATATGGTAACTAATCTCTATCCAATAACAGTATACTGTATGAAGGCGATCTTTTTCATTATTTGATTTTAGACAGCGTTGTTTTTACATGCTTTTTCTGTCCGATGACGTCGACCGGAAATCGAAAGTATACTCATACGTAAACAAAAGCAAAGGCTTTGGAATTTTCCCCAATGCAGCTCTGTTGCCGTGTTTTGAACAAAAATTTATACCTAGCTTTGTTCTTGGATATGTAAAGCACATTTGGCCACAAGTTGTTTTCGTGAAATATAAAATTATCAGTTCTGGTGCGAATACGGCAGCAGACTTCCAGGAACCAGTGGTGCCTACAGTCGACTCTATTAGTTGATTACATATGTGTTTCGTATTCTATACATCTCAACCTTCATTTTGATGTACATTTTGTGTATATTTAATTTGAATTGAAGGAATATCAGAGGTGAGAATTTCAAAATAAACAAAATTTCATTACTTATATAGGCCCTTAAGGTCACATTTCTGCACAATGGCTAACCGTGACAGTTTTACGGGTGGAGGAAACCGGAGTACCCAGAAAGAACCACCGAGCAACGGCGAGCAACTGCTTGCTCCCCAATATACCAACTCCACACAAGCAGGAGTAGCATTGGCTGAAGACAGATGCACCATCGACGTGCAGTACACGCCTTAGTACAGTTTCACCGTGCCTCCACGTGGGCAATGGGGGTGAAGTGTCTTGCCCAAGCACACAACGCGATTGCCGCAGGTGGGATTCGAACCGAGGACCTCTCTGCTTCCAGTCTGCACCTCTACCAACTGAGCCACTGCGCCCCCATTTTGATGTACATTTTGTGTGTATTTAATTTGAATTGAAGTTATAATCAGAGGTGAGAATTTTCAAAATAAACAAAATTTCATTACTTATATATAAGGTCTATAGGAACTGGCGAATTTTCCCAAATAGAAGAAACAAATGGTTCCAAAACACGATAATTAAACAAGTTTCATACAAGCAATGACAGGCAATGATACTGTTTTGATCTAAAGATTATTTGGAGTGCTGAAGTTTCAAACTAAAAAGTGATTTTATCGTTGAAAATCAACTTTTAAATTGCAAATTGCACTAACAACAGAACTAAAAATTCACATTTGAAACACTTAAATTACTGAAACCAACATTAATCTAAACCATGTTTCTACAGCACTTTACCGTCAAATGAACTTTGATGTGCTTTTTGAATTATTTAAAACAGGTTTTTAATCTCCACTCGGAAAGATATTTTTAGTATCAATATTGAGATGTGTAACCTTAAGAATGCATGCTTGGAATTCACTGGAGCTTCACACTTTTCATTTGTTCTGTTTACCATCAACTGAACAATGATTGTCCATCTAGTGTTAGAGACAAAATAATTAGTGTATTTATCCTTGACCAGTCAGCTGTATCATGTATTGCCATTTCAGTGTTAGATGTTTGGATTTAATCAGTGTCAACAAACATTCATGCTTATCTGTACCAAATACATCGGCCAAGGTGTAATGTACATCTTGCATGTGCCATTTGTCTCTTAAGGTGTCAAGTCTTTGTGTCATTACTGGAAAAAATATTTTGGAATGGACATTAAAAACATGTTTTAATTTTAAAATCACCTCAGAGTTCATTTCTCGGTAAAGTGCTACAGATATATGTTTTGGATTAATTTTGGTTTCATTAATTTAAGAGTTGTGTGTGAATTTTCCGTGCTGTTGTTAGTGCGATCTGCATTTTAAAAAGTTGATTTTCAACACTAAAATTATTTTTTAGTTTACAACTTCAGCAAACAAAATATTCTTAGATCAAAGCAGTATCATTGCTTGTCACCGTTTGTACGAAAATCGTTTTAGTTGTTTTAGAACTCTTTTGTTTTTGACCATTTGGGGAAATTCGCCGGTTCCTATAGACCTTAACGAATTTATAAAGCGCCATGTTCATGGCCCGGAAAAGCGGCCTCAAGGGTTCAAAGAAAATCAATGCTGTCATACATGCATTGGCGATGTGTAGTAACCATATGTATAGGAGTGGTGTACGTTATGTCGGAAAATGCCGTTCGGGTACCTAGAATTGGTGAAAAAGTGGGGGCACGTGTCCCCCCCCCCCCCCCCCCCGTCCCGGCTCCGCCGCACCTGGAACATTTCATTTCATTTTTTCAGATTTTTTTTACTTTGGCAGGGTTCTTTTCTACTCACTCTTTTATAAAATTTTCGTGATTCAATGGAAGATACATTTTTTTTCCTAATTCGAATGTTTTCCGGAGTTCTCCAGTTGCTACATCAATGTGCATATAGTGGCGAAGAAGCTTTCACGGTAATGTGGCGACAGAATCGGAGAATTTATCATTTTTTTCACTTTTCAATTCATATTTATTTTATATTAGGCCTTCCCAAGGCGAAAGAAGTAATTTTCTTTAGAGGACGAAAATCAAGTTTTACAAAAACACTTTTTGGAACTCACCTACACATGGTAGACAAAACCCACAATTGAACTTGTCTTCTTCTTTCAGAACCGCCAAATGATATTTGGGAGCTTGTTTCCAACACTGAACGACAGAAAATCCGTGCAAAAGGTGCAGCCAATCATATTGTAAGACTCGTGACGTTTTGTTTTCACAGGGAAAATTTGAATTTGAATTTTCGCGCTGAACTCGATTTAAGGTGCAAAATCAAAACCTCATTGCTATCAATAAATCAGAAATGTTACACAAAGGATATGTCTTCTTTTTACTCAATAATCAAAAAATAGTTAGGTTTTTAAAAAAAAAAATTATATTTCTAAAAAAACACTAATGGTCTCCAGTGGTGGCTTTGGCGCTGGCAACAACACTTAAATCAATATGTTTGATAGGTTTTTTTCAGGAAAGCATGTCTCAGCTCGCCCAATCTTGGATTCGGCATCGGTATTTACCCTTGCCCACGCCCTACCCACAATTTCAAAAAAACAGTGAAAAAAAAAATGAATTTAGAGTTCGCTTGGCATTGGGCGAGATTTCAATGTCTTGTTATTTTGTGATTCGTAATCGAAACCTCTCTGCTGTGCTATAACGTCAGGAAACCTGTCTGTCCACTTTGTTTTATAATATTTTGTCAATGGACGTGGGATGGGGGGGGGGGGGGCATTTCCTCCCACTTCATTTAACCTCGTGGTATGTTCAAATTTGTGTACTCCACATTGGTAAATTTTAGTACCGTGCGATTACACTTTCGACAGACAGGGTCACCTCGGATCGGACAGTTTTACATATAAAGGAATCCGGAGTGCCCGAAGAGAACCACCTAGCAACGACGAGCAACTGTCAAACTCCCCCAGCGTACTAACATCGAATAAGCATGGTTAGCATTGGTGCAACATTGACATGCAGTGTCAGGGTAAAGCCAATCTAAAAGGGAGGAGCCCCCCTCCCCCTACTTTCAAGTTCAGATATATGCATAAATTTCTTCTTTCAGTGTTGTAAGCACACATGTTTTAATTAGATAATTAGCCTCAGGTGATTCACAGTGGGATAATTCTCTGGCATATTACTAATCAGCATAAAATGTTTCCATGCTATCTGAAGTCAATTAATATCGAAGTGACCGACACATTATTTCTCGGGATACGCTTGACAGCATATGCATTGGCACGCGGTGATTTTATCTACAGAAATGTTGCGTGCCATGTGTAGGCATCCTGAAATACTGTTATCTGACCATCTAAGACCAGATATAAAGTGTCGGGAGCAAGCTAGTTCAGAGAGACTTACGTTCCGACCGTTTTGTAGACAGACTTCGGTTTGGCCGAACAGGGGACGCCATATAGGGTCTTGTGCGAGTGAAAGTGCTGGGCAGTCCACGAAACCCCATTGTACGCCGCTATTGACAGATTAGGTGGACGTTGGGGGTGCTACAAGCCCGGATTTAGAGAATAGATTAAAGTAAAGGCTAAGTTTAGTTGGCATTAGCGAGGGTCACCTCGCACCTGTCTCAAAATGTATCCTATTGTATTGTGGTATTAACCCTCAGAACGCAGAGGTTGATCGCGTAGTAGCCTTTTTTTAGTATCAGAGTGCTTTGAATATCGACTCAAGGTCGACAGTGACAATTCGCGTAATCTCGAAAGCTTAAACTAGCCGACAGAGTGGATAAACCGAATCCAAATCAGAACTATGTTGCCACAAGGTAATTAACATTACTAGTCGGAATCCCCCGGCAGTCAGAGCTGCAGACGCGCACAGACGCAAAAGATTAAGACTCGATGTTTTAAGCTCCTGTTGCGACAGGGCTATAGATAGACTGAATTGATGAAAAACTAATTAACCCCTGTGATAAGTCTTTGGTTTGTATTGATCAAATTGTTAAATGTGTTGAATGTGGAATGAGTTTTATTTTAAATCTAAATAAAAGAATCGTTGTTACTTTAATCATTGTTTCCTTTCCGCAGCCTGAAGTGATTAGGAATCACACCTAACGAAGAACGAACCTATATTTCGAGTTCACTCGGCAGGGAGGAAAATCGTAATGCGGTCCCAACTCAGCTCTGCGAGCCAAGTGTGGCCCGTGCCCGGATTCCAACCCTCCTTGTTGGCTCGTCCCACAATTTTATTTATAGCGAGGTTAATAAACGCCACGTCACCCCTCCCACGTGGATAGAGGTGTATGACATGCAGTACGACATGCAGTTAATTGGGATTAACTACCTTGCCCAAGGACACAGCAACACGACTGCCGGTGGGGATTGAACCGTTGATCTTTGAGTTTCAAATCCAATGCCGTAACCTCTGAGCCACCGCGCCCCTCGTTGAATGCGATACTTGAGTGAAGACTGGCAATATTTACGGTTGTAAGAAGAAGCTCCGTTTACAGTTTGAAAAACTATGCGAATAGACTCGAAATCTGATTCGAATCAGGTCGAAACTCTCTTCCTGATTCGAGTTGAGATTCGATTCAGCCCGGCATTTGACATTCACCGGGCTTTTTGACATGCATAAAACAACGAAAATATTGTAACAATCAAATACATTTATTTATCTATTTATTTATTTGGTTTTAACGACACTTCCGACAGCCAGGGTCAGTCCTGGTCGGGGACAGTTTTACGGGGAGGAATTCGGAGAGAACCATCGGGCAACGGCGAGCAACTGCCAGACTCCCCAACGTACTTACTCCGCACAAGCAGTGTTAGCATTGGTTTATGACAAGTGTACCATCGAAGTGCAGTACGCCTTAGTTTTCAACGCCACCATGCCCCACGTGGGCAATCGGGATTAAGTGTCTTGCCGAAGGACATAACGCAGTTACCCCTGGCGGTTGTAAGAAGAAGCTCCGTTTACAGTTTGAATAAACTCAATACTCAAGATCCGATTCGAATCGATTCGAAATTCTCTGCCTGATTCGGTTTCAGATTCGATTCGACCAGAAATTTGAGATTTGCAGGCCTCTTTTGATATGCATATATAATAAAACGAAAATATCGTAACAATCAAATAAATTCCTCCTGTTCATTTCTTTCCTTCTCCATTTCGATTGTAGTGAATGCTCATCAATTGAAAAGTTCCATACAGAACACCAGTTCAAAGTCTTTTTTCATCATGGATGATTTATCTGATATTCGATTCTATTTTCTAAAAAAAATTCGAAGAATGGATTCGAAAATTCGATGCGAGAAAAAACGGAATTCGCAGGACCCCAGTAAATCTCCAAGGTCTTCCCCGATGAAAACAATAAATTCCCATGTCAAATGGGGCACCCTGGGTACTTTTTGAAGCCTTACACACCCTGAAAGTGTAGAAAAAACATTGCAAAATGACCCACTAAATATCCGATTGAAAGTATATCAATAAATTTTAGGGCATGAACATGTTTACAGAGTTCAGATTCCCCAGAAAAATTGTGTGTGTGTGTGGGGGGGGGGGGGGGGTCTAGTACCTAGCTGCCCCACCCTCATCCCCACCCCCACCCCGGCTACGCTGCCGATGTTGAACATATTAATACTCACGCACCATGATAATGGTTTGAGTAAAAAAGGACTGAATTGAATTAACACCAAAGGCGCGACTAGGGTACAGGAACATGTGACTGCTTATAATAAACAATTGTGCCTAAAAGTAAATGTTCAATTTTTCTAATTTGTCAGGTTTTGTTGTTCCAACACCTAACTGTTTACCCCTCACTGGAACAAGCTCGTTTTAACCCTTCAACGACATAGACGATATCAAAATTTATTATTTCTTTCAATTTTTTCAAAGAATTTCAACAAAACCGATTATTTGACCCATCATTGGAACGAGCTGGTTCCCATGAGGGGGTCACGTGAAAATGGTTTTGGTGAAATGTTTGAAAAATATTTTTTTCTAGTGCTGAATTTGTATATCACACGGGCGGATGTGGGCGATTCATTAGACGACGGGTTAATGAAGAGTTATAAGCTCTCCTTAGAAGGAAAAATTGAGTTTTCTAGAAAAGTGTATTTATTTATTTATTTATTTATTTATTTATTTATTTATTTATTTATTTATTTATTTATTTGTTTATTTGTTTATTTATTTATAGGTGCTTGGGTCACATACTTCTGCACACTGACTCCAAAGTATTCCAATTATATTCACAGAAGGGGCGTCGTGGCTCAGCAGGTAGACATGAAGGCTGCAAACCGAGAGGTCCTCGTATTCCAATTAAATTCATAGAAGGCATGCCTTGATGATGTAGTCGGAATATTTCTGTCTTCTATTCACTCTTTTTCCTATAATAGTGCGAATGCAAAATACCCTATTGCGATGATTTTTGCTAAAGGGGTAGGTAGTTACTTGTACTTGGCCATCTATGGTTTTCAGGCGTTTTGGGTCTTGTGTTTGGCTCAAGAGGCCACAGGATGTTCACAACTCCTACTTTTGCTGATAAATGTAATCTTTGAAACAATAGCCATCATTTAAAACAGTAGAGAATCTCTTCCAAACAAACTCATTAGAGAGTAATATATAATGAGTCACACAGAATAACAATGCTGGTCAAGGGAGACAACTCTAGCTTCGTTCATATCAGCCGAGATAGGCGTCATATTAGTCGACTTTAAAGTCATGTCAGCAGAGTTTGGTAATGGGCGATACTGGGAAAGAAAATCATATCTGATAAATCAAAATGTATGTCGACTTCAAGCCCGCATTGATGGTAAAGGCAGCGGAAGCTCGATAAAAGTGAAGGAGCACAAAATTTAAAGGCCGCCATTGTTCAGCCCAATGGAAGGAAAAGTTGCAATCATATATCGGTAAATGTACCGCGACACACTACAGTGTATTGTTTAGATGGGAATGCCGCGGTGTGGCCACTGTCCTGTCCATTTCTTCCCCTTCAATCATCCAGCCTTCGGGTTGGAAGATGGTCGAAGTAGAAGAAACGGACTGAAGCGGCCGACGGTGGGATTCATTGGCCAAATGTTGTTTGAATTTGCAAATAATATATTACAGGAATACTTTATGTTGGCACATTTGCATGCGCTTAACCCATTGTGTCTCCACGCAAATTGTCTGTAGAAAAGAAAGTGGAGGGGCACGTGTAACCTGTGTCCCCCCCCCCCCCCTGGTTCCTCCACCTCAGATTGATCGTAAGGGTCAAGTGCGTCGAGTACGTTGCATTTACTTTTAAAATAGCTTTGTTGGAGGATAAGTGTTGTGTGGAAACTTAAAGGGTCGAACCAGACAGCGGAAATGGCGTTGCATCCTTAGGCAAGGCACTTAATCCCGATTGTCCACGTGGGGGCTCGGTCACGCCCTTGTACTAAGGCGTACTGCACGTCGATCGCGCACTTGCCTTCAACCAATGCTAACCCTTCTTGTGCGAAATTGGTACGTTGGGGAGTCTGACAGCTACTTGCCGTTGTTCGGGTGTTCTCCTCGGGTAATCCGGTTTCTTTCATCCGTAATACTGGCCGAAACGAGGTGACCCTGCCGAAAGTGTCGTTAATCCCCTCCCGAAAAAAACTTGAACAGATATTGAAAAATGGGTCTATAAAGTATCTTTGCTTCTTGATCGCAACTGCTAACTAACAGTTGTCTCCATCTTTTTCAGTTGTATGCCCATCTAGTAATCACTACTTGTTAAAAGAGATTTTCTGATGAAATTTTAGAAGAGAACTGAGCATGCCCACAAGCCACCCTTTCCCGGTATCTATACCACTTCTGTTTATGAAGCGAATATGTTTGCGATAATTTACGGAAGCCTATTAGCTTCACGTCGTTTTTAGTTATTAAATTGTAGCTACAATTTAATAAATTTTACCTACAATTTAGCACACTTCACCCCGATTGCCTACATGGGGGCACGATGGCGCTGTGTACTGAGGCGTACTGCACGTCGATAGTGCGCATGTCTTCAACCAATCTAACCCTGCCTGTGCTGCGGTGCAGAGTTCAGAGTTACGATGTTGGAGAGCTGACAGCTGCTCGTCGTTGCTCGGTGGTTCTCTCCGGGTACTCCGGCTTCCTCCACCCGTAAAACTGTCACGGTCACGATTAGCCATTGTGCATAAGTATGTGACCTTAAACACCAATAAATAAATAAATAAATACCTACAATTTAGCTAAATTGTAGTTACAATTTAATAAATTGTAGTTACAATTTAGCTAAATTGTAGTTACAATTTAATAAATTGTAGTTACAATTTAATAAACTGTAACTACAATTTAGCTAAATTGTAGTTACAATTTAATAAATTGTAGTTACAATTTAGCTAAATTGTACTTACAATTTAATAAATTGTTACTACAATTTAGCGCCTGTACTTTTATTGGTCAAGCTAAATTGCAGCTGCAATTTAACTGGCCAATCGGGTTCGTTGTTTTGTTTTCGCTGAAAATGGCCTGAATAATCTCTTTCTTTGAGATGTTTCACACATTCCGCCGGTTGAGTCAGTCACGGCAACAAAATCAAACAACAGAAATGGGAAAATAAAATCATCATCATTTTATTATAAATATAATTATTTTTATTTTGGTTATCATTGGGCATAAATTGAGTATTATTGGGCAACATTGGCAACTTGGGTGTCTTTGTGTATCATTGGGGTAAAACACATGCCGTAAGAAATAGAGGGCCCTAGGTAGCGCCGATCTGCATGGGCCTGTAGGTTCAAGTAATGTACAAGATCAACCATGTTGTGGCCCCGCGGGAGAAAATTTGTTTAATCCAAAAGGAAAAGGAGCCATTTCCAAGCACTTGAACATCTCAAAAACATCGTTTCACGCGATTCATGTTGCATATTTGAGAGAATGTTATCGTTTTGCTCAATTCCGTGTGAAATGTGGGACCCCTTAAATTATTGAAGCCCTGGGCGTTTGCCAGTCTGGCCATTCCTGAACAATTGGTGGAAAGGTTTTGTGTACGATTTTTTGTGATAACATAGAACATATATAGGGCGACGGGCGTGCACAATGGGCGGGGAGGAACTGTCATAATTGTACAAAGTTGAAAATGGTTGCTTTTAAAACAAAAACTTCAACAAGTTCTGCCTTCAAGAACATTAATAAAAAATTGCATAAATTGTTTGTTTACCCCCGTGTGCCCCGCCTGCTGACCAAATGCAGATATCTTGGTTTCGCCCAGCGAGTTCATGATTTTACATCTTAGTCACATGCATCCCCGATTTATGGATTCGATCCGAGCTAAAGCACTCGGCGCCAAAATCTACTTCCATGATTTGAACTATCTTGGCTTTATTCCCTCAGCATGCAATCAGGACATTCATAAAACAACAACAAACCCCATAAGTGACGAGAAGGTTATTTTTGTTAGGCCTAGTTAGTTATTTTGGTTTCATGAAACTTTCAACGACCAGTGTTGTGTTATGTCGGTGACAGGCTTACGGATGGAGGAAGCTAGAGTACCCAGAAAGAACCACCTAGTAACGATGAACACCTACCAGCTACCCAACATCATAACTCCATCCTGCAGCATAGGCAGGGTGGGAACGATTGACAACAGAAGTAAGTCGATAGCGGTTTATATGCGTCCATACACAGAGTCATCGTGCCCAGTGTGTGCACTGGCATTATTCAGCCTCGAGCACAAAAGTCAAGCCGTCTATCAGTGATTCACCACTACCCCTACATTTATCATAACAGTATCCTCATGGAATTAACTAGAATTGAGGTTGATCTCCATGCTATCTTATTTTACGAATTGAGAATGTTGGTTTTCTTTACAAATGTTCAAGCATTTTTTGGAGCTGGGTGTGCCTTCAAAGACTGAATTTTTTCCGGGTCGGGAAAACATCCTCAAAACGCTTACCACCTTTGGGACGCAATTTTTCTCACTACCGGTTCAAAAACACCTAAATCCTGCCGGTCTGAGTGTTATGATAGTGATCCAATTTCAAGCTATCGCCCCAAAATGCCACGGCTTCCGTGTTTCCTAGGCTACACATATTACATTCCCTTTCTATCTAACACTCTTTTTAATGCCCCCCCCCCCCTCCCCTCGCCATAGTTCTAGTGATTTCGATCTAACCCTAAACAACAGTGACCCCAAGCGAACCACCACGATAACGTTCAAGAGCGGGCGCCTCTTTCTTACTTAGCCAGTCAAATAAGCTTTTGGATTTAACACCCACCCTCTCATTCCCATTACAATCCTCTAAAATTCTATAAAAACTCGCCGACTGATACTGTTTTAAACTTCTAATATTTGCCCCTCAAATTGACGATTTTCGACTATTTCAAGTGTAAATGCAGGATTGAGTAGAGAGCCATGGTACGTGCGAATGCCACCGATTGGCCACTTAAATTGCAGCTACAATTTAGAATGACCAATGAAAGCACAGGCGCTAAATTGTAACGCCTGGGGCGCATATCTTACGTGGGTGACAGATATGAACTGGCTCTACTTGATTTCATACCAGTTTTACGGATCATGGTGTGAGGTGCCAAAAGTAACTAAAACAAATATAAAAGTAATCCCTTGAGAACACCGGTGAGTGGAGCTGTGCTTGTGTACGGCGCTAACTCTTCACCTAAACAACGGTCAAAACAGACCAGCGCTATTAAACATCATTCAATTTTCCTATCTTTAATTTTTTGTCTCCAAACATAGCTTATGACCCCTCATTGGCACGAGCTCGTTCCAATAAGTGCCACAGCTGTGTTTTCGATGCAGAAAATGAATTATTCCAGAATTTCATTTCCAAGTGTCTGCCTTACCTGTTTGGGAAAGGGATAAACAAGTTCTGCTGTACTGGTAAAGTAGTAACCGGAACCAACGTCTGGGTGGGAGCCTCCTTTAAGGGCTTTGGTTACCCAATTTTTTAAGTAATCTTGGATTTAAAAATCGGCATACAAAAGCGAACAAAATGTCTGAAATTGTATCCTACATAGTCCACAATTTTGCTGACATTGATTGCAGTATTTTAGCCGGAATATCAAATTTGAATTTCAGTTTAGATTAAAAAAAGTGAACCCGAAACAACAAAATGACTAACGAAATGAAAGATTAACTGTTTGATACTGCAGATTAACAAGAGTGATGCCGTCCATAATTAGGAGATAAACGAGTTAGACGTTCGAGCATTTGTGTATGGAAAGCCATATGGTTTTCCCTAGTCATATTCAGCTCTTTTCACAAATCGCCATTCAATTTTTATTTCAATTTTTTGTCTCACAAACAGCTTATGATCCCTCATTGGAACGAGCTCGTTGAGCTCATTCCAATTACATTTGAGCTGTTTTTGACGCACAAAAATGAAAAAGATTAGTTATTCGAAAATTTTGTTTGCAAATGTTTCCTTTACCGAATGTATAATTTAACAAGAGACGTCTATCTCCACTGTAATTCCTGTCATATTAGAAGTGAAAACATTCCCCAAACCAGTTTTATCGGAAGAAATACAAATCATTTTCGATCAGTCTATTTGCCATGTTCGAATTATTTGAAACAGCCGAGTTGTGTTCGATTGGAGTACGGTGAGTGAATTTACATGAAATTAGCGCACGGAGCCGACCGACTCAGCCAATCAAATTACGGGTTCAGAAAGAACGAGGTCAAATTTAACTGATGAATTACAAATACACATGCATCAAAATTTAGGTTTTAAAAATTTGAATCTTGGAATTTTATCTTGTCTTAAAATATTTTAAGGGGACGTCCAACCTAACTTTGGTCAAATTTCATGTAATTTACTTCCAGGCCTAAAAAGACCTAAAATGAATAACCCCAATAAATTATATACCAAAATGCTTGAAATTTTGCCATGGAACTGTGGTAGATAGCACCGCCTGAAAGTCTGCTATTGCATAAGTAACCGTCCAGATTTTAGACAATAAATGCCTTAAATTTGTTGAATAGTTAAATTCTGCAATCCTTCTAGTACAGACTCGGAAAAATCTTATCATTCTTGCAAGGAACAGACCACGAGACAAATTGTAAAATTTAGGATGCTTCCATTTCAAAAGGGCTGCCATTTTTCTTGTTTACCTTTTATGAAGTTCACCAATGGTCAAATCCACACAGTTCAGAAGAAAAAGTATGGAGTTAGAATGCATCAATGTAAAATGTTGAATGCCCATTGTGGCTTTTGTGAGTCTGCCGTGACCATACCCCCCCCCCCCCCCCCCCACAATCCTGTGCCATTTTGCATGAGATCTTATCAAACTGGTAACATACGATGAGATTGATACACCAAAAAACTGCCAAACTTCCTGATTTAGTGTTAAATGTGTCCATTTCTGGGGTTGCATGAGCAAGACTGCTGGACGTCTATGCTAGAGGTCCCGAGTTCGACCCCCGCACGGGACGACTCTCGTTGTCCTTGGGCAAACACTTTATCCCAGTTAACTACATATGGGCACGATGGCTGTACTGTACGTCGATGGTGCGCATGTCAACCGCTGTAACTCTGCTTGAGCCGAGCTTGAACAGAGAATGTTGAGGAGCTGACAGTTGCTAGTCCTTGCCCGGTGGTTCTTTATGGGTACTCCGGCTTCCCACACCCGTAAAACTGTCATGGTCACGATTAGCCATTGTGCTTGAGTATATAACCTTAAGCACAATACAATAAATAAATTGCCATGTTGCTTACTGTGACCCAAACCACCAATTAAAAAAATTAAAAAAATTATCCGCGTGGGCAAATTCACTGTTTTGTTTACAATCTATTCCTTTGCCGTTTCTCAGTATGAACATATCAGTTGGAATTTGGTCTTGGGATTTTGCTACTTGGGACTTTTGAACGATATTGTCACGATATTTACGGTACACCACCAAGCCAGTGTGGCAAGGGTGGGGGTTGGGGTAATTTAGTATGGATGTCATTGTGATTTACAGACGGCCATCTCTGAGTGCATCACTGAGTGCATTCGCGATCGCAAACCCGAAGGCACATGTCCCTCAGTATGTAACGCCATTTCCGCGGAGCTCTGTGGCTCAGTAGTTAGGGCATTGAACTTATAGTAAGGCCCACGGCTCGGTCCCGACCAGCGGTAACTGCATTCTTGGGCATGGCACTTCATCTCGATTGCTCACGCGGGGGTACGGTGGCTCTGTACCAAGGCGTACTGCAAGCAGATGGTGCAACTTCAGCCAATGCTAGCCCTGCTTGTGCGTATTAGGTTGGGAAGTATGACAGGCGGTGGTTCGCCAAGGTGGTTTGGTATGCTCAATCCATAAAGCTGTCCGACGCGAGATGACATGGCTGTACGAAGTGTCGTTAAACCCCACTAAATAACGCGTTATCTGACCGGCTAGTGCACATTGCAAATATCAATGACGCGTGCTATATCCAGTTTATCTCACGTACTACACCCATGTAATAAAAATCGACCCGCTTGGGAACTCCGGAAAGTATAGCTGTGCTTGCGTACTAGGGTAAACGTACTGTTTTATTAGTAAAAAAAGATGCATTTTTTCCATAATTCAAGGATTTTGATCAATGCAATCTTGTTTGAATTGAGCTCTGTCAAACAAGATTGATTTAGTTAAATGTCTTGCTGCATTATGGTAAAAACATTGCCGTCTCAAATGTTGGTATTGTGACATCATTATTCGTGAGTTAATCAAAATGCAAGTATCTGCTTGACATGCTTGGTAAAGTTAATTTGTCCAATTCTGTACACCGTTTAAAACACACCACACCCATTTGTCAAGAATTTGGAAGTATTCGGGGATCAAGATTTGACCGCTGAAATCGTTTAGCGAAGAGACGGCTATATCTCACGGAAGTTACTTTGGCTAAAAGGGTTCAGTGAAAGTGCTTAATTCTTGAATAATCTGATGAACTTTCACCTCGGTAGCGGTTAATTGGTATACACATTGAACTTCAAATCGAAAAGCCGTAAGTTCGGCCATAACTCACATCTGCATAATTGGACAAAGATATAGCTCAGTACAACACGTCAATGGTACACCAGCCTTCAAGCAATATTAATTCTGCATGTATCGTTTAGTAAGTTGGATGGTCAGATAGTTATTAGCCGCTGCTTTTGCTCGGTCTTAAAATTGTCCTTCATGGCATCGTCCTGGCTGTTGAACGTGGTGTTAAACCTCAACAAAGAATCGCTATTCAGATAGTAACTTGGTTTTCATTTACGGTTTCTGACCCCCCACATTGCAACGGGTTGAATTCGTTGTAATTGTAGGTCTGTAGAAACCCCGTGGGAAGGCTGGTAGGGAAGTGGTGCTTGTTTAATGTGGCAAACAAGTACTGGTTTACTGGTAAAATAGGACCCAGTCACCAGTGTTTGTAAATGGGCATCATGCGTATCAAAGATTGGCTGGATTTGACTTGATATCCATGTTGTGGTCACGATTAGCCACTGTACGGAAATATGTGACCTTAAATAAGTATAGGTCTATTGCTGTGTGAAATATCAAAATAGACAATTATATTGGTAGTGTGGCCCAGACTGGTGTTTCAAGTTTTTAAAGCCAAAGGAAGGACAGCTCAGAAAACTGGAAAAGTGTCTGCATCATATTCTATACTTGGAGCACGACTTTGTGACCAAGACAATATTGTTAAAATGTTAACAAATCTAAGCTAGGTTTTTCGGCTGTAGATAGGGATATTAAAATGGTTCTAGAAAAGAAATTGAATTCTAGAGTACTGCACAAAGCAACTTTGGGTAGGTGGAGGAATAACCATTGAAGGCCAAATTCATACAATTTCTACAACAAACTGGTATCCAACCAGCAACGTTTGGGTAAATTTACAAGTTACATTCAAGGTGCTTTGGTGGTCCTTGACCTTGACCACCAATAACTATTTTGAATATTTCAAGTGTTCCAAAGATTTCAGTGAACATCGTCGAGCTCGTTCCAATGAGGCCAGATATGGCTTTGTTGAAATGTTTTTGAACCAGTCAATCTGTAAATGACAGGGGGGGGGGGGGGGGGGGCAATTTTGAGGGTAAAAGGTTAAGGATTAAATGAGTCACCACGTCGAGGTGATTCCCGTGTTAACAAGTCACGTATAAAAACCTGAATTATTTCACCCCTTCCAGTCTTTTGGGAGTTTCCAGAGTTTGTTCCCTTGTGGAGTTTTCGACTCTTATAGCGCATTTCACTATACCAATTTCAAGTGCATGTGGAGAAGTGCTTGTTTGTGTGGTAAACATGTTAGTAGTATGTAAGGTATGAATCGTCCCTTATTACCCTGACTTTTGGGGGAGCAGCTAGTGTTAAATTCCCATAGGAACCGGACTTTTGGGGGAGCAACTTTGGGGGAGCAAAAGTACGGCCCCTTGCAGCTAGATCCGCCAAATGGTGTAGGTACTGTATATAAAGTATGCTATGGCATGTATAGTGATATATGTACGCATGGGGCTATAGGTATATATTATGGGTAAGTGGTGGAAAGAGATGTGAAAATTGGGTTTTCTTGAAAGTTTTTCCCGCGAAACGGTTGACGTTGCTATTGACGTCGTGACGTCATGACGTCATGATACGCGCGCGACGTCATAGAGATGCTGACCACTGTTATTGTCCAATATACAATCTGACATAACGTTGTTCGGGTCAGGGGGTGTCGGACTTCTCGTATGGGGTGGCGGCGATATGGTAGTAGTGGTATATATGCATGTAGGTCCCAAGTTAGCCCTTAGTACTATTAATCCACCTTATGCTTCATATTATCCTATGTCTGATATAGCTAAGTCAAGCAGTAGGGTGGGTGGGTGGTAGTGTGGTATTGCGAGATAGTCATAGGTGGTTTAGATTGGCAGTACAGGATGAATGATCTGTTGGTCTATTACCCCCCTTTGTACTATTAACCTACCGAATCCTTTGTATTATCTTATGACTGGTATTGGTAGTTTAGTGTTAGGCCAGGCAGTATTATGCTAGGTTGTTTAGAACGGGTGGCGTAGGATGCATGGTATATACCCCTGTAGGTCCAGTCCTCGATATTATTAACCAGCCGATTGCTTTGTACTATTCAATGACTGGTATAGGGAGTACGTTATGACAGGTCAAGTGGTATTGTAGAGTTGGGGTGGGGGTAATGCCGGGCAGTATAGAACAACGGTATAGTATGGACGATATATACCTCTGTGGGCCCCTGCAGGTCCCATGTTAGCCCTTAGTACTATTAATTCACCTGATGCTTCATGTTATCCTATGACTGGTATAGGTAGTATGCAATGCTAGGCATAGAGGTATTGTGGGTAGGGGTACTGCCTGGTAGTTTAGAACGGTACTATAGTATGGGCGGTATATACACCTATAGGCCCCCTGTTAGTGCTTGGTACTATTAACCAACCGATTGCTTTGTTTTATTATATGGCTGGTATATGTAGTACGTTATGGTAGATCTAGTGGTTTTGTGGGGGTGGGGGTAATGCCTGGAAGTATAAAACAACAGTATAGTATGGACAATATATAGCTCTGTGGGCCCCCGACAGCCGTTGATACTACTAATCGACTTAATAATGTATGTCACCCCATAACTAATATAGGTAGTATGTAATGTGGGGCCAGACGTTATTGTGGGTGGGTGGATGTAATGCATGGTTGCCTAGTGTGGTAGTGTAGGGATTACGCGTTCTCCCCCTACAGGTCCCATGTTAGTCCTTAGTACTATTAATCCGCCTAATGCTTCATGTTATCCTATGACTTGTATAGGTAGTATATAATGCTAGGCCAAGGGGTACTGTGGGTAAGTGTAATGCCTGATGTTAAAACACGGAATCCAAATTTTACGGACTCGGCTAGGAATCCCAATTACGTAATGCTTTATATGTATACACTGATGGAACATTTTGAAGGCCTGGGCGAAGGTATAGCTAGGAAGTAGTGGTACACGTCAATATTAATGGATGGTAGTTTAGTCAATAGTACTGGTACAAGACCGCAATGGAACAAGCCTGCTCTAGAAGCTAATGGTAGGACAGATAGGCCATCGACCTGTAATGGCCTTGGAGATTTGGCGACAAGATGGAAGCGGTTGGTAAGACTACATTAGACCCATTGAGGGCTTTTACATAGCCTAATGCGACAAAAAAAGGATTCTCCAAAAGGTATCCTCGATAGGTATCCTCAATAGGTATCCTCAAATAATACAAAACCAGGTCATAGGTATCCTCAAATACCCGTATGTGCCTATGTGATAGGGCATATTGTGTCACATTGTGCCTTTTCACATAAGCACATATGACAAAAAGGGATTCTCCAGTAGGTATCCTCGATAGGTATCCTCAAATAATACAATGCCAGGCCATAGGTATCCTCAAATACCCGTATGTTCCTATGTGAAAAGGCACAATGTGACACAATATGCCCTATCACATAGGCACATGCTTTATGTGCCGATATGTGCTTATGTGAAAAGGAACAATGTGTCACATTGACGTGTACCACTACTTCCTAGCTATACCTTAGCCCAGGCCTTCAAAATGTTCCATCAGTGTATACATATAAAGCATTCCGTAATTGGGATTCCTAGCCGAGTCCATAAAATTTGGATTCCGTGTTTTAACATCAGGCATTACACTTACCCACAGTACCCCTTGGCCTAGCATTATATACTACCTATACAAGTCATAGGATAACATGAAGCATTAGGCGGATTAATAGTACTAAGGACTAACATGGGACCTGTAGGGGGAGAATGCGTAAACCCTACACTACCACACTAGGCAACCATGCATTACACCCACCCACCCACAATGACGTCTGGCCCCACATTACATACTACCTATATTAGTTATGGGGTGACATAAAGTATTAAGGCGATTAGTAGTATCAACGGCTGTCGGGGGCCCACAGAGCTATATATTGTCCATACTATACTGTTGTTTTATACTGCCAGGCATTACCCCCACCCCTACAAAACCACTAGATCTACCATGACGTACTACATATACCAGCCATATAATAAAACAAAGCAATCGGTTGGTTAATAGTACCAAGCACTAACAGGGGGCCTATAGGTGTATATACCGTCCATACTATAGTACCGTTCTAAACTACCAGGCAGTACCCCTACCCACAATACCCCTATGCCTAGCATTGCATACTACCTATACCAGTCATAGGATAACATGAAGCATCAGGTGAATTAATAGTACTAAGGGCTAACATGGGACCTGCAGGGGCCCACAGAGGTATATATCGTCCATACTATACCGTTGTTCTATACTGCCAGGCACTAACCCCACCCCCACTCCACAATACCACTTGACCTGTCATAACGTACTCCCTATACCAGTCATTGAATAGTACAAAGCAATCGGCTGGTTAATAATATAGAGGACTGGACCTACAGGGGTATATCCCATGCATCCTACGCCACCCGTTCTAAACAACCTAGCATAATACTGCCTGGCCTAACACTAAACTACCAATACCAGCCATAAGATAATACAAAGGATTCGGTAGGTTAATAGTACAAAGGGGGGTAATAGACCAACAGATCATTCATCCTGTACTGCCAATCTAAACCACCAATGACTATCTCGCAATACCACACTACCACCCACCCACCCTACTGCTTGACTTAGCTATATCAGACATTGGATAATATGAAGCATAAGGTGGATTAATAGTACTAAGGGCTAACTTGGGACCTACATGCATATATACCACTACTACCATATCGCCGCCACCCCATACGAGAAGTCCGACACCCCCTGACCCGAACAACGTTATGTCAGATTGTATAGTGGACAATAACAGTGGTCAGCATCTCTATGACGTCGCGCGCGTATCATGACGTCACGACGTCAATAGCAACGTCAACCGTTTCGCGGGAAAAACTTTCAAGAAAACCCAATTTTCACATCTCTTTCCACCACTTACCCATAATATATACCTATAGCACCATGCGTACATATATCACTATACATGCCATAGCATACTATATATACAGTACCTACACCATTTGGCGGATCTAGCTGCAAGGGGCCGTACTTTTGCTCCCCCAAAGTTGCTCCCCCAAAAGTCCGGTTCCTATGGAAATTTAACACTAGCTGCTCTCCCAAAAGTCCGGGTAATAAGGGGCGATTCATACCTTACATACTACTCATGTTAATGCTTTACTGGTAAAATAGGACCCCGTGACCAACACCTTGTTTAGAAATCCTCTAAAGGGACAGCGTAGGTTTGGTTAGCGAAACGTGTCTTCAAACCCATGTTGCAGTCTAGAGAACCATAGATGAAGAATGCACCTTAACCCCTTCACTAACAGTATTTAAAAAAAAATTGAGATAGGACCCATTCACCAAAGCTTGGGATGTGCAAACCCTCTAAAATGGGCAACATGGCTTACTAACGCTCACACCTTGTCTTGAGTGATACTCGTGTTGTGTTCATGATTAGCCATAGTGCAAAAATGTGACCTTAAACACCAATAAATATAACTAAATTTGAAACTTTCCTACAATTTCACATTTAAATAAAATCGTACAAATATGGATATCATTTGAACCAGCTCGACGAACTGGTTCCAATGATATCCATATTTATAGTTTTATTGAGAATTTTCGCTGATATTTTAGGCTGTGGTAGGCTTACTCTTAACCAGCTGAACATTTTCAAGGTATGTTTCATCAAACTAACAGCAGCCATGACTTGATTTGACGAACAGGTTATCCATATTTAACTCTAGAAATCGTTGATAAAAAGTCAGTTAATTTACAGTGAGGAATTTGATTAAATGTTCCCAAATTATACCTCGGTGGCAAGTGAAATCCTGCTTCACCAGAAACACGTCTTGCCGGACATTTTTGTGATTTGTCTGAACTTTGAACTTATTCTGGATATGGAGGAGCCGCCAAATCTACATAATTCAGAAGGCGAGGATAGAGGATTGCAGATGGAAGATGGTATGTACGGGTTTGCTTTTAGAACCCCAACTGGCCGTCGAGTTCTGGACTACTTCCGAAATACCAACTGAAAAAGTCTTTTCATTCACAACACTTGAGGCATATCACACTAGACTTGGGTGACAATCAAAAGGGAGAGGGAATCTACTAACTGGTCTTAGGGTTGCTTAACAAATGATTTAGGATTTGATCGATAGCCTAACTGCCAGTGAGTGCCGTTATTGGAAATATTTTGTTTCCTTTAACGGTGGTATGTTTTCTCAAATGTTGTGAATGAAAAGGGGGTTAGTCAAATCGGGGTTAAAAGGTGAGTGAGAGTGGTGAACATTTAGTACACCAAGCTACTTTGGGTATATTTTATTTATACTGTGATTGTCAGATTGGGAGCGCGGTGGCTCAGTAGGTAGAGGTGCAGGCTGCAAGCCGAGATGTCCTCCGTTCGAACCCCACCAGAGACAACCGCGTTGTGTCCTTGGGCAAGACACTTCATCTCCATTGCCCGCATGGGGGCGCAGTGGCGTTGTGTACTTAGGCGTACTGCACGTCGATGGTGCACTTGTCTTCAACCAATGCTAACCCTCTTTGTGTGGAGTTAGTATGTTGGGGAGATGACAGTCGCTCGCCGTTGCTCGGTGGTTCTCAACGTGTACCCCGGCTTCCTTCACCCGTAAAACTGTCACGGTCACAATTAGCCATTGTGCATAAATATGTGACCTTAAACACCAATAAATAAATAAACAAATAATATAGATTGTCAGATTAATAAGTTTAAATGTTGAATAAATCAATACTCAAACGTGCGATTGTTTACATGAGCACCGATGGATGGTACTTACGCAGGCAATTTTATGGCCGAAACGAAATAGAAAACGAAACGCGCAAATTACTGTGCACTTTTTTCATTTTCGCATAACATACTTTCGAGTTTTGGACGCTTTATTAACATGAGACAAGCTCAGACAACGTATGTTAATTTGTGGTATCTTATGAGGTAAACTTATTGAAAAACGTAAATAACTGCCGCTTTCATTTCAATCTTCGCGAGGCGACGAGCGATAAATTTAGACAAGTTTGCATTCAAGGCGAGATCACTTGGATGTAGTTCCACTGTAGGTGTAAATTTTAACTATTGAAAACCCATTGCAGGCGTGTTCACCACGGTTGGTGTGTAAAGATAAAATATTTCATAGGTTTTTTTATATATATATAAGAATAGGTAACCATGGTATAAATCGCTGTTAATTTTACCGTTAAGTTAGATAAAGGGTTAGTTAAGTCTTTCAACTCACCAAAGCACTTGAACGATAAGATACCACGATGTTCCATGAACTAAAATATGGAACATGAACTCTGTGAATGTTGGTAGGTTAATTCGTATATCCAATCGGAAGCCTCGGGCAGCACGTTGGAAATATTAATTAAACCAGCCCACGAGTTAACCATCAGATTATTAGCTATTCGTTTGAAACAGAATATTTGAATATGGGTTAAGACTGGTGGTCGTCTTTTGTGACCGTGTCTTAAATACGTCTGCCACTTTATCTTGTCCTTTCATCGATCCCTGTTAAACCTCAGAGTGCAAAACAAGTGACCACCCTACCATGTTTTAAGTTACTTTTGAACCTGGTTCCATTGTTGAGGCGGAAACTACGTTGTCCTTGGGCAAGACATTTCACCACCATTGCCCACGTGGGGGCACGGTGGCATTCTGTATTAAGATGTGCTGCACGTCGACGGTGCACCCTCAACTACTGCTAACCCTGCTTGTGTGGAGTTAGTATGTTTGGGAGGGGGTGACAGACGTTCGCCGTTGATCGTTATTCTCTCCAGGTCCTCTGATTTCCTCCACTCGTAAAGCGGTCCGACTCGTGACCCTGGCTGTAGCAATTGTCGTTAAACCCCAATAAATCAATCAATTTATACCTTACAATTGCCAAACTACACGTTTCAGATAACTTTCAGATTCACCTGTCTACATTTGCACTATTTCTAATTTGATTTTTACCAAAAAGCACATTAATGTGCGATGACGTAGAACATAATGCCGGATTATGAGAGTGCAACGATCAATGTATGAAAACCACTGAGATAGGTAGTCCTTTCACGGAAATATGATCATTGTAAGGGTAGTATTCATGGTTCGTCGTTCAAGGATCAAAATGCACTCTCCACCCAAGGGAGGACTTGAAATCTGTACTAGCAACAATGTCGACAAGTTGTTCGATAATGAATGGTTAAAGTAGACCACCTTGGCACTGGATCGGTTTTAGATCCACTTGGCAAAGGATTGGCATGAATACCTACCTGGAACAGGATAGTTATAATGAACCACAACACATTTGATTGGTATGCAGACCAACTTAGCACTTGACTTGTATGTTTCTCTCTTTAGCGTTCTGTGTATAGACATATATGGCACTGAATATGCTGGTAGAGCTACAAACGAGTAGTTTAGCACGCAGAGCTACAAGACACTGGATTGTAGAGCCACAAAACACGAACTGGAGAGCTACAATGGACTGAATTGTCATGCAGAGCTACAGGGGACTGGATTGTCATGCAGGGCTACAGGGGACTGGATTGTCATGTAGGGCTACAAGGGACTGGATTGGCATGAAGGGCTACAAGGGACTGGGTTGGCATTAAGTTGAGTACACGATTGCTGAGCACTGGATTGGCGCGTAGACCCACAAGGCAGTGGATTGGCGCGTAAACCCACAAGGCAGTGGATTGGCGCCTAGACCCACAAGGCAGTGGATTGGCGCCTAGACCCACAAGGCAGTGGATTGGCGCCTAGACCCACAAGGCAGTGGATTGGCGCCTAGACCTACCAGGCAGTGGATTGGCGCCTAGACCCACAAGGCAGTGGAATGGCGCCTATGCCCACAAGGCAGTGGATTAACGCCTATGCCCACAAGGCAGTGGATTGGCGCCTATGCCCACTAGGTAGTGGATTGGCGTCGAGACCCACTAGGCAGTGGACTGGCTCCTAGACCCACACGGCAGTGGATTGGCGCGTAGACCCACAAGGCAGCGGATTGGCGCGTAGACCTTGACACTGGATTGGAATGGATATGCTGTCTTGCCACTGGGTTTCCGCACGTACCTACATGGTAAGGCTATGTATGTTATCCTCACGGCACTAAGTTATTTGTTTGAAGATTGAAGAATGGAGATGGGCGACCTCTATGAATGCGGACTTGTGATCGACACAATATAATGTCACATAAAGGCTGATATCGTTAGGACTAGTCTCACTTATGAGCTCATTTTTACAAATTGCAATATAAGTGAAGAACTGACAAGATGTTGTGACGTAAGTTATTCTGGTTGAAATACGACAGTTGTGCAAGAATGTCATTGAGTGGAACGTTCCGGACTCCACGATTGTCACATTTTCCGTAAAATGGTCTTAATCGGTAGCGTTCCAAACAAACACTAGACAGATGAAATGACCTCGATTAACACACCAAAATGATTAGTTTAAAAACAGTTAAACGCAACATCGAAAACAAGTTATTTTTGACACCTTGGCAATCAAATCGCCATTTAACGGAAAGTTTAGAATTTAAAACCAGACATTCTAGTACGTGGTGGTTAATCCAGTTAATACATTTGGAGGCACATGGATTGAAATGAAGGCTTCATCTGGGATCCTCTTCACACAATGTTTACCGAGTATGACCCAGAGACTTCATGCAGAAAGGTTTTGGGCCCATTGTCAACACCAGGATTTCCGGGCACATATGCAATGTGACGATTTAACAAAGAGGACGATTGGCATGTTTCGCCATTTATATACAACTGCAGGATTGTACGTGGATATGGAAATGTAGGAGGAAACTGTTTCATCCAACTGCTTAAAAGCATATACATGACACTGCAATGGAGTACGAGTCCGATACTGAAGGGTAATAGTTTGGTAACTATTTGTGAAACTAATGGAACATAAAGAAACTGAACAAAGAAATTAAACGACGATGGAGTACGTTTGAAAATGCGCATTAGCCAACCCCAAAACCTTTAGTGAGCCAAACGACCTGGAATGTGAGGCAAGCTTTCTTGTAGCGAAGCAGGAGTACAGTAGGCTTTCCGTATACTATAGAACTAGCAGTCAGGCCCAGATATCCAAGAGCGATCTGCTCAGTTGTATTTATAGAAACTGTTCGATACCCTTGGATTTCAAACCTGGATTGATAGTTTGAGCAGTTAACGACTCCAATGACTGATCACACAACTTGACAAGAAGACACTTTGTTCATGCTGATGCTCCAAAGGAAACACAATATTGCGTTCTATTATCATTCGAATCTGTATATGGAGTACTTCTAATGGCACGATCTTCAATGGTCATTACTCTGCCAGTAAACCTCAAAACCGCCAGTATACAGTTAAGTTTCTCGTCTTGTAGCAAATAAATCTGCGGAACTACAACAGCAGTTGGACAAGAAATATTGAGAAATGAAAGTCAATGCAATTTCTCAGACATAAGTTTGGCCATTGTTAACCACCAAACGCATTCTGATAGTGCAGGTTCGCAGTAAAGTCGACCCCTTAAGCATAAAGAGCAGATGGCAGCGCAACAAGGCAATTTCTTGATGTATATTGCCAAACATACCCGACATTTAACATTCCACTCCAATATCAGAGCCGAGTCCTGGGGAGAAGAAATATAGATGAATTTGTTGTGACCCCGACACGACACAAATGCTGATATTAACCTAAAATTCAGTGGACAAATATTCGACAGCTCAAATGAAGTTTTACCCCCCCCCCCCCCCCCCCCCATAAAATGACCAAATATATGTATTGTGCGAATTGATAAAGCATCAGAAAAGCATAAATTTGGTTTGAAGACTCAGTTGCAGAACTATGGAGAAAGCAAAACAAGGATTTGTGGTAACCCATCCTGGCTTTCAAGAAAATGCAGAAAACACTCTGGATTTGGAGCCCCTGTTGTGGACACGTATAGCAAGACTGGTTTATTCTTGATGTAATTGACAATCGGCATATCGCGAGCAAAAACACACTTAAGCTGAACCCACAGAAGTAGCAACGTTTAAGGCCAGATAATTTGAAGTTAGTGTTTGAAGCAGCGGAATTGCAAATGGACTCGGGTAAAGCCACTACTCATTCGAAAAAATAGACTTCTGCGCATCCAGCACAGCGTGTGCACGTCTACATACCCAGAGTGGGTATAGGACAACCACACCGTACATAGATGTCCACTGGACGAAACTATTTGGCCGTTGACTCTACATCAAAACCACGCGAACCAGGCAGTTTTAGACCCGAGGATGTAGGTGCGAATTCATTAGACGTGTCAACATGGATTGGATTGGATAAGCAATTGACTCGACAAAACTCGTCACTGTAGTACAGGAAGTTGTACTCCACAGTTCAGTTTTACTGATCATATCCTTTGTCAAACTTGGAAGGGGCGCGGTGGCGGTGGCGTTGCGGTAACCGGTTCTGTCAGATGAACTAAGTTCAGCAACGTCGAGCCCGGTTAGACCTTGGATGGGTGACCGTCTGGGCGATCGATTCGGACTCCCGCGTTGTCCTTGGGCAAGGTACGTCGCCCCCATGTCCACATGGGGGCACGATGAAGCAGTGTACTAAGGCGTACTGCACGTCGATGGTGCGCATGTCTTCAACCAATCTAACCCTGCCCGTGGTGCAGTATGGAGTTACGATGTTGGGGAGCTGGCAGCTGCTCGGTGGTTGTCTCCGGGTACTCCGGCTCCACCCGTAAGAAAGTCACCGACACGATTTGACCCGGCTGTTAATGTGTCTTCAAACCATAATAAATAAAATAAACAAACTTGGATGCCATCCACCAAGACATTGGTTTTTGCTCTCCATTCATAAGGGTACCTTGTTAAACGTCAACTTTAAACATGAAGACAGAAGCGGTCAACATTTAAAGTAGTTTCCTCACATCGCCGATCCAAAACACACGGGCATCCACTTGCCACAGAGAACAATGGAAATTCAATACCGGAGAACCAAGGTGTATTGATGGCCATTTACAAAACCACCGCCGCTGACCAGGAATGGAACTTGTAGCTCACATGTGAAGAACATGTTGGAAACAATAGCCAGGACTCTAAAGCTTTTGGGAATGGTTTCCCTTGAGCTTTCGTTGTATCGAAAGGTGTCTGATCGAACTTCCGGAGCCATTTCGTGAATGAAATAGCATGTCGCACACTCGGACCAGTTACTTCATGAAAGCACTTCATTTCCGCCATTCATTAATTTGATCTGGTGAATAACGTTTACCTCGGAACAATGAAGTTTCCGATGGCTGGTATGTTATACTCCAATGACAAAATAAATCGATCGGCAAATGGAACATCGCCAACGGCAAAATTAACGCAACATTCATATTTTTGTTGCAGGGGAAAATTATGACTACTGGATCGACTGATAGTTCAGTTGAACGGAACTTTCCGCTATATTTGTGACCCCAGAATACGTTTTGGTTTAAAAACTGATAAGGGGAGTTTCAGCGTATGTCAGATTCATAAATGGATAAGGCTGCTTTACAGCTTACCTGCAAGAAACGTCGTGTTCAACATGGAAGATTAAACAGCGGTTTCATTAGTTTTCTATTCGAATTTGAATATTTTTTAACAGAACTTGTCATCAGTCTTTTGTCATTCCATCAGAATATTACTATATCTACTGCTGTATAAAAAGACCGCTAAAACCACCTGGAAACTCCATGAACTTTGGAGCAAGACAGATGCGATAAACATTTAAAATAGTTTTCATACATCGCAAATTTTAAACACTCGTATCAAGTCACTATTGATAATAATCCACATTTAAAACCCCCAAGCTAACTTGAAGACCAGAAACTGAGCTCGCGTGTGAACATGTTAACAATAGTCTGTTTACAGCTTCGAGCAGCACAAGTCGGCTCATTTTCCTTGGATATTTGTTTTGTGCCAAACTTTATAATTGGGCTGCTAAGAAAGTTTTTGAAGATCCTCAGTTTTCAAGCTTCAATGCAGTTTTCCCTCGAATGACTTTCGTTTGTCAACCATTACAGTTGGTTAATAACGTTGCCCTAGGCAAGGCACATTGATCAAGTGTACGGCAGCTGTTTAACTCGCCAAGGAGAAATATTTTTTATCGTTTAATGGAACTTCACCAGGGGAAAATCCACTCAACATTAATATCTTATATCTTTGTGGAAAAGGATGCTTCAAGACACTGCTGCAAGACTCGCCCCATATTAACCAATAACCGTGCAAGATCAAGCCTATACTCATAATATTTGAAATGTTTATTATACATGCGACAGACAGACTTTCATGCTCGCTCAGATGTGCAATCGTCAAGGAAAATACATCTTGACCGAAAGACAGGAGTGTTTGTGTAACAAATAAACACGGACGGAAAATTGAACTAGACAGGACATTTACCAGCGTTCATTAAATGCTATGCGTTTAAGATTTGAAGGAGACTTTGACCCAAGATCTACAATAATATGGCACCACCAGCCTACTTGAACCCTAAACTTCAAATTATGGGAATCATTAGCACTTCCAAAGGATGTTTTGTAACCGCCATGATTGTGGAAAGTCCTTCTGGATAATCAAATAACGAAACGGTAGCAAAGTATTCTGAACACTTCGAGAAAAAGACATGAGACATGGCCAAAAGGCCGAGTGTTGAAAAGAATACTGTTGTACTGTTATCAGTTATGATTGTCAAAATCGTTAATCATGTGGTTTCTACATTCGTTTGAGGAAATGATCATACAACTTGTTTTACAAGTGAGACCTCCACGAAACACTATTTACGACCTACTTTACAAACCTTCCAAACAATGGAACTTCAATAATTTGGAAACTCGCCTTCCGACATTAGCATTCCCCGAGAAAGAAGCTTGGATCTGAAGCCCGATTGGAGAAGATGAAAGTAAATCTCAAAACTAAAGCCCGATGTCTCAAAATAGTAATTTAATACCACCGACATCATGGAATCCACGAGCTACGGAATTGGTTATCAAAACATTAACAGCTAATAACCGACCTGGAACGGACTTTGCTTAAACGTTTTGCAATAGATACCGAAAAGGGAACCTACTTTTTAATGTATATCACCATGGGCATATTCAAAATTTATCGATTAGTGACTATCCAAACATGGAAGCCTACGGGGCAAATGCATCTAAAGAGCTTTGGGAGATACAAGTCTTGTTTTGGACAAAATGGTGACAATTCCATAATCGAAACTAGTAATCAGGAGTTTTGAACAAGTCCCAAAGTAATTTAAGATTTACAAAATAAAACCAGAGGTGAGAGCAAGATAGCAGTTTTATATTGGTAACCCTGTACTGAAAAATGTCCACCACGTCGTTAATTAGCATTTAAATGGAACCGGATGAAAAGTTGGATATTTTCCCAACGAAAGGAGCTCTGATGCATTTCAGTATGCCCAACAAAAGAAGGTAATGTTCAGACAAACCAAAGTATGTTTGAAACATTTTTCTGGAAGGATTCTTCTGTTCAGAGTGTTGCAGGTGGTAGCAGTCGGGACACCTGACGGTACATTGAACAAATCAAGGACACTGCTAAAGATTTCAGAACCACAACAGAATGGAAGCAGAAAACGGTCGACTGGGTGATGGCTGGGCGTGGCAAAGATCTGCGCCCATCAGTAAATACCTGTGCCTGCATTTGAAAGATGTCAAGCATTTCAGCTGAACGTTGGGATGTGCGACAAAGTCTGAAACCAAATCAAATTCCAAGATAGTGGCATTTGCTGAAACTGATAGCACAAACATAGAAAGGATTGACAGATCTCGGGGTGGTAAACCCGAGTTTTACGATGTTTGTACCTTTACATCTACACGACTGCAGACTCTGTACAAAGAAACCAACAAAGACAAATGCAGTCTACTTCCAGGTTATCGAGGTAAAAAGCACTAGGGGCCAACTTGAGCAAAGCAATGTCAATTTGTGGGTGTATGGGGACTGAATTTACTGCACCCAATGGACAGAATTACTTTCATTTTGTCATTTGTATCTCGTGATAACTGCGGAAAATTAAGGCGTATTGCATGTCGATGGTTCACATGTCTTCAACCAATGCTAACCCCGCTTGTGGTGTAAGTATGTTACAGCTTCAATCCGTAAAATTTTGACGAGGTTACCCCGGCTGTCTAAAATGTCTTTAAACCCCAATAAATTGCGGACATAAGTAAGGCATGCTCCGATTTTTTCGGGTAAATCTTCACATTAAGACACCATTATTACCCATCCCCCTTCCCCATTCCAAAAAAAATCAAAATAAAAAAATTAAAATGAAACTAATTTTAATGATGAATGAAATAACCATTCTGCCTACAGTCATTACTGCCTAAGGATGCTCAGCACGGTGAGGGTTAATGTGTAATAGAGTTGAATATCAATCCTTCAACTGATCATTTAAATAAAATCAACCTTTCTTTTGACGTTTTCATCCCCACTTTGAAACATTTTTCTGTGTGGAGTATGTCAATGGAGGATAACTGGATATAACAGATTTACTGAATTCCGTTTGAAGGATCGACATTCAAAAGCAACTTCCCAACTGCAAATCTTACTTTTGCCCATTTTAAAATTATACTCCGTCCCCACCCACTTCCCTTTATCATTCTGTATTTTGTGCTTTCTATTGCAGCCATTAACTCGTCAGGGGGGGGGGGGGGGGGGGGGGGGGAGTGTTTCGGTAAGCGGTTTTCGTCAGATTACCGAAGTTCAGCAACGTTGAGCCTGGTTAGTCCTTGGATGGGTGACCGTCTGAGCGATCAATTCGGACTCCCGCGTTGTCCTTGGGCAAGGCACATAGCCCCGATTGTCCACATGGGGGCACGATGACGCTGTGTACTAATCCGTACTGCACGTCGATGGTGCGCATGTCTTCAACCAATCTAACCCTGCATGTGCTGCAGTGCGGAGTTACGATGTTGGGGAGCTGGCAGCTGCTTGTCGTTGCTTGGTGGTTCTCTCCGGGTACTCCAGTTTCCTCCACCCATAAAACTGCCACCGACACTATATGACCTTGGCTGTTAAAGTGTCGTAAACCTCAATAAAAATAACTTAAAAAACAACTAGTCAGATGCAAAAACTAGTTCAGATTGGTTCATTTGTCCTGTACTGTTAACTGACATGTGGGTAAGAGCTCTGGGACCTTTCCAACGGTCTGTCAGAAATGTATCTGGTAAATGAAACTCACACCTGTAAGTAATGGTATTCCTTGCCGCTCTAATTGGCTTTGTATTAAACACGTTATAGTTATCTAGTGGGTTATTGTGGAATCAGTTCCTCCAGCGACAGATTGATTCTACAAGTAGACAAACGGCGAGACGTTCCCGAAAAACCATAACATTCCAGTAATAACGTTTTGACAACATCTGTATGACCGGTGTTATGGCAAACTATTTGATTGTATAATTCAAACATTTCACAAACCTCAACTAAATTGTAAATGGAAATGTAGTTTGTACGATATAATTTTTCAAATGAGTTCTAATTCAGGCCAAAATTGAAGATCATTTGGGCCAAATGTTTAAAGGTAAAAACTCTGAAAAGAGGTTTTTTTCATCGCAATTGAATGCTCAAACGCAGACACACGATCTTCAAATATTACAAGTTTTTCTTACTTGCACGAGGTCTTATTCAGTGTTCTCGTGAAAGGTTCTTTTTCGCTCAGACTGTTTGATTGGAACTGCTCAGTTAGCCACAGATAGCAACAGGTTCGTAACAGGTGAAGGCAATTTCATAAACCTATCGCAGCTCTTTCAAAGCATTTTCATCTTTGGAACTGGAAAGAGATAATGTTTGTCCGGTAGAATAGACTGGTTCCATTCTACCAAAAGGACTCGGCGAACGTCTGCAGTAAAAGTAGACTAGAAAAAGACCAACGATAATCGACATCGGATGTTTGTTAGAAAATGAAAACCCAAATAAACAATGCTTGCTCGTGTTATCCAATCGTGTTTTTTCTAATGCTAAACGGGCGTTAAATCTGTTTTCAAATTGAATTGGAGAAGCGACAAAATATCGTCCGATGAGTGCAACAAGGCTCGATTTGCAATGCGTCAGCATTTCAGATGGTGCCCTGTTGCACTCAAGTGAGGATATGCCAACAGAATTACCTCGGTTTTCTATCAACGAAATTCAGCGCTTGACAAACACAAGCTTGACAATATCTATGGTTTCACGTGAGGGTCTAGATTATCGAGATTTCGGCTAAAAAACTAGCAATGAAAAGTTTCGTCGCTTGCCGCTTGGCACCCGACGATGCTTTGCTTCGGTAGTTTTCTATCGGCATTAACGTTTCCGGCATCCATGTTGGAATGGAGTGTCCACACATCTACATTAAGGTTCGAAAAAAGATTTCAAAAGCCGCTTCCGTGAAACTAGCCGGCTTTGGTATATAAACAGGGCATAAATATAGGATGCCAACGAGGCACGATTTGATATGGAATTTGTGAAGTTTACTAAAATCGACCTGAGCCAGGTTTCTCGAGGCTTCGATCGATTTCGGTGAAAGGTGCAGAAATTTTATATCAAATAGTGATGAACTGGAGATTTTTTTCTGATGTATAATTTAAAACTTGACCTAACGTAACGGTATTCTAAACAAACATCGCCAAAAACTTTTATTGATTTTTGCCAAGACAACATAGCTTATTGTCTCACAATGGAACAAGCTCGTGGAGCTCGTTCCAATGAGGCGCACAAGCTACATTTTTGAGGCAAGCAAAATGCAGTTATTTCGCTCGCTCTTGGTAATTCGATGAACAATTTTTTTAGGAAAACATTGTATGAATTAAATGCTACTTTCGAAAGCACCCGCTCAGTTTTACGTCACGCGTTTATTAGACGTTGTAAAACATTGTTCCGTAAGGATCTATTGAATGATTTTGATAAACTAAGTTAACAATTACAAAAAGTCCTCCACCATCAATTTTATTAAACATTAAATCTGTAATCGGTTGACTAAATTAAAATATCCAATATTGCCCGTTTTAAATGCCCCCACTTCTCCCTTTAAAACAAATGTAAAATACGGACCTTCTGCTATCAAAGGCTACTACGCATGACGTCATCAGTTAGAAAAAAGTAAACCCAACTGAAGGCATCTACCTTGACGTTGGTAGTTGGGCTTGTTCACCGAGAGATGCCACACTGAATAGTTGACATTTTAAAAGCACTGTTGAAAATCTTACGTTACTTTATTTCCAGAAAATCATCGTCTTGGTGATTAAAAAGAAGTTTTGGATTTCAAGACTGTTCTACCGAGAAATTTGACCAGTTGTGGAGCGGTTTGTGACGGTATAACTTCAGACTAGTTGGTAACGCTCATGGTCTTGGCATGCTAGTGTTAGCCCGAAGGTGACACAGTACTTGTTTAATGTGGCAAAAAATGCTGTATTACTGGTAAAGTAGGATCCATTAACCAATGCCTTTTGTGGACATCTAAAGTGACCAACATGGGTATAAACGATTGGCTGGATTTGGCTTTGTATCAATGTTTCGGTCGTGGTTAGCCATTGCGAATAAATGACCTTAACGACCATCAAGTATGGTCTTGGCAATAAAAAATCACCACCGGCTTTCCGATCATTACAAAATCGTTCAACGTGAGCTCCACGGGATAATTGAAAACGTTGGGTTTGAAATAATTACTGCACGCTTGAAGGATACTGTAATATGGTAGATTTTAGCTGGAGAGCAAATGTGCCAATGTTGTAGAGTCGCACAAATGGTAGCTTATTGCCACGTTGTGGGAACTCCGTAGCAGTACTTTACTGTGGTGAACAAGCTGTTTTACTGGTAGAATATGACGCGGTAACTAATGCCTTTTGAGGAAGTCCTCTCTAAAACTGACTTTGGTATAATATTATTTACGGGTGTTTAAGGTCGCATATTTTTGCACAATTTCTAATCATGACCACAACATGAGTATCAAGTCAAGACTAGGGGTGAGCGTTAATAAGCCATGTTGTCCATTTTAGAGAGGGTTTGCCCCTCCCATGCATTGATGACTGGGTCCTATTTTACCAGTAAAACAGAGCCTGTTTACTCAAGTGAACAGGCACTGCTTCACTTACCGGGGTTCCCGCGGGGAGACTTGGGTATAAACGATTGACTAAACTTGGCTTTATCTGCATTTTACGATTAGCCGTTGTGCAGAAATACGAAACCTTAAACACTCATCAATAAATAGTTTGAAGTTTTTTTAAACAGCAGACGAGACACTTTTCTGTTTTACAATACCCTCACGTCAACTGTGGGGAACCCCTAGAAATAGAGCACTGCTTTTCTGTGATAAGCTCTGTTTCACTTAAGAAATAGGTTCTGGTAAGCAAAGCCTAAGTGGAAGCCCTAATGTAGGAAACATAAGTGTAAACGTTTGGCTAAACTTCACTTCATGCCTATAAAGTTGTCAATTAGCCATTGGTGCCAACTGTGACTTTACATCAATAAAATTGACCGTAGACTGATTTTTAACTTGGTTGAAGTTTTGATGCCGAAATATAATTCCCATTTGTGTGCTTCACATGCTCTGTTTGAATGAATGTTTGTTCCTATTTTTGGAGAGTGCTTATAGGTACTCCCATAAATAGCAACAAAATGCCATGAGAAACTTGATGGTATGCTTTTCTAAATCCAAGCATCTCGAAGCCCCTGCACTAAAACACAATAGTACAAATATCTCCAGTTTTGTTTGTGTGACCAATACTTGCGACAGTCGTCCAGCCTCGTCGGGTGTCCTAATTCAGGCAGACACTTGACTAAATTGCTGCTCGCGTGCAACCGCGTTTCCATCACAAATATCCAAACCACCAGGCATTGCAATTGCTAAAAATGTTTCCATGTCGGTTCGGGCGAAAAACACGCTAGTGTGTATTGTGTATTAATGATGTATCCAGATGAAAATGTTGCAGTTGATGACTCTGTCCAGAAAATATGCACGGTTGACAGCTTGGCAGATAAGATCGTGAGGTGTGGTGGAAGTTCCTTGTGGTAGATGGCGAGTTGTTGGACAGTTTCAAGAAACATGGCCACACTTCTATGAATGCTATAGATCTGTTTTAAACCATACACTTGTTAACGAGGTAAGAATAAAGTGATAGAAAATTATTTGTGGTAAACAGCATTCGATATCATTAATATGTCAACCCAAAACAGGAATGTGGCGACAGGGGGTAAGTTGGGTGGCGTCTTCTCCCCCGTCTTGGAAAATATTTTCCAGAGGTTTTAAGTCTCAACCCACCAATCAACAACTTACATTTCAATTGTAAATAGTGTAAATCCCTATCGATTTGTGGATCAATCTATATATCTTGTAGCCGCATCTATGTATTGTTTTTTTCTGGTATATTTATGGAGAGGAGTTAACATAAGTTGTATAACTTGTACTCCAATCCTTTTTGGCAAATTTATGGCAAATAAAATATGTTTAAACTAAACTAACCCACCAATAGGTGGAAATTTCATGTCCTAGGCTAGATTTCGTGGCATTTTTATCAATAGCTGCGACCGTCTGTAATATACAATTCAATTAGTGACTTGACCACACTGCATGGGATTTTCTAACTGGAAACCATGTTTTATCCGGTCTGCACAATGTACCATCTGCAAAGCTGAAGCATTGCAGACGTCACCTTGTTGCACTCGAGATTTTCATCTCTACATTCCAACAAAGGTAATTTCGAGCACGATACAGCGTACGATTGGATTTCTTAAGCAATTGAAAATTCACAGGTAGCAGTTCAAATATTCAACCTCGAGGTATGGTGTTAACCAAATTGGGATGCTCGGCAGTCGAAGATAGAATACAGATCCCCCTACCCCCACGCGTCCCTGACCAAGTAGACGTTAAGTAAGCTGTCTACTTTGATACACGTGGACTACCAGGTAGATTAATCAGTGGTCCATCTACTGCAAATTTGCTTGAATGGCCAGGTTTCTCCCGCTGAAGCAAATACATGTATATGTTGCCCCACTCAATGGCGGTGTACCACCAAATCACCGTCAGTATATTCCCCCGCAGAAACACCTGGAAGTTAGGCGGTGCCTGTTTACTGTGGTACGCAAGCAATTTTCCTGGTAAAATATACATCAGTCACTAATGTTTGGGGGGGGGGGGCAAGTCCTTTAGAATGAGCAACATGGGGGCATAAACGATTGACTGACCTTAACGTTATCGCAATGTTGTGGTCACGATTAGGCATCGTGTAGAAATCTGCGACTTAAAACACCAATAAGTGTTTTGCAGATTAAGGGTGGATTGATTACAATCGTAACACATACAGAGGGATTTCCTCCGAGGAAAAAAGTACAAGACTTCGACAACTAGCCTCCAATTTGAACAAGGAAGCCTATTGCTTGAACAATTATCTCGGCTTTAACTTTTTCGAATCAGTTACTGTGCGCAGATTTCATTCTGTGGATGCTATTGCGGTTATCCGCGCAAGCTCTCAAGCCACCTGTCAAATGTTGTACAGATTGCAACGCTGTTATGGCCTAGAACAAGTCTAGTCCATAGTCAACGGCCTTTGTAACGAAATTATATAAATTGAAAGTTGGCGATTCATTGACTCCCGATCTGTCCAGCCAGAAATTAGTTCTGGTTATCTTGATTCCCCGCGGAAACCCCGGGAAGTGAAATAGTGCATGTTCACTGCGATAAACAGGCAATGTTTTACTGGTAAAATAGGACCCAGTCACCAATGCTTGGTAAGTGTAAACACTTTCTAGAATGGGCAACATATTCTATTAATGCTCATCTCTGGTCTTTATTTGATAACTCATGTTGTGGTCATGATTAGCCATTGTGCAAAAATGAGACCTCAAACACCAGTAAATAAATAAAAATGATAATAATCTCCCTTGATATGCTACGCAATACAATGTAATAGAATTGTACGTCGGGAGGGAGGGGGCACCTGTCTTGGGCAGGTCCCCTAAGCATCAGATGACAAATGTCTAGGTAGACAGGCAGCTAAAAATCACGTGTAAAAAAACATTGCCAAGGTAAATTCAGCGGATTTAGTTTTCGCGGAAAGAATACCCATGATACACTTTTTTTCAAGGCAATAAATGGCAGTTGTGGCTGTATGAGCACCCAAAGGTTAAAACTCGAGTAACATGTTTTAAGCTGTTCTATAAAGGTATTTCAGAACACGTTTTTAATGAAATGAATTGGCTAATAGTACTTAACAATAAAACTGGTTACAAAACTTAAAATCGACAATCTGTTAAAACATTTTTAATTTATTTGATCCACAAACAGCCGGCAGATTGCAGATGTCGACACAGTTACGTGCTTCTGTTCCGTGTTCCTGGAAAATTATAATGCGTCCCAGTCTTGAAAGGTTAGTACGTTCACGTTGCATTAAATAGATAGTTTGGGTACATCTACAGATCAAGAATTCTTTCATTTTCTAACCCTTGAGCAAGGCATTTAACTCTTTATCCGCCGAGTATTTTCAAGACCTGTTTTCATCAAATCTAGTGATGGCTGCTTTATGTATTGTACATTTGAGTGTAACAAGGGGTCACCTTGAATGCTAAAGTGTTGCAGATGATCACTCACATCTGTTATCTATAGCTTAGTTGACAGCCGTAAAGTCTTTCTCGCCTTTGTCGTCAGACAGCGATTTTATTAAAAGCAACTCACAGAAATAATAAACCAGTCTTTGAGACCTACCAGAAGTATATTTTTGCTGCCAAATGCTGTGTTTTTGTTGCCAAATTAAATGGTAGAGTGCTGGAAGCTCATTTTTGGGCTTTATTCTAATGTGTCGTTACCACAACTTAAAGGCAACATTTTCTTGGATGTTCATATCACCTTTGAAGTGAAATTATTTAGTCTGTTAGGATTTGCCCTGTTACAATTTATGGGAGAGTGCCTATTGCACTCTCCCATAAATTGTAACAAGGCAAAGATATGTGTTCAAATGTTGATTACCAAAACAAAACTAATTCAGCACTCTACCAGTTATTAAGTTTACTGGGAAACTATTTCGTATACTATCGACCTTATGGGCGAGTATAGTGATTATCAAGAGATCATTTAAAATAGGATGTATTCTACCTTCCTATTGCGGAATTTCACATCAGAGTTTCGCCAGAGATTTATGATTTATTGGTGTTTAAGGTCACATACGTATGCACAATGGCTAATCGTGACCGTGACAGTTTTACGGGTGGAGGAAGCCGGAGTACCCGGAGAGAACCACCGAGCAACGACGAGCAGCTGTCAGCTCTCCAACATCGTAACTCTGAACTCTGCACCGCAGCACAGGCAGGGTTAGATTGGTTGAAGACATGCGCACCATCGACGTGCAGTACGCCTCAGTACACAGCGTCACCGTGCCCCCATGTAGGCATTCGGGGTGAAGTGTCTTGCCCAAGGACACAACGCGGTTGCCGCAGGTGGGATTCGAACCGAGGACCTCTCGGCTTGCAGCCTGCACCCATACCAACTGAGCCACCGCGCCCCCATTTCGCCAGAGATGGTACTGGAATGTGCTTGGAATACCATTCGGTTTGCTTTACTATTTTTTCATTTCCATTTGTTGTGTACAGTTCCCGTGGCAATTGTTGGAACTTGTTGTATTTGGAAGCGGACAGCATTTAACCGCTACCCCCAGGGATCGAAACGAGATGGGCAGTATGTATGAAAAACTGCCACGTTTCTGGTTTCTAAGGGTGGATTGGTTGAAAATCATCAATTATTTCCGCTGAATCTACAAGAAGTTGTGAATATCACTTGTATTTTGAGATTTGTTTTGTAAGATGACTGGTGGTAAAGATTAGCTGCTGAGTTATGGAGAAATTTTTGTGTATGCAGTACGAATTTAGGGCTTCCTGACAGTGTGATACATTACCTCCATAATTCGACGGTCAACATTCATCTGTTGAAAAGTTAACTCACTGAATCCATTTCGAAGCTGGTAAACTTTGTTCTGAAAAAGTTAATAGGGCTGGTGAATGATTGATTCGCTGAAAGGTTTTAACGAGATGAGCTCCATACATCAAAAACATATAGGTAAAATTTGAAGATATTTGGATACAGAAATGTGACCGCAACGTTTACTATGACGTTGACGGGATAGGTTATTGCCTCATTCAAGTTTCAGCTTTGTTTCCCCAAAATGCCGTTGTGAAATTAGGTTTTGGATATGTAGTTTCTGCATCCTTTGGGCAGTACTCCTGTGTTACTAGTTGATTAATTTCCGAACTTCCGGTGACTGAAGTATAGAAGTCTTGCGCGTGTAATGGTGCTCGTGTCGAAGTTATGACCCGCCCCCAGGAGTTTAGAAAAGTTTTAGAATAGCTCATGTTACAGAGAAAGGTGCAATAGAAACTAATTGCATGCAGATATGAATAAGCTATCATCTTTCTGTTCCATTCAGGCGTTTTCTTATACCCGCTTCTAAAAGGAAAAGACATTTGTTATTGTTCGGGAAAAAAATATTTGTTTTCTTTCTCCTTTTCTTACACTTTACAAGAGCGGTATTCTCGAGAACGCTCTTACAGCATTCGTTAAAACTTGGCAAGGTCGTAGACGGCAAAACTGTCTTAACAATAAGCTTTTGACTTTGGGCGTTAACTTTCTTCTTCCAAAACGCCCGACTTTTTATTGTCCAATATCTCCGTCCGAATGGGCGAATGATCTGACATTTTCTCAAATTTGGCATAAGTGTTTCCAATAACTGGTAACAAACGTTTACCAAAATTATTTTTTTCTGCCACAATTTACTAAAACATCGAAAATAGGCCTAAAAATCGAACATTTTGGCCTACAATTTTTGGACTGTGAATTCGCAGAACACCAGTAATGGACTGAATAGTAAGAATGTAATATATCATTGTAATAAATGCAAAAAAATCCGATTTTATCCATTGTCGAAAATGTCCGCCAAACGAGGAAAAAAAACGCCCAAATTTTCATTGACCAGTATCTCCTGGTCTGAATGGATTGATGACCTGAAATTTTCAGATTTGTCATAAATAGTTTTCCATAACCAACTGGTAACAAAAGTATACCCAAATTATTTTTTCTGCCGAAAGTTTCCAAAACAAAAAAATAGGCCTGAAAATCGGAATTTTGGTCTACAATCTCGGCATTGTGAATTTGCAGAACACTAGTAATCGACTGAATAGTAAGAATGTAATGTATCAATATCATAAAGACAAGAGAAATTTCGATTTTAATCGAACTGTGTCCAAATGGCCGCCAAGCAAGATCATTTTCAAAAGCCAAGATCTCATAACTGACAAATGGGTTAACATATTACATCACTGTACTTCGTGATCCTAGTGGAATGACATATATCCAAAGATGCTGGGCGAGTAACTGTCACTCCCTAACGTCCTAACTCCACACATTCAGGTTTGAAGACGGGTAGGGGGCGTGGTGGCGTTGCGGTCACCCGTTAGCTCCCCGAAATTAAGCAACGTCGAGCCCGGTTAATCCTCGGACGGGTGACCGTCTTGGCGATCGATTCGGACTTCTGTGTTGTGTCCTTGGGCAAGGCACTTAATCCAGAGTGTCGACATGGGGCCAGGATGACGTAGTGCACTAAGGCATACTGCACGTAGATGGAGCGCATGTCTTCAACAAATCTGACCCTGCCTGTGCTGCAGTGCGGCGTTAAGATGCTGGGGAGCTGGCAACTGCTCGTCTGTTATCTTGTAAGTGTGAATAAAATTGCCAAGTGCATGTTTTGAAAAAAATATAAAATGTTGGTGATAACTGTCTTCTGGAAAGTGTGAGAACATTAAAATTGGGTGGAGGCAAATAAAAGTAGGTCTATTTTGTTGAGTGCGAAACTGGACAGAAGTGCAGGAAGCAGTAATTTTGAAAGCAAATATCACATAGCGACCTATACTTTTTGTGTATTTTTTTCATGAGGTGATAACTTTAGTGGATATGGGGGTTTTCCTGAAATGTGTTTGATGAGATGGAGAGAGATGAAAAGGTTTGTACTGTGGCCAATGTAAAAAAAAAAAAAACACTATTGAAACCTAAAGCAGTTTTTCACAATATTTGCATGGAATACTAAAATCCTCAATTCCTGATTCTGAACTCCCCCCCCCCCCCCCAAAAAAAAAAAATAGAGGCGTTTTGGCACCACATGTTCTTAAAATTCAGGGAAAGGAGTGGTCTGGGGCAGGGTGGTAGGGACTCTATATTGTGGAGGGGTGCTAAGACCTCATCTGGCTATGGATATATGCAGGTCTATTGACCAGATGGAAGTGTTCACGGTGAGAAGGTGCACCGAATGTCATATTTGGTGCATCATCGGTTGATAAAACATGAATTACCACAATATGGGGGTGCAGTCATCCCTATGCAGTCAAAACTTGTATTACCCCTCAGCATCCTTTTTCGAAACTCATTAGCATAATCAGGAGAGGATTCACTGATTTATGCAAGGTAGTTGCTCGGGTTTGCACATGCCACCCTGTATAATGCCTTAAAAATTCTCATCTGCTGAGGACGATATGATCTTCGAACTTTAAATCTTTTACTTTTTGATTCTTCTCCGTAAGGGTGGTCCTTAATTTTTGGGTTTAAAGGAGGGGTCAAAATCATGTCTTTTTTATATAATAAAAGTATGCTAAGCACCACATATTTGACACATCATTGTGGAATTTGCTTGTGACATTTGCGACATTTTGATATTTTTTGGTGGGTATGATTGAGGAAATGTATTGAGATGGCCCCCAGTGTTTACATTAGCTCTCTTGACAGGCAGACGTTTCGTGACAGTCATGGAAAGCATGTGCCCCTTGATTTTCAAGTTTTCGTGTACTGTGTACTGTCTACATGTACATGACATGTGTAGGGTATTCAGTCTTTATTTCAACACAAACCCATGTGATTTAATGATTGAATATGGCAAATGCAAGAAGACATTTGTCTGAAACAGAAATGCGACGGGCTGTGGGAATGGTGGAGCAAGGGGTTACCCGTCGTCGGATTGGTGAAGCCCGTGGTGTGCACCATACGGTGATCACCAGATCCTGGGCAAAATTTCAGCAGTAAGCCGGCATGGTGGCAGAGGCAGGGCAACATCTGCAGCTGAAGACCGGTTTTCAATCATTCCGGCCCGTAGGAACCGCTTTGCCACAGCAACCTAGCTTCCAGTGACCTTCAGAATGCATCCGGAGTAAATGATTCGACGCAGACTATACGGGTAAGGTTGCATGAAGGTGGTCTCCGAATGATAAAACCATGTATTCGCATTCCGCTGTCCCAGAAGCACCGCCAGGCACGATATGAATGGGTCATGGACAACAGATAGGCGTTCTAGGGTATGGAGAAGACCAGGAGAGCGATTCCATGCAGCCAACATTGCTGAGCATGACCGCTATGGTGGAGGGTCAATCATGGTCTGGAGCGGCATCAGCTGGGATGGACTGTATGCAGGTGTAGTGGTGATAGATTCATTCTGATGGACAATAATGACAGTTTTCGTTTTGCCCATTCTGTCTGGGAGTACCGACAGAGGGAGGGGATTGAGCCTATGGACTGGCCAGCAAGATCCCCTGACCTCAATCCAATCGGACATATATGGAATGACTTGCAGCTTGCAATTTCAGCCAGTCCAGTCCAGCCAAGAAGTGTCCATGAGCTTGGAGCCATGCTGGTCCAAGAATTGAACATCCCACAAAGGACCACCAGGAACGTGATTGGGAGCACGAGAAGGCGTTGTCAAGCTGTAATTAACAGTAATGGGTCTCGTGCTGATATTGAAGCCATACCAGTTTCTAGCACTCAACCAGTTGAAAAAAAACTACTATTTTTTTGTTTTGTAATGATTTAAGTACAAAAATTAAGATTTTATTTGTGTTTGACATTATTTGTTTAGCCATGGAAAATGTATATTTTTGGTAAAAGAGGAAATTTTTCAACATGCCAAAAAGTTGACTGAGTGAACTTGTGTGGCGAAAATATCGAGTATGACACTCATTACTGTTAAGGGGTCGTCCAACCTAACTTTGGTCAATTTTTTGACATTTTTCCCAATGCCTCAGAAACATATAAGAGAAGTAAGGAAAGGCAAATTATATATCAAAATAATGAGTAAAGTGCATAGAAAAGGTACATATATTTTTTTTCAGGAAAAAAAGTGAATTTTATGATTTTGAAGAAGATTAATTTGCAAATGGCATAAGTAACGAACCGGTAAAACCACAAAATAATCGGTAATTCGAAAGCCTTGTCCTCAATATAATGATAACATACTACAGACTCGGAGAAAGCATTTTTTTGACACACACTCTGGTGGGTTTTGACGTTTGAATGTAATAACATCAACACAAATTTTTGATGTTTCGGATGTGGCCATGTTTCAACGATGTTTTTCCGGTCATGTGATTACGATGTGGTTCTTGCAGAAATACTCAATTTGGGCAATCGTAAGAATGCAAGGACGTGATCACGCCCTTTATTTGTTCGAGACAATGTATGAGCGTATTTGCAAACAGGTGACAGCAAGTACTTGAGCTGTTAATGTCATAACTGCAAAATATGGTTCGAAATTCCCTCTCGTGTTTACAGGCCGTCTGAACTTTTTTGTTGACAAAAAATCTGAATTATTGCGCACTAGAAAGACAACATGAACCACTTGTAAAAAAAATAACCGAGTGTATAAAATCGGGACGATACACATAAAATAAGGCAATATTCATAACAAAGTAAGCAGAATGCTTCAGAAATCACTTTTTCACGAAGTATATTCCAAGTGACCTGGAACTATATTGAGTGTGTTAATTTCCCCCTGTCGCTGCGAAGTTATTTACGTCCTAGTAACCATGGAATTTGAAGACGGGTATGTTTGATGTCTGCAAAGGACCGATTGAAGATGGGTTGAAAATGATGCATTCGTGCTTTTAAATAAGGTGCGCTTGGACGATGCTGAGAATTTAGTTTTTTCTTCCAACCAACCATAGTAATACAAGCGTCGATCAGTGTTTTTTTTATCGTTTTACACTGACAAATGTGACAAATCTCCTTCATTGGAAACCATCCCCCAATTTGCATATCACAATAAACATAACCGCTGTCACGGAGTGTCAGCGCGGCCGTGTGGTCAAAACCGAAACGAATTATCGAATGCACGGTCAATATTAGCTGCAATTGGCTTTTAAATAAATGAAATACACGAAATATTCGCAATTTCTTCATTATTCATGCCGAGTTACTTTTTAATCAAACCACATGCGTTCAGTTTCGTTTGTCGGCATCAAACTGATATTGTTTGTGGTAATTAAATAGTACGAGAAGGCGAAGGAAGCCAAATATTTTTACATCATCTATTATTTAATTCAAATTGATAATTTCTTTTATTTAACTGAAATTATGAACTGATAAGTTGGGTGTGTTGCGATTATTATGCCCCAGACCTGGAACTTAGTGGAAGTTGGAAAATCAAAGGTGCATCTAGGGTCGTGCAGTGGTGACCCCCTGTCCTCTTAATCTTAGTCTTACCCATTCATCATTGCATGTACCAACATTCCCCCTTGTATCTCAACCATTGCTACTCCAATTTGAAGGATATTTGGTTTTGTGATCGAGCATCATGGAGAAACAATGCCTGTGTAGCTGCTGTAGCATGTGTTTCTTCCCACATTTTTTCAGAGTTATGGTACTTTTTCACTCTTTTGAGTTAGAAAATTTTGTTTATAACTAGTTGATTTGTTACAATTTGTTACAGAGTGCCTGCTAATACCCTCAATTGTATTGCTGCAGAATTTTCTTGTGAAGATTTTGTTCCTATTACTTATCAAGCAACAACCTAATGAATATTCTGTATAAAGCCACCAATCTGATGTTTGACACTTTTATTGGAGCTGTTTTGAAGGCTTATGGAACTCAAAATGTTGATTATGGCAGGACTTTTCTATTCACCCATGAATCAATAAATTAAGTGTTATAGTTGGAAGTAAGAAGCATGAAAGGTCCAGAACTAAAACTCTAAAAAGAATGTTTTGCTATGTAACATGATTTTTGCAGATACACTTATTTGGAGGTTTACCTGTCTGATAGTGTTTGGAACATGTGTGGCCAGGATCTTCAAAAAGAAAAAAGAGTTGAACTTTGAGAAAAAAGGTATATGCCTTGAGTGCCGGAGGTAGAGTCATACAAGGAAGAGAGCCTCACCCCTCCCCCCCCCCCCAAAAAAAAATTTTTCTGTGTCAAATGGAGCTCACTTGTCATCTTTTGGGGATTGCTTTGTGTACTGCGTTCTTGAAAAAAATATGTGAGACCCTCTGGATGTGCCCTTCTGATCTCAATATGTCAGTAAGCCTCCTTGGGGAAAGTACATGCAATAATGCTTATGTAAGGTTGATTTGATGTGTTTTGAATAACAATGTACTTTTAAGTACATTAGATGGTTTATTGCAGTGACAGGTTACAGTTACCCTTATTTCTTCTCCAACAGATATCATGAGTGTATTGGTGTCCAAGAGTTAAACAAAGCTAATGTACTTATTGATAAACCAGACAAATTTAACAATTTAATCACTATCAAATTGATGCATGGGATAAAAGGGGTTACAGTGCAAGGGGTTTGTAAATATATTTATTCAACTACAATGTATGACTTTGCAGTGCATTCTACATAGGAGAATATCATATTTTCTTTCCAAACCATTACAGTAACACATACATCTTGATATTGGGAGACACTCTTTTGTCCTTCCATACTTCTTCTGCTGGACTCCTTCAAGTTGACCTTTGTTGAACTCCCCAAATCAAAACATAAACAAAAGAAAATGTCTGCCTTCAATCAGTGAGCACTCCACTTATAACATTTGGTCTCAATCTTCATTACTTTCATGAATTAGGAAAAGATTTCTTCGAGTATGTACTTAAATGTTTATAGAATACAGCTGTTATTTTATTTTGAGGTATTTTATTGTAAAAATTTTGTTCTCTTACTTATGCCATAGCAGACTTTCAGGTGGTGCTATTTACACATGGCAGCAGTTCCATGGCAAATTTCAGTTTCCACATGTTCTATGTTTCATTCCAAGCATTTTGGTATATAATTTATTGGAGTTATTCATTTTGGGCCTTTTTTAGACTTGAAAGAAAATTACATGAAATTTGACCAAAGTTAGGTTGGACGTCCCCTTAATTACAGCTCGACAACGCCTCATGTTCCCAGTTAGGTTTCTGGTGGTCCTTTGAGGGATGTTCCATTCTTGGACCAGCATGGCCCCAAGCTCCTGAACACTTCTTGGCTGGACTGGACGGGATGAGATTGCAAGCTAGCAACTCATTTCAGACATGTGCGATTGGATCAAGGTCAGGGAATCTTGCTGGCCAGCCCATAGGCTCAGTCCCCTCCCTCTGTCGGTACTACCAGACAGCATGGGCAACACGAGGACGGGCATTATCATCCATCCGAATAAATCTTTAACCCACTGCACCTGCATACAATCAGACGTGGACATCCGGGATCTCAGCAATACAACGCTGCGCAGTCAATGTACAACACAGCTCTGTACTTCCATACCTGTTGATGCCGCCCAGACCATGATTGACCTTCCGACATAGCGGTCATGCTTAGCAATGTTGGCTGCATGGAATCTCTCTACTGGCCTTCTCCATACCTTAGAACGCCTGTCTGTGTGGTCCAGGCAATACCTTGACGCATCTGTAAAAAGGACAGGTGGTCAATCTTCTCTGATCCATCCAACGTGGTCCATGGCCCCTTCATATCGTGTCTGGCGGTGCCTCTGGGACAGCGGAATGCAAATACGTGGTTTTCGCAATGGGAGACCACCTTCGTGAAACCTTACCCTGATAGTCTGCGTCGAAACATTTACCCTGAATGCATTCTGAAGGTCACTGCGAAGCTGCGTTGTTGTGACAAAGCGGTTCCTGTGGGCCTGAATGATGAAAAAACGGTCTTCAGCTGCAGATGTTGTCCTGTTTCTGCCATCACCATGCCGTATTACTGGTGTGCTATACTGCTTAAATCTTGCCTATGCTGTGGTGATCGGCGTATGATGCACACCAAGGGCTTCACCAACCTGACGATGGGTAACCACCATCCCTACAGCCCTCATATTTCTGCTTCAGACAAATGTTTTCTTACATTTGCCATATTCAATCATTAAATCACAAGGGCATGTATAGAAATGAAGATTGAATACCCTACACATGTCATGTATATGTTGACAGTGCACGAAAACATCATGAAAATCAAGGGGTACATGCTTTACATGACTCACGAAAGGTCTGCCTGTCAAGAGAGCTAATGCAAACACTGGGGACCATTTCAATACATTCGTCAATCATATCCACCAAAAAATATCGCAAATATGTCACAAGCAAATTTCACAATGTGTCAAATATTTGGTGCTTAGCAAACATTGAGTAGTTTTTTATAGTAGTATTTTATAGACAATGTGTGAAAAGGTAAATAAAAACTGCGGAAAAAGTGTTGGGTCCATATGGGTGGGAGTGTAATAAGTTATCGTGGTTTAAGGTCCCTTTCGTGTTTTTCAGCTACCTCATGACCGCAACATAGGGATGAAGTCGGATCTTGCCCAGCGTTCAAACCTTTGCTGCCCACTTCAAAGTACTTCAGCCCAAGCGTTGGTCCCAGGTACCAATACAGATGTTTGGGTCAGTTGTAGATATTCCAATCGGCACGTACTTCATCTTGAAAACATCATAATATAATTACTGGAACTGAGTGACTTTATCATAAAACAGATTTGTTGTAATATTTATTGGTGTTAAAGGCGAAGTCCAACCTAACTTTGGTCAAATTTCATGTAATTGTCTTCCAAGTCTAAAAAAGGCCCAAAATGAATAACCCCAATAAATTATATACCAGAATGTTTTGAATGAAACATAGAACATGTGGAAACTGACATTTGCCATGGATGTGCTGCCATGTGGTAGATAGCACCGCCTGAAAGTCTGCTATGGCATAAGTAACCGACCAGATCTTGGACAATAAAATACCTTAAATTTGTTGAATAGTTAAATTCTGCAATCCTTCTAGTACAGACTCGGAGAAATCTTATCATTCTTGCATGGAACAGACCACGAGACAAACTGTAATTTAGGATGCCTACATTTTTTCAAAAGGGCTGCCATTTTTCTTGTGTTTGTTTACCTTTTATGAAGTTCACCAAGGGTCAAATCCACACAGTTCAGAAGATTAAGTATGGAGTCATGAGAGAGTGCATCACTGAAAAATGAATCTCCAATGTGGCTTTTGTGAGTCTGCTGTGACCATACCCCCCCCCCCCCCAATCCAGTGCCATTTTGCATGAGATCTGTATCGAATTGGTAAAATACGATGAGAGTGATACACCAAAAAAGGGGTGAAATGCCAAACTTCCTCATTTAGTGTTATGTCTCTATTTCTGGGGTTGCGTGAGCAGTGACAGATGCCAAGAGTGTCATTTGAATGTTCAAGTGTGGTCCAAACAACAATGACCTGTCCTGCGTGCTGAATACTTTCACCAATCAGCTACACTTAGATATCCTGGCTTCCAATGAATTATGTTCAAGCTCTGGTATGCTTCTTTTGTTTTTGAACTATCGGCCTTCCGTAGTTGCTGTTTGAGGAGGCTTGACGGTTTTTTCATGAGCTTTAAGAACATTAATAACTGATCTGCTTACCAATACTAATTTTATGGGCAGAGGGTTACCGGCCTGAACAATATCGGAATTATGTTGGTTATTAAATTCATTTATCTAAACACTCATGACACGTTGTGGTCTCATTTCGATAATTCGTGTGAATTCTTGTCCTGCCAAGCGGAATGTCTCTATTTTTGTCCAGTATCAACACAGATTTCCGCAACCTTTTGGTGCTAACAGCGCTCAAAATTGACATTGATCCGTCTTATCCACAATGCGGTTGGGTGAGGGAGATATTTAAATTTACGATGGTATGGCATTTCTCTTGGTCTTTTTTCGTAGCAGACTTCATCAAGCCTTCTTTACGTCACTAACAGTTCAGCGACAGTAAAACATTTTTCGTAAATATACGATTGTGGCGACGGTGATGTATGTTGATGTGAATATTTTTGTTTTCAAAATATAATTGTCCACTTTCATGTTCTGATCATCGTCACCAACCAAATAATAGTTCGAACTGGTGGCGTATTAAACCCTTGCTGACACTTGCGTCACATTGTACAGTTTTAGAATTCAACAGCACAACTATGGACTGTATCTCGCATTTATCACATTGTCAGTTGAATATTTTCCTATGAATGTATCGTGAGTTGTCAAAAACAGCCGTGAAATGTTTGCAGATTTCAGATCGTGGGAAATGAAATCATTTCACAACTTCACCTACAAACCCACGTGCGTACAAAAATGAAGCGTTTGTGGTCATCCATTTTCACCTGAGCATTATCACCACGTTGATGATGAAATGATAAATATGCTTTTTCCGAGTATGGAGTCTTATCCACAACCGAGACATTCGAATTACCGATCTATTCCATATTAATCCTGACGGTCACTTATGCGGCTGGCAATTTCTTTATCATAAGCAAAAAAAAAAAAAACTTTTAAATTTTCGAAAGTAGATAAATTTGGGTTTTGTATACTTATTATTTGGTATATAATATTGTCGTTATTGACCGCTTTTTTAATTCGTACTTTGGGCATTTTTTTGTAAATTTTCACAATGCCCTAAGTTACATTGGACGACCCCCTTAAGGTCAGATATTTCTGCACAATGGCTTATGACCACAGCAGTTTTATGGGTGGAGGAAGCTTGAGTACTCGCAGAGCAACGGCCAGCTCCAAAATCATACTATCTCCACACAAGCAAGGAAAGCATTGGTTGCAGAGAGTTGCACTATTGACATGCAGCACGCGCCACCACGTGGGCAATGGGAATGAAGTGTCTTGCCTAAGTATACAACGGAGTTGCCGCAGGTGGGAATCGAACCGAGGACCTCTCGGCTTGCATCCTGCAACACTACCTATTGAGACACGCGCCTCCTTGTGTCTTTATAACATTTAGAACACAAGAATCTTTAAAAAAAATCAATGATTGGATCAAATCGAATCTCGATCGTCGAATGAGAGTGTTTATGGTGTTTTTTGGAATATTTTGGTTGGTCTGAAAAGTGAACCCTTTGGATTCGATTTCCCGACCAAAAATATTTCATTTGACCGAATCAGCTACTTAAGAACATTACTGTTTCCAAACCAAAGGAGCGTCAGGTTCGTTTCGGAATTTGACTGATGGCTTGGAATTGTATCTGTATGGCTACTATAGGTGAGAGCCTAGTATTTATAGCAGTTTAAGGTCCCACACTTCCGCACAATGGCCAATCGTGACAGCAACATGGAGATAGTCAAGTTTAGCCAATCATTTATATGCATGTTGCCCATTTTAAAGGACTTCCACCCCAAGCATGGGTGACTGGGTCCTATTTTACCAGAAAAAAGTGAGCTCGTTTACCGTAGTAAACGAGCACTGCTTTTCCCGTAGTTTCTATGGGGAGAGAGCATGTACTGATTGCACTAACACTTTGGTCGGCCGCTGATTTGTCGCCATTCTTGTTTACCCTTGTACTCCTGCCTTCCTATTCCCACGCTTCTCGCCTTCCAACAGTGAGACGAACTGCTTGATGACATCCCTTGCCTCATTCTTCCCACACTCTCCGATTAGCACTTTAACCCTTTTAGTCTCGCTAACCACGTGTCCTTCATTCTTCCATCCCAGTTAATCTTATTCTTAAAGTGTACCAAGGTCTCCACCACGCCAACATTACACATCTGGCACTCCTTTTCACCGCTGTTCCCCCAGGGACCGGGACCTCCGCTTGAACAGGGACCCCTTTCCCCAAAAGGTGCGATCAAGGTACTCTTCAGGACCAAGCTTCATTCTCACGCAGGCCATCCATAGACCTCTTGATTTCATAATAATTCCCAGTATTTTCGCTAGCCCCTCTTCGCTTTCTAACACTAGCACTATATTGTCTGCAAACAATAGCCCTGAGATATTCAAGTACCCAACTGCTATCCCCTCGTCGCTTTGCCGGAGTTCATCTCCTAAACCTCCGATGTACAATGCAAAAAGAATTGGTGAAAGGATGCACCCCTGTTTTAGGCCTATTTCCACATGCACACGTTTTGTTATGTTACCCAGGCTAAGTTCACTTTGTACATCTTTATATAATGCTTTCAGAATTCCAACAAATTCGCCTCCCAATTCCAGAGCCCCAAGCTTTCGCCACATACCCTCCCTCCTTACTCTATCGCATGTCTTTTTAACATCCAGAAAGGCCATACACATCTTTTTCTTTGCTTCCGCGGATTCTATCATTTGGGATATCGTGAAAGGTGTTCAGTGACTGCTTCCCATCCTGAAGCTATTTTGAATCTCGCCCCCAAAAACCATTCTCAATCACATCCTCTAATCTCCCATACAGGCCTTCACAGAAAATGTTTCCAATGTTGCAACTAACAGATCCCTCGATAATTATCCAAACAGTCTCCCCAAACACCTTTTTGTGAATAAATGTCACTTTGCTTTCTCTCCACTCTTGAGACCACTTGGTTTTTATATTGCTAAATTGAAAAGATCAGTTAGGCTTTCCGAGTTCCTCTCGCTCCCTTTGAGAAACTCGTTAGGAATTTCGCTAACACTGAAAATCAATATAACCGAGTCATTTGCACTGTAAATTATATAGCATCATCTCAGTTGCCGAAAAAATTGATCAAAACATCTTTTAAATTACAAAACTTAAATGCCTTACGTATGTAAGGTGTAGGGCGTGTCATTTGGATATGGAAAGGGACAAGGGAATCTATTGATGTACTTAATTACGCCCTTCGTATTGATATAGGATGGTATGACTGCTTGACAAAGTTAACCTTCCATCGTTTTGTTGCGATTGTTTAGTGTTATTAGAAAACTTGTGCACCTGCAAGTTGGTCTTTCTTGGAAGAAAACGTCGAGAGAATATCGTCACTGCATCTGGATAGCAATTGAACCTTTATTTGGAATGTATCATGAGATAATATTGTTTTAAACTCCAATATGTCAGTTTGGTGGACGTTGGTCCATAACGAGCTCAAGATGCATTAATGGAACAATTCAACACCAGAGCTCATTCCAACATTTACCTTTGATTTGCGAAAAATAGATTTGTACGGAGAAATTTATTTTCTATTGACGCCTCAATGAGCTGGACAACACGGGAGGCAGGACATTTACTGGGGTTTAACTGCACTATAAGTCGACCGCTAAAGTCACCTAGAGTCGTTCAGGAAGCCAGAGTACCCGTAGAGAACCACTGAGTAACTGCCTGACTCCCCAATGTACTAAATCAACACAAGCAATGGTTGAAAACAAGTGCACCATCGACGAGCATTATGCCTTAGTACACAGCGCCACCGTGCACCCATGTGGGCAATCGGGATAAAGTGCCTTGCTCAAGGACAACAAAGTTGTCCCTGGAGGGGATCGAACCGTGGAGCTTTCGGTTTGAATTCCTATCTCGTAACCACAGCCATCGCACTCCCGGAAGACGGGACAAAGAGGCCTCGGTAATAGACTGGCCACATTAGTGATCTATAGATTAGCAGTTTTCATCCAGCATATTCTTAATATATTGTGGGGGATTGGGCATTTTTATCTCTTTGGGAAGTTCCCGGATCAGTGAAAACATGAGTTCATCTGTCCATAAGTCTCTTAATTCGGTTGCTTTCTCAAGTCATGCTTGATTGGGAAACCCATGAGATTTTGACATGAAAGGGAGACGACACTTGCAAACAAAATTCTTTAACTATTTAAATTTTTTTCGCATCAAAAGCATAGCTTATGGCACTTCATTGGAATGAGCTCAAGCTAATTCCAATGAGGGGTCATGCATTTTGTTTTTGAGACAAAAAATTAAAAACATAACTGATAATTTTTTGTGAATAGCGCAGGCCGGGTTTGACCGTTACGTTGGGTAAAAGGTTAATTCAGTTGCAGCAATACGACTCGTCTCCACACTAGTTTTCAGAAACCACAAAAAAGACATCCAATGCTTATTTTTACCAAACTTTATTCTTTTGATGACGTGCTGTGCGCAGTGAGAAGAAGCTGATAATTGTCCTAGCCAGCCATTCTTATTTCCAAATTACAATTATTTGGGTAGAGTATTGAAAGAAATCTTTATACTTTAGATCGGACGGATTTCCAGTGCTCAAGAGAAGTTCTTATCATAATTGGGCATATCTCCTAATCGTTGCTTCTCTTAAAATGACGAACTGTTCCCATTAAAACGTCTTTGGGAGGTTCGCACATTCAAGTGAAAATAAAATTGGCATTTTCAAGGAGTCTCCCGAACAAACGTTTAGGAGATTCGTGTAAAAATACCATTAAGAATATATTACAAACCCAACTAATGATTACTAAACCACGTGACATATCACAAAGTATCTTAACCCTTTGAAACAAAAAGGCCATTCTATTGTTTCTTGGATCCTGATAAAACCTTAAATTGGAGTTGCTACATGAATTTTTGATTGACCAAGATTTTCAACGAGTCCCAAGATTGATCTTCCAGGTAACGAATATAGGACTGGCATGGAATATAGACTGGCAATTAAATGTTGAGTCGCCTTTATCGTATTCTGCTGGTAAACATCTGGACGTTCCAAGTTTCATCTTGGATTATTATACCACAGGGCTTGAAATCCGAATCGATTCAAATGATTCTCGCAAGAAAATCGAGAATGAACTGATTATTTTACAATAATGTTCATTTGAGTTGGCGTAGATTCGTTAGGTGTCCCCCGTATCAGGCATAGTGTATTCTACTTTTACTTTATAACTTGTCTAGTAGTTTTGGCCGCCTGTATAGAAACTAACGCCAAGGCATTGTAATTTCTATCAGCAAAAGACCAAGAAAAAGCCTGCTTGTTGGAACAAGTGTTTCACATGTACGTATATAAAAGAAAATCGACAGAATGGGAACGAGGCCCACAAGCTCCAAGCTACAGTATGTATATATACTATTTATACCATGATTACCTATTTCTTCTATACTTGAAAAGCTCATGACAAATTTTAGTTCTACACACCAGCTGTGGTGAACACGACAGCAATGGGATTTCAATAGTTAAAATTTACACCTACAGTGGAACTACATCCAAGATGACCTTTGGTGACGTCGACCTGAATGTGAGCTTGTCTAAATTTAACGCATGTCGCCTCGCGACTAGTGAAATGAAAGTGGCAATTGGGACTTGGGACAATCTTGGCCTTAGTGCCTAACGACAGACCCCTGTGGTCGTCTGCTAGCTGTGACCGTCCTTTCTCCACTTCCCCCACCTTGTCTTCCGGGCGGGCGAGACTTTGTGGCCAGTCCAGCTTCTCTTCCAGGCGGTTTGGTGACGCTCTCCCTTGGCTTGTTCGACCTGGACTATGGCCTACCAATTCAGAAAATACCGCGTAAAAGGACGGATGTAATGGGTTTCATGTCCCACTAAACATGTGCTACACAGCACGCACGCGAGAAAAGTATGACAAATCTGAAAATTTCAGGTCATTAGCCCATTCGGACCAGGAGATATTGGTCAATGAAACAGCGTTGTTTTCACCGTTTGGCGGCCATTTTGGACTCATTGTGGATAAAATAGTAATTTATTTTGCATTTATGATAACGATGCATTATTTTCTTACTATTCAATCTATTACTGATGCTCTGCAAATTCACAGTACCGAGATAGGCCTAAATTTGTATTTTTTTTCAATCCAATTTTTGACGTCAAATTTTGGTAGAAAAAATAATTTTGGTAAACTTTTGTTACTAGTTGGTTATAGAAAAGTGTATTTTTGACAAATCTGTCAAAATTTCAGGTCATTAGTTCATTCGGACCAGGAGATATTGGTCAATGAAAATTGAGGAGTGTTTTCCACGTTTGGCGGCCATTTTGGGATTATTGTGGATATAATCGAATTTTTTCTTGCATTTATGATAATGATACATTACTTTCTTACTATTCAGTACATTACAGGTGTTCTGCTAATTCATAGTCCCCGAGATTGTAGGCCAAAATGTTCGATTTTCAGGCCTATTTTCGATGTTTTAGAAAAAATTTTGGTAAACATTTTTGTAACAAATCTGAAAATTTCAGGTCATTCGGACTAGGATATATTGGTCAATGAAAAACGTTGGTCGTTTTGGCAAAAAAAGTAAACGCCCAAAGTCAAAAGCTTGTTAAGACAAAGTATAACCGTCTATGACCTTGCCAAGTTTTAGTGAGGGCGGTCTCGAGAATTCCGCTCTTGCAAAGTGTTGGGAAAGAAAAAAACAATTTCCCGAATAAATGTCTTCCTTTTAGGAAAATTCAAATAAAAGCCGACTTAAGAAAACGCCTGAATTGAACAGAAAAAGGTTAGCTTATACCTGCACACAATTAGTTTATGTTGCACCTTTCTACTTCAACATAAGCTATTGTTCCAAAACTTTTCTAAAGAGAATTCAATTGTATACAATCATGAGAACCAAAACACACAGGCAGGCACGCCCACACAGGCACATACATACATCATATATGTATGTATGTATGTTTGTGTGTGGTGGGGTGTGTAGGGGTGAGTATGTGTCTAGACATGACTGTGTCCAAATGAATATATACCAACTACCTGTTTACGTTTTAGTTGAAATATTGTTATGAAAAGTGGATATATTTTTTATTTAATTATATCTTTAATGATTTAAGCACAGAAATTAAGATTTTGTTTGTGGTTTACATTATTTTTTAGCTTTTGAAATACGATAACCAAGAAAAATGGATATTATTGGTAAAAGAGAACATTTTGCAATAAGCCAAAACGTTGACTGAGCTAACTGGTATGAGACCCATTACTGTTAATTACAGCTTGACAACGCCTTCTCATGCTCCCAGTTAGGTTCCAAATGGTCATTTGTGGGATGTTGTTCCATTCTTGGACCAGCATGGCACCAAGCTCCTCGACACTTCTTGGTTGGACTGGACAGACTGAAATTGAAAGTTGCAACTCATTCCAGACATGTTCGATTGGATTGAGGTCAGGGGATCTTGCTGGCGAGTTCATACGCTCAATCTCCTCCCTCTGTCGGTACTTCCGGGCAACATGAGGACTGGCATTATCGTTCATCAGAATGAATCTATCATCCACTGCACTTGCATACAATCTGACGTGGGCATCCAGGATCTCATCAATATACCGCTGTGCAGTCAATGTACCACGGTCAAAGACACAGAGCTCTGTACGTTTATCCTAGCTGATGCCGCCCCGATCGTTATTGACCCTCCACCATAGCGGTCATGCCCAGCAATGTTGGCTACAATGAACCGCTCTCCTGGTCTTCTCCATGCCCCAGAACGCTTATCTTTGTTGTCTTGGCAGTACCTCGACTCATCTGTAAAAAGGACAGGTCGCAAATCTTCTCTGGTCCATCTAACGTGACCCATGGCCCATCCCAATCGTGCCTGGTGGTGGTTCTGGGACAGCTGAATGCGAATACATGGCCTTCTCGATCGGAGACCACCTTCGTGTAACCTTGCCCGGATAATCTGGTCGAAACATTTACCCGGGATGCATTCTAAGGTCACTGCTAAGCTGGGTTGCTGTGTCAAAGCGGTTCCTACGGGTATGAATGATCAAAAACCGTCCTTCAACTGCAGATGTTGCCCTGTCTCTGCCACCACCATGTCGTCTGACTGGAGTGCATACTGCTAAAATCCTGCCCAGGCGTATGGTGATCACCGTATGGTGCACACCAAGGGCCTCAGCAACCTGACGATGGGTAGCCCCTCGTTCTCCCATCCCTACAGCCCGCCACATTTCTGCTTCAGACAAATGCCTTCTTACATTCGCATTCGCCATATTCAATCATTAAATCACAAGGGTTTGTGTTGAAATGAAGGCTGAATACCCTCCACATCTCATGTATACGTCGACAGTAGACGAAAACATGAAAATCAAGGGGTACATGATTTCCATGACTGTCACGAAAAGTCAAGTCAAGAGAGCTAATGTAAACACTGGGGACCATCTCAATACATTCATCCATCATATCCACCCAAAATATCGCAAATGTGTCAAGAAAAATTTCACAATGATGTGTCAAATATGTGGTGCTAAGCAAACTGAGTAGTGTATGTGCGTGTGTACATATGGCTGAGGGTCAGTGTGTTGAGAGTTGAGAAGAGTTAGCATGGAGCATAAAACATTACGGAAATCGCAAATATATATTTATCATATTATCAAAGGAATTTGAAGCATGACCGGATAGTCTATTGCTGATGTTTTGCCAAATGTGAGTGTTATGGTAACCTGCGTCGGTGGTCATATTGTTCACTATTTGTATATTGATACCCATGCAATCTGCTCCAATGAGGACGATTTATTGCAATGAATGAAGTTCTAGCTTCGGCACGATCACAACTACACGAGCAAGAAGACTTCTATACTTCACCGGTCACCGGACGTTCGAATATTAATGAATGAATGAGTAAATGAAGTAGTGCCAACACCTGAGTACTGCCCAACGGATGCAGAAACTAGATATCCAAAAACTAATTTCACAACGGCATTTTGGGGAAACAAAGCTGAAACTTGAATGAGGCAATCACCTATCCCGTCAACGTCATAGAAAACGTTGCGGTTATATTTCTGTATCCAAATATCTTCAAATTTTGCCTATATGTTTTTGATGTGTGGAACTCATCTCGTTAAAACATTTCAGCGAATCAACCTTTCACCAGCCCTATTAACTTTTTCAGTACTAAGTGTACCAGCTTCGAAATGGAATTCAATGAGTTAACTTTTCAACAGATGAATGTTTGCTGTCAAATTGTAGAGATAATTTATCACACGGTCAGGAAACCCCAAATTCGTACTGCATGCACAAAAACTTCTCCATAACTCAGCAGCTAATCTTTACCACCAGACATTTTACAAAACAAATCTCAAAATACAAGTGATATTCACAACTTCTTGTAGATCCAGCGGACATAACTGATGATTTTCAACCAATCCACCCTTAGAAACCAGAAACGTGGCAGTTTTTCATACATACTGCCCATCTCGTTTCGATCCCTGGGGGTAACGGTTAAATGGTTTCCGCTTCCAAATAGAACAAGCAACAAGTTCCAACAATTGCCACGAGAACTCTACACAACAAATGGAAATGAAAAAATAATAAAGCAAACCGAATGATATTCCAAACAAATTCCAGTACCATCTCTGGCGAAACTCTGAAATTCCGCAATACGAAAGAATACTGCCTATTTTAAATGATCTCTTGATAATCACAATACTCAGCCATAGGGTCTATGGAAAACAAAATAGTTTCCCAGTAAAGGTGTTAAAAAGTAATTTGGCACCACAAACACAGCATTTGGCAGCAAAAATATACTTCTGGTAGATCTCAAAGACCTTTGTGCTTTATTATTTGGGCGTTCCTTTCAATAAAATCGCTGTCTGACGACAAAGGCGAGACAGACATCACGGCTGTCAAGTAAGCTATATATAACCGATGTGAGTGATCATGGCCCTTTTACAGGTCAACGGTAATATGTCTCGGGCTTTCACCCCTATTTAGGGGGACCCTGGTGGGTGGACCCCGGAAGTGACGCCATGTCACGTGACCCAAAGGCGCTATGTGTTATGGTAACCTGCGTGGGTGGCCATGTTGTGACATCCCCATAGTGATGTGTGGTGTTAGTGCGCATGCGCAGCGCGTGTTGGGATGATACGTGTTTCCTTCGTCCATTTTGTATACTGGATGCCGCCATCTTGGTTTCTGTGTTAGCACGTGGTTGCTATTTGACCTGAAGGCTTACAAAACAGAGGTATGGTCAAAGTGTATGTTCGATTGAATCGGAGTAAATCTAATTACCACAAACAACCCGACAAGTTTTACTATTTCGAATTCTTTCAGAATTCTCTGCTTCGATCTGTCTATGCAATAGTTTTCGTCTACCGGAAAATGTTCCTTTGTCCTGGAGTACTCCAGTAAAGAGCATTTCAGTTTGAGCAGTTCATTTCCACTGTATGTAGTTTTTGTGGTCTATTCTTGTTAGTTCTGCCCCTATTCAGAGTACTCTTGTTTCATTTATATAGATTATAACTAACCAATCACCAGTCCTTGATTTCCCATAATCTGTATGTAGAGTTATCTCCCTTTATTACAAAGTTCTTTCTCATTCCCAAATCCAATAAGCGATCGAGCAGTTACTGAAAAGTCATTGCTCGAACGACTCGAAGGCTATCGAGCAATTGAGCTATCGAGCAATTGCTCATTCGAGTTACTCGCACATATTGCTCGAATGACCTGAAGTCCATCGAGCAAATTAGCTAACAATTGCTCGTTCGAGTGACTACCACAATACATACCTCCCCCCCCCCCCCACCCCCACCGCATGTGAAACACGTGTGTCCCGGGTGAGATAGCAGGGAGAGACGGATGTATCCCACCCCACCCACGTGACGTTAAACATTTGTAACGTTATTATGACATTATGCATATCCTATCAGTTTCTTCTACCAACTAATTCATATCAAAGTTCCATGCTCTAAAACTCTTCAACCCTCAAGCGGCCACCGTTCGTAATCGATTTCGTGGTATATCCCTTTGGTATATACATACCTTGTGCTTGGTCTTTCCGATTGCGTCATCAGTTTCTCAAAACGTTTTAACGAATACAAAATTGAGCTAATTGAATCACAACCCGACTCCTAATTACCTCTGGCTAACGTAATCGCTGCATGGTGGGGGGAGAAAAATCATTCTTGATGTGTCTGAAGGTGGGTATGGGGAAATCTCACCCTCGGCGCAAGATATTTGAACCAGACCCTCGGCAGGGCTAGGGTCTGGTTCAAACATCTTGCTCCTCGCGTGAGATTCCCCCATCTCACCTCCAGACTCATCGAAGATCACAATCCCAAGTACCCCTTATAAGCTATCAAGCTGTTACTGACAATTGCTCGAACGACTCGAAGCTCATCGGGCAAATGAGCTATCGAGTAATTGCTCGATCAAGTGACTCGACATACTGCTCTAACGACTGGAAGTCCATCGAGCAAATGAGTTAACGAGTAATTCTCGTTCGTGTGACTCCTCGAACGACTCTTAGCCTCATTTCAGAAAAAAGGGATTCCGAAGGTCATGTTTTTCAAAAAGGGATTCCACAAATGGGATTCCAAGAAAGGGATTCCATAAGTGGGATTCTGTCTTACATGATGTACTCTCATATACTGCTCGAACGACTCGAAGTCTACCGAGCAAACGAGCGATCGAGCAATTCCTCGTTCGAGTGACTCGACATACGACTTATTTCTGAAAAAGTGTAATCTATAGCCACAGGCATTTTCCAAAAATGGATTCTTAAAAAGGGATTCCTTAAGTGGGGTTCCTAGCCGATTCCGTTAAATTTGGATTCCGTGATTTGACAACCGTCGAGGGTATGGGAAGGGATTGATAACCAATTATTTCAAGAACCTGAAGGAATACAACTGACAACCAAACACCACTAAACGACCAAGGTACAGAACGAAGATCCAACATTACCAAGATCGAAGTGAACATAAAGTGAAAGAAAATCGAACTAATCTGCTCAAACACAACATCAAAGTCAACATAATAAAGTTTTCAACTGAGTGAACTACAACCCCTATATATAACCAATGTTAACCCTCCTGAACTTAACAAAACTGATTGAACACAACATTCCAAACTTTATCACACTGTTTGAAATGAACTAAATCCCCCATATATAACGCAGTGTTGAACATCTTGAACTGAACAAAATTTAAAGTTTTTAACTATAATCCCCTGGTATAACACAGTGTGAACCCCTTTGAACTGTTTGAACTATATATAATTAACACTCTTTGAACTGAACAAAGTTTACAGCCTTAATGAAAATATAACGAAGGTGATCTGAATTAAAGTTTTAAACTACAACCTATTGAACTGAATTCTTCCAATAGTGAAGGGACATACCCTCGACTGTTGATGTCAAATTGCGGAATCCAAATTTGACGGAATCTGTTTGGAACCTCACTTTCAGAATCCCTTTTAAAGAATCCCATTTTGGAAAATGCCTGTGGCAATTGAATCTCGTTTTTCTGAAATGAGTCGAGGAGTCGTTCGAGCAATTGAACGTTAGCTCATTTGCTCGATGAGCTTCGAGTCGTTCGTCAGTAACAGCTCGATAGCTTATAAGGTATATTTGGGATAGGTATGTCTCGTGGTGGCAGAGATGGTTGTGCAAATAGGTAATAGTATCCTCAGATAAGAATCCTACAAAAGGTATCCTCAATTAATACAATACTAGGCCACAGGTATCAAATACTGAAATGAGGCCAAGTGCCGTTCGAGGAGTCACTCGAACGAGCAATTATTCGTTAGCTCATTTGCTCGATTGACTTCGAGTCGTTCGAAGCAATGACTTCAGTAACTGTTCGATAGCTTATTGGGTTTGGGAATGATATAGGACTTCTTTGTAATAAGGGGAGATGATAACTGCATATAGGTTAGGGGAAATCAAGCACTGGCGATTGGTTAGTTATAATCTATAAAAATGAAACAAGAGTACTCGGAATAGGGGCAGAACAAGAATAGACCACAAAAGCTAAAAATAGTGATAATAAACAAAACTGTTCCAACTGGAAGGCTCTTCCCTACTGGAGTATACTCCAGGACATAGAAACTGGGTCAGGTAGACGAAAACTATTGATAGAGAATTCTGAAAGATTTCGAAATAGTAAAATTTGTCGGGTTGTTTGTGGTATTTAGATTTACGCAGATTCAATCTAACATACCCTCCGAACATACCCGTCTTGTTGTAGGCCTATAAGATCTCATAGCAACCACGTGCTACCATAGAAACCAAGATGGCGGCCTCCAGTATACAAAATGGACAACGGAAACACGTAACACCCTAACGCGCTGCGCATGCGCACTAACACCGCGTATCACTATGGGGGATGACGTCACAGCCTAGCCGCACACGCGGGTCACGATAACAACACAACATGGCGCCACTGGGTCACGTGACATGACGTCACTTCCGGAGTTCCCCACCATGGTCCCCCAAATAGGGGGTTGAAAGCCCGAGACATACTGTCAACTTTGTTAACAGTGTCAATTTTATCAGATTATTATCAAAACATTTGTAAGTTAATCTTTTATCTTGAATTTTTTTACGTCTTCTCGAAGATAAATTATTTGCAATTAGCTCATTCGGGGTGAATAAACTGCAAGTAAATAATCCTGAAATCTTGTAAACTTATCACCATAACGACTAAAAACGGCCGCGCTGTCCAAACATTGCCGTTCATCATTTTTTCCTCAACAGCTCATGACCACTCATGGGAGAGAGCTCGTTGAGCTCCTTCCATTAAGGGGGTCATAAGCTATGTTCTTTAGATAAATGAAAAAAAATACTTATTCAATAATTTTGTTTAAAAGTGTCGTCTTCGTTTCCTGTTATATTATTTATTTATTGGGGATTGAGGTCACAATTATGCACAAAGGCTAATCGTGACCGTGACAGTTTACGGGTGGAGTAAACCGAAGTTCCCCCGGAGAGATCCGCCGGGAAACTACGAGCAGTTGCCAGCTGTCCAGCTTTTAACTCCGCGCTGCAGCCCAGACAGGGTTAGATTGGCTGAAGACATGCGCACCATCGACTTGCAGGACTCCTTGGTACATGGTGCTATCGTACCCCCATGTGGACAATAGGGGGACCCGTTCAGTGAAGGGTTAATAAAAGCCTATATTTTATTTTATAGTTCTTGTCAATATATTTTTTATCATTTGTCTTTTTTGCAGATAAAAGAGCCATACAATACTAAATTAAAATATCGTACTTTAGAGCGCAACAACGTGTCATCTGCAAAGCTTTAGCATTAAAGGTGGCGCCTCATTACACTCAAATGGCTAATCGTGACCACATTGAGATAACGTTAAGGTCAGTCAGTCAATCGTCCATGCTCCGTGTTGCCCATTTTAGACCTGCGCCCCAAGCATTACCGACAGGGTCCTATTTCACCAGTATGTGTTTATTGGTGTTTAAGGTCACATTTTTGCACAACGGCTAATCATGACCACATTTCACCAGTAAAACGGTGCTCGTTTACCACAGTAAACACGCACCGCCTAACTTCCCGGGGTTTCTGCTGGGGAATATTCTCAAGGTGATTTGGTGGTACACCGCCATTTAGTGGGACAACCTCTATTTGTTTGCTTGAACTGTAGAAATTTGGCCACTCAAGCATATTTGCAGTACATAGATCACTGGGTACTCTAGCTGGTAGTCCACGTGTATCAAAGTAGACAGCTTACATGACGTCTAATTGGTAGTGACGTGGCAAGGGGGATCTAGGTTGGTGGGCAAGGAGCGTTGTGCTTATCAATTAACTCTTCGGCTGCCAAGCATCCGAATTTTGTTACCATACCTGGAGGTTGAATTTTTGAACTGCTACCTGTAAATTTCCAAATGCTTCAGAAATTCCAACGAACGCTGTACCGTTGCGTTCAAAATTCAATACCTTTACTCGGATGTCGAGACGGAAATCTCGAGTGCAACATTGTACAGGCTGGCCGAAACATGGTTTCCAGTTATTGGGGTTTAAGGTCACATACTTATGCACGGTAACTAATCGTGACCGTGACAGTTTTACGGGTGCAGGAAATCGGAGTACCCAGAGTGAACCACTGAGCATAGATGAGCAACTGTCAGCTCCTCAACATTCTAACTCTGTTCAAGCTCCGCTCAAGTAGGGTTACAATGGTTGAATACATTGCACCATTGACGTGCAGTACGCTTTAGTACACGGCGTCATCGTGCCCCCATGTAGGCAACCGGGATAAAGTACCTTGCCCAAGGACACAACGCGGGTCGTCCCGGACGGGGATCGAACTATGGTTTCCAGTCAGAAAATCCCATGTTGTGGTCAAGTCACCAATTGTATATTACAGACGGTCGCAACTCTCGATAAAAATGCCACGAAATCTGGCCAAGGGCACGAAATTTCTACCCGGTGGTTTGAGGCTTAAAACCCCTAGAAAATATTTTTTTAGAGACTGGAGGGGGAGGGGGGTTAAGGCGCCATCTAACTCGCCCCTGTCGCCACATTTCTGCTTTGGGTTGACATTAATGATATCGCATGCTGTTTACCACAAATAATTTTCTATCACTTTATTCTTACCTCGAAGACAAGTGTATGGTTTAAAAAAAAGATCTATAGCATTCTTGGAACTGTGGTCATGTTTCTTGAAACTGTCCAACAACTCGCCATCTACCGCAAGAAACTTCCACCACACCTCACGATCTCATCTGCCAAGCTGTCAACCGTGCATTTATTCTGGATAGAGTCATCAGCTGCAACATTTTCATCTGGATACATCATTAATATACAATACACACTAGCGTGTTTTTCGCCCGAACCGACATGGAAACATTTTTAGCAGTTGCTGTGCCTGGTGGTTTGGATATTTGTGATGGAAACGCGATTGCACGCGAGCAGCAATTTAGTCAAGTGTCTGCCTGAATTAGGACACCCGACGAGGCTGGACGACTGTCGCAAGTATTGGTCACACAAACAAAACTGCAGATATTTGTACTATTGTGTTTTAGTGCAGGGGCTTCGAGATGCTTGGATTTAGAAAAGCATACCATGAAGTTTCTCATGACATTTTGTTGCTTTTTATTGGAGTACCTATGAGCACCCTCCAAAAAATAGTGACAGTTCATTCGTAGAGCATGTTAAGCACACAAATGGGAATTATATTTCGGCACCAACACTTCAACCAAGTCAAAATTCAGCCTACGGTCAATTTCATTGATGTAAAGCCACAGCTGGCACGAATGGCTAAGTGATAACTTTATAGGCATGAAGTGAAGTTTATCCAAACGTTTACACTTATGTTTCCTACATTAGGGCTTCCACATAGGCTTTGCTTACCAGAACCTATTTCTCAAGTGAAACAGAGCTTATCACAGAAAAGCAGTGCTCTATTTCTAGGGGTTCCTCACAGTTGACGTGAGGGTATTGTAAAACAAAAGTGTCTCGTCTGCTGTTTACAAAAAACATCAAACTATTTATTGATGAGTGTTTAAGGTTTCGTATTTCTGCACAACGGCTAATCGTAAAATGCAGGTAAAGCCAAGTTTAGTCAATCGTTTATACCCATGTCAGTTTTAGAGAGGATTTCCTCAAAAAGCGCAAGTTACCGCGTCCTATTCTACCAGTAAAACATCTTGTTTACCACAGTAAAGTACTACTTTACTTCACGGGGTTCCCACAACGTGGCAATAAGCTACCATTTGTGCGACTCCACAACATAAGCACATTTGCTCTCCAGCTAAAATCTACCATATTGCAGTATCCTTCAAGCGTGCAGTAATTATTTCAAACCCAAGGTTTACAATTTTCCCGTGCAGCTCACGTTGAACGATTTTGTAATGATCAGAAAGCCGGTAGGTTTTTATTGCCAAGACCATACTTGTTGGTCGTTAAGGTCATTTCTGCACAATGGCTAACCAGTGCCGAAACTTGATACAAAGCCAAATCCATCCAACCGTTTTTACCCATGTTGGTTATTTTAGATGTCCCCAATAGACTTTGGTTACTGGGTCATATTTTCCCAGTAATACAGCTTTTTTACCCCAGTAGAGTACTGTATCACTTTCGGGTTACCACTAGAATGTCAAGACTATAAGCGTTACCAACTATCCTGAAGTTAAACCATCACAAACCTTTCCACAACTGGTCAAATTTCTCGGTAGAGCAGTCTTGAAATCCAATACTTGTTTTTAATCACCAAGACGATGATTTTCTGGAAATAAAGTAACGTAAGATTTTCAACAGTGCTTTTAAAATGTCAACTATTCAGTGTGGCATCTCTCGGTGAACAAGCCCAACTACCAACGTCAAGGTAGATGCCTTCAGTTGGGTTTACTTTTTTCTAACTGATGACTTAATGCGTAGTAGCCTTTGATAGCAGAAGGTCCGTATTTTACATTTGTTTTAAAGAAGTGGGGGCATTTAAAATCGGCAATAGATATTTTATTTTTTAGTCAACCAATTACAGATTTAATGTTTAATAAAATGGATGGTGGGGGGACTTTTTATCATTGTTAACTTAGTTTATCAAAATCATTCAATAGATCCTTACAGAACTATGGTTTACAACGTCTAATCAACTTCAGAAGTTGACGTAAGAAAGAGTGTGAGCGGACTCTTTCGTTTGTAGAATTCAATTCATACAATCCATATTTAAAAAAATTGTTCATCGAATTACCAAGAGCGGGCGACATAACTGCAATGTTTTGGCCTCAAAAACATCTTATGCTCCACTGGAACGAGCTCGAAGAGCTCGTTCGAGTGAGGGCGTCATAAGCCATGTTTTCGAGGCAAATAAACAAAATTGGGTTGGCGTTTTTTGTTTAGAATGCCGCTACATTAGGTCAAGTTTTAAATTATACACCCGACAATGAAAATTTCCAAATCACAATTTCATATGAAATTTCTGCACCTTCACCAAAATCAATCTAAGCCGCGAGAAATCTGGCATATGTCGATTTAAGTCAACTGTTCAGAAATTCCATATGAAAGCGGACCTCATTGGCAACCTATATTTATGCCCTGTTTATATACCGAAGCCGGCTAGTTTCACGGAAACGGCTTTTGAAATCTTTTTTTCAAACTTGTGTAGATCTGTGTGGATACTCCATTCTAATATGGATACCGGGGACGTGAATTCCGATAGAAAACTACCGATGAAAAGCATCGTTGGGTGCCACAAGCGGCAAGCGACGACACTTTCCATTGCTAGTTTTAGTTGAAAACCCGATAACCTTGACCCTCACACGAAACCATAGATATTGTCAAGCTTGTTTTGGACAAGCGCTAAATTCCGTTGATAGTAAACCGAGGTAATTCTATTAGCATATCGTCCCTTGAGAGCAACAGGACGCCATCTGCAATGCTGATGCATTGCAAATGGCGCCTTGTTGCACTCATCGGACGATATTTTGTTGCTTCTCCAATTCAGTTTGAAAACAGATTTAACGCCAGTTTAGCAATAGTATAAAACACTGTTAAATAATACGAGCAAGCATTTTGTTAATTTGGGTTTTCATTTTCTAACAAACATCCGATGTCGTTTATCCTTGGTCTTTTTCTAGTCTACTTTTACGGCGGACGTTCGCTGTGTCCTTTTGGTAGAATGGAACCAGTCTATTCTACCGGACAAACATTATCTCTTTCCAGTTCCAAAGATGAAAATGCTTTGAAAGAGCTGCGATAGGTTTATGAAATTACCTTCACCTGTTACGAACCTGTTGCTATCTGTGGCTAACTGAGCAGTTCCAGTCAAACAGTCTAAGCGAAAAAGAACCTTGCACGAGAACACTGAATAAGACCTTGTGCAAGTAAGAAAAACTTGTAAAATTTGAAGATCATGTGTCTGCGTTTGAGCATTCAATTAAGATGATGAAAAAAAACTCTTCAGAGTTTTCAACTTTAAACATTTGGCCCAAATGATCTTCAATTTAGGCTCGAATTAGAACTCATTTGAAAAATTATATCTTACAAACTACATTTCCACTTACAATTTTGTTAATCTTTGTGAAATGTTTGAATTATACATTTAAATAATCTGCCATTACACCGGTCAAACAGATGCTAAAACGTTATTACTGGAATGTTATGGTTTTCGGAGAACGTCTCGCCGTTTGTATACTAGTAGAATCAATTTGTCGCTGGAGGAACTGATTCCACAAGAGTACAATAGATAACTAACGTTTTTAATACAAAGTCATTTAGAGCGGCAAGGAATACCGTGAATTACAGGTGTGAGTTTCATTTACCAGATACATTTCTGACAGACCACTGGAAAGGTCCCAAGAGTTCTTTCCGACATGTCAGTTAATACAAGACAAATGAACCAATCTGAACTAGTTTTTGCATCTGACGCGTTAACGGCTACAATAGAAAGCACAAAATAGCAAATGATAACTGGAAGTGGGAGGGGGTGGTGGGGAATTTTAAAATGAGCTAAATTAAAATTTGCAGTTGGGCAGCTGCTTTTGAATTTCGATCCTTCAAACGGAATTCAGTAAATCTTATTTCCAATTATCTTCCATTGACAATGGCGCAAAAAACTTCCTAAACAGCAAGATAAATGTCCCAAAGACGCAATGAAGATATCAACAGAAGATAGATTTTATATGAAAGATCAGTTGAAGGATTGATATTCAACTCTATTACAAAATATTAACCCTCACCGTGCAGAGCATTTTTATGCAGTAATGACTGTCAGAATGGTTCTCATTTCATTGTTTCGTGTTTTTTTAAAAATTTGTTTCATTTGAATTTAATATTTTAATTTGACTCCTGGATTGGAAGGGGGGGGGGGGGTAATTGAGATCTGCCAAAACAAATCGAAGCATGTGTTACGAATGTCCGTAGTTTATTGGGGTTTAACATTTTCGACATACGGGGTGACCTCGTGTCAAAATTTTACGGATTCAGGAAGCCGGAGAGAACCACCGAGCAGCGGCGAGCAACTGTCTGGCCCCAACATACTCCACACAAGCAAGGTTAGCATTGGTTGAAGGCATGTGCACCAACGACTTGCAGTATGCCTTAATTTTCCGCAGTTATCAAGAGATACAAATTACAATGAAAGTAATTCTATCCATTGGGTGCAGCTACGTCAGTCCCCATACACCCACAAATTGACATTGCTTTGCAAAAGTTGGCCCCTAGTGTATTTTACCTCGATAACCTGGAGGTAGACTGCATTTGTCTTTGTTGGTTTCTTTGTACAGAGTCTGCAGTCGTGTAGATGTAACGGTACAAACATCGTAAAACATGGGCGTTAAGGGTTTACCACCCCGAGATCCGTCATTCCTTTCTAAGTTCTGCGCTATCAGTTTCTGCAAATGTCAGTATCTTGGAATTTGATTTGATCTCGGGCTTTGTCTCACATCCAAACGTTCGGCTGAAATGCTTGACATCTTTCAAATGCAGGCACAGGTATTTACTGATGGGCGCAGATCTTTACCATGTCCAGCCATCACCCAGTCGACCGTTTTGTACTTCCATTCTATTGTGGTTCGGAAATATTTAGCCGTGTCCTTGATTTGTTCCATGTACTGTCAGGTGTCCAGACTGCTACCACCTGCAACTTTCTGAATGGAAGAATTCTTCCAGAAAACTGTTGCAAACATATCTTGGTTTGTCTGAACATCACTTTCTTTTGTTGGGCATACTGCAATGCATTAGAGCTCCTTTCGTCGGTCAAATATTCAACTTCTTTTCATCCGGTTCCATTTAAATTGCTAATTAACGCCGTGGTGGACACTTTCCGCCAACCAGTACAGGGTTACCAATATAAAACTGCTATCTTGCTCTCTCCTGTGGTTTCATTTTGTAAATCGTAAATTACTTGGACCTGTTCAAAACTCCTGATTACTAGTTTCGATTATAGATCGATGTCACCTTTTTGTCCAAAACAAGACTTGCACCTAACCCCAAAGCTCCTTGGATACACTTGCCGCTACACCTCCCCGTCGGCTTCCATGTTTGGATAGTCACAAATCGATAAATTTTTAATATGCCCATGGCGATATGCATTAAAAAGTAGGTTCCATTTTCTATTTCAAAACGTTGATTCCAGGTCGGTTATTGGCCGGTGTTAATGTTCTGATAACCAATACCGTGGCTCGTGGATTCTGTGATGTCGGCGGAATTAAATATCTATTTTGAGACATCAGGATATAGTTTTGAGATTCCATCGACAAATTTATTTTCATCTTCTCCAATCGGGCCTCAGATCCAAGCTTCTTTCTCGGGGAATGTTCATGTTGGAAGGTGAGTTTCACTGAAGCTATTCCAATTGTAGTGCAAGCTTGTTTCCAAATTACTTCCATTGTTTTGAAGGTTTATAAAGTAGGTAGTAAACTGTTTCGTGGAGGTCTCACTTGTAAAACAAGTTGTAGGTTCAAAACAGTATTCCTTTCAACACTTAGCCTTTTGGACATGTCCCATGTGTTTTTCACAAAGTGTTCAGAAAACTTTGCTACCATTTCGTTACTTGGTTATCCAGAAGAACTTTCCACAATCATGGCGGTTACAAAGCATCCTTTGGAAGTGCTAATGATTCCCATAATTTAAGGTTTAAGGTACACGTCGGCTGGTGGTGCCATGTTATTGTGGATTTTGGGTCCCAGTCTCCTTCAAATATTAAACTCATAGAAGCATTTAACGAACGCTGGTAAATATGTCCTGCCAAGTTCAATTTTCCGTCGTGTTTGTTACGGACACAAACACTGTCTCTCGGTCAAGGTGTCATTTCCTTGACGATTGCACTTCTGGGCGAGCATTAAAGTCGATCTGTCGCATGTGTAATAGACGAGTAATTCAAATATGATTGGGTATCAGTATGATCTTGCAGTTACTGTTTAACAGGTGACGTGTCATGCAGCCGTGTTATGAAGCATCCTTCAATAAAGAATCGAAAATGTTTTCTAACAGATCATTTTGTAGCAATAATTTTCCTTTTCCACAAAGATATATTAATGTTGAGTGGCTTTTTCCTCTAGTTTAGTTCCATTTAACGATAAAAATATTTCTTCTTGGAGAGTCAAACACCTGCCGTACACTTGATCCAATGTGCCTAAGAAAACGCTATTAACCGACTGTAATAAGTGACAAACGAGACGCACTCCTGGAAAAACAGTACTGAAGCTTAAAAACTGAGGATCTTCAAAGATGTTCATAGCAGCACAATCATAAGGTTTGGCATAAAGCAAATATCCAAGGAAAATGAGCTGACTGTCCTGCGGCCCGAAGCTGTTATTAGGATTAACGACACTTGAACAGCCAGGGTCATATCGTGTCGGTGACATTTTTATGAGTGGAGGAAGCCGAAGTATCCGGAGAGAACCACCGAACGACGACGAGCAACAGCCAGCTCCACAACATCGTAACTCCACACTGCAGCAGAGGCAGGGTTAGATTGGTTTAAGACATGCGTACCATCCATGTGCAGTACGCCTTAGTACCGTCATCGTGCCCCCATGTAGTCAATCGGGGTTAAGTTTCTTGCCTAAGGACACAACGCGTGAGCGCGAATCAGTCGCTGAAATGGTCACCCATCCAACTACTAACCGCGCTCGACGTTGCTTAACTTCGGTGATCTGACGAGAACAGGTTACCGCGACGCCACCGCGCCCAGCCCGAAGCTGTAAGCCGATTGTTAACATGTTCACACACGAGTAGAGTTCCGTTCCTGTAAAAAGCATAATTATTTTCTTCATGTAAGCCCTCGGGTTGTAATGTGCCTTATTCTCAGTGATTTGAAACGCGTGTTTAATATTTCGATGCTTGAAAACTACTTTAAACGTTTACCGCATCTGTCTTGCTCCATAGTTCCGATGTTTCCAGGTGGCATAAGTGGTCTTTTGTATACAGCAGTCGATATACTAATATCCTGATGGAATGACAAAAGACTGATGACAATTCTGTTCGAAAATATCCAAATTCGAATACAAACTAATGAAACCGCAGTTTAATCTTCCATGTTGAACATGACGTTTCTTGCAGTCAAGTTGTAAAGCAGCCTCATCCATTAATGAATCTGACATACGCTGAAATTCCCCTTATCGGTTTTTAAACCAAAGCGTATTCTGGGGTCACAAATGTAGCGGAAAGTTCTGTTTTCCTTAACTATCTGTCGATCCAGTGGCTATAGTTTTCCTCTACGACAAAGATATGAATGTTGCGTGGATTTTGACGCTGATGTAGGCGATGTTCCATTTGCCAATAGATTTATTTTCTCATTGTAGTGAAAATACCAGCCATCGGAAAATTCGTTGTGCCGAGGTAAACGTTATTCACAAGATCAAATTAATGAATGCCGGAAATGAAATGCATTGCTGGAATAACTGATCCAAGGTGTGTGACAGGCTACTTCCTTCATAAAATGGCTCCGGAAGTTCGATTAGACACCTTTCGATACTATAGCTCAAGGGAAATGATGTCCAAAGCTGTAGGCTCCTGACTATTGTTTCCAACGTGTTGTTCACATGTAAGCTAGCAGTTCCGTTCCCAGTCAGCGGCGGTGGTTTTGTATTTGACCTTTACACCTTGGTTCTCCGGTTTTGGATTTGCATTGTTCTCTGTTGTAAGTAGATGCCAGTGTGTTTTAGATCGGCGATGTGGGTAAACTACTTTAAATGTTGACCGCTTCTGTCTTCATGTTTAAAGTCGTTTTCTTAACAAGGTACTCTTATGAACAAGAGTGCGTATACCAATATCTTGGTGGATCGACATCCAAGTTTGACAAAGGATATGATCAGTGTAAAACTGAACCATTGAGTACAAATTCCTGAAATTACACCGCGACTAGTTCAGTTTAATCCAGTCCATTGCTTGTCTAGTCGAATCCAATCCAATCCAATTTGAAACTTCTAATGAATTCTCTCCTTGATCCTCTGGTCAAAAACTGCCTGGTTCACGTGATATTGATGCAGTCAACAGTTAAATAGCTTCGTCCAGGGGACAACTATATACGGTTCGGTTGTCCTACACCCTCTCCCACTCTGGGTATGTAGGCGTGCACACGCTGTGCTGGATGCGCAGAAATCTATACATTTTCGAATGAATAGTGGCTTTACCAGTGTCCATTCGCAATTCTGCTGCTTCAAAAAGGAACTTCAAATTATGCGGCTTCAAACGTTGCTACTTCGGTGGGTTCAGTTTAAGTGTGTTTTTGCTCGCGATATGCCGATTGTCAATTACATCAAGAGTAATCAACCAGCCTTGATGTACGTGTCCACAAAAGGGGCTTCAAGTGTGGTCAGTGTTTTCTGCATTTTCCTCAAAGCCAGGATGGGTTACCACAAATCCTTGTTTAGTTTTATCCATAGTTCTGCAACTGAGTCTTTATAATATATGCCTTTCTGATGCTTTATCAATCCACACAATATATCTATTATTTGGTCATTTTACGGGAATAACTTTCAGCTGTCGAATATTTGTCCATTGAATTTTATGTTACTATCGGCATTTGTCGGGGCCACAACAAATTCTTCTATATTTCTTGCCATTTCTTCTCCCCGGTGGACTCTGCCCCGATATTGGAGTGGAATGTTAAATGTCGGATATGTTTGGCAATATACATCAAGAAATCGCCTTGCTGTTCTGCCATCTGCTCTTTGTGCATGCGGGGTCGACATGTCTTGGCTGCGAACTTGCACTGCCAGCATGTGTTTGGAGTTAACAATGGCCAAAATTGTGTCCTTTAGAAATTGGATTGGCTTTCATTTTTTAATATTTCTTGTCCAATTACAATTGTAGTTCCGCAGATTTGACTGAAAGACGAGAGCCTTAACTGTATACTGGCGGTTTTGAGGTTTTCTAGCAAGGTTATGAGCACTGAAGATCGTGCCATTAGAAATACTTCGCATACGGATTCGAATGATAATAGAAATAGTGTTTCTTTTGGAGCATCAGTGTGAACAAAATGTCTTCTGTTGGCCAATTGTCAAATTGTGTGATCAGTCATTGGAGTCGTTAACTGCTCACGCTATCAATCCAGGTTTGAAAAACAAGGATATCCAACTGTTTCTATATGCAACTGAGCTGATCTCCTTTAGATATCCTAGGCCTAACTGCTAGTTCTATATTATATAGAAAGCCTATTGTACTTTTCCGCAAAACGAAAGCTTACCTCACATTCCAGGTCGTCTGGCTCAGTAAAGGTTTTGGCGTTGGCTAATGCGGATTTTCAAACATACTCCACCGTCGCTTAATTTCCTTGTTCAGTTTTTTGACGTTCCATAAATTGTTTCACAAGTAGTTACCAAACTATTATCCTTCAGTATCGGACTCACTCCATTGCAGTGTCATGTATATGCTTTTGAGCAGTTGGATGAAGCAGTTTCCTCCTACATTTCCATATCCACGCACGATCCTGTAGTTGTATATAAATGGTACAATTTGCCAATCGTCCTCTTTGTTAAATCGTCACATTGCATTTGTGGCCGGAAATCCTGGTGTTGAAAATGTGTCCCAAAACCTTTCACCATCTAGTCTCCGGGACATACTCGGTAAACAGCGTGTGAATAGAATCCCAGGTGAAACCTTCATTCCAATCTTTGTGCCTCCAAATGTTTTAACTGGATTAACCATCGCGTACAAGGATGTCTGGTTTTCAATTCTAAACTATCCGTTAAATGGCGATTTGATTGCCAAGATGTCAAAAATAACTTGTTTTCGATGTTGCGTTTAACTGTTTTTAAACTGATCCTTTTGGTGTGTTAATCGAGACCATTTCATCCGTCTGGTGTTTGTTTTGAACCCTACCGATTAAGACCATTTTGCGGAAAATGTGACAATCTTGGGGTACGGAACGTTCCACCGAATGCCTTTCTTGCACAACTGTCGTATTTCACCCAGAATAACTTGCCGTCAAAACATCTTGTCAGTTCTTCACTTCCATTGCAATTTGTAAATATGAGCTGGTAAGTGAGACTAGTCCTAACGTTATTAACATTTATGTTGCATTATATTGTGTCGATCACGAGTCCGAGGGTCCTCGCGCCAATCCGCTGCCCTGTAGGGTCTACGCGCCAATCCGCTGCCCTGTAGGGTCTACGCGCCAATCAGCTGTTCTGTTCGATCTATGCGCCAATCCGCTGCCTTGTGTCTACGCGCCAATCCTCGCTGCCTTGTATGCCTGCCAATCCAGTCCCTTGTAGCCTTGCCTGCAATCCATTCACTTGCAGCCCGGCATGACAATCCAGTCCTTGTATTCCGGTATGCCAATCCAGTCCCTTGTATTCCGGCATGCCAATCCAGTCTCTTGTATTCCGGCATGCCAATCCAGTCTCTTGTATTCCGGCATGCCAATCCAGTCTCTTGTATTCCGGCATGCCAATCCAGTCTCTTGTATTCCGGCATGCCAATCCAGTCCCTTGTATTCCGGCATGCCAATCCAGTCCCTTGTAGCCCGGCATGCCAATCCAGTCCCTTGTAGCCCGGCATGCCAATCCAGTCCCTTGTAGCCCGGCATGACAATCCAGTCCCTTGTAGCCCTGCATGACAATCCAGTCCCTTGTTGCGTTACAATAAGTGTTTTGTAGCTCTTCAAATCTAGTGTCTTGTAGCTCTGTGTGCTAATCTAGTGGTTTGTAGCTCTACCCGCATATTCAGTGCCATGGATGTCTACATACAAATCAATGCTAAAGAGGGAAACAAAATGTCAAGTGCCAAGTTGGTCTGCATACCAATCCATTGTCCTGTGGTTCGTTATGGCTATCCTGTTCCAGGTAGGTATTCGTGCTAATCCTTTGCCTAGTAGGTCCAAATACCGATCCGGTGCCAAGGTGGTCTACTTTAACCATTCATTATCGAACAACTCGTCGACATTTTTGCTGGCACCAGATTTCAAGTCTTCCATTGGGTGAATAGTGCATTTTGGCCAGAACACGATAAACCTTGAATATTGTCCTTACAAGTTACAATGGTCTTATTTCCGTGAAAGGACAAGCTATCATTGGTCTTCATACTTTGATCGTTTAGCTCCCACAATCCGTCATTGTGGTCCTCATCATCGCACGTGCTTTTTGGTAGAAATCAGATGAACTAGAAATAGTGCAAATGTAGACATATTAGATGAATCTGAAACTTCCTTATGGAACCCGTAGTTAGGCAAGTTTAAGGTCGAAATTTCTACAGCCAAGGTCACCTCGTGTCCGACAGCTTTACGAGGAGGAAGCGCCAGAGTACCCGGAGAGAACCACCGATCAACGGCGAACAGCTGTCGCCCCCTTCCCCAACGTACTAACTCCACACAAGCAGGGTTAGCAGTGGTTGGAAGTGCACCATCGACGTGCAGTACGCCTTAGTACACAACGCCATCGTGCCCCCACGTGGGCAATGTGGTGAAGTGTCTTGCCCAAGGACAATGTGGTTTCCGTCTAAACAATGGAACCAGGTTCAAAACTTGAAACATGGTAGGGTGATCACTTGTTTTGCACGGTGAGGTTTAACAGGGGTCGATGAAAGGACAAGATAAAGTGGCAGACGCATTTAACACACGGTCACAAAAGACGACCACCAGTCTTTTCAACCCATATTCAAATATTCTGTTTCAAACGAATAACTAATAATCTGATGGTTAACTCGTGGGCTGGTTTAATTAATATTTCCAACGTGCTGCCCGAGGCTTCCGATTGGATATACGAATTAATCTACCAAACATTCAGAGTTCATGTTCCATATTTTAGTTCGTGGAACATCGTGGTGTCTTATTGTTTAAGTGCTTTGATGAGTTGAAAGACTTAACTAACCCTTTATCTAACTTAACGGTAAAATTAACGTCGATTTATACCATGATTACCTATTCTACTATATATAAATAGCTTAGGAAAAATTTTAGCTTTACACACCAACCGTAATGAACACGCCAGCAATGGGTTTTCAATAGTTAAAATTTGCCCCTACAGTGGAACTACATCCTATTTGATCTTCAGTGACCTCACCTTGAATGAAAACTTGTCTTAATCGTTCGTCGCCTTGCGAAGATTGAAATGAAAGCGGCAGTTATTACATTTTTCGATAAGTTTACCTCATAAGATACCACAAATTAAATTCGTTGTGTCTTGTTATTAAAGCGTCCATAACTCGAAATAGTATGTTATGCTAAAATCAAAAACGGCCCAGTAATTTGCGCGTGTCGTTTTCTATTTCGTTTCGGCGATACAATTGCCAGCGTAAGTAGTCTACCGGTGTTCATGTAGACAAACGGAATCCCAGGTGTGAATATTGATTTATTCAACATTTCAACTTATTAATCTGACGATCACAGTATAAATAAAATATACACAAAGTAGCTTGGTGTACTAAATGTTCACTAATCGTGGAGAAGTGGTAAACATTTGGTACCGTTAGATAAAAGGTTAATTCAGGTGGCTAAGACTATAAACATTTAATCGGATGTGTTAACAGAGCTAAGTGGCCAGGGTGAGCGATGGGGAGTGGTGGGGATACCATGTTTTCTTTTCTTCATCTGTACCTGATCTGCTTCTTTATACAGTAGCCACCGAAGTTGCATTTCAAACCAAACCGATGTGGACACTAGTTCGCCGAGTGGAAAGCCACTCGTTACATCAACGACGGGAATAAAACAGATCTACAAAATTTGTAATCAAGTCTCATTAAGCTTTATTACTATTTTGATAATCTGTTTTTGAACCCAGCAGCTCTATGATGGCTGAAGAAATCCAGATTTGTTTTTGAATTTTAATCAAAATTTCAAATGGTTTAAATTTTGAGGTAGCTTACTGTAGAGTTGATGCAGCTGAAACTCACCTCCTCTGCAGACCTGAAAATATGCGGCTTTTTGTCCGTAGAAACGTCCATTAATTCACAAAGAAGCACACTTATCTCCAACTATAAAATAAAAGCTGTCATTTCAGAAAAAGCCTTGGCTAAAATTCAACAAAACCATTAATGCGACCCTCCTCCATTGGAACGAGCTCGTCGAGCTCGTTCCAATGAGGGGTCGCATGATATGGTTTTGTTGAACTTTTTTGAAAATTCTTATTTCAAATTTTGATATCTTGTGCGCGGGTGTTGTCAAAGTTTAAACCAAGAACTGTTTTGAATGGACGAGATGGTGAAAACAAAAAACTGCATGTATAGACAAATAACCTAACGAATGGTGATGGCCGGGCCATGATAAACCGCCTGACAAAAACTTAATTAGTATTTTATATTGATCTTTTGTGTTTACGGGGAAGTGTTGGTTTTTTGAGGACCAGCGAACATCTGAAAAATTCGCGCATTTCCGACGAAAGCATCCTTACTATATCCCTGTCTTTGTTAATATATGAGTGGGTTTCGTTTTTATTTATACGTGTATTAGTAGTTTTATTAGCACAAATCGATTTTAATTATGATACATGAGTCACAAGGACAACCTAAACAAAATATATATATTTTAATTTGTTTTTATTTTTTGTCAGTGCGGTTTTTACATTAAAGAGAAGGGCGAGTTATTTACTGCACATGCGCACCGAGGAACGTGTTTTTCATATTCCTGTTGAAAGATGCCAAACACAGGTTTATCTTTTTTTAACGAAAAAAGAATCACCAAAGAAAAAAACTAGTTCACGCGATTTCCGAAAAACACCCGAATACGCGGCAATTGCGACAGTGACACTGGAAATTGCTGTATGAAAATGCAGTAAATAACGAGTCGAGCTTCAAGTTTTCACAGCGGTATTTAACCAAAGAAAGATAACCGCTGGATTCACAAAGCAGGGTCACCAGCGATCTCTTTCAGCTGATTCAACTGGAATCTCCGCGTACAGAGGTCGGCCCCCCCTTCCCAAACCAGGGTTCAAATTTTAACACTCAAAAATGTCTAGAATAGAATGAAAGTGATAATTTTAAAAATATGCGATTTTTTAAAATAGGCCATGGCATTATTTTGAGATAAAACTGATATTCAATTTAAATGCAGATTCATTTTTGAGTGTTAACTTTTTACATGACCCCCGGAACTGGCTCTACCCCCACCTTGTACGCAGCTTAACCGGTCACAGCAATATCCGTTTCACCTTTTAACCCGGATTTGACTAACCACCTTTTCATTCACAACATTTGAGAAAACATACCACCGTTAAAGGAAACACAAAGTATTCTCCAATAACGGCAATCACTGGCAGTAAAGCTATCGATCAAATCCTAAATCAGTTAAGCAACCCTAAGACCAGTCAGTAGACTCCCTCTCCCTTTTGATCGTCACCCAAGTCCAGTGTTATATGCCTCAAGTGTTGTGAATGAAAAGACTTTTTCAGTTGGTATTTCGGAAGTAGTCCAGGACTCTACGGCCAGTTGGGGTTCTAAAAGCAAACCTGTACATACCATCTTCCATCTGCAATCCTCTATCCTCGCCTCCTGAATTTTGTAGATTTGGCGGCTCCTCCATATCCAGAATAAGTTCAAAGTTCAAACAAATCACAAAAATGTCCGGCAAGACGTGTTTCTGAAGAAACGTCTTGAGCACAAACTTGTTATGTGTAGCTCTTACCATTTCATCCTGGATACGAGTTCATTGATAGGTATTGCTATCTTTGATACACAAATGTGTACCTCTACCACTGAATCCATATTCAGCATAAAACAATAGAAGCACAATCGACCTATTCTCAATCACGGCTCGACCCACGTTGGACGGGCCAACCAGAACCTTATATTTCAATGAGTCGACCAAAGTATAGAGTAAATTGTAAAATGAATAAAAAGTTTAATGTTTAGATTTCTCCGATTCTAGTTTTCTCGTTGACTTTGGACAATTTTCTTTGAAAACGATTCGTATATTTCATCGCTTGTCATCTGCTGAATATTAATGTGAGGGCGAGAGATGAAAGTACACTCGAAATGTTGTTTCATCAAGCGAAAGTCGAACCAAATGACAGCGAGAAAATTTAAATTCGGTACTTTCTACATCATTTTTAAATTAACACATTCAACACTACCTTCTGTTCATTCTACAATTTTCTCACCAGTGGACCATAATGTCCACAAAAACTTACCGTGTGTCGACTCTACAAACCAGCTATTTGCTATATAACACTCCGTGGCTTTTGCCACGCCTATTCTTCCTATATTACAACTCCAATACATCGGCTTACGACCTACGTTCTCTTGCCGATATTCAAGAATCACCATAAAGCACCAGATACCTGAAAAGAGAAGAATGAACCACAATAAATGGTCTGTTTTCATGTAAATTAAAATACAAATATTTTATTTATAAGTTTGTCTATTGATGCTTAACTCCTTGTATGCTGCTAGCAGATATTCCTGCCCAGATCAGAATTTCACTTGCCACTGAAGGATAATTTGCGAACATTTAATTAACTTTCCTCCCTGTAAATTGAATGGACATATTTAACCAACGATTTCTAGAGTTGAATATGGATAACTTTTTCATCAAATCAAGTCATGGCTGCTTTACATCTACCATGAATAAATGTGATGAAACAAGTTTTGAAAATATTCAGCGGGTTAATTTATCCTTTACCTAACATGGCGTCCAAAAATGGCCAGCAAATTAACCAGAATAAGCCCACTCCAGCCTCAAATATCTCCCATAATTCTCAATAAAACCATACAAATATGGATATCATTGGAACCAGCTCATCGAGCTGGTTCCAATGGTATCCATATTTGCATGGTTTTAATTGAAATTTTCGGAAAATTTCAAATTTAGTTTTTTAAATACTGTGTTAGGTAAGGGGTCTTGGTGCTTTCTTCATCTATGGTTCTCAAGATTGCAACATGGGTATGAGGTCACACGTTTCGCCAATCAAACCTTTGTTGCCCACTTTTGAGGACTTCTATCCCAGACGTTGATCACGGAGTACTATTTTACCAGTGAAGCATTAACATGTTTATCACAGAAAAAGCACTTCTCCACATGCACTTGAAATTGGTGTAGTGAAATAGGCTATACGAGTCGAAAACTCCACAAAGGAACAAATTTTGGAAACTCCCAAAAGACCGGGAGGGGTTCAAACAATTCAGGTTTGTATACGTGACTTGTTAACACGGAAATCACCTCGACGTGATGACTCATTTAACCCTCAACGTTTTACCTAACGAACAGCCGCACCCCCCCCCCCCCACCCCCCAGTGTGGTTTACAAATTGAGTGGTTCAAAACATTTCAACAAGGCCAAACGTGGCCTTTTATTGGAACGAGCTCGCTCTAATGCGGGACTGAAAGGTTTCATTGTAATTTTTGAAATTTTCAAAATATTTATTGGAGGTCGAGGACAAGGACCACCAAAGCACCTTGAAATGTAACTTGTACGTTTACCAAAACGTTGCTGGTTGGTTACCAGTTTTGTTGTAGAAAGTGATTAAAGTAGGAATTTGACCTTCAATAGTTATCCCTTAACCAACCCAACGTTGCTTTGTGCAGTACTCGAGAATTAAATTTCGTTTCTAGAACCATTTCAATATCCCCATCAAGAGCCAAAAAAATCTAGTTAGCTAGCGTCATGGAGAGAGTGGGACAACTTCGATTTTTTAACTTTTTAACAATATTGCCTTGGTCAAAAAGTTGTGCTCCAAGTATAGAATACGATGCAGACACTTTTGCAGTTTTCTAGGCTGTCCTTCCTTTGGGTGGCTTTAAAAACTTGAAACGCCAGCCTAAACCACACTACCAATAGTATTGTCTATTTTAATATTTCACACAGCTCCAGGCCTATACTTATTGTTTTTAAAAGGTCACATATGTCCGCACAATCAATAGCTAATCGTAACCACAACATGGATATAAAGTCAAGTCCAGCCACTCTTTGATACGCATAATGCCCATTTTACAAGCACTGGTGGAATGATCCTATTTTACCAGTAAACCAGTACTTATTTACCACTGTAAACGAGCATTGCATCCCTTCCCGTGGTTCCCACGGGGTTGTTCCAGACCTACAATTACAACGAATTCAACACGTTGCAATGTTGGTTCAGAAACCGTAGATGAAAATCAAGTTATCTGAAGAACGATTCTTTGAGGTTTAACACCACGTCCAACGTAATGCGAAGTCGTGAAGGACAATTTTAAGACCGGGCAACCGGCCGGAAGCAAAACCAGCGGCTAATAACTATCTGACCATCCAACTTAATAAACGACATGCAGAATTAAAATTGCTTGAAGGCTGGTGTACCATTGACGTGTTGTAATTGTCAGCACACTTCACAAGCGTGTACCGAGCTATAACTATGACCGAACTAACGACCATTCGATTTGAAGTCCAATGTGTATACCAATTAACCGCTACCGATCTGCAAGTTCATCAGATTCAAGAATTAAATCCTTTCCCTGAACCCGTTTAGCTAAAGTAACTTCCGGGAGATATAGCCGTCTCGGTGCAAAACGATAGATTTCAACTGTAAAATATCGATCTCTGAATACTTCCAAATTCTTGACAAATGGGTGTCGTCCGTTTTAAACGGTGTACAGAATTAGACAAATTAACTTTACCAAGCATGTTTAGTAGACATTTCCATTTTGATTAATCTCCCAAATTCTGAGGTCACAATACCAATATTTGAGCCAGATTTTTTCCCTCACAATGCAGATAGATATTTAACCAAATCAATCTTGTATGGCAGAGTTCATTGAGTTCAATCAATCAAACAAGCTTGCATTGATCAAAATCCTCACGGCATTATGAATAAAAATGCAGCTTCAAATTGATGTTTCGGCGTCAGTGTGCAGAGATTTATCAATAAAAACTGCATATGTCTTCTACCCATGTTCTGGTTTAAGACATTGTCTAGTACTATACACCGATAAAAACAAACCCATTTGTTTACAATTTGAACGATTCGATATCAGCATGGGGAGGACAGTGAGGTCCAAGTTTGATGTCTGCAGTTCTGAGATTGGAAGGTAATTGTAAAAGTCGAATAGACCCATTTTGCAAATAGCCTGGATTTATTAGGGTTTAACCACACTTTTTACAGCCAGGGTCACCTCGCGCCGGGCATTTTTACAGGTGGGATAAGCCTGAGAACCCGGACAGAACCAGAGAAGCGGCCAGCAACTGTCCGACCCCCTAACGTACCAACTCCGCACGTGCAGTGTTAGCATTGGTTTAAGACAAGTGGTTTTTATTTCTTGGTGCTTAAGGTCACAGTTCGGCAAAACGGTAAACATGACCGCAACATGAATACAAAGTAAATTGCAGCCAATTGTTTACACCAATGTTGCCCATTCTAGAGGACTTCCACCCGAACAATGGTGACCGGGTCCTTTTTTAATAAAACAGCACGTTTACCCTAGTACACAAGCACCTCTTTTCTTCTCGGAGCTCCCACACGAATCGACGGTTATCACATGGATGTGGTATATGCGAGATAAACTGGATACAGCGCGCGTCATAGATATTTGCAATGTGCACTAGCCGTTCGGAAAACGCGTTATTTAGTGGGGTTTAACGACACTTCGGACAGCCATGTCATCTCACGTCGAACAGCAAACCGAAGAGAACCACCTTGGCGAACCACCACCTTTTATACTTCCCAATCTAATACGCACAAGCAGGGCTAGCATTGGCTGAAGACTATTGCACCATCTACTTACAATACGTCTTTGTACAGAGCCACCTTGCCCCCACGCGAGCAATCTAGAAGTGCCCTGCCAAACAATTAAGTAACCGCTGGTTGAGATCGAGCCGTGGGCCTTACGATAAGTCCAATGCTTTAACTGCGCTCCGCAAAAATGGCGTTACATACTGAGGGACATGTGCCTTCGGGTTGTCCATCGTGAATGCACTGCAGTGATGTCAGTCTGTAAAACACAATGACATCTATACAAAATTACACCCCCCCCCCCTCCACCCACCCCAACGCACACGAACTGGATGGTGTACAGTAAATATCGTGACGATATCGTTCAAAAGTCCCAAGTAGCAAAATCCCAATACCAAATTCCAACTGATCTGTTCATATCAAGAAACGGCATTGGAATAGATTTTACAAAAAAGTGTGGACTTGACCACGCGAATAATTTTTTTAGTTTGTGGTTTGGGTCACAGCAGCTATGGCCATTTGACAAACAGGTATGAGGTCAAGTGTAGCCGTAGCCATATATGCCTATACTGCGCACCTGAGACGACTTCCACTCTTGGTGATCGGGTCCTATTTTACCTGTATTTCTGAACTTGTTCACAATAGTAAACAAGCACTGATTCACCTCTGTGGGTTTCCATTGAAGGACCAACTTCAAAATTATGTGTCAAGGTTCAAGTATGGTAGGATTGTTACCCGAGGAGAGTTTAGGGTAGGTTACTATACGTTTCACCATAAATTGCTCTCGTTTGCACATGTTACAGAGTGGCTGATTTACATCTACCTTTCTAAAGCGAATTTCTGTCGAAATATCAACAAGACGCGCGAGAGAGTGTTTGGTGTTGCTATTTATTTTGGCCGAATTCCCATTATAACGCAATCGTGGTTGCCGTTTTGAAACAGAACCATCATAACACTCAACTCCAGGCTGCCATTATGTTGCATAGGGCAACCTTTTAACGAGTTACGGTGGAAGCTATTGGAGTTTGAGGTCTCATTTCAGCAGAATGGCTAACCATGACCTACAGCAACTTGAGGATAAAGTCCCGCCAATCGTTTACATCCATGTTGCCCATTTTAGAGGATTTCTCAACCAGGAATTGGTGACCGGGTCCTAATTTTATCAATAAAACTGCTTGTTTACCGCAGTACACACGCACTGCTTCACTTTCAGTTGTGAAAGAGAACCATCACAACACTCCTCAAAGCTACCATTATGTAGCATTGGGAAACATTTAACTGGTTGCAATGTAAGCTATGTATTGGCGTTTGACAGAATGGCTAATCAATCAATACCGACAGCCACTTACGTGAATGGCTACTTGCTGCATTTGTGCTTAAATTATTTTCTGCACAGTGGGTAATCGTGAACACAACATTGGGATAAAGTCAAGTCTAGTGAATGATTTATATCCATGTTGCAGATGTTTGAGGACTTCCTATTTTACCAGTAAAATCACGGTATACAAGCACTGCTTCACTTCCAGGGAGTCCAACTGGGGTGTTAACTCTTAATCCGCTGACTATTTTCAAAATATTTTTCGTCAGATCTAGTCATGGATCCTGTGAAGCAGCCATGACAAGATTTGATAAAAATGCATCTAAATTTAACTATTAGAAATCATTCGTCAAAAGGTTCATTCAATTTACAGGAGAAATTTAGTCAAATGTGCTCATTTATCCTTATATCAGTGGCAAGAGGTGATTGTCTTGGTCAGGCATATCAGCCAGCAGCATGCACGAGTTAATGGTCGCTTTCGGAATCTGGCTCATAACCGCTACATATTTATGCATTAGTGTTTAACGTAACATTAAGCACCTGTGGCTATTTAACGACCACATATCCAATTTAGCACATCGCTAATACCTACGCAGCCCACTTTTTATAGAACTTTCCCACCGGTAATGAGAAAAGGGATACAAATTTACAAGTGAAACCGGACTTTTTACGCAAATAGACAAGCATGGGTCAACTTTTCTTTAGTCTACACTGGGATCGTAAGAATCAAGTATAGCTAGTTTAGCCATTCGTTTATATCTGCGCTGTCACCATAGAGGATGCTCACACGGCGTTGATGATCGGGCTCCAGGGCTACAGCTTTGAAAAATGTAACTATTCAACAGCAAGGGTTATATTGTGGCCGATTTGAAGAATTAACTAAGGATAAACATGGTGGAGGGTATCCTACGCTTCAACCTTTCTCTTGGTACTTCAAATATCACACTGCAGAAATGTGAATCAAGAATGATTCCACCTTGTTCTGGTTTGTTAAGTTTGTGGACTTTGGAGACACTTTAAACAGCCTTGTTTTTACCGTGCAGGTTTTACCGGTTGAGGCTAAATAACGAGAGAATCACTAATTTCTTGCAAGTAACTCTCGAGCTCAACTTAGTATTAGCAATGCAATACGCATTGGTTGAAGGCTAGTGTACCAACGTTCTGTACGTTTTATTACATGGCGTCGTAGGCCATAAAATGTGAGGAACGAACGATCGCATCGTTCCCCTGGTGGTTATCTAAATAAAAAGCATAACCTAAAAGTTGTTCGTCTGAAACTACTTAGAGTTCGTAAAAAAGTTGATCACCAAATTTGATGGCACCGTTTTAAAATGTTCCTGTGAGAAGACCACCTCTTCAATGCTCAGACTCCCTAAGACAGCTGACACCCCCTGGGCTTCGAAATCTGAACTGTCCTACAGTACAGCCACCGTGGATGGGTCAAAGTACACGGATTGGCAGTTTTTCCACGCCCAGAATTCAGATCCGCTATGACACTAAACTTTCCACCAATGAAGCACCGGAAGTACCCGGTGCTTCATTGGTTGACATTTCGCAAGGTGCAAAAGCGGATCATCTGAAAATGCGCGGACAAATGCCCAGCCACAGATTTTGACTCATTCGCAATGGCTGTACTTTAATCGGTCCTCTTTATATCCAGATGAACGTTAAACAGGTTATCTGAAAAAATCAAGATTTTCTCTGCGTCGCAGTGTTCTCACTTGGGAAATTGGCTCAAGTGTCTTGCACAAGGATACAACGCCGATGATATAATGAAGTTTAATGTCACATTTCAGCACAATGGCTTCGTGACCGCTACATAGATATAAAGTGAAGTCCAGCCAATCGTTTATAGCCATGTTGACCATTTTAGAGGACTTTCACCCCAAGCATTGGTGACCAGGTATAATTTTTCCAGTATAAACAGCTTTTTACCACAGTAAACAAGCACTGCTTCACTTCCAGGGGAAAACATTTCGTTGACGCGGGATCAGGATCGAACCATCGACCTTTCGATATGAAGTCCACAGCGCTAACTAATGAGCAGATGCGATTACTACTAAGTCACACTGGACGTTTTTGTTCTATCCAGTACACATTTTCTGAGACCATAGCTCAGGACGCATCGGCAGACATTAAGATAATGGACCACTGACAGCGTGTGACCCTCGAGTTGAATATGCGCTAGCGCTTATTCTTTTATCGGAAATATTGTTTGGTCCTCCAGTCCGCCGTGATTTCTTTTAGCAAGTCACCCTCTCCTGTAATTAATTCTATAGGTTCAAAAAATTTTATTATTTTTGCCATTATACACTACACGATAGATTACCGAAATCGTATCCCCCACTGAAGATATAAAAATTCACTTTCACGGCATCAAACTGCCAGCTTTTGAAGCTTCAGTTCAATCTGAATAGGAGTCAATATCACTGGAAATGATCAGTTTGGTCAAAAACTTGTGATGAAAAGATAATCTAGTATTTGAGTGGATACCGATTAATGCCAGGAAAATTTCAACGCGTATTCACCTTGAATTGGTGCATGAAACCCGCCAGCAGAATCAGATCACAAGACTGTTCCGAGTATCACTCAACGCACCTCCGCGTATCAATGCGCTGTTTACTTTCATGCAGCAAGTGAAGGTTAACGCGAGTGGAATTATCGATAGGAATTATTTATTGGTGTTTAAGGTCACATACTTATGCACAATGGCTAATCGTGACCGTGACAGTTTTACGGGTGGAGGAAGCCGGAGTACCCGGAGAGAACCACCGAGCAACGACGAGCAGCTGTCAGCTCTCCAACATCGTAACTCTGAACTCTGCACCGCAGCACAGGCAGGGTTAGATTGGTTGAAGACATGCGCACCATCGACGTGCTGTTTGCCTCAGTACACAGCGTCATCGTGCCCCCATGTAGGCAATCGGTGTGAAGTGTCTTGCCCAAGGACACAACGCGGTTGCCGCTGGTGGGATTCGAACCGAGGACCTCTCGGCTTGCAGCCTGCACCTCTACCAACTGAGCCACCGCGCCCCCATCGATAGGAATGACCAGATTCTTATATAAAAAACGTATAATGAAAAGAATCTAGTGTTTTTGAGTGGAAGTGTTCACGAAAAACATTTATCTTGTCACTGATAATTTTCAGTATCCAGTCAAAAAGACTACATGTCCTCTATTTACAGACACCTTCAACAGCCAGGGTCATGTCTTGGACAATATCACGTGTGGGGGCTGTCGGTATACCCATAGAGAACCACCGAGCAACGGCGATAACTGACTAGCCAACTTACTAAATCGGCACCAGCCGCCTTGGAATCGGATTAAAGCATTTGTACAATCGGCTTTGCACACTGCGCCAGGGTGGTCAGACTATAAGAATGTTCAGTACGATGTGTCTGCTTTCCCAAATCAGGCGGGTGGATAACTTCCACCTGATTTTTGTCTGCGGAATTTTTAACCACTAACAATGCGTGGCTTTACCTCGATTTATTTATTGGTGTTTAAGATCACATTTTTTGCACAATGGCTAATCGTGACCACAACATGAGTATCAACTTAAGACCAGGGGTGAGTGTTAAGACAAGTTGCTCAATTTAGAGAGGGTTTGCACCTCAAGCATTGGTGACTGGATCCTACTTTACAAGTGAAACAGAGCCAGTTTACCGCAGTGAACAGGCACTGCTTCACTTCCCGAGGCTCCCACGTATAGGCTTAACCTGATATGCATTCTTTTAGTACCGCATGCAAATCTACTTTCAATAAGGTTATCGCCATTATTTATTTATTGGTGTTTCAGGTCATTTTTTCACAATGGCTAATCATGGCCACAACAGGAGTATCAACTCAAGACCAGGGGTGAGCTTTAATAAGCCATGTTGCCCATTTTAGAGAGGGTTTGCATCTCCCAAGCATTGGTGACTAGGTCCTATTGTAACAGTAAAACAGCCTGTTTACCACAGTGAACAGGCACTGCATCACTTCCCGAGGTTCCCGCGGGAAGGTTATCGAAATTGAATTTTTTAGACAAGCGAAGAAGGTCCAGTTTGGAAGCAAGTATTTGAGAAAACACCTATGACGTCAGTAGAAAAGACCAAGTTTCTTTTTGTTATGTTTAACAAAAACATAGCGCTCGGGCCGGACTGCTTTTGGTGATTAAAGGTAACAAAAGGAAACTCACTTTTTATGGCGAGCTATTTAGAAGTAACTGGTTCACAGATGATCCACTTAATATTGATCAGTATCACACCCTCAAACATTAAGTGTTCACTCAAGTCTGAATATTTTTACAATTTTCAAATTGTTTTAGTTCCCGTGAAAAATATTTGCAAATCTCAAGACTTGTATATTAATGGAAAGGACAGTATATTATATTTCACGATGCGCACACTTGATATAACAAAAAGCAGTTACAGAACATCCCTTTTCCACAGAAGTTCAAACTGGCAGGGCTGAGGAGAGGGTGGGGCCGTGCTGGTAACACAGGGTCTCGGAACTTGGGGGTCGGGGTTGGCCCAGGAGTCCAGGATGCTTGCTTCAGGCCTGTGTTCCCCAAAGTTCTGACTCCTGTGCCAAGCCTGGACCCCGATCCCCGAGCGAGAATCTGAAAGGTAAGTTGCCCGACGCATTGGAATACCGATACTAGTTGCCATTCTGTCATGTAAAGGAATGGGAGTGCCTCGTGGAGATGTTCTATCTGTTAACCCTTTACTTAACATGAAAAGCAGTAGATGTTTGTTGGTGGTTAACGTCACATATTTATGCACCATGGCTAATCGTGACACAACATGGAGATGAAGTCAAGTGCAGTCAATCGTTGATCTACATGTTGCCCATTTTAGAGGACTTTCACCCCAAGGATAGGTGACTGGGTCCTATTTTACTATTAAAGCGGAACTGGTTTACCACAGTAAACAAGTGCTGTTTACTTCCCGGGGTTCCCACGGGGAGAAAAGCAGTAGATACTTACAAGCAAAATTGCATTAAAAGAAAAAGCTTTCGATTCCATAAAGGGCTCTTTCCAATCGTTTCAATGAGAGGTCATAATTATGTCATATTTTTGAGGCAAGAAATTAAAATCGAAAGGCATTTTGTGTCAATCGAGTTGGCCGGTTTGCACCGTTACGTTGGTTGAAGAGTTAATACACTTATTCACATATGTACCAGACCTGTTATCACTTCAAGAATTCTTCACTTCAATGACTTAGGCATCTGCATCAGTATCCCGACACTTTCGAACGCCCCCCCCCCCCCCCCCGCCCCGGTCACAGAATTAGTCCTGGGACCCAAATTATCTCTCCACAACCCTGTTCCAATGACGAGTTAGGTTTTGATGGCAAAAATTATTAAAATTGAAAGTCGAATTTTTTGCGCTAAATTCATATAAAATGTCCGATCAAGGCTTAACTGACCGCTACCTTATGAAAGCAACATTACAAGACGAATATCAAGTAAAGTGCTGCCATTCGTCTGAACCACAGTTGTTAGTCCAAAAGTAAGTTTTTTCTTGTAAGTCGGCTGTGCCTATATCGCGATCGCAACATAGGTATGGAATAAAGTTTAGCCAATCATTTATACCTATGCTGGCATTTTAGAGGACTTCACCCACAGGCGTTGATTAACGTGTACTATTTTACCAGTATTTATTTATTGGTGTTTAAGGTCTCGTTTTTGTACAAAGGATTATGGCCACAACATGAATATCAACTCAGGGCCAGAGGTGAGCGTTAATAAGTCATGTTGCCCATTTTAGAGAGGGTTTACACCTCCCAAGCATTGGTGACTGGGTCCTATTTACAGCCTGTTTACCGCAGTGAACAGGCCCTGCTTCGATTCCAGGGGTTCCCGCGGAGAATTTTACCAGTAAACAAACCTTGTTACGCCAGTGAAAAGGGCGGGTCCATTTTCCCGAGCGTCCCAGGGGAAGGGGCAGTGAAATGTAAACTGTTTATTCATGCTTTCGGTCGTGTTCATCACCATCAATGGCTATATTGCAACCATAAAGAATCAGTAAAGTTAAGCCACTCGATTATACCCGGGGGTAGTTCTAAGGACTACACACGAGACTACCGGATCCTGTTGTACGAGTAATTTAAAACCTTTCCAACATAGTAAAGTAATGCTCCACCAAGTCCACTGGAAAAACAACGCACCGTTTCATAGCCAAGCACTACCCCACATACGAGAATATCACGGTAAAGTAATCCAATACAACCGTGGCCAATTATACTGATACGGCTTCTTTGTGTTTGTGTGTGTGTGGGGGGGGGGGGGAGGGTCCGTTTCTCTTTTCCCCATTCAGTTGGCGATGTTTCGGGCCATTACAAAATGAAGGAATCTTCATTGTCACTGGAATTTTTATTTTATGAATAAGAGATACAGATTTCACCCTTTATCCAACGTGGCGTAAAAACCTCCAATACTTTTTAACTCTGCTTAACCCATTACCCATTGCAAACGGTTTTAAATTTATTTTAAATATTTTTAAATTTTTTTCAAAAAATTTCAAAACCATATCATGTGACCCTTTTTGGAACGAGCTCGACGAGCTCGTTCCAAAGAGGGGTCACATATGGTTTTGTTGAAATTTTTCGAAAAATATCTTTTCAGCAACTATTAATGTTTAAGGTCACATTTATGCACAATGGCTAATCACGACCGTGACAGTTTTACGGGTGGAGGAAGCCGGTGTACCGGAGTGATCCACTGAGCAACGACGAGCAACTGCCAACAAGGTTAGATTGGTTGAAGACAAGCGTACCATCGCCTTAGTACACGGCGTCGTCGTGCTCCCATGTGGACAATCAAGGTCAAGTGGCATGCCCAAGGACACAACACGAGAGTCCGAATTGATCGCTCAGACGGTCACCAATCTATTGATTAACCAGACTTGACGTTGCTTAACTTCGGTGATCTGACGAGAACCGATTACCGCAACGTCACCGCGCCCCTTTTTCAGCAAATGAAGTTGTATATTACGCGGGCGGGTGCGGGCGATTCGTTGGGTAAAGGGTTAATATTTAGAACGAGCTCTGAGCTCGTTCCACAAATGGGTCAAGCTATTTTATTTATTGGTGTTTACACAATAAACATTATGCACATGTTTGCCTATTCTAGACTTCCGACACAGGCGTTGGTTACTGGGTCCTATTTGAGCAGTGAAATAGCTTGTTTATCACAGTAAACAAGTACTTTACCCCCCCCCCCCCCCAGGGTTCAGTCGGGCAAGGTTAAGCAATATTGTTGAGTCAAAACGTTCGTCACGACTTTTTTTTTTGGGGGGGGGGGGGATTTCAATTATGGGGGTTGTGGCCGGCAGCTTGAAATACATATTTTGCAATTGGGATTTAGTAGGTTAACTGATTCTAGATCAGTGCACTCACCTTCCCATTCCACCCCACAACCCCGCGCCCGATGGATATCTACATTTTGTTAGAGAACAAAGCACGAAAACGTCAACAAAACTTCAGCTCACAGACCAGGTATAACTGGTTTATCAGCTGGCAATTTACTCGTGTCTTTCCGAAATTATTTAGTCATGTTTTGGAAATCTAGACACTTTACTCGTGGCCGAATGTGCTTCAGATATTCAACAAAGCTAGGCATTCAAAACACTTTCGAGTGCAGCGACAGGACTACACTTTGGTAAAGGACAACACTGTCTGCATTTTTATTGAAGATGGTTTCCATGCTCGACAGTCATGCGCAAATCACTCGATACCACGAATTTCCATCGAAAAACAAAATCGTAATTCTAAGAAATTTCAACAGGTGGCATGATACCTTGCATTGAATATGGTAACTAATCTCTATCCAATAACAGTATACTGTATGAAGGCGATCTTTTTCATTATTTGATTTTAGACGGCGTTGTTTTTACATGCTTTTTCTGTCCGATGACGTCGACCGGAAATCGAAAGTATACTCATACGTAAACAAAAGCAAAGGCTTTGGAATTTTCCCCAATGCAGCTCTGTCGCCGTGTTTTGAAAAAAAATTTTATACCTAGCTTTGTTCATGGATATGTAAAGCACATTTGGCCACAAGTTGTTTTCGTGAAATATTAAATTATCAGTTCTGGTGCGAATACGGCAGCAGACTTCCAGGAACCAGTGGTGCCTACAGTCGACTCTATTAGTTGATTACGTATGTGTTTCGTATTCTATACATCTCAACCTTCATTTTGATGTACATTTTGTGTATATTTAATTTGAATTGAAGGAATATTAGAGGTGAGAATTTTCAAAATAAACAAAATTTCATTACTTATATAGGCCCTTAAGGTCACATTTCTGCACAATGGCTAACCATGACCGTGACAGTTTTACGGGTGGAGGAAGCCGGAGTACCCAGAAAGAACCACCGAGCAACGACGAGCAACTGCTTGCTCCCCAACATACCAACTCCACACAAGCAGGAGTAGCATTGGCTGAAGACAGATGCACCATCGACGTGCAGTACACGCCTTAGTACAGTTTCACCGTGCCTCCACGTGGGCAATGGGGGTGAAGTGTCTTGCCCAAGCACACAACGCGATTGCCGCAGGTGGGATTCGAACCGAGGACCTCTCGGCTTGCAGTCTGCACCTCTACCAACTGAGCCACCGCGCCCCCATTTTGATGTACATTTTGTGTGTATTTAATTTGAATTGAAGTTATAATCAGAGGTGAGAATTTTCAAAATAAACAAAATTTCATTACTTATATATAAGGTCTATAGGAACTGGCGAATTTTCCCAAATAGACGAAACAAATGGTTCCAAAACACGATAATTACACAAGTTTCATACAAGCAATGACAGGCAATGATACTGTTTTGATCTAAAGATTATTTGGAGTGCTGAAATTTCAAACTAAAAAGTGATTTTATCGTTGAAAATCAACTTTTAGATTGCAAATTGCACTAACAGAACTAAAAATTCACATTTGAAACACTTAAATTACTGAAACCAAAATTAATCTAAACCATGTTTCTACAGCACCTTACCGTCAAATGAACTTTGATGTGCTTTTTGAATTATTTAAAACAGGTTTTTAATCTCCACTCGGAAAGATTTTTTTAGTATCAATATTGAGATGTGTAACCTTAAGAATGCATGCTTGGAATTCACTGGAGCTTCACACTTTTCATTTGTTCTGTTTACCATCAACTGAACAATGATTGTCCATCTAGTGTTAGAGACAAAATAATTAGTGTATTTATCCTTGACCAGTCAGCTGTATCATGTATTGCCATTTCAGTGTTAGATGTTTGGATTTAATCAGTGTCAACAAACATTCATGCTTATCTGTACCAAATACATCAGCCAAGGTGTTATGTACATCTTGCATGTGCCATTTGTCTCTTAAGGTGTCACGTCTTGGTGTCATTACTGGAAAAAATATTTTGGAATGGACATTAAAAACATGTTATAATTTTAAAATCACCTCAGAGTTCATTTCTCGGTAAACTGCTGTAGATATATGTTTTGGATTAATTTTGGTTTCATTAATTTAAGAGTTGTGTGTGAATTTTCCGTGCTGTTGTTAGTGCGATGTGCATTTTAAAAAGTTGATTTTCAACAATAAAATTATTTTTTAGTTTACAACTTCAGCAAACAAAATATTCTTAGATCAAAGCAGTATCATTGCTTGTCACCGTTTGTACGAAAATCGTTTTAGTTTTAGAACTCTTTTTTTTGACCATTTGGGGAAATTCGCCGGTTCCTATAGACCTTAAGGGCCTATATAAGTAATGAAATTTTGTTTAGTTTGAAATTCTCACCTCTCATATTCCTTAAACTCAGATTAAATATACACAAATTATACATCAAAATGAAGGTTGGGATGTATAGAACACGAAACACATGTGTAATCAACTCGTAGAGTCGACTGTAGGCACCACTGGTTCCTGGAAGTCTGCTACCGTATTCGCACCAGAACTGATAATAAAATAATCTTTCATCAGAACAACTTGTGGCCAAATGTGCTTCATATATCCAAGAACAAAGCTAGGCATTCAAAACACTTTCGAAAACAGCGATAGGTCTGCATTTTGGAAAAGGACAACACTGTCTGCATTTTTTATTGAAAATGGTTTCCATGTTCGACAGACATGCGTAAATCACTCGTTACCACGAATTTCCATCAAAAAACAAAATCGTAATTCTAAGAAATTTCAACAGATATCATGATATCTTGCATTGAATATGGCAACTGTGCAATCTCTATCTAATAACAGTATACCGTATGAAGGCGATCTTTTTCATTATTTGATTTTAGACGGCGTTGTTTTTACATGCTTTTTCTGTCTGATGACGTCGCCGGAAATCGAAAGTATACCCACACGTAAACAAAAGCAAAGGCGTTGGAATTTTCCCCAATGCAGCTCTGTCGCCGTGTTTTGAAGAATTTTTGTCCCCTAGCTTTGTTCTTAGATATGTAAAGCACATTTGGCCACAAGTTGTTTTCGTGAAATATTATTAAATTATCAGTTCTGATGCGAATACGGCAGCAGACTTCCAGGAACCAGTGGTGCCTACAGTCGATTCTATGAGTTGATTACACATGTGTTTCTTGTTCTATACATCCCAACCTTCATTTTGATGTACATTTTGTGTATATTTAATTTGAATTGAAGGAATATCGGAGGTGAGAATTTTCAAAATAAACAAAATTTCATTACTTATATAGGCCCTTAAACGAATTTATGAAGCGCCATGTTCATGGGCCAGCAAAGCGGCCTCAAGGGTTCAAAGAAAATCAATGCTGTCATACATGTATTGGCGATGTGAAGTAACCATATGTATAGGAGTGGTGTACGTTATGTCGGAAAATGCCGTTCGGGTACCTAGAATTGGTGAAAAAGTGGGGGCACGTGTCCCCCCCCCCCCCCCCCCCCCCGTCCCGGATCCGCCGCACCTGGAACATTTCATTTCATTTTTTCAGATTTTTTTTACTTTGGCAGGGTTCTTTTCTACTCACTCTTTTATAAAATTTTCGTGATTCAATGGAAGATACATTTTTTTTTCCTAATTCGAATGTTTTCCGGAGTTCTCCAGTTGCTACATCAATGTGCATATAGTACGCGAAGAAGCTTTCACGGTAATGTGGCGACAGAATCGGAGAATTTATCATTTTTTTCACTTTTCAATTCATATTTATTTTATATTAGGCCTACCCAAGGCGAAAGAAGTAATTTTCTTTAGAGGACGAAAATCAAGTTTTACAAACACTTTTTGGAACTCACCTACACATGGTAGACAAAACCCACAGTTGAACTTGTCTTCTTCTTTCAGAACCGCCAAATGATATTTGGGAGCTTGTTTCCAACATTGAACGACAGAAAATCCGTGCAAAAGTTGCAGCCAATCATATTGAAAGACTCGTGACGTTTTGTTTTCACAGGGAAAATTTGAATTTGAATTTTCGCGCTGAACTCGATTTAAGCTGCAAAATCAAAACCTCACTGCTATCAATGAATCAGAAATGTTACAAAAAGGATATGTCTTCTTTTTACTCAATAATCAAAAAATAGTTAGGTTTTTAAAAAAAAAAATTTATATTTCTAAAAAAACACTAATGGTCTCCAGTGGTGGCTTTGGCGCTGGCAACAACACTTAAATCAATATGTTTGATAGGTTTTTTTCAGGAAAGCATGTCTCAGCTCGCCCAATCTTGGATTCGGCATCGGTATTTACCCTTACCCACAATTTCAAAAAACAGTGAAAAAAAACATGACTTTAGAGTTGGCTTGGCATTGGGCGAGATTTCACTGTCTTGTTATTTTGTGATTCGTAATCGAAACCTCTCTGCTCTGCTATAACGTCAGGAAACCCGTCTGTCCACTTTGTTTTATAATATTTTGTCAATGGACGTGGGATGGGGGGGGGGGGGGGGGCAAAACATTTCCTCCCACTTCATTTAACCTCGTGGTATGTTCAAATCTGTGTACTCCACATTGGTAAATTTTAGTACCGTGCGATTACACTTTCGACAGACAGGGTCACCTCGGATCGGACAGTTTTACATATAAAGGAATCCGGAGTGCCCGAAGAGAACCACCTAGCAACGAGGAGCAACTGCCAGACTCCCCCAAAATACTAACATCGAATAAGCATGGTTAGCATTGGTTGAAGACAAGTGCACCATTGACATGCAGTGTCAGGGTAAAGCCAGTCTAAAAGGGAGGAGCCCCCCTCCCCCTACTTTCAAGTTCAGATATATGCATAAATTTCTTCTTTCAGTGTTGTAAGCACACATGTTTTAATTAGATAATTAGCCTAAGGTGATTCACAGTGGGATAATTCTCTGGCATATTACTGATCAGCATAATATGTTTCCATGCTATCTGAAGTCAATTAATATCGAAGTGACCGACACATTATTTCTCGGGATACGCTTGACAGCATATGCATTGGCACGCGGTGATTTTATCTACAGAAATGTTGCGTGCCATGTGTAGGCATCCTGAAATACTGTTATCTGACCATCTAAGACCAGATATAAAGTGTGGGGAGCAAGCTAGTTCAGAGAGACTTACGTTCCGACCGTTTTGTAGAGAGACTTCGGTTTGGCAGAACAGGGGACGCCATACAGGGTCTTGTGCGAGTGAAAGTGCTGGGCAGCCCACGAAGCCCCATTGTACGCCGCTATTGACAGATTAGGTGGCCGTTGGGGGTGCTACAAGCCCGGATTTAGAGAATAGATTAAAGTAAAGGCTAAGTTTAGTTGGCATTAGCGAGGGTCACCTCGCACCTGTCTCAAAATGTATGCTATTGTATTGTGGTATTAACCCTCAGAACGCAGAGGTTGATCGCGTAGTAGACTTTTTAGTATCAGAGTGCTTTGAATATCGACTCAAGGTCGACAGTGACAATACGCGTAAGCTCGAAAGCTTAAACTAGCCGACAGAGTGGATAAACCGAATCCAAATCAGAACTATGTTGCCACAAGGCAATTAACATTACTAGTCGGGATCCCCCGGCAGTCAGAGCTGCAGACGCGCACAGACGCAAACGATTAAGACTCAATGTTTTAAGCTCCTGTTGCGACAATTAATTAACCCCTGTGATAAGTCTTTGGTTTGTATTGATCAAATTGTTAAATGTGTTAAATGTGGAATGAGTTTTATTTTAAATCTAAATAAAAGAATCGTTGTTACTTTAATCATTGTTTCCTTTCCGCAGCCTGAAGTGATTAGGAATCACACCTAACGAAGGACGAACCTATATTTCGAGTTCACTCGGCAGGGAGGAAAATCGTAATGCGGTCCCAACTCAGCTCTCTGAGCCAAGTGTGGCCCGTGTCCGGATTCCAACCCTCCTTGTTGGCTCGTCCCACAATTTTATTTATGGCGAGGTTAATAAACGCCACGTCACCCCTCCCACGTGGATAGAGGTGTTTGACATGCAGTACGACATGCAGTTAATTGGGATTAACTACCTTGCCCAAGGACACAGCAACACGACTACAGGTGGGGATTGAACCGTTGATCTTTGAGTTTCAAATCCAATGCCGTAACCACTGAGCCACCGCGCCCCTCGATCCTTGAGTGAAGACTGGCAATATTTACGGTTGTAAGAAGAAGCTCCGTTTACAGTTTGAAAAACTATGCGAATAGACTCGAAATCTGATTCGAATCAGGTCGAAACTCTCTTCCTGATTCGAGTTGAGATTCGATTCAGCCCGACATTTGACATTCACCGGGCTTTTTGACATGCATAAAACAACGAAAATATTCTAACAATCAAATACATTTATTTATCTATTTATTTATTTGGTTTTAACGACACTTCCGACAGCCAGGGTCAGTCCGGGTCGGGGACAGTTTTACGGGGGAGGAATTCGGAGAGAACTATCGGGCAGCGGCGAGCAACTGCCAGACTCCCCAGCGTACTTACTCCGCACAAGCAGTGTTAGCATTGGTTTATGACAAGTGTACCATCGAAGTGCAGTACGCCTTAGTTTTCAACGCCACCATGCCCCACGTGGGCAATCGGGATTAAGTGTCTTGCCAAAGGACATAACGCAGTTACCCCTGGCGGTTGTAAGAAGAAGCTCCGTTTACAGTTTGAATAAACTCAATACTCAAGATCCGATTCGAATCGATTCGAAATTCTCTGCATGATTCGGGTTCAGATTCGATTCGAACAAAAATTTGAGATTTGCAGGGCTCTTTTGATATGCATATATAATAAAACGAAAATATCGTGACAATCAAATAAATTCCTCCTGTTCGTTTCTTCCCTTCTCCATTTCGATTGTAGTGAATGCTCATCAATTGAAAAGTTCCATGCAGAACACCAGTTCAATGTCTTTTTTCATCATGGATGATTTATCTGATATTCGATTCTATTTTCTAAAAAAAAATCGAAGAATGGATTCGAAAATTCGATGCGAGAAAAAACGGAATTCGCAGGACCCCAGTAAATCTCCAAGGTCTTCCCCGAAGAAAACAATAAATTCCCATGTCAAATGGGGCATCCTGGGTACTTTTTGAAGCCTTACACACCCTGAAAGTGTAGAAAAAACATTGCAAAATGACCCACTAAATATCCGATTGAAAGTATATCAATAAATTTTAGGGATTTCAGGCATGAACATGTTTACAGAGTTCAGATTCCCCAGAAAAATTGTGTGTGTGTGTGTGGGGGGGGGGGGGGGGGTCTAGTACCTAGCTCCCCCACCCTCATTCCTCATTCCCACCCCAACCCCCGGCTACGCTGCCGATGTTGAACATATTAATACTCACGCACCATGATAATGGTTTGAGTAAAAAAGGACTGAATTGAATTAACTCCAAAGGCGCGACTAGGGTACAGGAACATGTGACTGCTTATAATAAACAATTGTGCCTAAAAGTAAATGTTCAATTTTTCTAATTTGTCAGGTTTTGTTGTTCCAACACCTAACTGTTTACCCCTCACTGGAACAAGCTCGTTTTAACCCTTCAACGACATAGACGATATCAAAATTTATTATTTCTTTCAATTTTTTCAAAGAATTTCAACAAAACCGATTATTTGACCCATCATTGGAACGAGCTGGTTTCCATGAGGGGGTCACGTGAAATGGTTTTGGTGAAATGTTTGAAAAATATTTTTTTCTAGTGCTGAATTTGTATATCACACGGGCAGATGTGGGCGATTCATTAGGCGACGGGTTAATGAGGAGTTATAAGCTCTACTTAGAAAGAAAAATTGAGTTTTCTAGAAAAGTGTATTTATTTATTTATTTATTTATTTATTTATTTATTTATTTATTTATAGGTGCTTAACCCCCTGCACTCTGATGACGAAACGTCTGATTTGTCATCCATGGTTATCCCCCCTGTGTTGTCAGAAATTCAACAATTCAGATTTTGGTTGACAGAGCTGCAATTGAGCTCTGTCAACCAAAATCTAAATTGCTGAATTTCTGACAACACAGGGGAGATAACCATGGATGACAGGGAGGTGTGCTGGGGCTTAGAGTGGGGGAGGTGTCGAGTATTCTCGACATCAGAGTGCAGGGGGGTTAAGTCACATACTTCTGCACACTGACTCCAAAGTATTCCAATTATATTCATAGAAGGGGCGTCGTGGATCAGCAGGTAGACATGAAGGCTGCAAACCGAGAGGTCCTCGTATTCCAATTAAATTCATAGAAGGCATGCCTTGGTGATGTAGTCTGAATATTTCTGTCTTCTATTCACTCTTTTTCCTATAATAGTGCGAATGCAAAATACCCTATTGCGATGATTTTTGCTAAAGGGGTAGGTAGTTACTTGTACTTGGCCATCTATGGTTTTCCGGCGTTTTGAGTCTTGTGTTTGGCTCAAGAGGCTCAAGAGGCCACAGGATGTTCACAGCTTCTACTTTTGCTGATAAATGTAATCTTTGAAACAATAGCCATTATTTAAAACAGTAGAGAATCTCTTCCAAACAAACTCATTAGAGAGTAATGTATAATGAGTCACACAGAATAACAATGCTGGTCAAGGGAGACAACTCTAGCTTCGTTCATATCAGCCGAGATAGGCGTCATATTTGTCGACTTTAAAGTCATGTCAGCAGAGTTTGGTAATGGGCGATACTGGGAAAGAAAATCATATCTGATAAATCAAAATGTATGTCGACTTCAAGCCCGCATTGATGATAAAGGCAGCGGAAGCTCGATAAAAGTGAAGGAGCACAAATTTTAAAGGCCACCATTGATCAGCCCAATGGGAGGAAAAGTTGCAATCATATATCGGTAAATGTACCGCGACACACTATAGTATATTGTTTCGATGAGAATGCCGCGGTGTGGCCACTGTCCTGTCCATTTCTACCCCTTCAATCACCCAGCCTGTGGGTTGGAAGATGGTCGAAGTAGAAGAAACGGACTGAAGCGACCGACGGTGGGATTCATTGACCAAATGTTGTTTGAATTTGCAAATAATATATTACAGGAATACTTTATGTTGGCACATTTGCATGCGCTTAACCCATTGTGTCTCCACGCAAAAAGTGGAGGGGCACGTGTACCATGTGTCCCCCTCCCCCCCCCCCCCCCGGTTCCTCCAGCTCAGATTGATGGTAAGGGTCAAGTGCGTCGAGTACGTTGCATTTACTTTTAAAATAGCTTTGTTGGAGGATAAGTATTGTGTGGAAACTTAAAGGGTCGAACCAGACAGCGGAAATGGCGTTGCATCCTTAGGCAAGGCACTTAATCCCGATTGTCCACGTGGGGGCTCGGTCACGCCTTGTACTAAGGCGTACTGCACGTCGATCGCGCACTTGCCTTCAACCAATGCTAACCCTTCTTGTGCGAAATTGGTACGTCGGGGAGTTTGACAGCTACTTGCCGTTGTTCGGGTGTTCTCCTCGGGTAATCCGGTTTCTTTCATCCGTAAAACTGGCCGAAACGAGGTGACCCTGCCGAAAGTGTCGTTAATCCCCTCCCTATAAAGTATCTTAGCTTCTTGATCGCAACTGCTAACTAACAGTTGTCTCCATCGTTTTCAGTTGTATGTCCATCTAGTAATCACTACTTGTTAAAAGAGATTTTCTAATGAAATTTTAGAAGAGAAGTGAGCATGCCCACAAGCCACCCCTTCCCGGTATCAATACCACTTCTGTTTATGAAGCGAATATGTTTGCGATAATTGGTTTGTTTTGATTATTTATATCAAATCGAACCGGTGACACAAACATCGATCATATGCCTGAAAAAGGTGGTTAAAGGTCGAACACCAAATGCTGAATGGCGAACTGACACTGCAACAGTAGCGATGGGAGATCATTAGCACGGACTCAGCTATAAAAAGTCCCAACATATGTCCGACATGAAAAAAATTATATCGTCTTTGTTGGCTGAAGGGTTAAAACGTGTCACATGTTCCCGTACCCAAGTCGCACCTTTGGTGTTCAATTCAATTTCGTTCTTGTTTACTGAAACCATTATCATGGTGCGTGAGTATTAAAATGTTCAACATCGGCAGCGTAGCCGGGGGTGGGGGTGGGTGGGGGAGCTAGGTACTAGATCCCCCCCCCCCCCCCCCCACATACACACATTTTTTCTAGGGAATCTGAACACTGTAAACATGTTCATGCTTGAAATCCCTAAAATTTATTGATATACTTTCAAACTGATATTTAATGGGTTATTTTGTGATGTTATTCCTACGAATTCCGTTTTTTCTCGCATTGAATTTTTGAATCCGTTCTTCTAAAAAATTGTAGTAAATAGAATCGAATATCAGGTAAATCATCCATGATGAAAAAAGACTTTATACTGTGTTCAGCATGGAACTTTTCAATTGATGACCATTCACAACAATCGAATTGAAGGAAGGGAAGAAATGAATAGAAGGAATTTATTAAATTGTTACGATATTTTCGTTTTATTTTTTATGCATGTCAAAAGAGCCCTGCGAATCTCAAATTTCTGGTCGAATCGAATCTGAAACTGAATCAGGCAGAGAATTTCGAATCGTTCGAATTGGATCTTGAGTCTATTCGCATAGTTTTTCAAACAGTAAACGGAGCTTCTTCTTACAACCGTAAATATTGCCAGTCTCCACTCAAATATTGCATTCAACGAGGGAACGCAGTGGCTCAGTGGCAACTGCATTAGACTTCAAACCCAAAGGTTCTATCCCCGCCAGGGGTAACTGCTTAATGTCCTTTGGCAAGACACTTAATCCCGGTTGCCCACGTGGGGCATGGTGGCGTTGTATACTAAGGCGTACTGCACTTCGATGGCACACTTGTCTTAAAATAATGCTAACACTGCTTGTGCGGAGTAAGTACGTTGTGGAGTCTGGCAGTTGCTCGCCGTTGCCCGATGGTTCTCTCCGAATTCCTCCCCCGTAAAACTGTCCCCGACCCGGACTGACCCTGGCTGTGGGAAGTGTCATTAAAACCAAATAAATAAATAGATAAATAAATTTATTTGATTGTTATAATATTTTCGTTTTTTTATGCATGTCAAAAAGCCCGGTGAATGTCAAATTTCGGGCCGAATCGAATCTCAACTCGAATCAGGAAGAGAGTTTCGACTTGATTCGAATCAGATTTCGAGTCTATTCGCATATTTTTTCAAACTGTAAACGGAGCGCCTTCTTACAACCGTAAATATTACCAGTCTCCACTCAAGTTTCGCATTCAACGAGGGGCGCGGTGCTCAGTGCACTGCGAAAAATATAGGTTCTCTTTAGAACCAAAACTGTTTCTAATCTTGTCCCTGACATGGAACCAGTTCTGTTTAAACAGTATTTATTTCAAAGCAAATAAATTTATAAAGATTAACATTAAATATTAACAGAATTAAACATAAATTGAGGGGGTTTCAGCCTTAAGTTTATAGCTCATACGAGGTTATCTCAAATCATTATTAAGCAAAGGAGATATGAACAGTTGGCATATCGAACCAGTTTTGGTTCTATACAGAACCAAAACTGGTTCGATATGCCAACTGTTCATATCTCCTTTGTTTCAAAATGTTTGGCGACTGCGTTGAATAAGCTCCAAGTTTACTGCTGAATCTACTTCAGTTCATGTAATATTCTGTTAAAACTGAATGCTAATCTTGGTAAATTTATTTGATTTGAAATAAATACTGTTTAAATAGAACTGGTTCCATCTCAGGGACAAGAATAGAACCAGTTTTGGTTCTAAAGAGAACCTATGTTTTTTGCAGTGTGGTTGCGGCATTGGATTGCAAGCTCAAAGATCAACGGTTCGAACCCCGCCGGTAGCTGTGTTGTGTCCTTAGACAAGGCAGTTAATCTCAAATGCCCACGTGGTTGCACGGTGGCGCTATGTACTGAGGCTTACTGCATGTCAATGGTGCACTTGTCTTCGATCACTGCTAACCATGCTTATTCGGTGTTAGTACGTTGGGAGTTTGACAGTTGCTCGCCGTTGCTAGGTGGTTTTCTTCGGGTACTACGGCTTCCTTCATCTGTAAAACCTGTCCGATGCCAGGTGACCTTGTCTGTCGAAAGTGTCGATAAACCCCCAAAAGATAAATAAATAAATAAATAAATAAATAAATAAATAAATAAATAAATAAATAAATAAATAAATAAATAAATAAATAAATCGCCCGGCACTAAGATTTACCAATGTGGAGAAGACAAATTTTAACATACCACGAGGTTAAATGAAGTGGGTGGAAAATGTCCCCCATCCCACGTCCTTTGGCCTGGTCACGCCCGGCCCCTGTTCAACAAAATATAATAAAACAAAGTGCACAGACACGTTTCCTGAAATTATTGCATAGCAGAGAGGTATTCGATCACGAAAAACAAGACTGTGAAATCTCATCTAATACCAAGCCAACTCAAAATTCATGTTTATTTCGCTGTTTTTTTAAATTGTGGGTGGGGTGTGGCAAGGGTAACTACCGATGCCAAATCAAAGATTGAGCATTACTGAAAAAAACCTGTCAAACATATTGATGAAAGTGTTATTGCCAGCACAAAAGCCACCATATAATATAACTAAAATTTTTAAAAACCTAACTGTTTTTGGATTATTGAATAAAAAAAGATATACCCTTTTGTAAAATTTCTGATCCATTGATAGCTGTGAGGTTTTGATTTCGCAGATTAATGTTCACTGAATTTAGCGCAAAAATTCAAATTCAAATTTCCGCTGTAAAAACAAAACGTCACGAGTCTTAAAATATGATTGGATGCACCTTTTGCACGAATTTTTTGTCGTTCCACGTTGGAAACACGCTTCTGAATTTCATTTGGCGGTTCTGAAAGATGAAGACAAGTTCTCCTGTGTGTTTCTTCTACAATGTGTAGGTAAGTTCCAAAAAATGTGTTTGTAAAACTTGAGTTTCCTCCTCTAAAGAAAAGTACTTCTTTTGTCTTGGGTAATATAAAAGAAATATGAAGTGAAAAATGATAACAATGATAAATTCTCAGATTCTGTCGCCTCATTTCCGCGAAAGGTGCTTCGCCACGACTGTGTTGCACATTTGTGTAGCAACTGGAGAATTCCGGAAAACATTCAAATTGGTGAAAAAATGTATCTTCCAGTGAATCACTGTAAATATAAAATAGTGAAGAACCCTACCAAAGAAAAAAAAATCTGTCGGAGGAGAAATGAGATGAAATGCTCCAGGTGGGGCGGAGCTGGGGGGGGGGGAGCATGTGCCCCCCCCCCCCCCACACACACACACTTTTTTCACCAATTATTATGGGTACCCGAACGGCATTTTCCCGACATAACGCACACAACCCCTATTATGGTCACTACACATTGTCAATACATGTTTGACCGCATTGATTTTCTTTGAACCTGAGAGGCCGCTTTTCCGACCGATGAACATGACGCTTTTATAAATTTATTAAGGTGCTATATAAGTAATTGGGTTTTGTTTACTTTGGAAATTCTCACCTCTTATATTCCATCAATTCAAATTAAATCTACACAAAATGTACATCAAAATAAAGGTTGGGATGTATAGAACACGAAACACGTATGTAATCAGCTCATAGAGTCGACTGTAGGCACCACTGGTTCCTGGAAGTCGGCTGCCGTATTCGCACCAGAACTGATAATTTAATATTTCACGAAAACAACTTGTGGCCAAATGTGCTTTACATACCCAAGAACAAAGCTAGGGGAATCAACTTCTTCAAAACACGGCGACAGAGCTGCATGGGGGAAAATTCAAAAGCCTTTGCTTTTGATTACGTATGAGTATACTTTCGATTTCCGGTCGACGTTATCGGACAGAAAAAGCATGTAAAAACAACGCCGTCTAAAATTAAATAATGAAAAAGATCGCCATCATACAGTATACTGTTATTAAATAGAAATGGCACAGTTGCCATATTCATTGCAAGGTATCATGATATCTGTTGAAATTTCTAAGAATTACGATTTTGTTTTTCGATGGAAATTCGTGGTATCGAGTGATTTGCGCCTGTCTGTCGAGCATGGAAACCATCTTCAATACAAAATGCAGACAGTGTTGTCCTTTTCCAAAATGCAGTCCTGTCGCTTCACTCGAAAGTGAAGTTGATTACATATGTTTCGTGTTCTGTACATCCCAACCTTCATTTCGATGTATAATTTTTGTATATTTAATCTGAATTTAAGGAATATGAGAGGTGAGAATTTAAAAAACAAACTTCCATTACTAATAAAGCCCCTTAAGGGCCTATATAAGTAATGGAATTTTGTTTATTTTGAAATTCTCACTTCTCAAATTCCTTAAATACAGATTAAATATACACAAATTATACATCAAAATGAAGGTTGGGATGTACAGAACCCGAAACACATATGTAATCAACCCATAGAGTCGACTGTAGGCACCACTGGTTCCTGGAAGTCTGCTACCGTATTCGCACCAGAACTGATAATAAAATATTTCATCAGAACTTGTGGCCAAATGTGCTTCATATATCCAAGAACAAAGCTAGGCATTCAAAACACTTTCGAATACAGCGATAGGTCTGTATTTTGGAAAAGAACACTGTCTGCATTTTTATTGAAGATGGTCTCCATGCTCGACAGACATGCGCAAATCACTCGTTACCACGAATTTCCATCGAAAAACAAAATCGTAATTCTAAGAAATTTCAACAGGTATCATGATACCTTGCATTGAATATGGCAACTGTGCAATCTCCATCTAATAACAGTATACTGTATGAAGGCGATCTTTTTCGTTATTTGATTTTAGACGGCGTTGTTTTTACATGCTTTTTCTGTCCGATGACGTCGACCGGAAATCGAAAGTATACTCATACGTAAACAAAAGCAAAGGCTTTGGAATTTTCCCCAATGCAGCTCTGTCGCCGTGTTTTGAAGAATTTTTATCCCCTAGCTTTGTTCTTGGATATGTAAAGCACATTTGGCCACAAGTTTTCGTGAAATATTATTAAATTATCAGTTCTGGTGCGAATACGGCAGCAGACTTCCAGGAACCAGTGGTGCCTACAGTTGACTCTGAGTTGATTACACATGTGCTTCGTATAATATACCTCCCAACCTTCATTTTGATGTAGATTTTGTGTATATTTTGAACTGAAGGAATATCAGAGGTGAGAATTTCCAAAATAAACAAAATTTCATTACATATATAGGCCCTTAAATATACACAAATTATGCATCAAAATGAAGGTTGAGATGTATAGAACACGAAACACACGTGTAATCAACTCATAGTCGACCGTAGGCACCACTGGTTCCTAGAAGTCTGTACCCTATTAGTACCAGAACTGATAATTTGATACTTCACGAGAACTTGTGACCAAATTTAAAAAGAAACAAAATTCTATTACTTATATAGGACCTTAAGGTCAATAGGAACTGGCGAATTTTCCCAAATAGACAAAAACAGATGGTTCTAAAACACGATAATTAAACAATTTTCACATAAGCAATAAGAGGAAATGGTACTCTTTTAATCTAAAGAATATTTGGAGTGCAAAAGTTTCAAACTAAGTGATTTTATTGAAAATAAACTTTTAAATTGAAAATTGCACTAACAACAGAACTAAAAGTTCACATTTGGAGCACTTAAATTACTGAAACCAAAATTAATCTGAACCATGTATCTACAGCACTTTACCGACAAATGAACCTTGAGGTGCTTTTTGAATTATTTAAAACACATTTTTAATCTCCACTCTGAAAGATTTTTTTAGTATCAATATTAAGATGTGTAACCTTGAGAATGCATGTAAGGATTCACTGGAGCTTTACACTTTTCATTAGTTCTGTTTACCATCAATTGAACATTGATTGTCCATCTAGTGTTAGAGACAAAATAATTAGTGTATTTATCCTTGACCAGTCAGCCTTATGTATTGCCATTTCATAAGAAGGTTCAACATTGTGCAACTCTGTCAGTGTTAGATGTGAATTCACCAATCGGTGTGAACAAACATCCATGCATATCTGTACCAAACACATCAGCCAAGGTGTGGTATTTCTCTTGAGGTGTCATGTCTTGGTGTCATTACTGGAAAAATATTTTGGAATGGACATTAAAAACAGGTTTTATTTAATTTTAAAATCACCTCAGAGTTCATTTCTCGGTAAAGCGCTATAGATATGTTTTGGATTAATTTTGGTTTCTTTTATTTAAGAGTGCCGAGTGTGAATTTTCCGTTCTGTCAGTGCGATCTACATTTTAAAAGCTGATTTTCAACAATAAAATTACTTTTTAGTTTAAAACTTCAACAAACAAAATATTCTTTAGATCAAAGCAGTATCACCCCCGCGGGAACCCCGGGAAGCGAAGAAGAGCTTGTTTACTGTGGTAAACAGGCTCTGTTTCACTGGTAAAATAGGACCCAGTCACTAATGCTTGGGGTGCGAGTCCTCTAAAATAGGCAACATGGGGTACAAACGATTGACTGACCTTGACTTTATCTCCATGCTGTGGTCATGATTAGCCATTGTGCAGAAGTATGTGACCTTAAACAATAATAAATATAAATAAAGCAGTATCACTGCTTGTCACCGTTTGTACGAAAATCGTTTAATTTACTTGTTTTAGAACTCTTTTGTTTTTGACCATCGGGGGAAATTCACCAGTTCCTATGGACCTTAAGCATGATAGCTGGTAAGTGAGTGTGGGAAAGGCCAATCCATATTTTCAACGTGCATATCTGAGGCTGCATGGTGAAAATATTGATATGTCTGCCCACAAATAATGAATATGGCCTCTTCCAATTGCTGCCATTGAATTAATACCACCGGGGTTCTAAGGGTTAAGTAAAAAAAAAGAAATAAGCCGAGGTTAGTGTCTTAAACAGGGAGGGTTCAAGGTGAGTGGTAGCGTATATAAATATATTTGGCACTGACCCCCTCCACACACACACACACACACACACACTCTTTTTTGGAGCTAACGCGGCCTCTGAAATGATCTCAAAACCTGCATGAAAACGTTTCCATACAGTTCGGGAAGAATGGATTTTTTTTTAAACACGACAGGCTCATTATTTACGTATCCCGCCAGATGTCCGGGAAGTGCATCAGTGCTTGTTTTCTGTGGTAAATAAGTTTTATTGATGAAATAGGACCTGGTCACGAACGCCTGGGGCGCATATCTTACATGGGTGACAGATATGAACTGGCTCTACTTGATTTCATACCAGTTTTACGGATCATGGTGTTGTGAGGTGCCAAAAGTAACTAAAACAAATATAAAAGTAATCCCTTGAGAACCCCGGGAAGTGGAGCAGTGCTTGTGTACGGCGCTAACTCTTCACCTAAACATAACGGCCAAAAGAGACCAGCGCTATAAAAAACATCATTCAATTTTCCTATCTTTAATTTTTTGTCTCCAAACATAGCTTATGACCCCTCATTGGCACGAGCTCGTTCCAATAAGTGCCATCAGCTGTGGTTTTTGATGCAGAAAATGAATTATTACAGAATTTTATTTCCTTTCCTTCCAAGTGTCTGCCTTACCTGTTAGGGAGAGATAAACAAATTCTGCTGTACTGGTAAAGTAGTAACCGGTACCAACGTCTGGGTGGGAGCCTCCTTTAAGGGCCCACACAAGTAATGGAATATTGTTTATTTTGAAATTCTCACCTCTCATATTCCTTAAATTCAGAGTAAATATACACAAATTATACATCAAAATGAAGGTTGGGATGTATAGAACACGAAACGCATATGTAATCAACTCATAGAGTCGACTGTAGGCACCACTGGTTCCTGGAAGTCTGCTACCGTATTCGCACCAGAACTGATAATAAAATATTTCATCAGAACAACTTGTGGCCAAATGTGCTTCATATATCCAAGAACAAAGCTAGGCATTCAAAACACTTTCGAATACAGCGATAGGTCTGCATTTTTTGGAAAAGGACAACACTGTCTGCATTTTTTATTGAAGATGGTTTCCATGCTCGACAGACATGCGCAAATCACTCGTTACCACGAATTTCCATCAAAAAACAAAATCGTAATTCTGTAATTCTAAGAAATTTCAACAGGTATCACGATACCTTGCATTGAATATGGCAGCTGTGCAATCTCTATCTAATAACAGTATACTGTATGAAGGCGATCTTTTTCATTATTTGATTTTAGACGGCGTTGTTTTTACATGCTGTTGTTCTGTCCGATGACGTCGTCCGGAAATCGAAAGTATACTCATACGTAAACAAAAGCAAAGGCTTTGGAATTTTCCGCAATGCAGCTCTGTTGCCGTGTTTTGAAGACTTTTTATCCCATAGCTTTGTTCTTGGATATGTAAAGCACATTTGGCCACAAGTTGTTTTCGTGAAATATTATTAAATTATCAGTTCTGGTGCGAATACGGCAGCCGACTTACAGGAACCAGTGGTGCCTACAGTCGACTATGAGCTGATTACACACGTGTTTCGTGTTCTATACATCCCAACCTTCATTTTGATTTACATTTTGTGTATATTTAATTTGAACTGAAGGAATATCAGAGGTGAGAAGTTTCAAAATAAACAAAATTTCATTACTTATATAGGCCCTTAACTTTGGTCAAATTTCATGTAATTTACTTCCAGGCCTAAAAAAGACCCAAAATGAATAACCCCAATAAATTATATATTTTGCCATGGAACTGCTGCCATGTGGTGGATAGCACCGCCTAAAAGTCTGCTATGGCATAAGTAACCAACCAGATTTTAGACAATAAAATACCTTAAATTTGTTGAATAGTTAAATTCTGCAATCTTTCTAGTGCAGACTCGGATAAATCTTATCCTTCTTTCAAGGAACAGACCACGAGACAAATTGTAATTTAGGATGCCTCCATTTCAAAAGGGCTGCCATTTTTCTTGTTTACCTTTTATGAAGTTCACCAAGGGTCAAATCCACACAGTTCAGAAGAATAAGTATGGAGTCAGAGTGCATCAATGTAAAATGAAGAATGTCCATTGTGGCTTTTGTGAGTCTGCTGTAACCATACCCCCCACAATCCTGTGCCATTTTGCATGAGATCTGTATCAAACTGGTAACATACGATGAGATTGATACACCAAAAAAGGGTGAACTGCCAAACTTCCTGATTTAGTGTTAAATGTGTCCATTTCTGGGGTTGCATGAGCAAGACTGCTGGACGTCTATGCTAGAGGTCCCGAGTTCGACCCCCGCGCGGGACGACTCTCGTTGTCCTTGGGCAAGGCACTTTATCCCAGTTAACTACATATGGGCACGATGACTGTGTACTGAATGCGTACTGCACGTCGATGGTGCGCATGTCAACCGCTGTAACTCTGCTTGAGCCGAGCTTGAACAGAGATTGTTGAGGAGCTGACAGTTGCTAGTCCTTGCCCGGTGGTTCTCTACGGGTACCTCTAGCATAGACGTCCAGCAGTCTTGCTCATGCAACCCCAGAAATGGACACAACACTAAATGAGGAAGTTTGGCAGTTCACCCTTTTTTGGTGTAGCAATCTCATCGTATGTTACTCCACCCGTAAAACTGTCATGGTCACAATTAGCCATTGTGCATGAGTATTTAACCTTAAGCCCAATACAATAAATAAATTGCCATGTTGCTTACTTTGACCCAAACCACCAATTAAAAAAATTATCCGCGTGGGCAAATTCACTGTTTTGTTTGCAATCTATTCCTTTGCCGTTTCTCAGTATGAACAGATCAGTTGGAATTTGGTCTTGGGATTTTGCTACTTGGGACTTATGAACGATATTGTCAAGATATTTACGGTACACCACCAAGCCCGTGTGGCAGGGGTGGGGGTTGGGGTAATTTAGTAAGGATGTCATTGTGATTTACAGACGGCCATCACTGGAGTGCATTCGCGATCGCAAACCCGAAGACACATGTCCCTCAGGATGTAATGCCATTTCCGCGGAGCTCTGTGGCTCAGTAGTGAGGGCATTGAACTTCTAGTAAGGCCCACGGCTCGGTCCCGACCAGCGGTAACTGCATTCTTGGACATGGCACTTCATCTCGATTGCTCACGCGGGGGTACGGTGGCTCTGTACAAAGGCGTACTGCAAGCAGATGGTGCAACTTCAGCCAATGCTAGCCCTGCTTGTGCGTATTAGGTTGGGAAGTATGACAGGCGGTGGTTCGCCAAGGTGGTTTGGTTTGCTCCACCCATAAAGCTGACCGACGCGAGATGACATGGTTGTACGAAGTGTCGTTAAACTCCACTAAATAACGCGTTATCCGACCGGCTAGTGCACATTGCAAATATCAATGACGCGTGCTATATCCAGTTTATCTCACGTGCTACAACCATGTGATAGCAATCGACCCGCGTGGGAACTCCGGAAAGTAAAGCTGTGCTTGCAACCTAGGGTAAACGTACTGTTTTATTAGTTAAAAGGACCCAGCCACCATTGCTCGGGTGGAAATCTTTAAATGGGAAACATTGATGTAAACAATTGGCTGTACTTTATATTCATGTTGCGGTCATGGTTAACCATTGTGCCCAAATATGTGACCTTGAGCACCAATAAATACAAACCTTTGACTCCTACTGTAATTTAAACTACAAACTTGCTGTCTAAAATTAATGAAACCAACATTTCCGCTCATTTCTGTGGGAGGAGGCTATGCAAAATGGTTATCTCTGGCAACATCCAGGGTACATGGAGATTTAATACCATTTTTGTTTAAGGGGCTATATAAGTCATGGAATTTTTTTTATTTTGAAAATTCTCACCTCTGATATTCTTTCAATTCAAACTAAATATACATAAAATGTACATCAAAGTGAAGATTGAGATGTATAGAACACGAAACACATGTGTAATCAACCCAGTCGAACGTAGGCACCACTGGTTCCTGGAAGTCTTCTACTGGATGTCTGCTATCGTATTCTTACCAGAACTGATAATTTAATATTTCACGAAAACGACTTGTGGCCAAATGTGCTTTGCATATCCAAGAACAGCTAGGGTATCAAAATTCTTCGAAACACGGCGACAGAACTGCATGGGTTTAAATTCCAAAGCCTTTGCTTTTGTTTACATATGAATTTACTTTCGATTTGCGGTCGACGTCATCGGACGGAAAATGCATGTATATACAACGCCGTCTAAAATCAAATGAGAAAGATTGCATTAATACAGTATACTGTTATTAGATGGAGATTGCACAGTTGCTATATTCAAGGCAAGGTATCATGATACCTATTGAAATATCTTAGAATTACGATTATGTTTTTCGATGGAAATTCGTGGTATCGAGTGATTTGCGCATGTCTGTCGAGCATGGAAACCATCTTCAATAAAAAATGTAGACAGTGTTCTTTTCCAAAATGCAGTCCTGTCGCTCCACTCGAAAGTGTTTTGAATGCGTAGCTTTCTTATTGAATATCTGAAGCACATTCAGCCACGAGTTCTTGCGAAATATTTCATCAGTTCTGGTAAGAATACGATAGCAGACATCCAGAAACCAGTGGTGCCTGCTGTCAACTCTTTGATGATTACATATATGTCGTATTCTATACACCGCAACCTTCATTTTGATGCATAATTTGTGTATATTTAATCTGAAAATTTCAAAATAGCGCTGTGTACTAAGGCGTAGTGCAAGTCGATTGTGCACTTGTCTTACACCAATACTAACACTGCTCGTGCGGACTTAGTACCTTGAGGAGTCTGACAGTTGCTGGCGGCTGCTCGGTGGTTCTGTCCGGGCTCCCAGGCTTACCCGCCTGTAAAACTTCTGGTGTGAGGGTACCCTGTCTGTCAAAAGGTCCGTTAAACACCAATAAATCCAGGCCATTTACTAACTGGGTTGATTCGACTTTTCCCGGGAAGTGAAGCAGTGCTTGTTTACTGGGGTGAACAAGCTCTTTTCACTGGTAAAATAGGTTCCAGTCACCAGTGCTTGGGGTGCGAGTCCTCTAAAATAGATAGGCAACATGGGGTATAAACGATTGACTAACCTTGACTGTATCTCCATGTTGTGGTCATGATTAGCCATTGTGCAAAAGTATGTGACCTTAAACACCCAAATAATAAATGATTCGCCTTTTACAATTACCGACCAATCCCAAAACTGTCGACATCAAACTGGACCTTACCGCCCTCCCTATTGTAAAATGCCCCATGGTGATATCGAATCATTCAAATTGTAAACAAATGGGTTTGTTTTTATCGGTGTATAGTACTAGACAATTTCTTAAACCAGAACGTGGGTAGTAGACATTTGCAGTTTTTTGATAAATCTCTGCACACTGACGTCGAAGCATCAATTTCAAGATGCATTTTTTCCATAGTTCCTCAAGGATTTTGATCAATGCAATCTTGTTTGAACTGAGCTCTGTCAAGCAAGATTGATTTAGTTAAATGTCTTGCTGCATTATGGTAAAAACATTGCCGGCTCAAATGTTGGTATTGTGACATCATTATTCGTGAGTTAATCAAAATGCAAGTATCTGCTGGACATGCTTGGTAAAGTTAATTTGTCTAATTCTGTACACCGTTTAAAACACACCACACCCATTTGTCAAGAATGTTGAAGTATTCGGAGATCAATATTTGACCGTTGAAATCGTTTTGCGAAGAGACGGCTATATCTCACGGAAGTTACTTTGGCTAAAAGGGTTCAGTGAAAGGGCTTAATTCTTGAATAATCTGATGAACTTGCAGCTCGGTAGCGGTTAATTGGTATACACATTGAACTTCAAATCGAAAAGCCGTAAGTTCGGCCATAACCCACATCTGCATAATTGGGCAAAGATATAGCTCAGTACAACACGTCTATGGTACACCAGCCTTCAAGCAATTTTAATTCTGCATGTATCGTTCAGTAAGTTGGATGGTCAGATAGTTATTAGCCGCTGCTTTTGCTCGGTCTTAAAATTGTCCTTCACGGCATCGTCCTGGCTGTTGAACGAGGTGTTAAACCTCAACAAAGAATCGCTATTCAGATGGTAACTTGGTTTTCATTTACGGTTTCTGACCCCACATTGCAACGGGTTGAATTCGTTGTAATTGTAGGTCTGTAGCAACCCCGTGGGAAGACGGGTAGGGAAGCAGTGCTTGTTTAATGTGGCAAACAAGTACTGGTTTACTGGTAAAATAGGACCCAGTCACCAGTGTTTGTAAAATGGGCATCATGCGTATCAAAGATTGGCTGGACTTGACTTGATATCCATGTTGTGGTCACGATTAGCGACTGTACCGAAATATGTGATCTTAAATAAGTATAGGTCTATAGCTGTGTTAAATATTAAAATAGACAATTATATTGGTAGTGTGATCCAGGCCGGTGTTTCACGTTTTTAAAGCCAAAGGAAGGACGGACCAGAAAACTGGAAAAGTGTCTGCATCATATTCTATACTTGGAGCACGACTTTCTGATCAAGACAATATTGTTAAATTGTTAACAAATCTAAGCTAGGTTTTTCGGCTGCAGATAGGGATATTAAAATGGTTCTAGAAAAGAAATTGAATTCTAGAGTACTGCACAAAGCAACGTTGGGTAGGTGGAGGAATAACCATTGAAGGCCAAATTCATATAATTTCTACAAAACTGGTATCCAACCAGCAACGTTTGGGTAAACTTGCAAGTTACATTCAAGGTGCTTTGGTGGTCCTTGACCTTGACCACCAATAACTATTTTGAATATTTCAAGTGTTCCAAAGATTTCAATGAACATTGTCGAGCTCGTTCCATTGAGGCCAGATATGGCTTTGTTGAAATGTTTTGAACCAGTCAATTTGTAAATCACATGGGGGTGGGGTGGGGGGCAATTTTGGGGGTAAAAGGTTAAGGATTAAATGAGTCACCACATCGAGGTGATTCCCGTGTTAACAAGTCACGTATAAAAACCTGAATTTTTTTCACCCCTTCCAGTCTTTTGGGAGTGTCCAGAGTTTGTTCCCTTGTGGAGTTTTTGACAAGTATAGCCTATTTCACTATACCAATTTCAAGTGCATGTGGAGCAGTGCTTGTTTGTGTGGTAAACATGTTAATGCTTTACTGGTAAAATAGGACTCCGTGACCAACACCTTGGTTAGAAGTCCTCTAAAGGGACAGCGTAGGTTTGGTTAGCGAAACGTGACTTCAAACCCATGTTGCAGTCTAGAGAACCATAGATGAAGAATGCACCTTAACCCTTTCACTAACAGTATTTTAAAAAAAATAAATTTGAAATAGGACCCAGTCACCAAAGCTTGGGATGTGCAAACCCTCTAAAATGGGCAACATGGCTTACTATCGCTCAAACCTTGTCTTGAGTGATACTCGTGTTGTGGTCATGATTAGCCATAGTGCAAAAATGTGGCCTTAAACACCAATAAATATAACTAAATTTGAAATTTTCCTAAAATTTCACATTTAAATAAAATCGTACAAATATGGATATCATTTGAACCAACTCGACGAGCTGGTTCCAATGATATCCATATTTATATGGTTTAAGAATTTTCGCTGATATTTTAGGCTGTGGTAGGCTTACTCTTAACCAGCTGAAAATTTTCAAGATATGTTTCATCAAACTAACAGCAGCCATGACTTGATTTGACGAACAGGTTATCCATATTTAACTCTAGAAATCGTTGATAAAAAGTCAGTTAATTTACAGGGAGGAATTTGATTAAATGTTCCCAAATTATACCTCGGTGGCAAGTGAAATCCTACTCTGGGCAGGAATATCTGCCAGCAGCATATAAGGAGTTAAGCATGAATAAACAAACTTCTAAATAAAATATTTGTATTTTAATTTACATGAAAACAGACCATTTATTGTGGTTATTTTTTTCCTTTTCAGGTAGCTGGTGCCTTATGATGATTCTTGAATATCGGCAAGAGAACGTAGGTCGTAAGCCGATGTACTGGAGTTGTAATATAGGAAGAATAGGCGTGGCAAAAGCCACGGAGTGTTATATAGCAAATACTTGGTTTGTTTGTAGAGTCGACACACAGTAAGTTTTGATGACGTGGTGCACTGGAAAGAAAATTGTAACATGAACAGAAGGTACACTTGAATGTGTTAATTTAAAAGATAAGACGTAAAAAAGTACCAGATTTAAATTTTCTCGCTGTCATTTGGTTCGACTTTCGCTTGATGAAACGTTTCGAGTGTACTTTCATCTCTCGCCCTCACATCAATATTCATGAGATGACAAGCGATGAAATATACGAATCGTTTTCAAAGAAAATTGTCCAAAGTCAACGAGAAAACTAGAATTTGAGAAATCTAAACATTAAACTTTTTATTTATTTTACAATTTTCTCTACACTTCAGTCGACTCATTAAAATATAAGGTTCTGCTTGACGCTTCCAACGTGGATCGAGCCGTGATTGAGAATAGGTCGCTTGTGCTTCTATCGTTTTATGCTGAATATGGATTCATTGGTAGTTGTACACATTTGTGTATCAAAGATAGCAATACATATCAACGAACCCGTGTCCAGGATGAAATGGTAAGAGTACACATGACAAGTTTGTATTCAAGACGTTTCTTCAGAAACACGTCTTGCCGGACATTTTTGTGATTTGTTTGAACTTTGAACTCATTCTGGATATGGAGGAGCCGCCAAAGCTGCATAATTCAAGAGGCGAGGATAGAGGATTGCAGATGGAAGATGGTATGTACAGGTTTGCTTTTAGAACCCCAACTGGCCGTCGAGTCCTGGACTACTTCCGAAATACCAACTGAAAAAGTCTTTTAATTCACAACACGTGAGGCATATCACACTGGACATGGGTGACGATCAAAAGGGAGAGGGAGTCTACTAACTGGTCTTAGGGTTGCTTAACTGATTTAGGATTTGATCGATAGCCTAACTCTCAGTGATTGCCGTTATTGGAGAATACTTTGTGTTTCCTTTAACGGTGATATGTTTTCTCAAATGTTGTGAATGAAAAGGTGGTTAGTCAAATCCGGTTAAAAGGTGAACCGGATATCGCTGTGACCGGTTAAGCTGCGTACAATGGTGGGGGTAGAGCCAGTCTCGTGGGTCACGTAAAAAGTTAACACTCAAAAATGAATCTGCATTTTCATTTAATATCAGTTTTATCACAAAATAATGCCTTGGCCTATTTTAAAAAATCGTTAAAGCATATTTTTAAAATAATCACTTTCATTCTATTTTTTTCTGTAGACATTTTTGAGTGTTAAAATTTGAACCCTGGTTTGGGAAGGGGGGAGGGGGCGACCTCTACGCGGAGATTCCAGTTGAATCAGCTGAAAGAGATCGCTGGTGACCCTGCTTTGTGAATCCAGCGGTTATCTTTCTTTGGTTAAATACCGCTGTGAAAACTTGAAGCTCGATTCGTTATTTACTGCATTTTCATACAGCAATTCCCTGTGTCGCTGTCGCATTTGCCGCGTATTCGGGTGTTTTTCGGAAATAGCGTGAACTAGTTTTTTTCTTTGGTGATTCTTTTTTCGTTAAAAAAAGATAAACCTGTGTTTGTCATCTTTCAACAGGAATATGAAAAACACGTTCCTCGGTGCGCATGTGGAGTAAATAACTCGCCCTTCTCTTTAATGTAAAAACCGCACTGACAAAAAATAAAAAAAAATTAAAATGTATATTTTTTTTTTTAGGTTGACTCATGTATCATAATTAAAATAGATTTGTGCGAATAAAACTACTAATACACGTATAAATAAAAATGAAACCCACTTATATACTAACAAGGACAGGAATATAGTAAGTATATTTTCGTCGGAAAAGCGCGAAATTTTCGGATATTCGCTAGTCCTCGAAAACCATCAACGTAAACACAAACGATCAATATAAAATACTAATTAAGTTTTTGTCAGGCGGTTTATCATGGCCCGGCCATCACCATTCGTTAGTTTATTTGTCTATACATGCAGTTTTTTGCTTTCACCATCTCGTCCATTCAAAACAGTTCTTGGTTTAAACTTTGACTACACTTGCGCACAAGATAACAAAATTTTAAATCAGAATTTTCAAAAGTTCAACAAAACCATATCATGCGACCCCTTATTGGAACGAGATCGACGAGCTTATTCCAATGGAGGAGGGTGACATTAATGGTTTTGTTGAATTTTAGCCAAGGTTTTTTTTTTCTGAAATACCAGCTTTTATTTTATAGTTGAAGATAAGTGTGCTTCTTTGTGAATTAATGGACGTTTCTATGGACAAAAAGCCGCATATTTTCAGGTCTGCAGAGGAGGAGAGTGAGTTTCAGCTGCATCAACTCTACAGTAAGCTACCTCAAAATTTAAACCATTTGAAATTTTGATTAAAATTCAAAAACAAATCTGCATTTCTTCAGCCATCATAGAGCTGCTGGGTTCAAAAACAGATTATCAAAATAGTAATAAAGCTTAATGAGACTTGATTACAAATTTTGTAAATCTGTTTTATTCCCGTCGTTGATGTAACGAGTGGCTTTCCACTCGGCGAACTAGTGTCCACATCGGTTTGGTTTGAAATGCAACTTCGGTGGCTACTGTATAAAGAAACAGATCAAGTACAGATGAAGAAAAGATAGCATGGTATCCCCCCCCCCCCCTCCATCGCTCACCCTGGCCACTTAGCTCTACTGTTAACACATCCGATTAAATGTTTATAGTATTAGCCACCTGAATTAACCTTTTAACTTACGGTACCAAATGTTCACCACTTCTCCACGATTAGTGAACATTTAGTGCACCAAGCTACTTTGGGTATATCTTATTTATACTGTGATCGTCAGATTGGGAGCGCGGTGGCTCAATAGTTAGAGGTGCAGGCTGCAAGCCGAGAGGTCCTTCGGTTCGAATCCCACCTGCGACAACCGCGTTGTGTCCTTGGGCATGACACTTCATCTCCATTGCCCGCCTGGAGCACGATGACGTTGTGTACTTAGGCGTACTGCACGTCGATGGTGCCCTTGTCTTCAACCAATGCTAATCCTGCTTTTGTGGAGTTACTATGTTGGGGAGCTGACAGTTGCTCGCCGTTGCTCGGTGGTTCTCTCCGGGAACCCCGGCTTCCTTCACCCGTAAAACTGTCACGGTCACAATTAGCCATTGTGCATAAATATGTGACCTTAAACACCAATAAATAAATAAACAAATAATATAGATTGTCAGATTAATAAGTTTAAATGTTGAATAAATCAATACTCAAACGTGCTATTGTTTGTTTACATGAGCACCGGTGGATGGTACTTACGCTGGCAATTTTATGGCCGAAACGAAATAGAAAACGAAACGCGCAAATTACTGTGCACTTCTTTCATTTTATGAAAACATACAATTTCGAGTTTTGGACGCTTTATCAACATGAGACAACGTACGTTAAATTGTGGTATCTTATGAGGTAAACTTATTGAAAAACGTAAATAACTGCCGCTTACATTTCAATCTTCGCGAGGCGACGAACGATAAATTTAGACAAGTTTGCATTCAACGCGAGGTCACTTGGATGTAGTTCCACTGTAGGTGTAAATTTTAACTATTGAAAACCCATTGCAGGCGTGTTCACCACGGTTGGTGTGTAAAGACAAAATATTTCATAGGCTTTTTTATATATATATAAGAATAGGTAACCATGGTATAAATCGCTGTTAATTTTACCGTTAAGTTAGATAAAGGGTTAGTTAAGTCTTTCAACTCATCAAAGCATTTAAACAATAAGACACCACGATGTTCCATGAACTAAAATATGGAACGTGAACTCTGTGAATGTTGGGTAGATTAATTCGTATATCCAGTCGGAAGCATCGGGCAGCACGTTGGAAATATTAATTAAACCAGCCCACGAGTTAAACATCAGATTATTAGCTGTTCGTTTGAAACAGAATATTTGAATATGGGTTGAGAAGACTGGTGGCTGTCTTTTGTGATCGTGTGTTAAATACTTCTGCCACTTTATCTTGTCCTTTCATCGACCCCTGTTAAACCTCACCGTGCAAAACAAGTGACCACCCTACCATGTTTTAAGTTACTTTTGAACCTGGTTCCATTGTTGAGGCGGAAACTACGGTGTCCTTGGGCAAGACATTTCACCATTGCCCACGTGGAGGCACGGTGGCATTGTGTATTAAGATGTGCTGCACGTCAACGGTGCACCTTCAACAACTGCTAACCCTGCTTGTGTGGAGTTAGTATGTTTTGGAGGGGGTGACAGATGTTCGCCGTTGATCGTTGTTCTCTCCGGGTACTCTGGTTTCCTCCACTCGTAAAGCGGTCAGACACGTGACCCTGGCTGTAGCAATTGTCGTTAAACCCCAATAAATCAATCAATTTATACCTTACAATTGCCAAACTGCATATTCGGATAACTTTCGGATTCATCTTTCTACATTTGCACAATTTCTAATTTGATTTTTACCGAAAAGAACATTAATGTGCGATGACGTAGAACATAATGCCGGATTGTGAGAGTGCAACGATCAATGTATGAAAACCACTGAGACAGGTAGTCCTTTCACGGAAATAAGACCATTGTAAGGGTAGTTTTCAAGGTTCGTCGATCAAGGATCAAAATGCACTATCCACCCAAGGGAGGACTTGAAATCTGGTACTAGCAACAATGTCGACAAGTTGTTCGATATGAATGGTTAAAGTAGACCACCTTGGCACTGGATCGGTTTTTAAACCCACTTGGCAAAGGATTGGCATTAATTCCTACCTGCAATAGGATAGTTATAATGAACCACAACACATTTGATTGGTATGCAGACCAACTTAGCACTTGACTTGTATGTTTCCCTCTTTAGCGTTTTGTGTGTATACATATATGGCACTGAATATGCTGGTAGAGCTACAAACCACTAGTTTAGCACGTAGAGCTACAAGACACTGGATTTGTAGAGCCACAAAACACGAATTGGAGAGCCACAGGGGACTGGATTGTCATGCAGAGCCACAGGGGACTGGATTGTCATGCAGAGCCACAGGGGACTGGATTGTCATGCAGAGCCACAGGGGATGCAGGGCTACAAGGGACTGGATTGGCATGCAGGGCTACAAGGGACTGGGTTGGCATTAAGTTGAGTGCACTCGATTGCTGAGCACTGGATTGGCGCGTAAACCCACAAGGCAGTGGATTGGCGCGTAGACCCACAAGGCAGTGGATTGGCGCGTAGACCCACAAGGCAGTGGATTGGCGCCTAGACCCACAAGGAAGTGGATTGGCGCCTAGACCCACAAGGAAGTGGATTGGCGCCTAGACCCACAAGGAAGTGGATTGGCGCCTAGACCCACAAGGCAGTGGATTGACGCCTCTGCCCACAAGGCAGTGGATTGGCGCCTAGACCCACTAGGCAGTGGATTGGCGCCTAGACCCACAAGGCAGTGGATTGGCGCCTAGACCCACAAGGCAGTGGATTGGCGCCTAGACCCACAAAGCAGCGGATTGGCGCGTATACCTTGGCACTGGATTGGAATGGATATGCTGTCTTGCCACTGCGTTTCCGCACGTACCTACATGGTATGTTATCCTCACGGCACTAAGTTATTTGTTTGAAGATTGAAGAATGGAGATGGGCGACCTGTATGAATGCGGACTCGTGATCGACACAATATAATGCCACATAAAGGCTGATATCGTTAGGACTAGTCTCACTTATGAGCTCATTTTTACAAATTGCAATGTAAGTGAAGAACTGACAAGATCTTTTGACGTAAGTTATTCTGGTTGAAATACGACAGTTGTGCAAGAATGTCATTGAGTCGAACGTTCCGGACTCCACGATTGTCACATTTTCCGTAAAATGGTCTTAATCGGTAGCGTTCCAAACAAACACTAGACAGATGAAATGACCTCAATTGACACACCAAAAGAATTAGTTCAAAAACAGTTAAACACAACATCGAAAAAAAGTTATTCCTTACATCTTGGCAATCAAATCGCCATTTAACGGAAAGTTTAGAATTTAAAGCCAGATATCCAAGTACGTGGTGGTTAATCCAGTTAATATATTTGGAGGCACATGGATTGAAATGAAGGTTTCATCTGGGATCCTCTTCACACACTGTTTACCGAGTTTACCGAGTATGACCCAGAGACTAGATGGTGAAAGGTTTTGGGACACATTTTCAAAACCAGGGCTTCCGGGCACAAAAACAGTGTGACGATTTAACAAAGACGACGATTGGCATGTTTCGCCATTTATATACAACTGTATGATCGTGCGTGGATATGGAAATGTAGGAGGAAACTGTTTCATCCAACTGCTTAAAAGCATATACAAAGCACTGCAATGGAGTACGAGTCCAATACTGAAGGGTAATAGTTTGGTAACTATTTGTGAAACAATTTATGGAACGTCAAGAAACTGAACAAGGAAATTAAACGACGGTGGAGTATGTTTGAAAATGCGCATTAGCCAACGCCAAAACCTTTAGTGAGCCAAACGACCTGGAATGTGAGGGAAGCTTTCTTGTAGCGAAGCAGGAGTACAGTAGGCTTTCCGTATACTATAGAACTAGCAGCCAGGCCCAGGATATCAAAGAGCGATCTGCTCAGTTGTATTCATAGAAACGGTTCGATACCCTTGTATTTCAAACCTGGATTGATAGTTTGAGCAGTTAACGACTCCAATGACTGATCACACAACTTGACAAGTGGTCAGCAGAAGACACTTTGTTCATGCTGATGCTCCAAAGGAAACACAATATTGCGTTTCTATTATCATTCGAATCTGTATATGGAGTACTTCTAATGACACGATCTTCAATCGTCATTACTCTGCCAGTAAACCTCAAAATCGCCAGTATACAGTTAAGTTAGCAAATAGTAGCAAATAAATCTGCGGAACTACAACTGCAGTTGGACAAGAAATATTGAGAAAAGAAAGCCAATTCAATTTCTTAGACATAAGTTTGGCCATTGTTAACACCAAACGCATTCTGATAGTGCAGGTTCGCAGTAAAGTCGACCACTTAAGCATAAAGAGCAGATGTCGGCGCAACAAGGCAATTTCTTGATGTATATTGCCAAACATACCAGACATTTAACATTCCACTCCAATATCAGGGCCGAGTCCTCTGGGGAGAAGAAATATAGATGAATTTGTTGTGACCCCGACACGGCCACAAATGCTGATATTAACCTAAAATTCAGTAGACAAATATTCGACAGCTCAAATGAAGTTATATCCCCCCCCCCCCCCTCCCATAAAATAACCAAATATTTGTATTGTGTGAATTGATAAAGCATCAGAAAAGCATAAATTTGTTTTGAAGGCTCAGTTGCAGAACCATGGAGAAAAGGAAACAAGGATTTGTGGTAACCCATCCTGGCTTTCAAGAAAATGCAGAAAACACTCTGAATTTGGAGCTCCTTTTGTGGACACGTATAGCAAGACTGGTTGATTACTCTTGATGTAATTGACAATAGGCATATCGCGAGCAAAAACACACTTAAGCTGAACCCACAGAAGTAGCAACGTTTAAAGCCAGATAATTTGAAGTTAGTGTTTGAAGCAGCGGAATTGCAAATGGACTCGGGTAAAGCCACTACTCATTCGAAAAAATAGACTTCTGCGCATCCAACACAGCGTGTGCACGTCTACATACCCAGAGTGGGAGAGGGTGTAGGACAACTGCACCGTTCATAGTTGTCCACTGGACGAAGCTATTTGACCGTTGACTCTACATCAATATCACGCGAACCAGGCAGTTTTAGACCCGAGGATCTGGGTGCGAATTCATTAGACGTGTCAACATGGATTGGATTGGACAAGCAATCGACTCGACAAAACTCGTCACTGTAGTTTCAGGAAGTTGTACTCCACAGTTCAGTTTTACTGATCATATCCTTTGTCAAACTTGGAAGGGGCGCGGTGGCGTTGTGGTAACCGGTTCTGTCAGATCAACTAAGTTCAGCAACGTCGAGCCCGGTTAGTGCTTGGATGGATGACCGTCTGAGCGATCGATTCGGACTCCCGCGTTGTCCTTGGGCAAGGTACGTCACCCCCATGTCCACATGGGGGCACGATGAAGCAGTGTACTAAGGCGTACTCCACGTCGATGGTGCGCATGTCTTCAACCAATCTAACCCTGCCCGTGGTGCAGTATGGAGTTACGATGTTGGGGAGCTGGCAGCTGCTCGGTGGTTGTCTCCGGGTACTCCGGGTTCCTCCACCCGTAAGAAAGTCACCGACACGATTTGACTCGGCTGTTAATGTGTCTTCAAACCCTAATAAATAAAATAAACAAACTTTGATGCCATCCACCAAGACATTGGTTTTTGCTCTCCTTTCATAAGGGTACCTTGTTAAACGTCAACTTTAAACATGAAGACAGAAGCGGTCAACATTTAAAGTAGTTAACTCACATCGCCGATCCAAAACACACGGGCATCTACTTGCCACAGAGAACAATGGAAATTCAATACCGGAGAACCAACGTGTACTGATGGCCATTTACAAAACCACCGCCGCTGACCAGGAATGGAACTTGTAGCTCACATGTGAAGAACATGTTGGAAACAATAGCCAGGGCTCGACAGCTTTTGGGCATGGTTTCCCTTGAGCTTTCGTTGTATCGAAAGGTGTCTGATCGAACTTCCGGAGCCATTTCGTGAATGAAATAGCATGTCGCACACTCGGACCAGTTATTTCAGGAAAGCACTTCATTTCCGCCATTCATTAATTTGATCTGGTGAATAACGTTTACCTCGGAACAATGAAGTTTACGATGGCTGGTATGTTATACTCCAATGACAAAATAAATCGATCGGCAAATGGAACATCGCCAACGGCAAAATTAACGCAACAGTCATATTTTTGTTGCAGAGGAAAATTGTAGCTACTGGATCGACTGATAGTTAAAGTAAACGGAACTTTCCGCTACATTTGTGACCCCAGAATACGTTCTGGTTTAAAAACTGATAAGGGGAGTTTCAGCGTATGTCAGATTCATTAATGGATAAGGCTGCTTTACAGCTTGCCTACAAGAAACGTCGTGTTCAACATGGAAGATTAAACTGCGGTTTCATTAGTTTTCTATTCGAATTTGAATATTTTTTAACAGAACTTGTCATCAGTCTTTTGTCATTCCATCAGAATATTAGTATATCTACTGCTGTATAAAAAGACCGCTAAAACCACCTGGAAACTCCATGAACTTTGGAGCAAGACAGATGCGATAAACATTTAAAGTAGTTTTCATACATCGCAAGTTTTAAACACTCGTATCAAGTCACTATTGAGAATAATTCACATTTAAAACCCCCGAGCTAACATGACCAGAAACTGAGCTCGCGTGTGAACATGTTAACAATAGTCTGTTTGCAGCTTCGAGAAGCACGAGTCGGCTCATTTTCCTTGGATATTTGTTCTGTGCCAAACTTTATAATTGGGCTGCTAAGAAAATTTTTGAAGATCCTCAGTTTTCAAGCTTCAGTGCAGTTTTCCCACGAATGACTTTCGTTTGTCACTCATTACAGTTGGCTAATAACGTTGTCCTAGGCAAGACACATTGGATCAAGTGTACGGCAGCTGTTTAACTCGCCAAGGAGAAATATTTTTATCGTTAAATGGAACTTCACCAGGGAAAAATCCACTCAACATTAATATCTTATATCTTTGTGGAAAAGGAAAATGTTTGCCTCTATATGACCCGTTAGAAAACATTTTCGATTGTTTATTGGAAGAGGCTGCTCCAAGACACTGCTGCAAGACTCGCCCCATATTAACCAATAACCGTGCAAGATCAAGCCGATACTCATAATATTTGAATTGTCTATTATACATGCGACAAATAGACTTTCATGCTCGTCCAGGTGTGCAATCGTCAAGGAAATGACATCTTGACCGAAAGACAGGAGTGTTTGTGTAACAAATAAACACGGACGGAAAATTGAACTAGACAGGACATTTACCAGCGTTCATTAAATGCCATGCGTTTAATATTTGAAGGAGACTTTGACACAAGATCTACAATAATATGGCACCACCAGCCTACTTGAACCTTAAACCTCAAATTATGGGAATCATTAGCACTTCCAAAGGATGTTTCGTCACCGCCATGATTGTGGAAAGTCCTTCTGGATAACCAAATAACGAAACGGTAGCAAAGTATTCTGAACACTTCGAGAAAAAGACATGAGACATGGTCAAAAGGCCGAGTGTTGAAAAGAATACTGTTGTACTGTTATCAGTTTTGATTGTCAAAATCGTTAATCATGTGGTTTCAACATTCGTTTGAGGAAATGATCATACAACTTGTTTTACAAGTGAGACCTCCACGAAACACTATTTACGACCTACTTTACAAACCTTCAAAACAATGGAACTTCAGTAATTTGGAAACAAGCTTGCACTACGATTGGAATAGCTTGAATGAAACTCAGCTTCCGACATTACCATTCCCCGAGAAAGAAGCTTGGATCTGAAGCCCCATTGGAGAAGATGAAAGCAAATTTGTTGATGGAATCTCAAAACTAAAGCCCGATGTCTCAAAATAGTAATTTAAAACCACCGACATCATAGAATCCACGAGCTACGGAATTGGTTATCAAAACATTAACAACGGCTAATAACCGACCTGGAACGGACTTTGCTTAAACGTTTTGCAATAGATACCGAAAAGGGAACCTACTTTTCAATGCATATCTCCATGGGCATATTCAAAATTTATCGATTAGTGACTATCCAAACATGGAAGCCTACGGGGCAAATGTATCTAAAAATCTTTGGGATTAGGTAGAAGTCTTGTTTTGGACAAAATGGTGACAATTCCATAATCGAAACTAGTAATCAGGAGTTTTGAACAAGTCCTCAAGTAATTTAAGATTTACAAAATAAAACCAGAGGTGAGAGCAAGATAGCAGTTTTATATTGGTAACCCTGTACTGGTTGGCGAAAAATGTCCACCACGGCGTTAATTAGCATTTAAATGGAACCGGATGAAAAGAAGTTGGATATTTTACCAACGAAAGGAGCTCTGATGCATTTCAGTATGCCCAACAAAAGGTAATGTTCAGACAAACCAAAGTATGTTTGAAACATTTTTCTGGAAGGATTCTTCTGTTCAGAAAGTTGCAGGTGGTAACAGTCAGGACACCTGACGGTACATGGAACAAATCAAGGACACTGCTAAAGATTTCAGAACCACAACAGAATGGAAGCACAAAACGGTCGACTAGGTGATGGCTGGGCGTGGCAAAGATCTGCGCCCATCAGTAAATACCTGTTCCTGCATTTGAAAGATGTCAAGCATTTCAGCTGAACGTTGGGATGTGCGACAAAGTCTGAAACCAAATCAAATTCCAAGATACTGACATTTGCCGAAACTGATAGCACAGAACATAGAAAGGATTGACAGATCGCGGGGTGGTAAACCCAAGTTTGTCGATGTTTGCACCTTTACATCCACGCGACTGCAGACTCTGTACAAAGAAACCAACAAAGACAAATGCAGTCTACTTCCAGGTTATCGAGGTAAAATTCACTAGGGGCCAACTTGTGCAAAGCAATGTCAATTTGTGGGTGTATGAGGACTGAATTTACTGCACCCAATGGATAGAATTGCTTTCATTTTGTCAATTGTATCTTGTGATAACTGCGGAAAATTAAGGCGTATTGCATGTCGATGGTGCACATGTCTTGAACTAATGCTAACCCCGCTTGTGGTGTTAGTATGTTACAGACTGGCAGTTGCTCGGCGCTTCTCTCCAGCTTCTATCCGTAAAATTTTGACGAGGTTACCCTGGCTGTCGAAAATGTCTTTAAACCCCAATAAATTGCGAGCATAAGTAAGGCATGCTCTGATTTTTTCGGGTAAATCATCCAATTAAGACACCATTATTACCAATCCCCCTTCCCCATTCCCCCCAAAAATCAAAATAAAAAATTAAAATGAAACTAATTTTAATGATGAATGAAAACCATTTTGCCTACAGTCATTACTGCCTAAGGATGCTCAGCACGGTTAGGGTTAATGTGTAATAGAGTTGAATATCAATCCTTCAACTGATCATTTAAATAAAATCAACCTTCTGTTGACATCTTCATCCCCACTTGGAAACATTTTTCTGTGTGGAGTTTTTTGCGCCTATGTCAATGGAGGATAACTGGATATAATAGATTTACTGACTTTCGTTTGAAGGATCGGCATTCAAAAGCAGCTTCCCAACTGCAAATTTTACTTTTGCCCATTTTAAAATTATACTCCGTCCCCACCCACTTCCCTTTATCAATCTGTATTTTGTGTTTTCTATTGCAGCCGTTGACTCGTCAGGGTGTGGGGGGGGGGGGGTTGCGGTAACCGGTTCTCCTCAGATCACCGAGGTTAAGCAACATTGAGCCCGGTTAGTCCTTGGATGGGTGACCGTCTGAGCGATCAATTCGGACTCCCGCTTTGTTCTTGGGCAAGGCACATACCCCCGATTGTCCACATGGGGGCACGATGACGCTGTGTACTAATGCGTACTGCACGTCGATGGGGCGCATGTCTTCAACCAATCTAACCCTGCCTGTGCTGCAGTGCGGAGTTAAGATGGTGGGGAGCTGGCAGCTGCTTGTCGTTGCTTGGTGGATCTCTCCAGGTACTCCAGTTTCCTCCACCCATAAAACTGCCACCGACACTATATGACCTTGGCTGTTAAAGTGTCGTAAAACCTTAATAAAAATAACTAGTCAGACGCAAAAACTAGTTCAGACTGGTTCATTTGTCTTGTACTGTTAACTGACATGTGGATAAGAGCTCTTGGGACCTTTCCAACGGTCTGTCAGAAATGTATCTGGTAAATGAAACTCACACCTGTAATTAATGGTATTCCTTACCGCTCTAATTGGCTTTGTATTAAACACCTTATAGTTGTCTATTGAGTTATTGTGGAATCAGTTCCTGCAGCGACAGATTGATTCTACAAGTAGACAAACGTCGAGACGTTCCCCGAAAAACCATAACATTCCAGTAATAACGTTTTGACAACAACTGTTTGACCGGTGTTATGGCAAACTATTTGAAAGTATAATTCAAACATTCCACAAACCTCAACTAAATTGTAAATGGAAATGTAGTTTGTACGATATAATTTTTCAAATGACAGTTCAAATTCGGGCCTAAAATGAAGATCATTTGGGCCAAATGTTTAAAGTTAAAAAGTCTGAAAAGAGAGGGTTTTTTCAGCTTAACTGTATACTCAAACGCAGACACATGATCTTCAAATATTACAAGCTTTTCTTACTTGAACGAGGTCTTATTCAGTGTTCTCGTGCAAGGTTCTTTTTCGCTTAGACTGTTTGACTGGAACTGCTCAGTTAGCCATAGATAGCAACAGGTTCGTAACATTTGAAGGCAATTTCACAAACCTATCGCAGCTCTTTCAAAGCATTTTCATCTTTGGAACTGGAAAGAGAATGTTTTTTTTTCCGGTAGAATAGACTGGTTCCCTTCTACCAAAAGGACACGGCGAACGTCTGCAGTAAAAGTAGACTAGAAAAAGACCAACAATAATCGGCATCGACTGTTTGTTAGAAAATGAAAACCCAAATAAACAAAATGCTTGCTCGTGTTATCCAATCATGTTTTATACTAATGCTAAACGGGCGTTAAATCTGTTTTCAAATTGAATTGGAGAAGCGACAAAATATCGTCCGATGAGTGCAACAAGGCTCCATTTGCAATGCGTCAGCATTGCAGATGGTGCCCTGTTGCACTCAAGTGAGGATATGCCAACAGAATTACCTCGGTTTTCTATCAACGAAATTCAGCGCTTGACAAACACAAGCTTGACAATATCTATAGTTTCGTGTGAGGGTCTAGATTATCGAGATTTCCGCTAAAAAACTAGCAATGAAAAGTTTCGTCGCTTTCCGCTTGGCACCCGACGATGCTTTGCTTCGATAGTTTTCTATCGGAATTAACGTTTCCGGTATCCATGTTGGAATGCAGTGTCCACACATCTGCACTAAGGTTCGAAAAAAGATTTCAAAAGCCGCTTCCGTGAAACTAGCCGGCTTTGGTACATAAACAGGGCATAAATATAGGATGCCAACGAGGCACGATTTGATAAGGAATTTCTGAAGTTTACTAAAATCGACCTGAGTCAGGTTTCTCGAGGCTTCGTTCGATTTTGGTGAAAGGTGCAGAAATTTTATATCAAATAGTGATGAAATGGAGATTTTTATCTGATGTATAATTTAAAACTTCACCTAACGTAACGATATTCTAAACAAAAATCGTCAACCAACTTTTATTGATTTTTGCCAAGACAACATAGCTTATTGTCCCACATTGGAACAAGCTCGTGGAGCTCGTTCCAATGAGGCGCATAAGCTACGTTTTTGAGGCAAACAAAATGCAGTTATTCCGCTCGCTCTTGGTAACTCGATGAACAATTTTTTTATAAAAATATTGTATGAGTTAAATGCTACTTTAGAAAGCACCCGCTCAGTCTTATGTCACGCGTTTATTAGACGTTGTAAAACATAGTTCCGTAAGGATCTATTGAATGATTTTGATAAACTAAGTTAACAATGATAAAAAGTCCTCCACCATCCATTTTATTAAACATTAAATCTGTAATTGGTTGACAAAATATCTATTTCCGGTTTCAAATGTCCTAACTTCTCCCTTCAAAACAAATGTAAAATACGAACCATCTGCTATCAAAGGCTACTACTCATGACGTCATCAGTTAGAAAAAAGTAAACCCAACTGAAGGCATCTACCTTGACGTTGGTAGTTGGGCTTGTTCACCGAGAGATGCCACACTGAATAGCTGACATTTTAAAAGCACTGTTGAAAATCTTACGTTCCTTTATTTCCAGAAAATCATCGTCTTGGTGATTAAAAACCAGTAGTGGATTTCAAGACTGTTCTACAGAGAAATTTGACCAGTTGTGGAGCGGTTTGTGACGGTTTAACTTCAGACTAGTGGGTAACACTCATGGTCTTGGCATTCTAGTGTTAACCCGAAGGTTACACAGTACTTGTTTAATGTGGCAAAAATACTGTATTACTGGTAAAGTAGGACCCATTAACCAATGCCTTTTGGGGACATCTAAAATGACCAACATGGGTATAAACGATTGGCTGGATTTGACTTTGTATCAATGTTTCGGTCGTGGTTAGCCACTGCGAATAAATGACCTTAACGACCATCAAATATGGTCTTGGAAATAAAAAATCACCACCGGCTTTCCGATCATTACAAAATCGTTCAACGTGAGCTCCACAGGAAAATTGAAAACCTTGGGTTTGAAATAATTACTGCACGCTTGAAGGATACTGTAATATGGTAGATTTTAGCTGGAGAGAAAATGTGCCTATGTTGTAGAGTCTCACAAATGGTAGCTTATTGCCACGTTGTGGGAACCCCGTAGCAGTACTTTACTGTGGTGAACAGCTGTTTTACTCTTAGAATAGGACGCGGTAACTAATGCATTTTGAGGAAGTCCTCTCTAAAACTGACTTGGGTATAATATTATTTACTGGTGTTTCAGGTCGCATATTTTTGCACAATGGCTAATCATGACCACAACATGGGTATCACGTCAAGACTAGGGGTGAGCGTTAATAAGCCATGTTGCCCATTTTAGAGAGGGTTTGCACCTCCCAAGAACTGGTGACTGGGTCCTATTTTACCAGTAAAACAGAGCCTGTTTACTCAAGTGAACAGGCACTGCTTCACTTCCCGGGGTTCCCGCGGGGAGACTTGGGTTTAACCCTTTACCCAACGCAGACGATATCAAAATTTATTTTTTTAAATATCATTTTTTCAAATTTTTCCAAAAATTTCAACAAAACCATATCATGTGACCCCTCGTTGGAACGAGCTCGACGAGCTCGTTCCAACGAGGGGTCACATGATATGGTTTTGTTGAAATTTTTGGAAAAATAATATTTTTTCAACTACTGAATTTGCATATTACGCGGGCGGATGCGGGCGATTCGTTGGGTAAAGGGTTAAACGATTGACTACACTTGGCTTTATCTGCATTTTACGATTAGCCGTTGTGCAGAAATACGAAACCATGAACACTCATCAATAAATAGTTTGATGTTTTTTCAAACAGCAGACGAGACACTTTTCTGTTTTACAAAACCCTCACGTCAACTGTGGGGAACCAATTAGAGCACTGCTTGTTTTCAGTGATAAGCTCTGTTTCATTTGAGAAATGGGTTTTGGTAACCAAAGCCTAAGTGGAAGGCCTAATGTAGGAAACATAAGTGTAAACGTTTGGCTAAACTTCACTTCATGCGTGTAAAGTTGTCAATTCGGCATTGGTGCCAACTGTGACTTTACATCAATAAAATTGACCGTAGACTGAATATTGACTTGGTTGAAGTGTTGGTGCCGAGATAAATTCCCATTTGTGTGCTTCGCATGCTCTCTTTGAATGAATTTTTGTCACTATTGTTTGGAGAGTGCTTATAGGTACTTCAATAAATAGCAACAAAATGTCATGAGAAACTTGATGGTATGCTTTCCTGAATCCAAGCATCTCGAAGCCCCTGCACTAAAACGCAATAGTACAAATACCTGCAGTTTCGTTTGTGTGACCAATTCTTACGACAGTCGTCCAGCCTCGTCGGGTGTCATAATTCAGGCAGACACTTGACTAAATTGCTGCTCGCGTGCAATCGCGTTTCTATCACAAAAATCCAAACCATCAGCCACAGTAACTGCTAAAAACGTTTCCATGTCAGTTTGGGCGAAAAATACGCTAGTATGTATTGTGTATTAATGATGTATTCAGATGAACATGTTGCAGTTGATGGTTCTATCCAGAAAAAATGCACGGTTGATAGCTTGGCCGATAAGATCTTTAGGTGTGGTGGAAGTTCCTGGTGGTAGATGGCGAGTTGTTGGACATTTTCAACAAACATGGCCACACTTCTATGAATGCTATAGATCTGTTTTAAACCATACACTTGTCAACAAGGTGAGAATAAAGTGCTATAAAATTATTTGTGCTAAACAGCATTCGATATCATTAATATGTCAACCCAAAACAGGAATGTAGCGACGGGGTAAGTTGGGTGGCGTCTCCCCCCCCCCCCCCCCCCCACCCTCCGCGTCTTGGAAAATATTTTCCAGGGGTTTTAAGTCTCAACCCACCAATCAACAACTTACATTTCAATTGTAAATTGTGTAAATCCCTATTCATTTGTGAACCAATCTATATATCTTGTAGCCGCATCTATGTATTGTTTTTTTCTGTTGTATTTATGCAGGAGTTAACATAAGTTGTATAACTTGTACTCCAATCTTTTTGCAACTTTATGGAAAATAAAATGTTTAAACTAAACTAACCCACCAATAGGTGGAAATTTCATGTCCTAGGCTAGATTTCGTGGCATTTTTTTAATAGCTGCGACCGTCTGTAATATACACTTCAATTAGTGACTTGACCACACTGCATGGGATTTTCTGGAAACCATGTTTTATCCGGTCTGCACAATGTGCCATCTGCAAAGCTGAAGCATTGCAGATGGCACCTTGTTACACTCGAGATTTTCATCTCTACATCCCAACAAAGGTAATTTCGAACACGATACAGCGTACGATCGGATTTCTTAAGCAATTGAAAATTCACAGGTAGCAGTTCAAATATTCAACTTCGAGATATGGTGTTAACAAAATTGGGATGCTCGGTAGTCGAAGATAGAATACAGATACCCCTTCCCCCACGCGTCCCCGACCAAGTAGACGTTAAGTAAGCTGACTACTTTGATACACGTGGACTACCAGCTAGATTATCAGTGGTCCATCTACTGCAAATTTGCTTGAATGGCTAGGTTTCTCCCGTTGAAGCAAATACATGTATATGTTACCCCACTCAATGGCGGTGTACCACCAAATCACCTTCAGTATATTTCCCAGCGGAAACACCTGGAAGTTAGGCGGTGCTTGTGTACTGTGGTAAACGCGTAATTTTCCTGGTAAAATAGACATCGGTCACTAATGCTTGGGGGGCATAAACGTTTGACTGACCTTAACGTTATCTCAATGTTGTGGTCACGATTAGGCATCGTATAGACGTATGTGACTTATAACACCAATAAGTGTATTGCAGGTAAAGGGTGGATTGATTACAATCGTAACACCTACAGAGTGATTTCCTCTGAGGAAAACAGACAGTACAAGACTTCGACAACTAGCCTCCAATTTGAACACTGAAGCCTGTTGCTTGAACAATTATCTCGGCTATCACTTTTTCGAATCAGTTTGTGCGCAGATTTCATTCTGTGAATGCTATTGCGGTTATCCGCGCAAGCTCTCAAGCCACCGGCCAAATGTTGTATAGAATGCAACGCTGTTATGGCCTAGAACAAGTCTAGTCCATAGTCAACGGCCTTTGAGGAGAAATTATATAAATTGAAAGTCGGCGATTCCATGACTCCCGATCTTTCCAGCTAGAAGCTAGAAAATAGTTCTGGTTATCTTCCTTGATTCCCCGCGGAAACCCCGGGAAGTGAAATAGTGCATGTTCACTGCGATAAACAGGCTCTGTTTTACTGGTAAAATAGGACCCAGTCACCAATGCTTGTTAAGTGTAAACACTTTCTAAAATGGCAACATAGTCTATTAATGTTCATCTCTGGTCTTGAGTTGATAACTCATGTTGTGGTCATGATTAGCCATTGTGCAAAAATATGAGACCTTAAACACCAGTAAATAAATATAAATGATAATAATCCCCATTGATATGTTACGCAATACAATGTAATAGAATTGTACATCGGGAGGGAGGGGGCGCCTGTCTTGGGCAGGTCCCCTAAGCATCAGATGACAAGTGTCTTGGTAGACAGGCAGCTAAAAATCACGTGTAAAAACATTGCCAAGGTAAGTTCAGCGGATTTAGTTTTAGCGGAAAGAATACCCATGAGACACTTTTTTCAAGGCAATAAATGGCAGTTGTCTGTATGAGCACCCAAAGGTTAAAACTCGAGTAACATGTTTTATGCTGTTCTATAAAGATGTTTCAGAACACGTTTTTAATGAAATGAATTGGCTAATAGTACTTGACAATAAAATTGGTTACAAGACTTAAAATCGACAATCTGTTAAAAACATTTTTAACTTATTTGATCCACAAACAGCCGGCAGATTGGAGATGTCGACACAGTTACGTGCTTCAGTTCCGTGTTCCTGGAAAACTGTAATGCGTCCCAGTCTTGAAAGGTTAGTACGTTCACGTTGCATTAAATAGATATTTTGGGTACATCTACAGATCAAGAATTCTTTCATTTTCTAACCCTTGAGCAAGGCATTTAACTGTTAATCCGCTGAGTATTTTCAAGACCTGTTTTCATCAAATCTAGTCATGGCTGCTTTGATTATGTATTGTACATTTGAGTGTAACAAGGCGCCACCTTGAATGCTAAAGTGTTGCAGATGATCACTCACATCTGTTATCTACAGCTTAGTTGACAGCCGTAAAGTCTTTCTCGCCTTTGTCGTCAGACAGCGATTTTATTGAAAGCAAAGCACAGAAATAATAAACCAGTCTCTGAGATCTACCAGAAGAATAGTTTTGCTGCCAAATGCTGTTTTTGTTGCCAAATTAACTGGTAGAGTGCTGGAAGCCCATTTTTGGGCTTTATTCTGATGTGTCGTTACCACAACTTAAAGGCAACATTTTCTTCTTGGATGTTGTTCATATCACCTTTGAAGTGAAATTATTTAGTCTGTTAGGATTTGCCCTGTTACAATTTATGGGAGAGTGCCTATTGCACTCTCCCATAAATTGTAACAAGGCAAAGATGTGTTCAAATTTAGATTACCAAAACAAAACTAATTCAGCACCCCACCAGTTAATAAGTTTACTGGGAAACTATTTCGTATACTATAGACCTTATGGGCGAGTATAGTGACATCAAGAGATCATTTAAAATAGGATGTATTCTACCTTCCTATTGCGGAATTTCACATCCGAGTTTCGCCAGAGATGGTACTGGAATGTGCTTGGAATACCATTCGGTTTGCTTTACTATTTTTTCATTTTCATTTGTTGTGTACAGTTCCCGTGGCAATTGTTGGAACTTGTTGCTTGTTCTATTTGGAAGCGGATAGCATTTAACCGCTACCCCCAGGGATCGAAACGAGATGGGCAGTATGTATGAAAAACTGCCACGTTTCTGGTTTCTAAGGGTGGATTGGTTGAAAATCATCAATTATTTCCGCTGAATCTACAAGAAGTTGTGAATATCACTTGTATTTTGAGATTTGTTTTGTAAGATGACTGGTGGTAAAGATAAGCTGCTGAGTTATGCGGATATTTTTGTGTATGCAGTACGAATTTAGGGCTTCCTGACCGTGTGATACATTACCTCCATAATTCGACAGTAAACATTCATCTGTTGAAACGTTAACTCACTGAATCCATTTCGAAGCTGGTAAACTTTGTTCTGAAAAAGTTAATAGGGCTGGTGAATGATTGATTCGCTGAAAGGTTTTAACGAGATGAGCTCCATACATCAAAAACATATAGGTAAAATTTGAAGATATTTGGATACAGAAATGTGACCGCAACGTTTACTATGACGTTGACGGGATAGGTTATTGCCTCATTCAAGTTTCAGCTTTGTTTCCCCAAAATGCCGTTGTGAAATTATGTTTTGGATATGTAGTTTCTGCATCCTTTGGGCAGTACTCCTGTGTTACTAGTTGATTAATTTCCGAACTTCCGGTGACTGAAGTATAGAAGTCTTGCGCGTGTAATGGTGCTCGTGTCGAAGTTATGACCCGCCCGCAGGAGTTTAGAAAAGTTTTAGAATAGCTCATGTTACAGAGAAAGGTGCAATAGAAACTAATTGCATGCAGATATGAATAAGCTATCATCTTTCTGTTCCATTCAGGCGTTTTCTTATACCCGCTTCTAAAAGGAAAAGACATTTGTTATTGTTCGGGAAAAAATATTTGTTTTCTTTCTCCTTTTCTTACACTTTACAAGAGCGGTATTCTCGAGAACGCTCTTACAGCATTCGTTAAAACTTGGCAAGGTCGTAGACGGCAAAACTGTCTTAAGAAGCTTTTGACTTCGGGCGTTAACTTTCTTCTTCCAAAACGCCCGACTTTTTATTGTCCAATATCTCCGTCCAAATGGGCGAATGATCTGACATTTTCTCAAATTTGGCACAAGTGTTTCCAATAACTGGTAACAAACGTTTACCAAAATTATTTTTTCTGCCACAATTTACTAAAACATCGAAAATAGGCCTAAAAATCGAACATTTTGGCCTACAATTTTTGGACGGTGAATTCGCAGAACACCAGTAATGGACTGAATAGTAAGAATGTAATATATCATTGTAATAAATGCAAAAAAATCCGACTTTATTCATTGTCGAAAATGTCCGCCAAACGAGGTAAAAAACGCCCAAATTTTCATTGACCAGTATCTCCTGGTCTGAATGGACTGATGACCTGAAATTTTCAGATTTGTCATAAATACAGTTTTCCATAACCAACTGGTAACAAAAGTGTACCCAAATTATTTTTTCTGCCGAAAGTTTCCAAAACAAAAACATAGGCCTGAAAATCGGAATTTTGGTCTACAATCTCGGCATTGTGAATTTGCAGAACACTAGTAATGGGCTGAATAGTAAGAATGTAATGTATCAATACCATAAAGACAAGAGAAATTTCGTTTTTAATCGCACTGTGTCCAAAATGGCCGCCAAGCAAGATCATTTTCAAAAGCCAAGATCTCATAACTGACAAATGATGGGTTAACATATTACATCAGTGTTCTTCGTGATCCTAGTGGAATGACATATATCCAAAGATGCTGGGCGAGTAACTGTCACTCCCTAACGTCATAACTCCACACATTCAGGTTTGAAGACGGGTAGGGGGCGCGGTGGCGTTGCGGTCACCCGTTAGCTCCCCGAAATTAAGCAACGTCGAGCCCTGTTAATCCTCGGACGGGTGACCGTCTTGGCGATCGATTCGGACTTCTGTGTTGTGTCCTTGGGCAAGGCACTTAATCCAGAGTGTCGACATGGGGCCAGGATGACGTAGTGCACTAAGGCATACTGCACGTAGATGGAGCGCATGTCTTCAACAAATCTGACCCTGCCTGTGCTGCAGTGCGGCGTTAAGATGCTGGGGAGCTGGCAACTGCTCGTCTGTTATCTTGTAAGTGTGAATAAAATTGTCAAGTGCGTGTTTTCAAAAAAATATAAAATATTGGTGATAACTGTCTTCTGGAAAGTGTGAGAACATTAAAATTGGGTGGAGGCAAATAAAAGTAGGTCTATTTTGTTGAGTGCGAAACCGGACAGAAGTGCAGGGAGCAGTAATTTTGAAAGCAAAAATCACATAGCGACCTATACTTTTTGTGTATTTTTTTCATGAGGTGATAACTTTAGTGGATATGGGGGTTTTCCTGAAATGTGTTTGATGAGGTGGAGAGAGATGAGAAGGTTTGTACTGTGGCCAATGTAAAAAAAAAACACTATTGTAACCTAAAGCAGTTTTTCACAATATTTGCATGGAATACTAAAATCCTTAATTCCTGATTCTGAACTCCTCCCCCCCCCCCCCCAAAAAAAAAAAAAAATAGAGGCGTTTTGGAACCACATGTTCTTAAAATTCAGGGAAAAGAGTGGTCTGGGGCAGGGTGGGAGGGACTCTATATTGTGGAGGGGTGCTAAGACCTCATCTGGCTATGGATATATGCAGGTCTATTGGCCAGATGGAAGTGTCCGCGGTGAGAAGGTGCACCGAATGTCATATTTGGTGCATCATCGGTTGATAAAACATGAACTACCACAATATGGGGGTGCAGTCATCTCTATGCAGTCAAAACTTGTATTAACCCTCAGCATCCTTTTTTCGAAACTCATTAGCATAATCAGGAGAGGATTCACTGCTTTATGCAAGGTAGTTGCTCGGGTTTGCACATGCCACCCTGTATAATGCCTTAAAAATTCTCATCTGCTGAGGACGATATCATCTTCGAACTTTTAACTTTTACTTTTTGATTCTTCTCTGTAAGGGTGGTCCTTAATTTTTGTGTTTAAAGGAGGGGTCAAAATCATATCTTTTTTATATAATAAAAGTTTGCTAAGCACCACATATTTGACACATCATTGTGAAATTTGCTTGTGACATTCGCGACATTTTGATATTTTTTGGTGGGTATGATTGAGGAAATGTATTGAGATGGCCCCCAGTGTTTACATTAGCTCTCTTGACAGGCAGATGTTTCGTGACAGTCATGGAAAGCATGTACCCCTTGATTTTCAAGTTTTCGTGTACTGTGTACTGTCTACATGTACATGACATGTGTAGGGTATTCAGTCTTTATTTCAACACAAACCCATGTGATTTAATGATTGAATATGGCAAATGCAAGAAGACATTTGTCTGAAACAGAAATGTGACGGGCTGTGGGAATGGTTGAGCAAGGGGCTACCCGTCGTCGGATTGGTGAAGCCCGTGGTGTGCACCATACGGTGATCACCAGATCCTGGGCACAATTTCAGCAGTAAGACGGCATGGTGGCAGAGGCAGGGCAACATCTGCAGCTGAAGACCGGTTTTCAATCATTCCGGCCCGTAGGAACCGCTTTGCCACAGCAACCTAGCTTCGCAGTGACCTTCAGAATGCATCCGGAGTAAATCATTCGACGCAGACTATCCGGGTAAGGTTGCATAAAGGTGGTCTCCGAATGATAAAACCATGTATTCGCATTCCGCTGTCCCAGAAGCACCGCCAGGCACGATATGAATGGGTCATGGACAACAGATAGGCGTTCTTGGGTATAAGGAAGACCAGGAGAGCGATTCCATGCAGCCAACATTGCTGAGCATGACCGCTATGGTGGAGGGTCAATCATGGTCTGGAGCGGCATCAGCTGGGATGGACTGTATGCAGGTGTAGTGGTGATAGATTCATTCTGATGGACGATAATGACAGTTTTCGTTTTGCCCATGCTGTCTGGGAGTACCGACAGAGGGAGGGGACTGAGCCTATGGACTGGCCAGCAAGATCCCCTGACCTCAATCCAATCGGACATATATGGAATGACTTGCAGCTTGCAATTTCAGCCAGTCCAGTCCAGCCAAGAAGTGTCCAGGAGCTTGGAGCCATGCTGGTCCAAGAATTGAACATCCCCACAAAGGACCACCAGGAACGTGATTGGGAGCACGAGAAGGCATTGTCAAGCTGTAATTAACAGGAATGGGTCTCGTGCTGATATTGAAGCCATACCAGTTTCTAGCACTCAACCAGTTGAAAAAAAAACTATTTTTTTGTTTTGTAATGATTTAAGTACAGAAATTAAGATTTTATTTGTGTTTGACATTATTTGTTTAGCCATGGAAAATGTATATTTTTGGTAAAAGGGGAAATTTTTCAACATGCCAAAAAGTTGACTGAGTGAACTTGTGTGGCTAAAATATCGAGTATGACACTCATTACTGTTAATTACAGCTCGACAACGCCTCATGTTCCCAGTTAGGTTCCTGGTGGTCCTTTGGGGGATGTTGTTCCATTCTTGGACCAGCATGGCCCCAAGCTCCTGGACACTTCTTGGCTGGACTGGACGGGATGAGATTGCAAGCTAGCAACTCATTTTAGACATGTTCGATTGGATTATGGTCAGGGAATCTTGCTGGCCAGCCCATAGGCTCAGTCCCCTCCCCCTGTCGGTACTACCAGACAGCATGGGCAACACGAGGACGGGAATTATCATCCATCCGAATAAATCTTTAACCCACTGCACCTGCATACAATCAGACGTGGACATCCGGGATCTCAGCAATACAACGCCGTGCAGTCAATGTACCACACGGCTCTGTACTTCCATCCCTGTTGATGCCGCCCAGACCATGATTGACCTTCCGACATTGCGGCCATGCTTAGCAATGTTGGCTGCATGGAATCTCTCTACTGGCCTTCTCCATACCTTAGAACGCCCGTCTGTGTGGTCCAGGCAATACCTTGACGCATCTGTAAAAAGGACAGGTGGTCAATCTTCTCTGATCCATCCAACGTGGTCCATGGCCCCTTCATATCGTGCCTGGCGGTGCCTCTGGGACAGCGGAATGCAAATACGTGGTTTTCTCAATGGGAGACCACCTTCGTGCAACCTTACCCGGATAGTCTGCGTCGAAACATTTACCCTGAATGCATTCTGAAGGTCACTGCGAAGCTGCGTTGCTGTGACAAAGCGGTTCCTGCGGGCCTGAATGATGAAAAGACTGTCTTCAGCTGCAGATGTTGCCCTGTCTCTGCCATCACCATGCCGTATTACTGGTGTGCTATACTGCTTAAATCTTGCCTATGCTCTGGTGATCGGCGTATGATGCACACCAAGGGCTTCACCAACCTGACGATGGGTAACCACCATCCCTACAGCCCTCATATTTCTGCTTCAGACAAATGTTTTCTTACATTTGCCATATTCAATCATTAAATCACAAGGGTATGTATTGAAATGAAGATTGAATTCCCTACACATGTCATGTATATGTTGACAGTGCACGAAAACATCATGAAAATCAAGGGGTACATGCTTTACATGACTCACGAAAGGTCTGCCTGTCAGGAGAGCTAATGCAAACACTGGGGACCATTTCAATACATTCGTCAATCATATCCACCAAAAAATATCGCAAATATGTCACAAGCAAATTTCACAATGTGTCAAATATTTGGTGCTTAGCAAACATTGAGTAGTTTTTTTGTAGTAGTATTTTATAGACAATGTGTGAAAAGGTAAATAAAAACTCCGGAAAAAGTGTTGGGTCCATATGGGTGGGAGTGTAATAAGTTATCGTGGTTTAAGGTCCCTTTCGTGTTTTTCAGCTACCTCATGACCGCAACATAGGGATGAAGTCGGATCTAGCCCAACGTTCAAACCTATGCTGCCCACTTCAGAGTACTTCAGCCCAAGCGTTGGTCCCAGGTACCTATACAGATGTTTGGGTCAGTTGTAGATATTCCAATCGGCACGTACTTCATCTTGAAAACATCATAATATAATTAGTGGAACTAAGTGACTTTATCATAAAACAGATTTGTTGTCTTATTTATTGGTGTTAAAGGGGAAGTCCAACCTAACTTTGGTCAAATTTCATGTAATTGTCTTCCAAGTCTAAAAAAGGCCTAAAATGAATAACCCCAATAAATTGTATACCAGAATGTTTTGAATGAAACATAGAACATGTGGAAACTGACATTTGCCATGGAAGTGCTACCATGTGGTACATAGCACCGCCTGAAAGTCTGCTATGGCATAAGTAACCGACCAGATCTTGGACAATAAAATACCTTAAATTTGTTGTATAGTTAAATTCTGCAATCCTTCTAGTCCATACTCGGAGAAATTTTATCGTTCTTGCATGGAACAGACCACGAGACAAACTGTAATTTAGGATGCCTACGTTTTTTCAAAGGGCTGCCATTTTTCTTGTGTTTGTTTACCTTTTATGAAGTTCACCAAGGGTCAAATCCACACAGTTCAGAAGATTTAAGTATGGAGTCATGAGAGAGTGCATCACTGAAAAATGAATCTCCAATGTGGCTTTTGTGAGTCTGCTGTGACCATACCCCGCCCCCCCCCCCCCAATCCTGTGCCATTTTGCATGAGATCTGTATCGAATTGGTAAAATACGATGAGAGTGATGCACCAAAAAAGGGGTGAACTGCCAAACTTCCTTATTTAGTGTTATGTCTCTATTCCTGGGGTTGCGTGAGCAGTGACAGATGCCAAGAGTGTCATTTGAATGTTCAAGTGTGGCCCAAACAAACAATGACCTGTCCTGCGTGCTGAATACTTTCACCAATCAGCTACACTTAGATATCCTGGCTTCCAATTCATTTATGTTCAAGCTCTGGTATGCTTCTTTTGGTTTTGAACTATCGGCCTTCCGTAGTTGCTGTTTGAGGAGGCTTGACGGTTTTTTCATGAGCTTTAAGAACATTAATAACTGATCTGCTTACCAATACTAATTTTATGAGCAGAGGGTTACCGGCCTGAACAATATCGGAATTATGTTGGTTATTAAATTCATTTATCTAAACACTCATGACACGTTGTGGTCTCATTTCGATAATTCGTGTGAATTCTTGTCCTGCCAAGCGGAATGTCTCTATTTTTGTCCAGTGTCAACACAGATTTCCGCAACCTTTTGGTGCTAACAGCGCTCAAAATTGACATTGATCCGTCTTATCCACAATGCGGTTGGGTGAGGGAGATATTTAAATGTACGATGGTATGACATTTCTCTTGGTCTTTTTTTCGTAGCAGACTTCATCAAGCCTTCTTTACGTCACTAACAGTCCAGCGACAGTAAAAATTTTTCGTAAATATACGATTGTGGCGACGGTGATGTATGTTGATGTGAATATTTTTGTTTTCAAAATATAATTGTCCATTTTTATGTTCTGATCATCGTCACCAACCAAATAATAGTTCGAATTGGTGGCGTATTAAACCCCTGCTGACACTTGCGTCACATTGTACAGTTTTAGAATTCAACAGCACAACTATGGACTGTATCTCGCATTTATCACATTGTCAGTTGAATATTTTCCTATGAATGTATCGTGAGTTGTCAAAAACAGCCGTGAAATGTTTGCAGATTTCAGATCGTTGGAAATGAAATCATTTCACAACTTCACCTAAAAACCCACGTGCGTACAAAAATGAAGCGTTTGTGGTCATCCATTTTCACCTGAGCATTATCACCACGATGATGAAATGATAAATATGCTTTTTCAGAGTATGGAGTCTTATTCACAACTGAGACATTCGAATTACCGATCTATTCCATATTAATCCTGACGGTCACTTATGCGGCTGGCAATTTCTTTATCAAAAGCAAAAAAAAAAAAAAATTTTTAATTTTCGAAAGTAGATAAATTTGGGTTTTGTATACTTATTATTTGGTATATAATATTGTCGTTATTGACCACTTTTTTAATTCGTACTTTGGGCATTTTTTTGTAAATTTTCCCAATGCCCTAAGTTACGTTGGACGACCCCCTTAAGGTCAGATATTTCTGCACAATGGCTTATGACCACAGCAGTTTTATGGCTGGAGGAAGCTTGAGTACTCGCAGAGCAACGGCCAGCTCCAAAATCATACTAACTCCACACAAGCAGGGAAAGCATTGGTTGCACAGAGTTGCACTATTGACATGCAGCACGCGCCACCACGTGGGCAATGGGGATGAAGTGTCTTGCCCAAGTACACAACGGAGTTGCCGCAGGTGGGAATCCAACAGAGGACCTCTCGGCTTGCATCCTGCAACACGACCTATTGAGACATGCGCCTCCTTGTGTCTTTATAACATTTAGAACACAAGAATCTTTAAAAAAAAATCAATGATTGGATCAAATCGAATCTCGATCGTCGAATGAGAGTGTTTATGGTGGGGTTTTTTTTGGAATATTTTGGTTGGTCTGAAAAGTGAACCCTTTGGATTCGCTTTCCCGACCAAAAATATTTCATTTGACCGAATCAGCTACTTAAGAACATTACTGTTTACAAACCAAAAGAGCGTCAGGTTCGTTTCGGAATTTGACTGATGGCTTGGAATTGTATCTGTATGGCTACTATAGGTGAGAGCCTAGTATTTATAGCAGTTTAAGGTCCCGCACAATGGCCAATCGTGACAGCAACATGGAGATAGTCAAGTTTAGCCAATCATTTATATGCAAGTTGCCCATTTTAAAGGACTTCCACCCCAAGCATTGGTGACTGGGTCCTATTTTACCAGAAAAAGTGAGCTCGTTTACCGCAGTAAACGAGCACTGCTTTTCCCGTAGTTTCTATGGGGAGAGAGCATGTACTGATTGCACTAACACTTTGGTCGGCCGCTGATTTGTCACCATTCTTGTTTACCCTTCCTGCCTTCCTGTTCCCACGCTTCTCGCCTTCCAACAGTGAGACGAACTGCTTGATGACATCCCTTGCCTCATTCTTCCCACACTCTCCGATTAGCATAGTAACCCATTGAGTCTCGCTAACCACGTGTCCTTCATTCTTCCATCCCAGTTAATCTTATTCTTAAAGTGTACCAAGGTCTCCACCACGCCAACATTACACATCTGGCACTCCTTTTCACCGCTGTTCCCCAGGGACCGGGACCTCCGCTTGAACAACAGGAACCCCTTTCCCCAAAAGGTGCCATCAAGGTACTCTTCAGGACCAAGCTTCATTCTCACGCAGGCCACCCATAGACCTTTTGATTTCATAATAATCCCCAGCATTTTCGCTAGCCCCTCTTCGCTTTCTAACACTTGCACTATATTGTCTGCAAACAATAGCCCAGAGATATTCAAGTCCCCAACTGCTATCCCCTCGTCGCTTTGCCGGAGTTCAGCTCCTAAACCTCCGATGTACAATGCAAAAAGAATTGGTGAAAGGATACACCCCTGTTTTAGGCCTATTTCCACATGCACACGTTTTGTTATGTTACCCAGGCTAAGTTCACTTTGTACATCTTTTTATAATGCTTTCAGAATTTCAACAAACTCGCCTTCCAATCCCAGAGACCCAAGCTTTCGCCACATACCCTCCCTCATTACTCTATCGCATGTCTTTTTAACATCCAGAAAGGCCATACACATCTTTTTCTTTGCTTCCGCGGATTCTATCATTTGGGATATCGTGAAAGGTGTTCAGTGACTGCTTCCCATCCTGAAGCTATTTTGAATCTCGCCCCCAAAAAACATTCTCAATCACATCCTCTAATCTCCCATACAGGACTTCACAGAAATTTTTTCCAATGTTGCAACTAACAGATCCCTCGATAATTATCCAAACCGTCTCCCCAAACACCTTTTTGTGAATAAATGTCACTTTGCTTTCTCTCCACTCTTGAGACCACTTGGTTTTTATATTGCTAAATTGAAAAGATGAGTTAGGCTTTCCGAGTTCCTCTCGCCCCCTTTGAGAAACTCGTTAGGAATTTCGCTAACACTGAAAATCAATATAACCGAGTCATTTGCACTGTAAATTATATAGCATCATCTCAGTTGCCGAAAAAATTGATCAAAACATCTTTTACATTACCAAACTTAAATGCCTTACGTATGTAAGGTGTAGGGCGTGTCATTTGGATACGGAAAGGGACAAAGGAATCTATTGATGTACTTAATTACGCCCTTCGTATTGATATAGAATGGTATGACTACTTGACAAAGTTAACCTTCCATCGTTTTGTTGCGATTGTTTAGTGTTATTAGAAAACTTGTGCACCTGCAAGTTGGTCTTTCTTGGAAGAAAACGTCGAGAGAGAATATCGTCACTGCATCTGGATAGCAATTGAACCTTTATTTGGAACGTATCATGAGATAATATTATGTTTTAAACTCCAATATGTTAGTTTGGTGGACGTTGATCCATAACGAGCTCAAGATGCATTAATGGAAAGATTCAACACCAGAGCTCGTTCCAACATTTACCTATGATTTGAGAAAAAAAAATTTGTACGGAGAAATTTATTTTCTATTGACACCTCAATGAGCTGGACAACACGGGAGGCAGGACATTTACTGGGGTTTAACTGCACAATAAGTCGACAGCCAAAGTCACCTCGAGTCGGTCAGGAAGCCAGAGTACCCGTAGAGAACCACTGAGTAACTGCCTGACTCCCCAACGTACTAAATCAACACAAGCAATGGTTGAAAACAAGTGCACCATCGACGAGCATTAAGACTTAGTACACAGCGCCACCGTGCACCCATGTGGGCAATCGGGATGAAGTGCCTTGCTCAAGGACAACAAAGTTGTCCCTGGAGGGGATCAAACCGTGGATCTTTCGGTTTGAATTCCTATCTCGTAACCACAGCCATCGCACTCCCGGAAGACGGAACAAAGAGGCCTCGGTAATAGACTGGCCACATTAGTCATCTATAGATTAGCAGTTTTCATCCAGCCAATTCTTAATATATTGTGGGGGATTGGGCATTTTTATCTCTTTGGGAAGTTCCCGGATCAGTGAAAATATGAGTTCATCTGTCCATAAGTCTCTTAATTCGGTTGCTTTCTCACGACATGCTTGACTGGGAAACCCAAGAGATTTTGACATGAAAGGGAGACGACACTTGCAAACAAAATTCTTTAACTATTTCAATTTTTTTCGCATCAAAAGCATAGCGTATGGCACTTCATTGGAATGAGCTCAAGCTAATTACAATGAGGGGTCATAAATTTTGTTTTTGAGACAAAAAATGAAAAACATAACTAATAATTTTTTTTTGTGAATGGCGCTGGCCGGGTTTGAACGTTACGTTGGGTAAAAGGTTAATTCAGTTGCAGCAATACGACTCGTCTACACACTAGTTTTCAGAAACCACAAAAAGACATCCAATGCTTATTTTCACCAAACTTTATTCTTTTGATGACGTTCTGTGCGCAGTGAGAAGCTGATAATTGTCCTAGCCAGCCATTCTTATTTCCAAATTACAATTATTTGGGTAGAGTACTGAAAGAAATCTTTGTACTTTAGATCGGACGGATTTCCAGTGCTCAAGAGAAGTTCTTATCATAATTGGGCATATCTCCTAATCGTTGCTTCTCTTAAAATGACGAACTGTTCCCATTAAAACGTCTTTGGGAGGTTCGCACATTCAAGTGAAAATAAAATTGGCATTTTCAAGGAGTCTCCCGAACAAACGTTTAGGAGATTCGTGTAAAAATACCATTAAGAATATATTACAAACCCAACTAATGATTACTAAACCACATGACATATCACAAAGTGTCTTAACCCTTTGAAACGACAAGGCCATTCTATTCTTTCTGGGATCTTGATAAGACCTTAAATTGGAGTTGCTACATGAATTTGTGATTGACCAAGATTTTCAACGAGTCCCAAGATTGATCTTCCAGGTAACGAATATAGGACTGGCATGGAATATATACTGGCAATTAAATGTTGAGTCGCCTTTATCGTATTCTACTGGTAAACATCTGGACGTTCCAAGTTTCATCTTGGATTATTATACCACAGGGCTTGAAATCCGAATTGATTCAAATGATTCTCGCAAGAAAATCGAGAATGAACTGATTATTTTGCAATAATGTTCATTTGAGTTGGCGTAGATTCGTTATGTGTCCCCCGTATCAGGCATAGTGTATTCTTTTACTTTATAACTTGTCTAGTAGTTTTGGCCGCCTGTATAGAAACTAACGCCAAGGCATTGTAATTACTATCAGCAAAAGACCAAAAAAAAGCCTGCTTGTTGGAACAAGTGTTTCACATGTACGTATATAAAAGAAAGTCGACAGAATGGGAACGAGGCCCACAAGCTCCAAGCTACAGCATGTATATATACTATTTATACCATGATTACCTATTTCTTCTATACTTGAAAAGCTCATGACAAATTTTAGTTTTACACACCAACTGTGGTGAACACGACAGCAAAGGGATTTCAATAGTTGAAATTTACACCTACAGTGGAACTACATCCAAGATGACCTTTGGTGACGTCGACCTGAATGTGAGCTTGTCTAAATTTAACGCATGTCGCCTCGCGACTAGTGAAATGAAAGTGGCAATTGGGACTTGGGACAATCGTGGCCTTAGTGCCTAACGACAGACCCCTATGGTCGTCTGCTAGCTGTGGCCGTCCTTTCTCCACTTCCCCCACCTTGTCTCCCGGGCGGGCGAGCCTTTGTGGCCAGTCTGGCTTCTCTTCCAGGCGGTTTGGTGACGCTCTCCCTTGGCTTGTTCGACCTGGGCTATGGCCTACCAATTCAGAAAATACCGCGTAAAGGACGGATGTAATGGGTTTCATGTCCCAATAAACATGTGCTACACATCACGCCCGCGAGAAAAGTATGACAAATCTGAAAATTTCAGGTCATTAGCCCATTCGGACCAGGATATTGGTCAATGAAACAGCGTTGTTTTCACCGTTTGGTGGCCATTTTGGACTCATTGCGGATAAAATAGTAATTTATTTTGCATTTATGATAATGATACATTATTTTCTTACTATTCAATCTATTACTGATGCTCTGCAAATTCACAGTACCGAGATAAGGCCTAAATTTTTATTTTTTTTCAATCCAATTTTTGACCTTGTCAAATTTTGGTAGAAAATAATTTTGGTAAACTTTTGTTACTAGTTGGTTATAGAAAAGTATTTATGACAAATCTGTCAAAATTTCAGGTCATTAGTTCATTCGGACCAGGAGATATTGGTCAATGAAAATTGAGGAGTGTTTGCCACGTTTGGCGGCCATTTTGGGATTATTGTGGATATAATCGAATTTTTTCTTGCATTTATAATAATGATACATTACTTTCTTACTATTCATTACATTACAGGTGTTCTGCTAATTCATAGTCCCCGAGATTGTAGGCCAAAATGTTCGATTTTCAGGCCTATTTTCGATGTTTTAGAAAACATAATTTTGGTAAACATTTTTGTAACAAATCGGAAAATTTCAGGTCATTCGGACTAGGAGATATTGGTCAATGAAAAAAGTTGGTCGTTTTGGCAAAAAAAAGTAAACGCCCAAAGTCAAAAGCTTGTTAAGACAAAGTATAACCGTCTATGACCTTGCCAAGTTTTAGTGAGGGCGGTCTCGAGAATTCCGCTCTTGTAAAGTGTTGGGAAAGAAAAAAAACAATTTCCCGAATAAATGTCTTCCTTTTAGGAAAATCCAAATAAAAGACGACTTAAGAAAACGCCTGAATTGGACAGAAAAAGGTTAGCTTATACCTGCACACAATTAGTTTATGTTGCACCTTTCTACTTCAACATAAGCTATTGTTCCAAAACTTTTCTAAAGAGAATTCAGTTGTATACAATCATGAGAACCAAAACACACAGGCAGGCACGCACACACAGGCACGCACGCACAGGCACATACATACATCATATATGTATGTATGTATGTATGTTTGTGTGTGGTGGGGTGTGTAGGGGTGAGTATGTGTCTAGACATGTGCCCAAATGAATATATACCACTCAGTTTGCTAAGCACCACGTATATCCAACTACCTGTTTATGTTTTAGTTGAAATATTGTTATGAAAAGTGGATATATTTTTTATTTAATTAAATCTTTAATGATTTAAGAACAGAAATTAAGATTTTGTTTGTGGTTTACATTATTTTTTAGCTTTTGAAATACGATAACCAAGAAAAATTGATATTATTGCTAAAAGAGAACATTTTGCAATAAGCCAAAACGTTGACTGAGCTAACTGGTATGAGACCCATTACTGTTAATTACAGCTTGTCAACGCCTTCTCATGTTCCCAGTTAGGTTCCAAATGGTCATTTGTGGGATGTTGTTCCATTCTTGGACCAGCATGGCACCAAGCTCCTCGACACTTCTTGGTTGGACTGGACAGACTGAAATTGAAAGCTGCAACTCATTCCAGACATGTTCGATTGGATTGAGGTCAGGGGATCTTGCTGGCGAGTTCATACGCCCAATCCCCTCCCTCTGTCGGTACTTCCGGGCAACATGAGGACTGGCATTATCGTTCATCAGAATGAATCTATCATCCACTGCACTTGCATACAATCTGACGTGGGCATCCAGGATCTCATCAATATACCGCTGTGCAGTCAATGTACCACGGTTAAAGACACAGAGCTCTGTACGTTTATCCTAGCTGATGCCTCCCCGATCGTTATTGACCCTCCACCATAGCGGTCATGCTCAGCAATGTTGGCTACAATGAATCGCTCTCCTGGTCTTCTCCATGCCCCAGAACGCTTATCTTTGTTGTCTAGGCAGTACCTCGACTCATCTGTAAAAAGGACAGGTCGCATATCTTCTCTGGTCCATCTAACGTGATCCATGGCCCATCCAGATCGTGCCTGGTGGTGGTTCTGGGACAGCTGAATGCGAATACATGGTCTTCTCGATCGGAGACCACCTTCGTGCAACCTTGCCCGGATAGTCTGGTCGAAGCATTTACCCGGGATGCATTCTAAGGTCACTGCTAAGCTGGGTTGCTGTGTCAAAGCGGTTCCTACGGGTATGAATGATCAAAAACCGTCCTTCAGCTGCAGATGTTGCCCTGTCTCTGCCATCACCATGTCGTCTGACTGGAGTGCATACTGCTAAAATCCTGCCCAGGCTCTGGTGATCACCGTATGGTGATCACCGTATGGTGATCACCGTATGGTGATCACCGTATGGTGATCACCGTATGGTGCACACCAAGGGCCTCACCAACCTGACGATGGGTAGCCCCTCGTTCCCCCATCCCTACAGCCCACCACATTTCTGCTTCAGACAAATGCCTTCTTACATTCGCATTCGCCATATTCAATCATTAAATCACAAGGGTTTGTTTTGAAATGAAGGCTGAATACCCTCCACATCTCATGTATACGTCAACAGTAGACGAAAACATGAAAATCAAGGGGTACATGATTTCCATGACTGTCACGAAAAGTCAAGTCAAGAGAGCTAATGTAAACACTGGGGACCATCTCAATACATTCATCCATCATATCCACCCAAAATATTGCAAATGTGTCAAGAAAAATTTCACAATGATGTGTCAAATATGTGGTGCTGAGCAAATTTTGAGTAGTGTATGTGTGTGTGTACATATGGCTGAGGGTCAGTGTGTTGAGAGTTGAGAAGAGTTAGCATGGAGCATAAAACATTACGGAAATCGCAAATATATATTTATCATATTATCAAAGGAATTTGAAGCATGACCGGATAGTCTATTGCTGATGTTTTGCCAAATGTGAGTGTTATGGTAACCTGCGTCGGTGGTCATATTGTTCACTATTCGTATATTGATACCCATGCAATCTGCTCCAATGCGGACGATTTATTGCAATAAATGAAGTTCTAGCTTCGGCACGATCACAACTACACGAGCAAGAAGACTATACTTCACCGGTCACCGGACGTTCGAATATTAATGAATGAATGAGTAAATGAAGTAGTGCCAAAACCTGAGTACTGCCCAACGGATGCAGAAACTAGATATCCAAAAACTAATTTCACAACGGCATTTTGGGGAAACAAAGCTGAAACTTGAATGAGGCAATCACCTATCCCGTCAACGCCATAGAAAACGTTGCGGTTATATTTCTGTATCCAAATATCTTCAAATTTTGCCTTTATGTTTTTGATGTGTGGAACTCATCTCGTTAAAACATTTCAACGAATCGACCTTTCACCAGCCCTATTAACTTTTTCAGTACTAAGTGTAACAGCTTCGAAATGGAATTCAATGAGATAACTTTTCAACAGATGAATGTTTGCTGTCAAATTGTAGAGATAATTTATCACACGGTCAGGAAACCCCAAATTCGCACTGCATACCCAAAAATTTTTCCATAACTCAGCAGCTAATCTTTACCACCAGACATTTTAAAAATAAATCTCTAAATACAAGTGATATTCACAACTTCTTGTAGATCCAGCGGACATAACTGATGATTTTCAACCAATCCACCCTTAGAAACCAGAAACGTGGCAGTTTTTCATACATACTGCCCATCTCGTTTCGATCCCTGGGGGTAGCGGTTAAATGCTTTCCGCTTCCAAATAGAACAAGCAACAAGTTCCAACAATTGCCACGAGAAAGGTACACAACAAATGGAAATGAAAAAATAAAGCAAACCGAATGATATTCCAAACACATTCCTGTACCATCTCTGGCGAAACTCTGAAATTCCGCAATACGAAAGTAGAATACTGCCCATTTTAAATGATCTCTTGATAATCACAATACTCAGCCATAGGGTCTATGGAAAACAAAATAATTTCCCAGTAAAGGTGTTAAAAAGTAATTTGGCACCACAAACACAGCATTTGGCAACAAAAATATACTTCTGGTAGATCTCAAAGACCTTTGTGGTTTATTATTTGTGCGTTCCTTTCAATAAAATCGCTGCCTGACGACAAAGGCGAGACAGACATCACGGCTGTCAAGTAAGCTATATATAACCGATGTGAGTGATCATGGCCCTTTTACAGGTCAACGGTAGTTTGTCTCGGGCGTTCACCCCCTATTTAGGGGGACCCCGGTGGGTGGACCCCGGAAGTGACGCCATGTCACGTGACCCAATGGCGCTATGTGTTATGGTAACCTGCGTGGGTGGCCATGTTGTGACATCCCCATAGTGATGTGTGGTGTTGGTGCGCATGCGCAGCGCGTGTTGGGATGATACGTGTTTCCTTCGTCCATTTTGTATACTGGATGCCGGCATCTTGGTTTCTGTGTTAGCACGTGGTTGCTATTTGACCTGAAGGCTTACAAAACAGAGGTATGGTCGAAGTGTATGTTCGATTGAATCAGAGTAAATCTTATTACCACAAACAACCCGACAAGTTTTACTATTTCGAATCCTTTCAGAATTCTCTGCTTCGATCTGTCTATGCAATAGTTTTCGTCTACCGGAAAATGTTCCTTTGTCCTGGAGTACTCCAGTAAAGAGCATTTCAGTTTCAACAGTTGTTCATTTTCACTATACGTAGTTTTTGTGGTCTATTCTTGTTAGTTCTGCCCTTATTCCGAGTACATTTGTTTCATTTATATGTTTGTTTGTTGGTGGTTAACGTCACATATTTATGCACAATGGCTAATCGTGACACAACATGGCGATGAAGTCAAGGATAGTCAATCGTTGATCAACATGTTGCCCATTTTCGAGGACTTTCACCCCAAGCATTGGTGACTGGGTCCTATTTTACTAGTAAAGCGGAACTGGTTTACCGCAGTAAACAAGTGCTGCTTACTTCCCGGGGTTCCCACGGGGAATTTCATTTATATAGATTATAACTAACCAATCACCAGTCCTTGATTTCCCATAATCTGTATGTAGAGGTATCTCCCTTTATTACAAAGTTCTTTCTCATTCCCAAATCCAATAAGCGATCGAGCAGTTACTGAAAAGTCATTGCTCGAACGACTCGAAGGCCATCGAGCAATTGAGCTATCGAGCAATTGCTCATTCGAGTTACTCGCACATATTGCTCGAATGACCTGAAGTCCATCGAGCAAATTAGCTAACAATTGCTCGTTCGAGTGACTAATCGAACGACTCTTAACCTCATTTCAGTATTTGATAACTATGGCCTGGCATTGTATTTGAGGATACCATTCGAGGATACCTTTCATAGGATACTTATCTGTGGATACCATTACCTATTTGGCCCAACCTTCTAGGCCACCACAATACATACCTCCCTCCCCCCCCCCCCCCCCACCGCATGTGACACACGTGTGTCCCGGGTGAGATAGCAGGGAGAGACGGATGTATCCCACCCCACCCACGTGACGTTAAACATTTGTAACGTTATTATGACGTTATGCATATCGTATCAGTTTCTTCTACCAACTAATTTATATCAAAGTTCCATGCTCTAAAACTCTTCAACCCTCAAGCGGCCACCGTTCCTAATCGATTTCGTGGTATATACCTTTGGTATATACATACCTTGTGCTTGGTCTTTCCGATTGCGTCATCAGTTTCTCAAAACAACGAATACAAAATTGAGCTGATTGAATCACAACCCGACTCCTAATTACCTCTGGCTAACGTAATCGCTGCATGGTGGGGGGAGAAAAATCATTCTTGATGAGTCTGAAGGTGGGTATGGGGAAATCTCACCCTCGGCGCAGGATATTTGAACCAGACCCTCGGCAAGGCTAGGGTCTGGTTCAAACATCTTGCCCCTCGGGTGAGATTCCCCCATCTCCCCTCCAGACTCATCGAAGATCATAATCCCAAATACCCCTTACAAGCTATCAAGCTGTTACTGACAATTGCTCGAACGACTCGAAGTCCATCGAGCAAATGAGCTAACGAGTAATTCTCGTTCGTGTGACTCCTCGAACGATTCTTAGCCTCATTTCAGAAAAAAGGGATTCCGACGGTCATGTTTTCCAAAAAGGGATTCCACAAATGGGTTTCCAAGAAAGGGATTCCATAAGTGGGATTCTGTCTTACATGATGTACTCTCATATACTGCTCGAACGACTCGAAGTCTACCGAGCAAACGAGCGATCGAGCAATTGCTCGTTCGAGTGACTCGACATACGACTTATTTCAGAAAAAGTGTAATCCATAGCCACAGGCATTTTCCAAAAATGGATTCTTAAAAAAGGATTCCTTAAGTGGGGTTCCTAGCCGATTCTTTAAAATTTGGATTCCGTGATTTGACAACCGTCGAGGGTATGGGATGGGATTGATAACCAATTATTTCAAGAACCTGAAGGAATACAACTGACAACCAAACACCACTAAACGACCAAGGTACAGAACGAAGATCCAACATTACCAAGATCGAAGTGAACATAAAGTGAAAGAAAATCGAACTAATCTGCTCAAACACAACATCAAAGTCAACATAATAAAGTTTTCAACTGAGTGAACTACAACCCCTATATATAACCAATGTTAACCCTCTTGAACTTAAAACTGATTGAACACAACATTCCAAACTTTATCACACTGTTTGAAATTAACTAAATCCCCCATATATAACGCAGTGTTGAACATCTTGAACTGAACAAAATTTAAAGTTTTTAACTATAATCCCCTGATATAACACAGTGTGAACCCCTTTGAACTGTTTGAACTATATATAATTAACACTCTTTGAACTGAACAAAGTTTATAGCCTTAATGAAAATATAACGAAGGTGATCTGAATTAAAGTTTTAAACTACAACCTATTGAACTGAATTCTTCCAATAGTGAAGGGGCATACCCTCGACTGTTGTCAAATTGCGGAATCCAAATTTTACGGAATCTGTTTGGAACCTCACTTTCAGAATCCCTTTTCAAGAATCCCATTTTGGAAAATGCCTGTGGCAAAGGAATCTTTTTTTCTGAAATGAGTCGAGGAGTCGTTCGAGCAATTGAACGTTAGCTCATTTGCTCGATGAGCTTCGAGTCGTTCGTCGGTAACAGCTCGATAGCTTATAAGGTATATTTGGGATAGGTATGTCTCGTGGTGGCAGAGATGGTTGTGCAAATAGGTAATAGTATCCTCAGATAAGAATCCTATAAAAGGTATCCCCGAAAGGTATCCTCAAATAATACAATACTAGGCCATAGGTATCAAATACTGAAATGAGGCCAAGTGCCGTTCGAGGAGTCACTTGAACGAGCAATTATTCGTTAGCTCATTTGCTCGATTGACTTCGAGTCGTTCGAAGCAATGACTTCAGTAACTGCTCTATAGCTTATTGGGTTTGGGAATGATATAGGACTTCTTTGTAATAAGGGGAGATAACTCTGCATATAGGTTATGGGAAATCAAGCACTGGTGATTGGTTAGTTTTAATCTGTAAAAATGAAACAAGAGTACTCTGAATAGGGGCAGAACAAGAATAAACCACAAAAACTAAATATAGTGATAACAAAACTGTTCCAACTGGAAGGCTCTTCTCTACTGGCGTATACTCCAGGACAAAGAAACTGGGTCAGGTAGACGAAAACTATTGAGAATTCTGAAAGATTTCGAAATAGTGAAACTTGTCGGGTTGTTTGTGGTATTTAGATTTACGCAGATTCAATCTAACATACCCTCCGAACATACCCGTCTTGTTGTAGGCTTATAAGATCTCATAGCAACCACGTGCTACCATAGAAACCAAGATGACGGCCTCCAGTATACAAAATGGACAACGGAAACACGTAACACCCTAACGCGCTGCGCATGCGCACTAACACCGCGTATCACTATGGGGATGACGTCACAGCCTAGCCGCTCACGCGGGTCACCATAAAACCACAACATGGCGCCACTGGGTCACGTGACATAACGTCACTTCCGAAGTTCCCCACCATGGTCCCCCAAATAGGGGGTTGAAAGCCCGAGACATACTGTCGACTTTTTGTTAACAGTGTCAATTTTATAAGATTATCATCAAAACATTTGTAAGTTAATCTTTTATCTTGAAATTTTATAAGTCTTCTGGAAGATAAATTATTTGCAATTAGCTCATTTGGGGTGAATAAACTGCGAGTAAATAATCCTGAAATCTTGTAAACTTACCACCATAACGACTAAAAACGGCCGCGCTGTCCAAACATTGCCGTTCAATTTTCATCATTTTTTCCTCAACAGCTCATGACCACTCATGGGAGAGAGCTCGTTGAGCTCCTTTCCATTAAGGGGTCATAAGCTATGTTCTTTAGATAAATGAAAAAAATTACTTACTCAATAATTTTGTTTAAAAGTGTCGTCTTCGTTTCCTGTTATTTATTTATTGGGGATTGAGGTCACAATTATGCACAAAGGCTAATCGTGACCGTGAAAGTTTACGGGTGGAGTAAACCGAAGTTATACCGGAGATCCGCCGGGAAACTACGAGCAGTTGCCAGCTGTCCAGCTTTCAACTCCGCGCTGCAGCCCAGACAGGGTTAGATTGGCTGAAGACATGCGCACCATCGACTTGCAGGACTCCTTGGTACATGGTGCTATCGTACCCCCATGTGGACAATGGGGGGACCCGTTCAGTGAAGGGTTAATAAAAGCCTATATTTTATTATATAGTTCTTGTCAATATTTTTTTTATCATTTGTCTTTTTTGCAGATAAAAGAGCCATACAATACTAAATTAAAATATCGTACTTCAGAGCGCAACAACGTGCCATCTGGAAAGCTTTAGCATTAAAGGTGGCGCCTCATTACACTCAAATGGCTAATCGTGACCACAACATTGAGATAACGTTAAGGTCAGTCATTCATTCGTCTATGCTCAGTGTTGCCCATTTTAGACTTGCGCCCCAAGCATTACCGACAGGGTCCCATTTCACCAGTATTTATTTATTGGTATTTAAGGTCACATATTTTTGCACAACGGCTAATCATGACCACATTTCACCAGTAAAACTGCTCGTTTACCACAGTAAACACGCACCGGCTAACTTCCCGGGGTTTCTGCTGGGGAATATTCTCAAGGTGATTTGGTGGTACACCGCCATTTAGTGGGACAACCTCTATATTTGTTTGCTTGAACTGTAGAAATTTGGCCACTCAAGCATATTTGCAGTACATAGATCACTGGGTACTCTAGCTGGTAGTCCACGTGTATCAAAGTAGACAGCTTACTTGACGTCTAATTGGTAGTGACGTGGCAAGGGGGTCTAGGTTGGTGGGCAAGGAGCGTTGTGCTTATCAATTTTTAACTCTTCGGCTGCCAAGCATCCGAATTTTGTTACCATACCTGGAGGTTGAATTTTTGAACTGCTACCTGTGAATTTCCAAATGCTTCAGAAATTCCAACGAACGCTGTACCGTTGCGTTCAAAATTCAATACCTTTACTCGGATGTCGAGACGGAAATCTCGAGTACAACATTGTACAGGCTGGCCGAAACGGTTTCCAGTTATTTGGGGTTTAAGGTCACATACTTATGCACAGTAACTAATCGTGACCGTGACAGTTTTACGGGTGCAGGAAACCGGAGTACCCAGAGTGAACCACTGAGCATAGATGAGCAACTGTCAGCTCCTCAACATTGTAACTCTGTTCAAGCTCCGCTCAAGTAGGGTTACAGCGGTTGAAGACATTGCACCATTGACGTGCAGTACGCTTTAGTACACGGCGTCATCGTGCCCCCATGTAAGCAACCGGGATAAAGTACCTTGCCCAAGGACACAACGCGGGTCGTCCCGGACGGGGATCGAACTATGGTTTCCAGTCAGAAAATCCCATGTGTGGTCAAGTCACCAATTGTATATTACAGACGGTCGCAACTCTCGATAAAAATGCTACGAAATCTGGCCAAGGGCACGAAATTTCTACCCGGTGGTTTGAGGCTTAAAACCCCTAGAAAATATTTTTTAGAGACTGGAGGGGGGGGGGGGGTTAAGGCGCCATCTAACTCGCCCCTGTCGCCACATTTCTGCTTTGGGTTGACATTAATGATATCGCATGCTGTTTACCACAAATAATTTTCTATGACTTTATTCTTACCTCGCAGACAAGTGTATGGTTTAAAACAGATCTATAGCATTCTTGGAACTGTGGTCATGTTTCTTGAAACTGTCCAACAACTCGCCATCTACCACAAGGGACTTCCACCACACCTCACGATCTCATCTGCCAAGCTGTCAACCGTGCATTTATTCTGGATAGAGTCATCAGCTGCAACATTTTCATCTGGATACATCATTAATACACAATACACACTAGCGTGTTTTTCACCCGAACCGACATGGAAACATTTTTAGCAGTTGCTGTGCCTGGTGGTTTGGATATTTGTGATGGAAACGCGATTGCACGCGAGCAGCAATTTAGTCAAGTGTCTGCCTGAATTAGGACACCCGACGAGGCTGGACGACTGTCGCAAGTATTGGTCACACAAACAAAACTGGAGATATTTGTACTATTGTGTTTTAGTGCGGAGGCTTCGAGATGATTGGATTCAGAAAAGCATACCATCAAGTTTCTCATGACATTTTGTTGCTATTTATTGGAGTACCTATGAGCACCCTCCAAAAAATAGTGACAGTTCATTCGTAGAGCATGTTAAGCACACAAATGGGAATGATATTTCGGCACCAACATTTCAACCAAGTCAAAATTCAGCCTACGGTCAATTTTATTGATGTAAAGCCACAGCTGGCACGAATGGCTAAGTGATAACTTTGTAGGCATGAAGTGAAGTTTAGCCAAACGGTTACACTTATGTTTCCTACATCAGGGCTTCCACCTAGGCTTTGCTTACCAGAACCTATTTCTCAAGTGAAACAAGAGCTTATCACAGAAAAGCTGTCCTCTATTTCTAGGGGTTCCCCACAGTTGACGTGAGGGTATTGTAAAACAGAAAAGTGTCTCGTCTGCTGTTTACAAAAAACATCAAACTATTTATTTATGAGTGTTTAAGGTTTCGTATTTCTGCACAACGGCTAATCGTAAAATGCAGGTAAAGCCAAGTTTAGTCAATCGTTTATACCCATGTCAGTTTTAGAGCGGACTTACTCAAAAAGCGTAAGTTACCGCGTCCTATTCTACCAGTAAAACATCTTGTTCACCACAGTAAAGTACTACTTTACTTCACGGGGTTCCCACAACGTGGCAATAAGCTATCATTTGTGCGACTCTACAACATAAGCACATTTGCTCTCCAGCTAAAATCTACCATATTACAGTATCCTTCAAGCGTGCAGTAATTATTTCAAACCCAAGGTTTTCAATTTTCCTGTGGAGCTCACGTTGAACGATTTTGTAATGATCAGAAAGCCGGTAGGTTTTTATTGCCAAGACCATACTTGTTGGTCGTTAAGGTCATTTCTGCACAATGGCTAACCAGTGCCGAAACTTGATACAAAGCCAAATCCATCCAACCGTTTATACCCATGTTGGTTATTTTAGATGTCCCCAATAGACATTGGTTACTGGGTCCTATTTCCCCAGTAATACAGCTTTTTTACCCCATTAGAGTACTGTATCACTTTCGGGTTACCACTAGAATGTCAAGACCATAAGCGTTACCAACTATCCTGAAGTTAAACCATCACAAACCTTTCCAGAACTGGTCAAATTTCTCGGTAGAGCAGTCTTGAAATCCAATACTTGTTTTTAATCACCAAGACGATGATTTTCTGGAAATAAAGTAACGTAAGATTTTCAACAGTGCTTTTAAAATGTCAACTATTCAGTGTGGCATCTCTCGGTGAACAAGCCCAACTACCAACGTCAAGGTAGATGCCTTCAGTTGGGTTTACTTTTTTCTAACTGATGAGTTAATGCGTAGTAGCCTTTGATAGCAGAAGGTCCGTATTTTACATTTGTTTAAAGGAGAAGTGGGGGCATTTAAAATCGGCAATAGATATTTTAATTTTTAGTCAACCAATTACAGATTTAATGTTTAATAAAATGGATGGTGGGGGACTTTTTATCATTGTTAACTTAGTTTATCAAAATCATTCAATAGATCCTTACAGAACTATGGTTTACAACGTCTAATCAACTTCAGAAGTTGACGTAAGATTGTGAGCGGACTCTTTCGTTTGTAGAATTCAATTCATACAATCCATATTTAAAAAAATTGTTGATCGAATTACCAAGAGCGGGCGACATAACTGCAATTTTTGGCCTCAAAAACATCTTATGCTCCATTGGAACGAGCTCGAAGAGCTCGTTCTAGTGAGGGCGTCATAAGCCATGTTTTCGAGGCAAAAAACAAAATTGGGTTGGCGTTTTTTGTTTAGAATGCCGTTACATTAGGTCAAGTTTTAAATTATACATCCGGCAATGAAAATTTCCAAATCACAATTTCATATTTAATTTCTGCACCTTCACCAAAATCGATCTAAGCCGCGAGAAATCTGGCATATGTCGATTCTAGTCAACTGTTCAGAAATTCCATATGAAAGCGGGCCTCATTGGCAACCTATATTTATGCCCTGTTTATATACCGAAGCCGGCTAGTTTCACGGAAACGGCTTTTGAAATCTTTTTTTCAAACTTGTGTAGATCTGTGTGGATACTCCATTCTAATATGGATACCGGGGACGTGAATTCCGATAGAAAACTACCGATGAAAAGCATCGTTGGGTGCCACAAGCGGCAAGCGACGAAACTTTCCATTGCTAGTTTTAGTGGAAAACCCAATAACCTAGACACTCACACGAAACCATAGATATTGTCAAGCTTGTTTTGGACAAGCGCTAAATTCCGTTGATAGTAAACCGAGGTAATTCTGTTAGCATATCGTCCCTTGAGAGCAACAGGACGCCATCTGCAATGCTGATGCATTGCAAATGGCGCCTTGTTGCACTCATCGGACGATATTTTGTTGCTTCTCCAATTCAGTTTGAAAACAGATTTAACGCCAGTTTAGCAATAGTATAAAACACGATTAAATAATACGAGCAAGCATTTTGTTAATTTGGGTTTTCATTTTCTAACAAACATCCGATGTCGTTTATCCTTGGTCTTTTTCTAGTCTACTTTTACGGCAGACGTTCGCCGTGTCCTTTTGGTAGAATGGAACCAGTCTATTCTCCCGGACAAACATTATCTCTTTCCAGTTCAAAAGATGAAAATGCTTTGAAAGAGCTGCGATAGGTTTATGAAATTGCCTTCACCTGTTACGAACCTGTTGCTATCTATGGCTAACTGAGCAGTTCCAGTCAAACAGTCTAAGCGAAAAAGAACCTTGCACGAGAACACTGAATAAGACCTCGTGCAAGTAAGAAAAACTTGTAAAATTTGAAGATCATGTGTCTGCGTTTGAGCATTCAATTAAGATGAAAAAAAACCTCTTTTCAAAGTTTTTAACTTTAAACATTTGGCCCAAATGATCTTCAATTTAGGCTCGAATTAGAACTGTCATTTGAAAAATTATATCGTACAAACTACATTTCCATTTACAATTTTGTTAATGTTTGTGAAATGTTTGAATTATACATTTAAATAATCTGCCATTACACCGGTCAAACAGATGGTAAAACGTTATTACTGGAATGTTATGGTTTTCGGAGAACGTCTCGCCGTTTGTATACTAGTAGAATCAATTTGTCGCTGGAGGAACCGATTCCACAAGAGTACAATAGATAACTAACGTTTTTAATGCAAAGCAACTTACAGCGGCAAGGAATACCGTGAATTACAGGTGTGAGTTTCATTTACCAGATACATTTCTGACAGACCGTTGGAAAGGTCCCAAGAGTTCTTTCCGACATGTCAGTTAATACAAGACAAATGAACCAATCTGAACTAGTTTTTGCATCTGACGCGTTAACGGCTACAATAGAAAGCACAAAATAGCAAATGATAACCGGAAGTGGGAGGGGGCGGGTGGGGAATTTTAAAATGAGCTAAATTAAGATTTGCAGTTGGGCAGCTGCTTTTGAATTTCGATCCTTCAAACGGAATTCAGTAAATCTTATTTCCAATTATCTTCCATTGACAATGGCGCAAAAAACTCCCTAAACAGCAAGATAAATGTCCCAAAGACGCAATGAAGATATCAACAGAAGATTGATTTTACATGAAAGATCAGTTGAAGGATTGATATTCAACTCTATTACAAAATATTAACCCTCATCGTGCAGAGCATTTTTATGCAGTAATGACTGACAGAATGGTTCTCATTTCATTGTTTCGTGTTTTTTTTTCAAATTTGTTTCATTTGAATTTAATATTGTAATTTGACTCTTGGATTGGAAGGGGTGGGGGGGGGGGGGGGGTAATTGAGATCTGCCAAAACAAATCGAAGCATGTGTTACGAATGTCCGTAGTTTATTGGGGTTTAACATTTTCGACATACGGGGTAACCTCGTGTCAAAATTTTCGGATTCAGGAAGCCGAAGAGAACCACCGAGCAGCGGCGAGCAACTGTCTGGCCCCAACATACTCCACACAAGCAAGGTTAGCATTGGTTGAAGGCATGTGCACCAACGAGTACGCCTTAATTTTCCGCAGTTATCAAGAGATACAAATTACAATGAAAGTAATTCTATCCATTGGGTGCAGCTACGTCAGTCCCCATACACCCACAAATTGAGATTGCTTTGCAAAAGTTGGCCCCTAGTGTCTTACCTCGATAACCTGGAGGTAGACTGCATTTGTCTTTGTTGGTTTCTTTGTACAGAGTCTGCAGTCGTGTAGATGTAACGGTACAAACATCGTAAAACTTGGGCGTTAAGGGTTTACCACTCCGAGATCCGTCATTCCTTTCTAAGTTCTGTGCTATCAGTTTCTGCAAATGTCAGTATCTTGGAATTTGATTTGGTCTCAGGCTTTGTCTCACATCCCAACGTTCGGCTGAAATGCTTGGCATCTTTCAAATGCAGGCACAGGTATTTACTGATGGGCGCAGATCTTTACCATGTCCAGCCATCACCCAGTCGACTGTTTTGTACTTCCATTCTATTGTGGTTCGGAAATCTTTAGCCGTGTCCTTGATTTGTTCCATGTACTGTCAGGTGTCCAGACTGCTACTACCTGCAACTTTCTGAACGGAAGAATTCTTCCAGAAAACTGTTGCAAATATATCTTGGTTTGTCTGAACATCACTTTCTTTTGTTGGGCATACTGCAATGCATCAGAGCTCCTTTCGTCGGTCAAATATTCAACTTCTTTTCATCCGGTTCCATTTAAATTGCTAATTAACGCCGTGGTGGACACTTTCCGCCAACCAGTACAGGGTTACCAATATAAAACTGCTATATTGCTCTCTCCTGTGGTTTCATTTTGTAAATCGTAAATTACTTGGACCTGTTCAAAACTCCTGATTACTAGTTTCGATTATAGATCGATGTCACCTTTTTGTCCAAAACAAGACTTGCACCTAATCCCAAAGCTCCTTAGATACACTTGCCGCTACACCTCTCCGTCGTCTTCCATGTTTGGATAGTCACAAATCGATAAATTTTTAATATGCCCATGGCGATATGCATTAAAAAGTAGGTTCCATTTTCTATTTCAAAACGTTGATTCCAGGTCGGTTATTAGCCGGTGTTAATGTTCTGATAACCAATTCCGTGGCTCGTGGATTCTGTGATGTCGGCGGAATTAAATACCTATTTTGAGACATCAGGATATAGTTTTGAGATTCCATCGACAAACTTATTTTCATCTTCTCCAATCGGGCCTCAGATCCAAGCTTCTTTCTCGGGGAATATTCATGTTGGAAGGTGAGTTTCACTGAAGCTATTCCAATTGTAGTGCAAGCTTTGTTCCCAAATTACTTCCATTGTTTTGAAGGTTTGTAAAGTAGGTAGTAAATTGCGTTTCGTGGAGGTCTCACTTGTAAAACAAGTTGTAGGTTCAAAACAGTATTCCTTTCAACACTTAGCCTTTTGGACATGTCCCATGTGTTTTTCACAAAGTGTTCAGAAAACTTTGCTACCATTTCGTTACTTGGTTATCCAGAAAGACTTTCCACAATCATGGCGGTTACAAAGCATCCTTTGGAAGTGCTAATGATTCCCAAAATTTAAGGTTTAAGGTACACGTCGGCTGGTGGTGCCATGTTATTGTGGATTTTGGGTCCCAGTCTCCTTCAGATATTAAACTCATAGAAACATTTAACGAACGCTGGTAAATATGTCCTGTCAAGTTCAATTTTCCGTCGAGTTTGTTACGGACACAAACACTCTCTCGGTCAAGGTGTCATTTCCTTGACGATTGCACTTCTGGGCGAGCATTGAAGTCGATCTGTCGCATGTGTAATAGACGAGTAATTCAAATATGATGGGTATCAGTATGATCTTGCACAGTTACTGTTTAACAGGTGACGTGTCATGCAGCCGTGTTATGAAGCATCCTTCAATAAAGAATCGAAAATGTTTTCTAACAGGTCATATAGTAGCAATAATTTTCCTTTTCCACAAAGATATGTTGAGTGGATTTTTCCTCTAGTGAAGTTCCATTTAACGATAAAAATATTTCTTCTTGGAGAGTCAAACACCTGCCGTACACTTGATCTAATGTGCCCAAGAAAACGCTATTAACCGACTGTAATAAGTGACAAACGAGACGCACTCCTGGAAAAACAGTACTGAAGCTTAAAAACTGAGGATCTTCAAAGATGTTCATAGCAGCACAATCATAAGGTTTGGCATAAAGCAAATATCCAAGGAAAATGAGCTGACCGTCCTGCGGCCCGAAGCTGTTATTAGGATTAACGACACTTGAACAGCCAGGGTCATATCGTGTCGGTGACATTTTTATGAGTGGAGGAAGCCGAAGTACCCGGAGAGAACCACCAAGCAACGACGAGCAGCAGCCAGCTCCACAACATCGTAACTCCACACTGCAGCAGAGGCAGGGTTTGATTGGTTTAAGACATGCGTACCATCCACGTGCAGTACGCCTTAGTACCGTCATCGTGCCTCCATGTAGTCAATCGGGGTTAAGTTTCTTACCTAAGGAGAACGCGGAAGCGCGAATCAGTCGCTGAAATGGTCACCCATCCTACTAACCGCGCTCGACGTTGCTTAACTTCGGTGATCTGACGAGAACAGGTTACCGCGACGCCACCGCGCCCAGCCCGAAGCTGTAAGCCGATTGTTAACATGTTCACACACGAGTTGAGTTCCGTTCCTGTAAAAAGCATAATTATTGTCTTCATGTGAGCCCTCGAGTTTTAATGTGCCTTATTCTCAGTGATTTGAAACGCGTGTTTAAAATTTCGATGCTTGAAAACTACTTTAAACGTTTACCGCATCTGTCTTGCTCCATAGTTCACGGAGTTTCCAGGTGGCATAAGTGGTCTTTTGTATACAGCAGTCGATATACTAATATCCTGATGGAATGACAAAAGATTGATGACAATTCTGTTCGAAAATATCCAAATTCGAATACAAACTAATGAAACCGCAGTTTAATCTTCCATGTTGAACATGACGTTTCTTGCAGTCAAGTTGTAAAGCAGCCTCATCCATTAATGAATCTGACATACGCTGAAATTCCCCTTATCGGTTTTTAAACCAAAGCGTATTCTGAGGTCACAAATGTATCGGAAAGTTCTGTTTTCCTTAACTATCTGTCGATCCAGTGGCTATAGTTTTCCTATATGACAAAGATATGAATGTTGCGTTGATTTTGACGCTGATGTAGGCGATGTTCCATTTGCCAATAGATTTATTTTCTCATTGTAGTGAAAATACCAGCCATCGGAAAATTTGTTGTGCCGAGGTAAACGTTATTCACAAGATCAAATTAATGAATGGCGGAAATGAAATGCTTTCCTGGAATAACTGATCCAAGGTGTGTGACAGGCTACTTCCTTCATAAAATGGCTCCGGAAGTTCGATCAGACACCTTTCGATACGATAGCTCAAGGGAAATGATGTCCAAAGCTGTAGGCTCCTGACTATTGTTTCCAACGTGTTGTTCACATGTAAGCTAGCAGTTCCGTTCCCAGTCAGCGGCGGTGGTTTTGTATTTGACCTTTACACCTTGGTTCTCCGGTTTTGGATTTGCATTGTTCTCTGTAGTAAGTAGATGCCAGTGTGTTTTAGATCGGCGATGTGGGTAAACTACTTTAAATGTTGACCGCTTCTGTCTTCATGTTTAAAGTCGTTTTCTTAACAAGGTACTCTTATGAACAAGAGTGCGTATACCAATATCTTGGTGGATCGACATCCAAGTTTGACAAAGGATATGATAAGTGTAAAACTGAACCATTGAGTACAAATTCCTGAAATTACACCGCGACTAGTTCAGTTTAATCCAGTCCATTGCTTGTCTAGTCGAATCCAATCCAATCCATTTTGACCCTTCTAATGAATTCTCTCCTTGATCCTCTGGTCAAAAACTGCCTGGTTCACGTGATATTGATGCAGTCAACAGTTAAATGGCTTCGTCCAGGGGACAACTATGTACGGTTCGGTTGTCCTACACCCTCTCCCATTCTGGGTATGTAGGCGTGCACACGCTGTGCTGGTTGCGCAGAAATCTATACATTTTCTAATGAATAGTGGCTTTACCAGAGTCCATTCGCAATTCCGCTGCTTCAAAAAGGAACTTCAAATTATGCGGCTTCAAACGTTGCTACTTCGGTGGGTTCAGTTTAAGTGTGTTTTTGCTCGCGATATGCCGATTGTCAATTACATCAAGAGTAATCAACCAGCCTTGATGTACGTGTCCACAAAAGGGGCCCCGAATCCGGTCAGTGTTTTCTGCATTTTCCTCAAAGCCAGGATGGGTTACCACAAATCCTTGTTTAGTTTTATCCATAGTTCTGCAACTGAGTCTGCATAATATATGCCTTTCTGATGCTTTATCAATCCACACAATATATCTATTATTTGGTCATTTTACGGGAATAACTGTTTCAGCTGTCGAATATTTGTCCATTGAATTTTATGTTACTATCAGCATTTGTCGGGGCCACAACAAATTCTTCTATATTTCTTGCCATTTCTTCTCCCCAGTGGACTCTGCCCCGATATTGGAGTGGAATGTTAAATGTCGGGTATGTTTGGCAATATACATCAAGAAATCGCCTTGCTGTTCTGCCATCTGCTCTTTGTGCATGCGGGGTCGACTTGTCTTGGCTGCGAACTTGCACTGCCAGCATGTGTTTGGAGTTAACAATGGCCAAAATTGTGTCCTTTAGAAATTGGATTGGCTTTCATTTTTTAATATTTCTTGTCCAATTACAATTGTAGTTCTGCAGATTTGACTGCAAGACGAGAGCCTTAACTGTATACTGGCGGTTTTGAGGTTTTCTAGCAAGGTTATGAGCACTGAAGATCGTGCCATAAGAAATACTTCGTATACGGATTCAAATGATAATAGAAATAGGGTTTCCTTTGGAGCATCAGTGTGAACAAAATGTCTTCTGTTGGCCAATTGTCAAATTGTGTGATCAGTCATTGGAGTCGTTAACTGCTCACACTATCAATCCAGGTTTGAAAAACAAGGATATCCAACTGTTTCTATATATGCAACTGAGCTGATCTCCTATAGATATCCTAGCCTAACTGCTAGTTCTATAGTATATAGAAAGCCTATTGTACTTTGCCGCAAAACGAAAGCTTACCTCACATTCCAGGTCGTTTGGCTCAGTAAAGGTTTTGGCGTTGGCTAATGCGGTCAAACATACTCCACCGTCGCTTAATTTCCTTGTTCAGTTTTTTGACGTTCCATAAATTGTTTCATAAATAGTTACCAAACTATTATCCTTCAGTATCGGACTCGTACTCCATTGCAGTGTCATGTATATGCTTTTGAGCAGTTGGATGAAACAGTTTCCTCCTACATTTCCATATCCACGCACGGTCCTGCAGTTGTATATAAATGGCGCAATATGCCAATCGTCGTCTTTGTTAAATCGTCACATTGTTTTTGTGCCCGGAAATCCTGGTGTTGAAAATGGGCCCAAAACCTTTCTACATCAAGTCTCTGGGTCATACTCTGTAAACTCGGTAAACAGTGTGTGAAGAGGATCCCAGATGAAACCTTCATTTCAATCCATGTGCCTCCAAATGTTTTAACTGGATTAACCATCACGTACTAGGATGTCTGGTTTTCAATTCTAAACTTTCCGTTAAATGGCGATTTGATTGCCAAGATGTCAAAAATAACTTGTTTTCGATGTTGCGTTTAACTGTTTTTAAACTGATCCTTTTGGTGTGTTAATCGAGACCATTTGTTTTGTGTTTGTTTTGAACCCTACCGATTAAGACCATTTTGCGAAAAATGTGACAATCTTGGGGTACGGAACGTTCCACTGAATGCCTTTCTTGCACAACTGTCGTATTTCACCCAGAATAACTTACCGTCAAAACATCTGGTCAGTTCTTCACTTCCATTGCAATTTGTAAATATGAGCTGGTAAGTGAGACTAGTCCTAACGTTATTGACATTTATGTTGCATTATATTGTATCGATCACGAGTCCGAGGGTCCTCGCGCCAATCCGCTGCCCTGTAGGGTCTACGCGCCAATCAATCCACTGCCCTGTAGGGTGTACGCGCCAATCCGCTGTCCTGTAGGGTCTACGCGCCAATCAGCTGTCCTGTTCGATCTATGCGCCAATCCGCTGCCTTGTGTCTACGCGCCAATCCTCGCTGCCTTGTATGCCTGCCAATCCAGTCCCTTGTAGCCTTGCCTGCAATCCAGTCACTTGTAGTCCGGCATGACAATCCAGTCCCTTGAATTCCGGCATGACAATCCAGTCCCTTGTATTCCGGCATGCCAATCCAGTCCCTTGTATTCCGGCATGCCAATCCAGTCCCTTGTAGCCCGGCATGCCAATCCAGTCACTTGTAGCCCGGCATGCCAATCCAGTCACTTGTAGCCCGGCATGCCAATCCAGTCACTTGTAGCCCGGCATGCCAATCCAGTCACTTGTAGCCCGGCATGCCAATCCAGTCCCTTGTATTCCGGTATGCCAATCCAGTCCCTTGTATTCCGGCATGACAATCCAGTCCCTTGTATTCCGGCATGCCAATCCAGTCCCTTGTATTCCGGCATGCCAATCCAGTCCCTTGTAGCCCGGCATGCCAATCCAGTCCCTTGTTGCGTTACAATTAGTGTTTTGTAGCTCTTCAAATCTAGTGTCTTGTAGCTTTGTGTGCTAATCTAGTGGTTTATAGCTCTACGCGCATATTCAGTGCCATGGATGTCTACATACTAATCAATGCTAAAGAGGGAAACAAAATGTCAAGTGCCAAGTTGGTCTGCATACCAATTCATTGTCTTGTGGTTCGTTATGGCTATCCTGTTCCAGGTAGGTATTCGTGCTAATCCTTTGCCAAGTAGGTCCAAATACCGATCCGGTGCCAAGGTGGTCTACTTTAACCATTCATTATCGAACAACTCGTCGACATTTTTGCTGGCACCAGATTTCAAGTCTTCCATTGGGTGAATAGTGCATTTTGGCCAGAACACGATGAACCTTGAATATTGTCCTTACAAGTTACAATGGTCTTATTTCCGTGAAAGGACAAGCTATCATTAGTCTTCATACTTTGATCGTTTAGCTCCCACAATCCGTCATTGTGGTCTACATCGCACGTGCTTTTTGGTAGAAATCAGATGAACTAGAAATAGTGCAAATGTAGACATATTAAATGAATCTGAAACTTCCTTATGGAACTCGTAGTTAGGCAAGTTTAAGGTCTAAATTTCTACAGCCAAGGTCACCTCGTGTCCGACAGCTTTACGAGGAGGAAGCGCCAGAGTACCCGGAGAGAACCACCGATCAACGGCGAACAGCTGTCGCCCCCTTCCCCAACGTACTAACTCCACACAAACAGGGTTAGTGGTTGGAAGTGCACCATCGACGTCCAGTACGCCTTAGTACACAACGCCATCGTGCCCCCACGTGGGCAATGTGGTGAAGTGTCTTGCCCAAGGACAATGCGGTTTCCGTCTAAACAATGGAACCAGGTTCAAAACTTAAACATGGTAGGGTGATCACTTGTTTTGCACGGTGAGGTTTAACAGGGGTCGATGAAAGGACAAGATAAAGTGGCAGACGCATTTAACACACGATCACAAAAGACGAGCACCAGTCTTTTCAACCCATATTCAAATATTCTGTTTCAAACGAATAACTAATAATCTGATGGTTAACTCGTGGGCTGGTTTAATTAATATTTCCAACGTGCTGCCCGAGGCTTCCGATTGGATATACGAATCAACCTACCAACATTCACAGAGTTCATGTTCCATATTTTAGTTCGTGGAACATCGTGGTGTCTTATTGTTTAAGTGCTTTGATGAGTTGAAAGACTTAACTAACCCTTTATCTAACTTAACGGTAAAATTAACAGCGATTTATACCATGATTACCTATTCTACTATGTTTAAATAGCTTAGGAAAAATTTTAGCTTTACACACCAACCGTAATGAACACGCCAGCAAGGGGTTTTCAATAGTTAAAATTTGCACATATAGTGGAACTACATCCAATTTGATCTTCAGTGACCTCACCTTGAATGAAAACTTGTCTTAATCGTTCGTCGCCTCGCGAAGATTGAAATGAAAGCGGCAGTTATTACATTTTTCGATAAGTTTACCTCATAAGATACCACAAATTAAATTCGTTGTGTCTTGTTATTAAAGCGTCCATAACTCGAAATAGTATGTTATGCTAAAATCAAAAACGACCCAGTAATTTGCGCGTGTCGTTTTCTATTTCGTTTCGGCGCTAAAATGGCCAGCGTAAGTAGTCTACCGGTGCTCATGTAGACAAACGGAATCCCAGGTGTGAATATTGATTTATTCAACATTTCAACTTATTAATCTGACGATCACAGTATAAATAAAATATACCCAAAGTAGCTTGGTGTACTAAATGTTCACTAATCGTGGAGAAGTGGTGAACATTTGGTACCGTTAGATAAAAGGTTAATTCTGGTGGCTAATACTATAAACATTTAATCGGATGTGTTAACAGTAGTGCTAAGTGGCCAGGGTGAGCGATGGGGAGTGGTGGGGATACCATGTTTTCTTTTCTTCATCTGTACTTGATCTGTTTCTTTATACAGTAGCCACGAAAGATGCATTTTAAACCAAACACTTCTAGTTCGCCGAGTGGAAAGCCACTCGTTACATCAACGACGGGAATAAAACAGATCTACAAAATTTGTAATCAAGTCTCATTAAGCTTTATTACTATTTTGATAATCTATTTTTGAACCCAGCAGCTCTATGATGGCTGAAGAAATGCAGATTTGTTTTTGAATTTTAATCAAAATTTCAAATGGTTTAAATTTTGAGGTAGCTTACTGTAGAGTTGATGCAGCTGAAACTCACCTCCTCTGCAGACCTGAAAATATGCGGCTTTTTGTCCGTAGAAACGTCCATTAATTCACAAAGAAGCACACTTATATCCAACTATAGAATAAAAGCTGTCATTTCAGAAAAAGCCTTGGCTAAAATTCAACAAAACCATTAATGCGACCCTCCTCCATTGGAACGAGCTCGTCGAGCTCGTTGCAATGAGGGGTCGCATGATATGGTTCTGTTTTACTTTTTTGAAAATTCTGATTTAAAATTTTGATATCTTGTGCGCTGGTGTAGTCTAAGTTTAAACCAAGAACTGTTTTGAATGGACGAGATGGTGAAAACAAAAAACTGCACGTATAGACAAATAAACTAACGAATGGTGATGGCCGGGCCATGATAAACCGCCTGACAAAAACTTAATTAGTATTTTATATTGATCTTTTGTGTTTACGGGGACGTGTTGGTTTTTGAGGACCAGCGAACATCTGAAAAATTCGCGCATTTCCGACGCAAGCATCCTTACTATATCCTTGTCTTTGTTAATATATGAGTGGGTTTCGTTTTTATTTATACGTGTATTAGTAGTTTTATTAGCACAAATCTATTTTAATTATGATACATGAGTCACAAGGACAACCTAAACAAAATATATATATTTTAATTTGTTTTTATTTTTTGTCAGTGCGGTTTTTACGTTAAAGAGAAGGGCGAGTTATTTACTGCACATGCGCACCGAGGAACGTGTTTTTCATATTCCTGTTGAAAGATGCCAAACACAGGTTTATCTTTTTTTAACGAAAAAAGAATCACCAAAGAAAAAAACTAGTTCACGCGATTTCCGAAATACACCCGAATACGCGGCAATTGCGACAGTGGCACTGGAAATTGCTGTATGAAAATGCAGTAAATAACGAGTCGAGCTTCAGGTTTTCACAGCGGTATTTAACCAAAGAAAGATAACCGCTGGATTCACAAAGCAGGGTCACCAGCGATCTCTTTCAGCTGATTCAACTGGAATCTCCGCGTACAGAGGTCGGCCCCCCTTCCCAAACCAGGGTTCAAATTTTAACACTCAAAAATGTCTAGAATAGAATGAAAGTGATAATTTTAAAAATATGCTTTAACGATTTTATAAAACAGGCCATGGCATTATTTTAAGATAAAACTGATATTCAATTTAAATGCAGATTCATTTTTGAGTGTTAACTTTTTACATGACCCCCGGAACTGGCTCTACCCCCACCTTGTACGCAGCTTAACCGGTCACAGCAATATCCGTTTCACCTTTTAACCCGGATTTGACTAACCCCCTTTTCATTCACAACATTTGAGAAAACATACCACCGTTAAAGGAAACACAAAGTATTCTCCAATAACGGCAATCACTGGCAGTTAGGCTATCGATCAAATCCTAAATCAGTTAAGCAACCCTAAGACCTGTTAATAGACTCCCTCTCCCTTTTGATCGTCACCCAAGTCCAGTGTTATATGCCTCAAGTGTTGTGAATGAAAAGACTTTTTCAGTTGGTATTTCGGAAGTAGTCCAGGACTCGACGGCCAGTTGGGGTTCTAAAAGCAAACCTGTACATACCATCTTCCATCTGCAATCCTCTATCCTCGACTCCTGAATTTTGTAGATTTGGCGGCTCCTCCATATCCAGAATAAGTTCAAAGTTCAAACAAATCACAAAAATGTCCGGCAAGACGTGTTTCTGAAGAAACGTCTTGAGCACAAACTTGTTATGTGTAGCTCTTACCATTTCATCCTGGATACGAGTTCATTGATAGGTATTGCTATCTTTGATACACAAATGTGTACATCTACCACTGAATCCATATTCAGCATAAAACAATAGAAGCACAATCGACCTATTCTCAATCACGGCTCGACCCACGTTGGACGGGCCAACCAGAACCTTATATTTCAATGAGTCGACCAAAGTATAGAGTAAATTGTAAAATGAATAAAAAGTTTAATGTTTAGATTTCTCCGATTCTAGTTTTCTCGTTGAGTTTGGACAATTTTCTTTGAAAACGATTCGTATATTTCATCGCTTGTCATCTGCTGAATATTAATGTGAGGGCGAGAGATGAAAGTACACTCGAAACGTTGTTTCATCAAGCGAAAGTCGAACCAAATGACAGCGAGAAAATTTAAATTCGGTACTTTCTACATCATTTTTAAATTAACACATTCAACACTACCTTCTGTTCATTCTACAATTTTCTCACCAGTGGACCATAATGTCCACAAAAACTTACCGGGTGTTGACTCTACAAACCAGCTATTTGCTATATAACACTCCGTGGCTTTTGCCACGCCTATTCTTCCTATATTACAACTCCAATACATCGGCTTACGACCTACGTTCTCTTGCCGATATTCAAGAATCACCATAAAGCACCAGAAACCTGAAAAGAGAAGAATGAACCACAATAAATGGTCTGTTTTCATGTAAATTAAAATACAAATATTTTATTTAGAAGTTTGTCTATTGATGCTTAACTCCTTGTATGCTGCTAGCAGATATTCCTGCCCAGATCAGAATTTCACTTGCCACTGAAGGATAATTTGCGAACATTTAATTAACGTTCCTCCCTGTAAATTGAATGGACATTTAACCAACGATTTCTAGAGTTGAATATGGATAACTTTTCCATCAAATCAAGTCATGGCTGCTTTACATCTACCATGAATAAATGTGATGAAACAAGTTTTGAAAATATTCAGCGGGTTAATTTATCCTTTACCTAACATGGCGTCCAAAAATGGCCTGCAAATTAACCAGAATAAGCCCACTCCAGCCTCAAATATCTCCCATAATTCTCAATAAAACCATACAAATATGGATATCATTGGAACCAGCTCATCGAGCTGGTTCCAATGATATCCATATTTGCATGATTTTAATTGAAATTTTCGGAAAATTTCAAATTTAGTTTTTTTTTAAATACTGTGTTAGGTAAGGGGTCTTGGTGCTTTCTTCATCTATGGTTCTCAAGATTGCAACATGGGTTTGAGGTCACACGTTTCGCCAATCAAACCTTTGTTGCCCACTTTTGAGGACTTCTACCCCAGACGTTGATCACGGAGTACTATTTTACCAGTGAAGCATTAACATGTTTATCACAGAAAAAGCACTTCTCCACATGCACTTGAAATTGGTGTAGTGAAATAGGCTATACGAGTCAAAAACTCCACAAAGGAACAAATTTTGGAAACTCCCAAAAGACCGGGAGGGGTTCAAACAATTCAGGTTTGTATACGTGACTTGTTAACACGGAAATCACCTCGACGTGATGACTCATTTAACCCTCAACGTTTTACCTAACGAACAGCCGCACCACCCCCCCCCCCCCCCCCCCCCAGTGTGGTTTACAAATTGAGTGGTTCAAAACATTTCAACAAGGCCAAACGTGGCCTTTTATTGGAACGAGCTCGCTCTAATGCGGGACTGAAAGGTTTCATTGTAATTTTTGAAATTTTCAAAATATTTATTTGAGGTCGAGGACAAGGACCACCAAAGCACCTTGAAATGTAACTTGTACGTTTACCAAAACGTTGCTGGTTGGTTACCAGTTTTGTTGTAGAAAGTGATTAAAGTAGGAATTTGACCTTCAATGGTTACCCCTTAACCTACCCAACGTTGCTTTGTGCAGTACTCGAGAATTAAATTTCGTTTCTAGAACCATTTCAATATTCCCATCAAGAGCCAAAAAAATCTAGTTAGCTAGCGTCATGGAGAGAGTGGGACAACTTCGATTTTTTTAACTTTTTAACAATATTGCCTTGGTCAAAAAGTTGTGCTCCAAGTATAGAATACGATGCAGACACTTTTCCAGTTTTCTAGGCTGTCCTTCCTTTGGGTGGCTTTAAAAACTTGAAACGCCAGCCTAAACCACACTACCAATAGTATTGTCTATTTTAATATTTCACACAGCTCCAGGCCTATACTTATTGTTTTTAAAAGGTCGCATATGTCCGCACAATCAATAGCTAATCGTAACCACAACATGGATATAAAGTCAAGTCCAGCCACTCTTTGATACGCATAATGCCCATTTTACAAGCACTGGTGGAATGATCCTATTTTACCAGTAAACCAGTACTTTACCACTGTAAACGAGCATTGCATCCCTTCCCGTGGTTCCCACGGGGTTGTTCCAGACCTACAATTACAACGAATTCAACACGTTGCAATGTTGGTTCAGAAACCGTAGATGAAAATCAAGTTATCTGAAGAACGATTCTTTGAGGTTTAACACCAAGTCCAACGCAATGCGAAGTCGTGAAGGACAATTTTAAGACCGGGCAACCGGCCGGAAGCAAAACCAGCGGCTAATAACTATCTGACCATCCAACTTAATAAACGACATGCAGAATTAAAATTGCTTGAAGGCTGGTGTACCATTGACGTGTTGTAATTGTCAGCACACTTCACAAGCGTGTACCGAGCTATAACTATGACCGAACTAACGACCATTCCATTTGAAGTCCAATGTGTATACCAATTAACCGCTACCGATCTGCAAGTTCATCAGATTCAAGAATTAAATCCTTTCCCTGAACCCGTTTAGCGAAAGTAACTTCCGGGAGATATAGCCGTCTCGGTGCAAAACGATAGATTTCAACGGTAAAATATCGATCTCTGAATACTTCCAAATTCTTGACAAATGGGTGTCGTCCGTTTTAAACGGTGTACAGAATTAGACAAATTAACTTTACCAAGCATGTTTAGTAGACATTTCCATTTTGATTAATCTTCCAAATTCTGAGGTCACAATACCAATATTTGAGCCAGAATTTTTCCCTCACAATGCAGATAGATATTTAACCAAATCAATCTTGTATGGCAGAGTTCATTGAGTTCAATCAATCAAACAAGCTTGTATTGATCAAAATCCTCACGGCATTATGAATAAAAATGCAGCTTCAAATTGATGTTTCGGCGTCAGTGGGCAGAGATTTATCAATAAAAACTGCATATGTCTTCTACCCATGTTCTGGTTTAAGACATTGTCTAGTACTATACACCGATAAAAACAAACCCATTTGTTTACAATTTGAACGATTCGATATCAGCATGGGGAGGACAGTGAGGTCCAAGTTTGATGTCTGCAGTTCTGAGATTGGAAGGTAATTGTAAAAGTCGAATCCACCCATTTTGCAAATAGCCGGGATTTATTAGGGTTTAACCACACTTTTTACAGCCAGGGTCACCTCGCGCCGGGCATTTTTACAGGTGGGGTAAGCCCGAGAACCCGGACAGAACCAGAGAAGCGGCCAGCAACTGTCCGACCCCCTAACGTACCAACTCCGCACGTGCAGTGTTAGCATTGGTTTAAGACAAGTGGTTTTTATTTCTTGGTGCTTAAGGTCACAGTTCGGCAAAACGGTAAACATGACCGCAACATGAATACAAAGTAAATTGCAGCCAATTGTTTACACCAATGTTGCCCATTCTAGAGGACTTCCACCCGAGCAATGGTGGCCGGGTCCTTTTTTTAATAAAACAGCACGTTTACCCTAGTACACAAGCACCGCTTTTCTTCTCCGAGCTCCCACACGAATCGACGGTTATCACATGGATGTGGTATATGCGAGATAAACTGGATACAGCTCGCGTCATCGATATTTGCAATGTGCACTAGCCGTTCGGAAAACGCGTTATTTAGTGGGGTTTAACGACACTTCGGACAGCCATGTCATCTCACGTCGAACAGCAACCCGAAGAGAACCACCTTGGCGAACCGCCACCTTTTATACTTCCCTATCTAATACGAACAAGCAGGGCTAGCATTGGCTGAAGACCATTGCACCATCTACTTACAATACGTCTTTGTACAGAGCCACCTTGCCCCCACGCGAGCAATCTAGAAGTGCCCTGCCAAACAATTAAGTAACCGCTGGTTGAGATCGAGCCGTGGGCCTTACGATAAGTCCAATGCTTTAACTGCGCTCCGCAAAAATGGCGTTACATACTGAGGGACATGTGCCTTCGGGTTGTCCATCGCGAATGCACTGCAGTGATGGCAGTCTGTAAAACACAATGACATCTATACAAAATTACACCCCCCCCCCCCCCCCTCCACCCACCCCAACGCACACGAACTGGATGGTGTACAGTAAATATCGTGACGATATCGTTCAAAAGTCCCAAGTAGCAAAATCCCAATACCAAATTCCAACTGATCTGTTCATACTAAGAAACGGCATTGGAATAGATTGAACAAAAAAGTGTGGACTTGACCACGCGAATATTTTTTTTAGTTTGTGGTTTGGGTCACAGCAGCTATGGCCATTTGACAAACAGATATGAGGTCAAGTGTAGCCGTAGCCATATATGCCTATACTGCGCACTTGAGACGACTTCCACTCTTGGTGATCGGGTCCTATTTTACCTGTATTTCTGAACTTGTTCACAATAGTAAACAAGCACTGATTCACCTCTGTGGGTTTCCATTGAAGGACCAACTTCAAAATTATGTGTCAAGGTTCAAGTATGGTAGGATTGTTACCCGAGGAGAGTTTAGGGTAGGTTACTATACGTTTCACCATAAATTGCTCTCGTTTGCACATGTTACAGAGTGGCTGATATACATCTACCTTTCTAAAGCGAATTTCTGTCGAAATATCAACAAGACGCGCGAGAGAGTGTTTGGTGTTGCTATTTATTTTGGCCGAATTCCCATTATAACGCATTCGTGGTTGCCGTTTTGAAACAGAACCATCATAACACTCAACTCCAGGCTGCCATTATGTTGCATATGGCAACCTTTTAACGAGTTACGGTGGAAGCTATTGGAGTTTGAGGTCTCATTTCAGCAGAATGGCTAACCGTGACCTACAGCAACTTGAGGATAAAGTCCAGCCAATCGTTTACATCCATGTTGCCCATTTTAGAGGATTTCTCAACCAGGAATTGGTGACCGGGTCCTAATTTTATCAATAAAACAGCTTGTTTACCGCAGTACACACGCACTGCTTCACTTTCAGTTGTGAAAGAGAACCATCACAACACTCCTCAAAGCTACCATTATGTAGCATTGGGAAACATTTAACTGGTTGCAATGTAAGCTATGTATTGGCGTTTGACAGAATGGCTAATCAATCAATACCGACAGCCACTTACGTGAATGGCTACTTGCTGCATTTGTGCTTAAATTATTTTCTGCACAGTGGGTAATCGTGAACACAACATTGGGATAAAGTCAAGTCTAGTGAATGATTTATATCCATGTTGCAGATGTTTGAGGACTTCCTATTTTACCAGTAAAATCACGGTATACAAGCACTGCTTTACTTCCAGGGAGTCCAACTGGGGTGTTAACTCTTAATCCGCTGAGTATTTTCAAAATATTTTTCATCAGATCTAGTCATGGATCCTGTGAAGCAGCCATGACAAGGTTTGATAAAAATGCATCTAAATTTAACTATTAGAAATCATTCGTCAAAAGGTTCATTCAATTTACAGGAGAAATTTAGTCAAATGTGCTCATTTATCCTTATATCAGTGGCAAGAGGTGATTGTCTTGGTCAGGCATATCAGCCAGCAGCATGCACGAGTTAATGGTCGCTTTCGGAATCTGGCTCATAACCGCTACATATTTATGCATTAGTGTTTAACGTAACATTAAGCACATGTGGCTATTTAACGACCACATATCCAATTTAGCACATCGCTAATACCTACGCAGCCCACTTTTTATAGAACTTTCCCCCGGTAATGAGAAAAGGGATACAAATTTACAAGTGAAACCGGAATTTTTACGCAAATAGACAAGCATGGGTCAACTTTTCTTTAGTCTACACTGGGATCGTAAGAATCAAGTATAGCTAGTTTAGCCATTCGTTTATATCTGCGCTGTCACCATAGAGGATGCTCACACGGCGTTGATGATCGGGCTCCAGGGGTACAGCTTTGAAAAATTTAACTATTAAACAGCAAGGGTTATATTGTGGCCGATTTGAAGAATTAACTAAGGATAAACATGGTGGAGGGTATCCTACGCTTCAACCTTTCTCTTGGTACTTCAAATATCACACTGCAGAAATGTGAATCAAGAATGATTCCACCTTGTTCTGGTTTGTTTAGTCTGTGGACTTTGGAGACACTTTAAACAGCCTTGTTTTTACCGTGCAGGTTTTACCGGTTGAGGCTAAATAACGAGAGAATCACTAATTTCTTGCAAGTAACTCTCGAGCTCAACTTAGTATTAGCAATGCAATACGCATTGGTTGAAGGCTAGTGTACCAACGTTCTGTACGTTTTATTACATGGCGTCGTAGGCCATAAAATGTGAGGAACGAACGATCGCATCGTTCCCCTGGTGGTTATCTAAATAAAAAGCATAACCTAAAAGTTGTTCGTCTGAAACTACGAAGAGTTCGTAAAAAAGTTGATCACCAAATTTGATGGCACTGTTTTGAAATGTTCCTGTGGGAAGACCACCTCTTCAATGCTCAGACTCCCTAAGACAGCTGACACCCCCTGGGCTTCGAAATCTGAACTGTCCTACAGTACAGCCACCGTGGATGGGTCAAAGTACACGGATTGGCAGTTTTTCCACGCCCAGAATTCAGATCCGCTATGACACTGTAAACTTTCCACCAATGAAGCACCGGAAGTACCCGGTGCTTCATTGGTTGACATTTCGCAAGGTGCAAAAGCGGATCATCTGAAAATGCGCGGACAAATGCCCAGCCACAGATTTTGACTCATTCGCAATGGCTGTACTTTAATCGGTCCTCTTTATATCCAGATGAACGTTAAACAGGTTATCTGAAAAATCGAGATTTTCTCTGTGTCGCAATGTTCCCACTTGGGAAATTGGCTCAAGTGTCTTGCACAAGGATACAACGCCGATAATATAATGGAGTTTAATGTCACATTTCAGCACAATGGCTCTTCGTGACCGCTACATAGATATAAAGTGAAGTCCAGCCAATCGTTTATAGCCATGTTGACCATTTTAGAGGACTTTCACCCCAAGCATTGGTGACCAGGTATAATTTTTCCAGTATAAACAGCTTTTTACCACAGTAAACAAGCACTGCTTCACTTCCAGAGGAAAACATTTCGTTGACGCGGGGTCAGGATCGAACCATCGACCTTTCGATATGAAGTCCACAGCGCTAACTAATGAGCAGATGCGATTACTACTAAGTCACGCTGGACGTTTTTGTTCTATCCAGTACACATTTTCTGAGACCATAGCTCAGGACGCATCGGCAGACATTAAGATAATGGACCACTGACAGCGTGTGACCCTCGAGTTGAATATGCGCTAGCGCTTATTCTTTTATCGGAAATATTGTTTGGTCCTCCAGTCCGCCGTGATTTCTTTTAGCAAGTCACCCTCTCCTGTAATTAATTCTGTAGGTTCAAAAATTTTTATTATTTTTGCCATTATACACTACACGATAGATTACCGAAATCGTATCCCCCACTGACGATATAAAAATTCACTTTCACGGCATCAAACTGCCAGCTTTTGAAGCTTCAGTTCAATCTGAATAGGAGTCAATATCACTGGAAATGATCAGTTTGGCCAAAAACTTGTGATGAAAAGATAATCTAGTATTTGAGTGGATACCGATTATTGCCAGGAAAATTTCAACGCGTATTCACCTTGAATTGGTGCATGAAACCCGCCAGCAGAATCAGATCACAAGACTGTTCCGAGTATCACTCAACGCACCTCCGCGTATCAATGCGCTGTTTACTTTCATGCATCAAGTGAAGGTTAACGCGAGTGGAATTATCGATAGGAATTATTTATTGGTGTTTAAGGTCACATACTTATGCACAATGGCTAATCGTGACCATGACAGTTTTACGGGTGGAGGAAGCCGGAGTACCCGGAGAGAACCACCGAGCAACGACGAGCAGCTGTCAGCTCTCCAACATCGTAACTCTGAACTCTGCACCGCAGCACAGGCAGGGTTAGATTGGTTGAAGACATGCGCACCATCGACGTGCAGTTTGCCTCAGTACACAGCGTCATCGTGCCCCCATGTAGGCAATCGGTGTGAAGTGTCTTGCCCAAGGACACAACGCGGTTGCCGCTGGTGGGATTCGAACCGAGGACCTCTCGGCTTGCAGCCTGCACCTCTACCAACTGAGCCACCGCGCCCCCATCGATAGGAATGACCAGATTCTTATATAAAAAACGTATAATGAAAAGAATCAAGTGTTTTTGAGTGGAAGTGTTCACGAAAAACAAACATTCATCTTGTCACTGATAATTTTCAGTATCCAGTCAAAAAGACTACATATCCTCCATTTACAGACACCTTCAACAGCCAGGGTCATGTCTTGGACAATATCACGTGTGGGGGCTGTCGGTATACCCATAGAGAACCACCGAGCAACGGCGATAACTGACTAGCCAACTTACTAAATCGGCACCAGTCGCCTTGGAATCGGATTAAAGCATTTGTACAATCGGCTTTGCACACTGCGCCAGGGTGGTCAGACTATAAGAATGTTCAGTACGATGTGTCTGCTTTCCCAAATCAGGCGGGTGGATAACTTCCACCTGATTTTTGTCTGCGGAATTTTTAACCATTAACAATGCGTGGCTTTACCTCGATTTATTTATTGGTGTTTAAGGTCACATTTTTTGCACAATGGCTAATCGTGACCACAACATAAGTATCAACTTAAGACCAGGGGTGAGTGTTAAGACAAGTTGCTCAATTTAGAGAGGGTTTGCACCTCAAGCATTGGTGACTGGATCCTATTTTACAAGTGAAACAGAGCCCGTTTACCGCAGTGAACAGGCACTGCTTCACTTCCCGAGGTTCCCACGTGTAGGCTTTACCTGATATGCATTCTTTTAGTATCGCATGCAAATCTACTTTCAATAAGGTTATCGCCATTATTTATTTATTGGTGTTTCAGGTCATTTTTTCACAATGACTAATCATGGCCACAACAGGAGTATCAACTCAAGACCAGGGGTGAGCTTTAATAAGCCATGTTGCCCATTTTAGAGAGGGTTTGCATCTCCCAAGCATTGGTGACTAGGTCCTATTGTACCAGTAAAACAGCCTGTTTACCACAGTGAACAGGCACTGCATCACTTCCCGAGGTTCCCGCGGGAAGGTTATCGAAATTGAATTTCTTAGACAAGCGAAGAAGGTCCAGTTTGGAAGCAAGTATTTGAGAAAACACCTATGACGTCAGTAGAAAAGACCAAGTTTCTTTTTGTTATGTTTAAACAAAAACATAGCGCTCGGACCGGACTGCTTTTGGTGATTAAAGGTAACAAAAGGAAACTCACTTTTTATGGCGAGCTATTTAGAAGTAACTGGTTCACAGATGATCCACTTAATATTGATCAGTATCACACCCTCAAACACTAAGTGTTCACTCAAGTCTGAATATTTTTACAATTTTCAAATTGTTTTAGTTCCCGTGAAAAATATTTGCAAATCTCAAGACTTGTATATTAATGGAAAGGACAGTATATTATATTTCACGATGCGCACACTTGATATAACAAAAAGCAGTTACAGAACATCCCTTTTCCACAGAAGTTCAAACTGGCAGGGCTGAGGAGAGGGTGGGGCCGTGCTGGTAACACAGGGTCTCGGAACTTGGGGGTCGGGGTTGGCCCAGGAGTCCAGGATACTTGCTTCAGGCCTGTGTTCCCCAAAGTTCTGACTCCTGTGCCAAGCCTGGACCCCGATCCCCGAGCGAGAATCTGAAAGGTAAGCTGCCCGACGCATTGGAATACCGATACTAGTTGCCATTCTGTCATGTAAAGGAATGGGAGTGCCTCGTGGAGATGTTCTATCTGTTAACCCTTTACTTAACATGAAAAGCAGTAGATGTTTGTTTGTTGGTGGTTAACGTCACATATTTATGCACCATGGCTAATCGTGACACAACATGGAGATGAAGTCAAGTGCAGTCAATCGTTGATCTACATGTTGCCCATTTTAGAGGACTTTCACCCCAAGCATAGGTGACTGGGTCCTATTTTACTATTAAAGCGGAACTGGTTTACCACAGTAAACAAGTGCCGTTTACTTCCCGGGGTTCCCACGGGAAGAAAAGCAGTAGATACAAGCAAAATTGCATTAAAAGAAAAAGCTTTCGATTCCATAAAGGGCTCTTTCCAATCGTTTCAATGAGAGGTCATAATTATGTCATTTTTGAGGCAAGAAATTAAAATCGAAAGGCATTTTGTGTCAATCGAGTTGGCCGGTTTGGACCGTTACGTTGGTTGAAGAGTTAATACACTTATTCACATATGTACCAGACCTGTTATCACTTCAAGAATTCTTCACTTCAATGACTTAGGCATCTGCATCAGTATCCCGACACTTTCAAACGCCCCCCCCCCCCCCCCCCCCGCCCCGGTCACAGAATTAGTCCTGGGACCCAAATTATCTCTCCACAACCCTGTTCCAATGACGAGTTAGGTTTTGATGGCAAAAATTATTAAAATTGAAAGTCGAATTTTTTGCGCTAAATTTATAAAAAATGTTCGATCAAGGCTTAACTGACCGCTACCTTATGACCGCAACATTACAAGACGAATATCAAGTAAAGTGCTGCCATTCGTCTGAACCACAGTTGTTAGTCCAAAAGTAAGTTTTTTGTTTTAAGTCGGCTGTGCCTATATCGCGATCGCAACATAGGTATGGAATAAAGTTTAGCCAATCATTTATACCTATGCTGGCATTTTAGAGGACTTCACCCACGGGCGTTGATTGCCGTGTACTATTTTACCAGTATTTATTTATTGGTGTTTAAGGTCTCGTTTTTGTACAAAGGATTATGGCCACAACATGAGTATCAACTCAGGGCCAGAGGTGAGCGTTAATAAGTCATGTTGCCCATTTTAGAGAGGGTTTACACCTCCCAAGCATTGGTGACTGGGTCCTATTTACAGCCTGTTTACCGCAGTGAACAGGCCCTGCTTCGATTCCAGGGGTTCCCGCGGAGAATTTTACCAGTAAACAAACCTTGTTACCCCAGTGAAAAGGGCGGGTCCATTTTCCCGAGCGTCCCAGGGGAAGGGGCAGTGAAATGTAAACTGTTGATTCATGCTTTCGGTCGTGTTCATCACCATCAGTGGCTATATTGCAACCATAAAGAATCAGTAAAGTTAAGCCACTCGATTATACCCGGGGGTAGTTCTAAGGACTACACACGAGACTACCGGATCCTGTTGTACGAGTAATTTAAAACCTTTCCAACATAGTAAAGTAATGCTCCACCAAGTCCACTGGAAAAACAACGCACCGTTTCATAGCCAAGCACTACCCCACATACGAGAATATCACGGTAAAGTAATCCAATACAACCGTGGCCAATTATACTGATACGGCTTCTTTGTGTTTGTGTGTGTGTGGGGGGGGGGGGGGGGGGATGGGGGTCCGTTTCTCTTTTCCCCATTCAGTTGGCGATGTTTCGGGCCATTACAAAATGAAGGAATCTTCATTGTCACTGGAATTTTTATTTTATGAATAAGAGATGCAGATTTCACCCTTTATCCAACGTGGCGTAAAAACCTCCAATACTTTTTTAACTCTGCTTAACCCATTACCCATTGCAAACGGTTTTAAATTTATTTTAAATATTTTTAAATTTTTTTCAAAAAATTTCAAAACCATATCATGTGACCCTTTTTGGAACGAGCTCGACGAGCTCGTTCCAAAGAGGGGTCACATATGGTTTTGTTGAAATTTTTCGAAAAATATTTTTTCAGCAACTATTAATGTTTATGGTCACATTTATGCACAATGGCTAATCACGACCGTGACAGTTTTACGGGTGGAGGAAGCCGGTGTACCAGAGTGAACCACTGAGCAACGACGAGCAACTGCCAACAAGGTTAGATTGGTTGAAGACAAGCGTACCATCGCCTTAGTACACGGCGTCGTCGTGCTCCCATGTGGACAATCAAGGTCAAGTGGCATGCCCAAGGACACAACACGAGAGTCCGAATTGATCGCTCAGACGGTCACCAATCTATTGATTAACCAGACTTGACGTTGCTTAACTTCGGTGATCTGACGAGAACCGATTACCGCAACGTCACCGCGCCCCTTTTTCAGCAAATGAAGTTGTATATTACGCGGGCGGGTGCGGGCGATTCGTTGGGTAAAGGGTTAATATTTAGAACGAGCTCTGAGCTCGTTCCACAAATGGGTCAAGCTATTTTATTTATTGGTGTTTACACAATAAACATTATGCCCATGTTTGCCTATTCTAGACTTCCGACACAGGCGTTGGTTACTGGGACCTATTTGAGCAGTGAAATAGCTTGTTTATCACAGTAAACAAGTACTTTACCCCCCCCCCCCCCCCCCAGGGTTCAGTCGGGCAAGGTTAAGCTATATTGTTGAATCAAAACGTTCGTCACGACTTTTTTTTTTTGGGGGGGGGGGGGGATTTCAATTATGGGGGTTGTGGCCGGCAGCTTGAAATATATATTTTGCAATCGGGATTTAGTAGGTTAACTGATTCTAGATCAGTGCACTCACCTTCCCATCCCACCCCACAACCCCGCGCCCGATGGATATCTACATTTTGTTAGAGAACAAAGCACGAGAACGTCAACAAAACTTCAGCTCACAGACCAGGTATAACTGGTTTATCAGCTGGCAATTTACTCGTGTCTTTCCAAAATTATTTAGTCATGTTTTGGAAATCTAGACACTTTACTCGTGGCCGAATGTGCTTCAGATATTCAACAAAGCTAGGCATTCAAAACACTTTCGAGTGCAGCGACAGGACTGCACTTTGGTAAAGGACAACACTGTCTGCATTTTTATTGATGGTTTCCATGCTCGACAGTCATGCGCAAATCACTCGATACCACGAATTTCCATCGAAAAACAAAATCGTAATTCTAAGAAATTTCAACAGGTGGCATGATACCTTGCAGTGAATATGGTAACTAATCTCTATCCAATAACAGTATACTGTATGAAGGCGATCTTTTTCATTATTTGATTTTAGACGGCGTTGTTTTTACATGCTTTTTCTGTCCGATGACGTCGACCGGAAATCGAAAGTATACTCATACGTAAACAAAAAAAAGCAAAGGCTTTGGAATTTTCCCCAATGCAGCTCTGTCGCCGTGTTTTGAAAAAAATTTTATACCTAGCTTTGTTCATGGATATGTAAAGCACATTTGGCCACAAGTTGTTTTCGTGAAATATTAAATTATCAGTTCTGGTGCGAATACGGCAGCAGACTTCCAGGAACCAGTGGTGCCTACAGTCGACTCTATTAGTTGATTACATATGTGTTTCGTATTCTATACATCTCAACCTTCATTTTGATGTACATTTTGTGTATATTTAATTTGAATTGAAGGAATATTAGAGGTGAGAATTTTCAAAATAAACAAAATTTCATTACTTATATAGGCCCTTAAGGTCACATTTCTGCACAATGGCTAACCATGACTGTGACAGTTTTACGGGTGGAGGAATCCGGAGTACCCAGAAAGAACCACCGAGCAACGACGAGCAACTGCTTGCTCCCCAACATACCAACTCCACACAAGCAGGAGTAGCATTGGCTGAAGACAGATGCACCATCGACGTGCAGTACACGCCTTAGTACAGTTTCACCGTGCCTCCACGTGGGCAATGGGGGTGAAGTGTCTTGCCCAAGCACACAACGCGATTGCCGCAGGTGGGATTCGAACCGAGGACCTCTCGGCTTGCAGTCTGCACCTCTACCAACTGAGCCACCGCGCCCCCATTTTGATGTACATTTTGTGTGTATTTAATTTGAATTGAAGTTATAATCAGAGGTGAGAATTTTCAAAATAAACAAAATTTCATTACTTATATATAAGGTCTATAGGAACTGGCGAATTTTCCCAAATAGACGAAACAAATGGTTCCAAAACACGATAATTAAACAAGTTTCATACAAGCAATGACAGGCAATGATACTGTTTTGATCTAAAGAATATTTGGAGTGCTGAAATTTCAAACTAAAAAGTGATTTTATCGTTGAAAATCAACTTAGATTGCAAATTGCACTAACAGAACTAAAAATTCACATTTGAAACACTTAAATTACTGAAACCAAAATTAATCTAAACCATGTTTCTACAGCACCTTACCGTCAAATGAACTTTGATGTGCTTTTTGAATTATTTAAAACAGGTTTTTAATCTCCACTCGGAAAGATTTTTTTAGTATCAATATTGAGATGTGTAACCTTAAGAATGCATGCTTGGAATTCACTGGAGCTTCACACTTTTCATTTGTTCTGTTTACCATCAACTGAACAATGATTGTCCATCTAGTGTTAGAGACAAAATAATTAGTGTATTTATCCTTGACCAGTCAGCTGTATCATGTATTGCCATTTCAGTGTTAGATGTTTGGATTTAATCAGTGTCAACAAACATTCATGCTTATCTGTACCAAATACATCAGCCAAGGTGTTATGTACATCTTGCATGTGCCATTTGTCTCTTAAGGTGTCACGTCTTGGTGTCATTACTGGAAAAAATATTTTGGAATGGACATTAAAAACATGTTATAATTTTAAAATCACCCGAGTTCATTTCTCGGTAAACTGCTGTAGATATATGTTTTGGATTAATTTTGGTTTCATTAATTTAAGAGTTGTGTGTGAATTTTCCGTGCTGTTGTTAGTGCGATGTGCATTTTAAAAAGTTGATTTTCAACAATAAAATTATTTAGTTTACAACTTCAGCAAACAAAATATTCTTAGATCAAAGCAGTATCATTGCTTGTCACCGTTTGTACGAAAATCGTTTTAGTTTTAGAACTCTTTTTTTTGACCATTTGGGGAAATTCGCCGGTTCCTATAGACCTTAAACGAATTTATAAAGCGCCATGTTCATGGGCCAGAAAAGCGGCCTCAAGGGTTCAAAGAAAATCAATGCTGTCATACATGCATTGGCGATGTGTAGTAACCATATGTATAGGAGTGGTGTACGTTATGTCGGAAAATGCCGTTCGGGTACCTAGAATTGGTGAAAAAGTGGGGGCACGTGTCCCCCCCCCCCCCCCCCCCCCCGTCCCGGATCCGCCGCACCTGGAACATTTCATTTCATTTTTTCAGATTTTTTTTACTTTGGCAGGGTTCTTTTCTACTCTTTTATAAAATTTTCGTGATTCAATGGAAGATACATTTTTTTTTCCTAATTCGAATGTTTTCCGGAGTTCTCCAGTTGCTACATCAATGTGCATATAGTGGCGAACAAGCTTTCACGGTAATGTGGCGACAGAATCGGAGAATTTATCATTTTTTTCACTTTTCAATTCATATTTATTTTATATTAGGCCTACCCAAGGCGAAAGAAGTAATTTTCTTTAGAGGACGAAAATCAAGTTTTACAAAAACACTTTTTGGAACTCACCTACACATGGTAGACAAAACCCACAGTTGAACTTGTCTTCTTCTTTCAGAACCGCCAAATGATATTTGGGAGCTTGTTTCCAACATTGAACGACAGAAAATCCGTGCAAAAGGTGCAGCCAATCATATTGAAAGACTCGTGACGTTTTGTTTTCACAGGGAAAATTTGAATTTGAATTTTCGCGCTGAACTCGATTTAAGCTGCAAAATCAAAACCTCACTGCTATCAATGAATCAGAAATGTTACAAAAAGGATATGTCTTCTTTTTACTCAATAATCAAAAAATAGTTAGGTTTTTAAAAAAAAAAATTTATATTTCTAAAAAAACACTAATGGTCTCCAGTGGTGGCTTTGGCGCTGGCAACAACGCTTAAATCAATATGTTTGAAAGTTTTTTTTTCAGGAAAGCATGTCTCAGCTCGCCCAATCTTGGATTCGGCATCGGTATTTACCCTTGCCCACGCCCTACCCACAATTTCAAAAAACAGTGAAAAAAAACATGACTTTAGAGTTGGCTTGGCATTGGGCGAGATTTCACTGTCTTGTTATTTTGTGATTCGTAATCGAAACCTCTCTTCTGTGCTATAACATCAGGAAACCCGTCTGTCCACTTTGTTTTATAATATTTTGTCAATGGACGTGGGATGGGGGGGGGGGGGGGGGCAAAACATTTCCTCCCACTTCATTTAACCTCGTGGTATGTTCAAATCTGTGTACTCCACATTGGTAAATTTTAGTACCGTGCGATTACACTTTCGACAGACAGGGTCACCTCGGATCGGACAGTTTTACATATAAAGGAATCCGGAGTGCCCGAAGAGAACCACCTAGCAACGAGGAGCAACTGTCAGACTCCCCCAAAGTACTAACATCGAATAAGCATGGTTAGCATTGGTTGAAGACAAGTGCACCATTGACATGCAGTGTCAGGGTAAAGCCAGTCTAAAAGGGAGGAGCCCCCCTCCCCCTCCCCCTACTTTCAAGTTCAGATATATGCATAAATTTCTTCTTTCAGTGTTGTAAGCACACATGTTTTAATTAGATAATTAGCCTAAGGTGATTCACAGTGGGATAATTCTCTGGCATATTACTGATCAGCATAAAATGTTTCCATGCTATCTGAAGTCAATGAATATCGAAGTGACCGACACATTATTTCTCGGGATACGCTTGACAGCATATGCATTGGCACGCGGTGATTTTATCTACAGAAATGTTGCGTGCCATGTGTAGGCATCCTGAAATACTGTTATCTGACCATCTAAGACCAGATATAAAGTGTGGGGAGCAAGCTAGTTCAGAGAGACTTACGTTCCGACCGTTTTGTAGAGAGACTTCGGTTTGGCCGAACAGGGGACGCCATATAGGGTCTTGTGCGAGTGAAAGTGCTGGGCAGCCCACGAAGCCCCATTGTACGCCGCTATTGACAGATTAGGTGGTCGTTGGGGGTGCTACAAGCCCGGATTTAGAGAATAGATTAAAGTAAAGGCTAAGTTTAGTTGGCATTAGCGAGGGTCACCTCGCACCTGTCTCAAAATGTATGCTATTGTATTGTGGTATTAACCCTCAGAACGCAGAGGTTGATCGCGTAGTAGACTTTTTTAGTATCAGAGTGCTTTGAATATCGACTCAAGGTCGACAGTGACAATTCGCGTAAGCTCGAAAGCTTAAACTAGCCGACAGAGTGGATAAACCGAATCCAAATCAGAACTATGTTGCCACAAGGCAATTAACATTACTTGTCGGGATCCCCCGGCAGTCAGAGCTGCAGACGCGCACAGACGCAAACGATTAAGACTCGATGTTTTAAGCTCCTGTTGCGACAATTAATTAACCCCTGTGATAAGTCTTTGGTTTGTATTGATCAAATTGTTAAATGTGTTGAATGTGGAATGAGTTTTATTTTAAATCTAAATAAAAAAATCGTTGTTACTTTAATCATTGTTTCCTTTCCGCAGCCTGAAGTGATTAGGAATCACACCTAACGAAAGACGAACCTATATTTCGAGTTCACTCGGCAGGGAGGAAAATCGTAATGCGGTCCCAACTCAGCTCTCTGAGCCAAGTGTGGCCCGAGCCCGGATTCCAACCCTCCTTGTTGGCTCGTCCCACAATTTTATTTATGGCGAGGTTAATAAACGCCACGTCACCCCTCCCGCGTGGATAGAGGTGTTTAACATGCAGTACGACATGCAGTTAATTGGGATTAACTACCTTGCCCAAGGACACAGCAACACGACTACAGGTGGGGATTGAACCGTTGATCTTTGAGTTTCAAATCCAATGCCGTAACCTCTGAGCAACCGCGCCCCTCGTTGAATGCGATACTTGAGTGAAGACTGGCAATATTTACGGTTGTAAGAAGAAGCTCCGTTTACAGTTTGAAAAACTATGCGAATAGACTCGAAATCTGATTCGAATCAGGTCGAAACTCTCTTCCTGATTCGAGTTGAGATTCGATTCAGCCCGACATTTGACATTCACCGGGCTTTTTGACATGCATAAAACAACGAAAATATTGTAACAATCAAATACATTTATTTATCTATTTATTTATTTGGTTTTAACGACACTTCCGACAGCCAGGGTCAGTCCGGGTCGGGGACAGTTTTACGGGGGAGGAATTCGGAGAGAACCATCGGGCAACGGCGAGCAACTGCCAGACTCCCCAACGTACTTACTCCGCACAAGCAGTGTTAGCATTGGTTTATGACAAGTGTACCATCGAAGTGCAGTACGCCTTAGTTTTCAACGCCACCATGCCCCACGTGGGCAATCGGGATTAAGTGTCTTGCCGAAGGACATAACGCAGTTACCCCTGGCGGTTGTAAGAAGAAGCTCCGTTTACAGTTTGAATAAACTCAATACTCAAGATCCGATTCGAATCGATTCGAAATTCTCTGCATGATTCGGGTTCAGATTCGATTCGACCAAAAATTTGAGATTTGCAGGGCTCTTTTGATATGCATATATAATAAAACGAAAATATCGTAACAATCAAATAAATTCCTCCTGTTCATTTCTTCCCTTCTCCATTTCGATTGTAGTGAATCCTCATCAATTGAAAAGTTCCATGCAGAACACCAGTTCAATGTCTTTTTTCATCATGGATGATTTATCTGATATTCGATTCTATTTTCTAAAAAAAAATCGAAGAATGGATTCGAAAATTCGATGCGAGAAAAAACGGAATTCGCAGGACCCCAGTAAATCTCCAAGGTCTTCCCCGAAGAAAACAATAAATTCCCATGTCAAATGGGGCATCCTGGGTACTTTTTGAAGCCTTACACACCCTGAAAGTGTAGAAAAAACATTGCAAAATGACCCACTAAATATCCGATTGAAAGTATATCAATAAATTTTAGGGATTTCAGGCATGAACATGTTTACAGAGTTCAGATTCCCCAGAAAAATTGTGTGTGTGTGTGGGGGGGGGGGGGGGGGGGGGAGGGGGGGGAGGGTCTAGTACCTAGCTCCCCCACCCTCATTCCCACCCCCACCCCCGGCTACGCTGCCGATGTTGAACATATTAATACTCACGCACCATGATAATGGTTTGAGTAAAAAAGGACTGAATTGAATTAACTCCAAAGGCGCGACTAGGGTACAGGAACATGTGACTGCTTATAATAAACAATTGTGCCTAAAAGTAAATGTTCAATTTTTCTAATTTGTCAGGTTTTGTTGTTCCAACACCTAACTGTTTACCCCTCACTGGAACAAGCTCGTTTTAAACCCTTCAACGACATAGACGATATCAAAATTTATTATTTCTTTCAATTTTTTCAAAGAATTTCAACAAAACCGATTATTTGACCCATCATTGGAACGAGCTGGTTTCCATGAGGGGGTCACGTGAAATGGTTTTGGTGAAATGTTTGAAAAATATTTTTTTCTAGTGCTGAATTTGTATATCACACGGGCAGATGTGGGCGATTCATTAGGCGACGGGTTAATGAGGAGTTATAAGCTCTACTTAGAAAGAAAAATTGAGTTTTCTAGAAAAGTGTATTTATTTATTTATTTATTTATTTATTTATTTATTTATTTATTTATTTATTTATTTATTTATTTATTTATTTATTTATTTATTTATAGGTGCTTAACCCCCTGCACTCTGATGACGAAACGTCTGTTTTGTCATCCATGGTTATCCCCCCTGTGTTGTCAGAAATTCAACAATTTAGATTTTGGTTGACAGAGCTGCAATTGAGCTCTGTCAACCAAAATCTAAATTGCTGAATTTCTGACAACACAGGGGAGATAACCATGGATGACAGGGAGGTGTGGTGGGGCTTAGAGTGGGGGAGGTGTCGAGTATTCTCGACATCAGAGTGCAGGGGGTTAAGTCACATACTTCTGCACACAGACTCCAAAGTATTCCAATTATATTCATAGAAGGGGCGTCGTGGCTCAGCAGGTAGACATGAAGGCTGCAAACCGAGAGGTCCTCGTATTCCAATTAAATTCATAGAAGGCATGCCTTGGTGATGTAGTCTGAATATTTCTGTCTTCTATTCACTCTTTTTCCTATAATAGTGCGAATGCAAAATACCCTATTGCGATGATTTTTGCTAAAGGGGTAGGTAGTTACTTGTACTTGGCCATCTATGGTTTTCCGGCGTTTTGAGTCTTGTGTTTGGCTCAAGAGGCCACAGGATGTTCACAGCTTCTACTTTTGCTGCTAAATGTAATCTTTGAAACAATAGCCATTATTTAAAACAGTAGAGAATCTCTTCCAAACAAACTCATTAGAGAGTAATGTATGAGTCACACAGAATAACAATGCTGGTCAAGGGAGACAACTCTAGCTTCGTTCATATCAGCCGAGATAGGCGTCATATTAGTCGACTTTAAAGTCATGTCAGCAGAGTTTGGTAATGGGCGATACTGGGAAAGAAAATCATATCTGATAAATCAAAATGTATGTCGACTTCAAGCCCGCATTGATGATAAAGGCAGCGGAAGCTCGATAAAAGTGAAGGAGCACAAATTTTAAAGGCCACCATTGTTCAGCCCAATGGGAGGAAAAGTTGCAATCATATATCGGTAAATGTACCGCGGCACACTATAGTATATTGTTTAGATGAGAATGCCGCGGTGTGGCCACTGTCCTGTCCATTTCTTCCCCTTCAATCATCCAGCCTGTGGGTTGGAAGATGGTCGAAGTAGAAGAAACGGACTGAAGCGACCGACGGTGGGATTCATTGACCAAATGTTGTTTGAATTTGCAAATAATATATTACAGGAATACTTTATGTTGGCACATTTGCATGCGCTTAACCCATTGTGTCTCCACGCAAATTGTCTGTGGAAAAAAAAAGTGGAGGGGCACGTGTACCCTGTGTCCCCCCCCCCCCCCCTGTTCCTCCACCTCAGATTGATGGTAAGGGTCAAGTGCGTCGAGTACGTTGCATTTACTTTTAAAATAGCTTTGTTGGAGGATAAGTGTTGTGTGGAAACTTAAAGGGTCGAACCAGACAACGGAAATGGCGTTGCATCCTTAGGCAAGGCACTTAATCCCGATTGTCCACGTGGGGGCTCGGTCACGCCTTGTACTAAGGCGTACTGCACGTCGATCGCGCACTTGCATTCAACCAATGCTAACCCTTCTTGTGCGAAATTGGTACGTCGGGGAGTCTGACAGCTGCTTGCCGTTGTTCGGGTGTTCTCCTCGGGTAATCCGGTTTCTTTCATCCGTAAAACTGGCCGAAACGAGGTGACCCTGCCGAAAGTGTCGTTAATCCCCTCCCGAAAAAAACTTGAACAGATATTGAAAAATGGGTCTATAAAGTATCTTAGCTTCTTGATCGCAACTGCTAACTAACAGTTGTCTCCATCGTTTTCAGTTGTATGTCCATCTAGTAATCACTACTTGTTAAAAGAGATTTTCTAATGAAATTTTAGAAGAGAAGTGAGCATGCCCACAAGCCACCCTTTCCCGGTATCAATACCACTTCTGTTTATGAAGCGAATATGTTTGCGATAATTGGTTTGTTTTGATTATTTATATCAAATCGAACCGGTGACACAAACATCGATCATATGCCTGAAAAAGGTGGTTAAAGGTCGAACACCAAATGCTGAATGGCGAACTGACACTGCAACAGTAGCGATGGGAGATCATTAGCACGGACTCAGCTATAAAAAGTCCCAACATATGTCCGACATGAAAAAAATTATATCGTCTTTGTTGGCTGAAGGGTTAAAACGTGTCACATGTTCCCGTACCCAAGTCGCACCTTTGGTGTTCAATTCAATTTCGTTCTTGTTTACTGAAACCATTATCATGGTGCGTGAGTATTAAAATGTTCAACATCGGCAGCGTAGCCGGGGGTGGGGGGTGGGTGGGGGAGCTAGGTACTAGATCCAACCCCCCCCGCCCCCCCCCCCCCCCCCCCCACACACACACACACTTTTTCTAGGGAATCTGAACACTGTAAACATGTTCATGCCTGAAATCCCTAAAATTTATTGATATACTTTCAAACTGATATTTAGTGGGTTATTTTGTGATGTTATTCCTACGAATTCCGTTTTTTCACGCATTGAATTTTTGAATCCGTTCTTCTAAAAAATTGTAGTAAATAGAATCGAATATCAGGTAAATCATCCATGATGAAAAAAGACTTTATACTTTGTTCAGCATGGAACTTTTCAATTGATGACCATTCACAACAATCGAATTGAAGGAAGGGAAGAAATGAACAGAAGGAATTTATTAAATTGTTACGATATTTTCGTTTTATTTTTTATGCATGTCAAAAGAGCCCTGCGAATCTCAAATTTCTGGTCGAATCGAATCTGAAACTGAATCAGGCAAAGAATTTCGAATCGTTCGAATTGGATCTTGAGTCTATTCGCATAGTTTTTCAAACTGTAAACGGAGCTTCTTCTTACAACCGTTAATATTGCCAGTCTCCACTCAAATATTGCATTCAACGAGGGAACGCGGTGGCTCAGTGGCTACTGCATTAGATTTCAAACCCAAAGGTTCTATCCCCGCCAGGGGTAACTGCTTAATGTCCTTTGGCAAGACACTTAATCCCGGTTGCCCACGTGGGGCATGGTGGCGTTGTATACTAAGGCGTACTGCACTTCGATGGCACACTTGTCTTAAAATAATGCTAACACTGCTTGTGCGGAGTAAGTACGTTGTGGAGTCTGGCAGTTGCTCGCCGTTGCCCAATGGTTCTCTCCGAATTCCTCCCCCGTAAAACTGTCTCCCGACCCGGACTGACCCTGGCTGTGGGAAGTGTCATTAAAACCAATTAAATAAATAGATAAATAAATTTATTTGATTGTTATAATATTTTCGTTTTTTAGGCATGTCAAAAAGCCCGGTGAATGTCAAATTTCGGGCCGAATCGAATCTCAACTCGAATCAGGAAGAGAGTTTCGACTTGATTCGAATCAGATTTCGAGTCTATTCGCATATTTTTTCAAACTGTAAACGGAGCGCCTTCTTACAACCGTAAATATTACCAGTCTCCACTCAAGTTTCGCATTCAACGAGGGGCGCGGTGCTCAGTGCACTGCAAAAAATATAGGTTCTCTTTAGAACCAAAACTGTTTCTAATCTTGTCCCTGACATGGAACCAGTTCTGTTTAAACAGTATTTATTTCAAATCAAATAAATTTATAAAGATTAACATTAAATATTAACAGAATTAAACATAAATTGAGGGGGATTCAGCCTTATGTTTATAGCTCATACGAGGTTATCTCAAATCATTATTAAGCAAAGGAGATATAAACAGTTGGCATATCGAACCAGTTTTGGTTCTATTCAGAACCAAAACTGGCTCGATATGCCAACTGTTCATATCTCCTTTGTTTCAAAATGTTTGGCGACTGTGTTGAATAAGCTCCAAGTTTACAGCTGAATCGACTTCAGTTTATGTAATATTCTGTTAAAACTGAATGCTAATCTTGGTAAATTTATTTGATTTGAAATAAATGCTGTTTAAATAGAACTGGTTCCATCTCAGGGACAAGATTAGAACCAGTTTTGGTTCTAAAGAGAACCTATGTTTTTTGCAGTGTGGTTGCGGCATTGGATTGCAAGCTCAAAGATCAACGGTTCGATCCCCGCCGGTAGCTGTGTTGTGTCCTTAGACAAGGCAGTTAATCTCAAATGCCCACGTGATTGCACTGTGGCGCTATGTACTGAGGCTTATTGTATGTCAATGGTGCACTTGTCTTCGATCACTGCTAACCATGCTTATTCGGTGTTAGTACGTTGGGAGTTTGACAGTTGCTCGCCGTTGCTATGTGGTTTTCTTCGGGTACTACGGCTTCCTTCATCTGTAAAACTGTCCGATGCCAGGTGACCTTGTCTGTCGAAAGTGTCGTTAAACCCCCAACGATAAATAAATAAATAAATAAATAAATAAATAAATAAATAAATAAATAAATAAATAAATAAATAAATAAATAAATAAATAAATAAATCGCCCGGCACTAAGATTTACCAATGTGAAGTACACAAATTTTAACATACCACGAGGTTAAATGAAGTGGGTGGAAAATGTCCCCCATCCCACGTCCTTTGGCTTAGTCACGCCCCTGTTCAACAAAATATAATAAAACAAAGTGGACAGACACGTTTCCTGAAATTATAGCATAGCAGAGAGGTATTCGATCACGATAAACAAGACAGTGAAATCTCATCCAATGCCAAGCCAATTCAAAAATCATGTCTATTTCAATGTTTTTTGAAATTGTGGGTAGGGTGTGGGCAAGGGTAACTACCGATGCCAAATCAAAGATTGAGCTTTACTGAAAAAAACCTGTCAAACATATTTATGAAAGTGTTATTGCCAGCACAAAAGCCACCATATAATATAACTTAAATTTTTAAAAACCTAACTATTTTTGGATTATTGAATAAAAAAAAAGATATATCCTTTTGTAAAATTTCTGATCCATTGATAGCTGTGAGGTTTTGATTTCGCAGATTAATGTTCACTGAATTTAGCGCGAAAATTCAAATTCAAATTTCCGCTGTAAAAACAAAACGTCACGAGTCCTAAAATATGATTGGATGAACCTTTTGCACGGATTTTTTTTCGTTCCACGTTGGAAACACGCTTCTGAATTTCATTTGGCGGTTCTGAAAGATGAAGACAAGTTCTCCTGTGTGTTTCTTCTACCATGTGTGGGTAAGTTCCAAAAATTGTTTTTGTAAAACTTGAGTTTCCTCCTCTAAAGAAAAGTACTTCTTTTGTCTTGGGTAATTTAAGAGAAATATGAAGTGAAAAATGAAAACAATGATAAATTCTCAGATTCTGTCGCCTCATTACCGCGAAAGGTGCTTCGCCATGTGTTGCACATTGGTGTAGCAACTGGAGAATTCCGGAAAACATTCAAATTGGTGAAAAAAATGTATCTTCCAGTGAATCACGAAAATTTTATAAAATAGTGAAGAACCCTACCAAAGAAAAAAAAATCTGGCGGAGGAGAAATGAGATGAAATGCTCCAGGCGGGGCGGAGCTGCGGGGAGCACGTGCCCCCCCCCCCCCCCCCCACACACACACACTTTTTTCACCAATTATTATGGGAACCCGAACGGCATTTTCCAGACATAACGTACACAACCCCTATTATGGTCACTACACATTGTCAATACATGTTTGACCGCATTGATTTTCTTTGAACCCGAGAGGCCGCTTTTCCGGCCGATGAACATGACACTTTTATAAATTTATTAAGGGCCTATATAAGTAATGGAATTTTGTTTATTTTGAAATTCTCACCTCTCATATTCCTTAAGGGCCTATACAAGTAATGAAATTTTGTTTATTTTGAAAATTCGTACCTCTGATATTCCTTCAATTCAGATTAAATATACACAAATTAAACATCAAAATGAAGGCTGGGATGTATAGAACACGAAACACATGTGTAATCAACTCAGAGTCGACTGTAGGCACCACTGGTTCCTGGAAGTCGGCTGCCGTATTCGCACTAGAACTGATAATTTAATAATATTTCACGAAAACAACTTGTGGCCAAATGTGCTTTACATATCCAAGAACAAAGCCAGGGGATAAAAATTCTTCAAAACACGGCGACAGAGCTGCATTGGGGGAAATTCCAAAGTCTTTGCTTTTGTTTACGTATGAGTCTACTTTCGATTTCCGGTCGACGTCATCGGACATAAAAAGCATGTAAAAACAACGCCGTCTAAAACCAAATAATGAAAAAGATCGCCACCATACAGTATACTGTTATTAGATAGAAATGGCACAGTTGCCATATTCATTGCAAGGTATCATGATACCTGTTGAAATTTCTTAGAATTACGATTTTGTTTTTCGATGGAAATTCGTGGTAACGGTTGAGTTGCGCATGTCTGTCGAGCATGGAAACCATCTTCAATAAAAATGCAGACAGTGTTGTCCTTTTCCAAAATGCAGACCTACCGCTGTATTCGAAAGTGTTTTGAATGCCTTGCTTTGTTCTTGGATATATGAAGCACATTTGGCCACAAGTTGTTCTGGTGAAATATTATTTTATTATCAGTTCTGGTGCGAATACGGCAGCAGACTTCCAGGAACCAGTGGTGCCTACAGTCGACTCTATGAGTTGATTACATATGCGTTTCGTGTTCTATACATCCCAACCTTCATTTTGCTGTATAATTTGTGTATATTTAATCTGAATGTAAGGAATATGAGAGGTGAGAATTTCAAAATAAACTAAATTCCATTACTTATATAGGCCCTAAAATTCAGATTAAATATACACAAATTATACATCAAAATAAACGTTGGGATGTATAGAATACGCAACACATGTGTAATCAACTCATAGAGTCGACTGTAGGCACCACCGGTTCCTGGAAGTCTGCTACCGTATTCGCACAAGAACTGATAATAAAATATTTCATCAGAACTTGTGGCCAAATGTGCTTCATATATCCAAGAGCAAAGCTAGGCATTCAAAACACTTTCGAATACAGCGATAGGACTGCATTTTAGAAAAGGACAACACTGTCTGCATTTTTATTGAAGATGGTTTCCATGCTCGCCAGACATGCGCAAATCACTCGTTACCACGAATGTCCATCGAAAAATAAAATCGTAATTTTAAGAAATTTCAACAGGTATCATGATACCTTGCATTGAATATGGCAACTGTGCAATCTCTATCTAATAACAGTATAATGTATGAAGGCGATCTTTTTCATTATTTGATTTTAGACGGCGTTGTTTTTACATGCGTTTTCTGTCCGATGACGTCGACCGGAAATCGAAAGTATACAATTCGAAAACAAAAGCAAACGCTTTGGAATTTTCCCCAATGCCGCTCTGTCGCCGTGTTTTGAAGAATTTTTATCCCCTAGCTTTGTTCTTGAATATGTAAAGCACATTTGGCCACAAGTTGTTTTCGTGAAATATTAAATTATCAGTTCTGGTGCGAATACGTCAGCAGGCTTCCAGGAACCAGTGGTGCTGACAGTCGACTATGAGTTGATTACACATGTGTTTCGTGTTCTATACATTTCAACCTTCATTTTTATGTACATTTTGTGTATATTTAATTTGAATTGAAGGAATATCAGGTGAGAATTTACAAAATAAACAAAATTTCATTACTTATATAGGCCCTTAAATATACACAAATTATGCATCAAAATGAAGGTTGAGATGTATAGAACACGAAACACACGTGTAACCAACTCATAGTCGACCGTAGGCACCACTGGTTCCTAGAAGTCTGTACCCTATTCGTACCAGAACTGATAATTTGATATTTCACGAGAACTTGTGGCCAAATTTAAAAAACAAAATTACATTACTTTTATAGGACCTTAAGGTCTGAAGGAACTGGCGAATTTTCCCCAAAATACAAAAACAAATGGTTCCAAAGCACGATAATTAAACAATTTTCACACAAGCAATAACAGGCAATGGTACCTTATAATCTAAAGAATATTTGGAGTGCTGAAGTTTCAAACTAAAAAGTTATTTTATTGTTGAAAATCAACTTTTAAATTGCAAATTGCACTAATAACAGAACTAAAAGTTCACATTTGGAACTTAAATTTCTGAAACCAAAATTAATCTGAACTATGTATCTACAGCACTTTACCGACAAATAAACCTTGAGGTGCTTTTTGAATTAAAACACATTTGTAATCTCCACTCTGAAAGGTTTTTTTAGTATCAATATTAAGATGTGAAACCTTGAGAATGCATGCTTAGGATTCACTGGAGCTTTACACTTTTCATTAGTTCTGTTTACCATCAACTGAACATTGATTGTCTATCTAGTGTTAGAGACAAAATAATTAGTGTATTTATCCTTGACCAGTCAGCCTTATGTATTGCCATTTCATAAGAAGGTTCAACATTGTGCAACTCTGTCGGTGTAAGATGTGAATTCACCAATCAGTGTGAACAAACATCCATGCATATCTGTACCAAACACATCAGCCAAGGCGTTATGAACATCTTGCATGTGCCATTTGTCTCTTAAGGTGTCATGTCTTGGTGTCATTACTGGAAACATTTTGTGGAATGGACATTAAAAACAAGTTTTATTTAATTTTATAATCACCTGAGTTCATTTCTCGGTAAAGCGCTATAGATATGTTTTGGATTAATTTTGGTTTCATTAATTTAACAGTGCCGTGTGTGAATTTTCCGTTCTTTCTGTTAGTGCGATCTACATTTTAACAATAAAATTACTTTTTAGTTTAAAACTTCAACAAAATATTCTTTTGATCAAAGCAGCATCACTGCTTGTCGCCGTTTGTACGAAAATCGTTTAATTTGTTTTATAACTCTTTTGTTTTTGACCATCTGGGGAAATTAACCGGTTCCTATGGACCTAAACCATGATAGCTGGTAAGTGAATGTGTGGGGAAGGCCAATCCATATTTTCAACGTGCATATCTGAGGCTGCATGGTGAAAATATTGATATGTCTGCCCAAAAATAATGAATATGGCATCTTCCAATTGCTGCCATTGAATTGATACCACCGGGGTTCTAAGGGTTAAGTAAAAAAAAGAAATACGCCGAGGTTAGTGTCTTAAACAGGGTGGGTTCAAGGTGAGTGGTAGCGTATATAAATATATTTTGCACTAACCCCCTCCACACACACACACTTTTTTGGAGCTTCCGCGGCCTCTGAAATGCTCTCAAAACCTTCATGTAAACGTTTCCATGCAGTTCGGGAAGAATGGATTTCTTTTGAAACACGACAGGCTCATTATTTACCTACCCCGCCAGATGCCCGGGAAGTGGATCAGTGCTTGTTTTCTGTGGTAAATAAGTTTTATTGATGAAATAGGACCTGGTCACGAACGCCTGGGGCGCATATCTTACGTGGGTGACAGATATGAACTGGCTCTACTTGATTTCATACCAGTTTTACGAATCATGGTGTGAGGTGCCAAAAGTAACTAAAACAAATATAAAAGTAATCCCTTGAGAACCCCGGTGAGTGGAGCAGTGCTTGTGTACGGCGCTAACTCTTCACCTAAACAACGGCCAAAACAGACCAGCAATATTAAACATCATTCAATTTTCCTATCTTTAATTTTTTGTCTCCAAACATAGCTTATGACCCCTCATTGGCACGAGCTCGTTCCAATAAGTGCCACCAGCTGTGTTTTCGATGCAGAAAATGAATTATTCCAGAATTTTATTTCCAAGTGTCTGCCTTACCTGTTAGGGAAAGGGATAAACAAGTTCTGCTGTACTGGTAAAGTAGTAACCGGAACCAACGTCTGGGTGGGAGCCTCCTTTAAGGGCTTTGGTTACCCAATTTTTTAAGTAATCTTGGATTTAAAAATCGGCATACAAAAGCGAACAAAATGTCTGAAGTTGTATTCTACATAGTCCACAATTTTGCTGACATTGATTGCAGTATTTTAGCCGGAATATCAAATTTCAATTTCAGTTTAGATTAAAAAAAGTGAACCCGAAACAACAAAATGACTAACGAAATGAAAGATTAACTGTTTGATACTGCAGATTAACAAGAGTTATGCCGTCCATAATTAGGAGATAAACGAGTTAGACATTCGAGAATTTGAGTATGGAAAGCCATATGGTTTTCCCTAGTCATATTCAGCTCTTTTCACAAATCGCCATTAAATTTTTATTTCAATTTTTTGTCTCACAAACAGCTTACGACCCCTCATTGGGACGAGCTCGTTGAGCTCATTCCAATGACATTTGAGCTGTTTTTGACGCACAAAAATGAAAAAAATTAGTTATTCGAAAATTTTGTTTGCAAATGTTTCCTTTACCGAATGTATAATTTAACAAGAGACGTCTATCTCCACTGTAATTCCTGTCATATTAGAAGTGAAAACATTTCCCAAACCAGTTTTATCGGAAGAAATACAAATCATTTTCGATCAGTCTATTTGCCATGTTCGAATTACTTGAAACAGCCGAGTTGTGTTCGATTGGAGTACGGTGAGTGAATTTACATGAAATTAGCGCACGAAGCCGACCGACTCAGCCAATCAAATTACGGGTTCAGAAAGAACGAGGTCAAATTTAACTGATGAATTACAAATACACATGCATCAAAATTTAGGTTTTAAAAATTTGAATCTTGGAATTTTAATTTGTCTTAAAATATTTTAAGGGGACGTCCAACCTAACTTTGGTCAAATTTCATGTAATTTACTTCCAGGCCTAAAAAAGACCCAAAATGAATAACCCCAATAAATTATATACCAAAATGCTTGAAATTTTGCCATGGAACTGTGGTAGATAGCACCGCCTGAAAGTCTGCTATGGCATAAGTAACCGTCCAGATTTTAGGCAATAAAATGCCTTAAATTTGTTGAATAGTTAAATTCTGCAATCCTTCTAGTACAGACTCGGAGAAATCTTATCATTCTTGCATGGAACAGACCACGAGACAAACTGTAAATTTAGGATGCTTCCATTTCAAAAGGGCTGCCATTTTTCTTGTTTACCTTTTATGAAGTTCACCAAGGGTCAAATCCACACAGTTCAGAAGAAAAAGTATGGAGTTAGAATGCATCAATGTAAAATGAAGAATGTCCATTGTGGCTTTTGTGAGTCTGCCGTGACCATACCCCCCCCCCCCCCCCCCCCCCACAATCCTGTGCCATTTTGCATGAGATCTGTATCAAACTGGTAACATACTATGAGATTGATACACCAAAAAGGGTGAACTGCCAAACTTCCTGATTTAGTGTTGAATGGGTCCATTTCTGGGGTTTTATGAGCAAGACTGCTGGACGTCAATGCTAGAGGTCCCGAGTTCGACCCCCGCACGGGACGACTCTCGTTGTCCTTGGGCAAAACACTTTATCCCAGTTAACTACATATGGGCACGATGGCTGTACTGCACGTCGATGGTGCGCATGTCAACCGCTGTAACTCTGCTTGAGCCGAGCTTGAACAGAGAATGTTGAGGAGCTGACAGTTGCTAGTCCTTGCCCGGTGGTTCTCTACGGGTACTCCGGCTTCCTCCACCCGTAAAACTGTCATGGTTACGATTAGTCATTGTGCATGAGTATATAACCTTAAGCACAATACAATAAATAAATTGTCATGTTGCTTACTGTGACCCAAACCACCAATTAAAAAAATTATCCACGTGGGCAAATTCACTGTTTTGTTTACAATCTATTCCTTTGCCGTTTCTCAGTATGAACATATCAGTTGGAATTTGGTCTTGGGATTTTGCTACTTGGGACTTTTGAACGATATTGTCACGATATTTACAAGCCAGTGTGGCAAGGGTGGGGGTTGGGGTAATTTAGTATGGATGTCATTGTGATTTACAGACGGCCATCACTGAGTGCATTCGCGATCGCAAACCCGAAGGCACATGTCCCTCAGTATGTAACGCCATTTCCGCGGAGCTCTGTGGCTCAGTAGTTAGGGCATTGAACTTATAGTAAGGCCCACGGCTCGGTCCCGACCAGCGGTAACTGCATTCTTGGGCATGGCACTTCATCTCGATTGCTCACGTGGGGGTACGGTGGCTCTGTACCAAGGCGTACTGCAAGCAGATGGTGCAACTTCAGCCAATGCTAGCCCTGCTTGTGCGTATTAGGTTGGGAAGTATGACAGGCGGTGGTTCGCCAAGGTGGTTTGGTATGCTCAATCCATAAAGCTGTGCGACGCGAGATGACATGGCTGTACGAAGTGTCGTTAAACCCCACTGAATAACGCGTTATCCGACCGGCTAGTGCACATTGCAAATATCAATGACGCGTGCTATATCCAGTTTATCTCACGTACTACACCGTAATAAAAATCGACCCGCTAGGGAACTCCGGAAAGTATAGCTGTGCTTGCGTACTAGGGTAAACGTACTGTTTTATTAGTAAAAAAGATGCATTTTTTCCATAATTCAAGGATTTTGATCAATGCAATCTTGTTTGAATTGAGCTCTGTCAAACAAGATTGATTTAGTTAAATGTCTTGCTTCATTATGGTAAAAACATTGCCGGCTCAAATGTTGGTATTGTGACATCATTATTCGTGAGTTAATCAAAATGCAAGTATCTGCTTGACATGCTTGGTAAAGTTAATTTGTCCAATTCTGTACACCGTTTAAAACACACCACACCCATTTGTCAAGAATTTGGAAGTATTCGGAGATCAATATTTGACCGTTGAAATCGTTTAGCGAAGAGACGGCTATATCTCACGGAAGTTACTTTGGCTAGAAGGGTTCAGTGAAAGTGCTTAATTCTTGAATAATCTGATGAACTTGCAGCTCGGTAGCGGTTAATTGGTATACACATTGAACTTCAAATCGAAAAGCCGCAAGTTCGGCCATAACCCACATCTGCATAATTGGACAAAGATATAGCTCAGTACAACACGTCAATGGTACACCAGCCTTCAAGCAATTTTAATTCTGCATGTATCGTTTAGTAAGTTGGATGGTCAGATAGTTATTAGTCGCTGCTTTTGCTCGGTCTTAAACTTGTCCTTCACGGCATCGTCCTGGCTGTTGAATGTGGTGTTAAACCTCAACAAAGAATAGCTATTCAGACAGATAGTAACATGGTTTTCATTTACGGTTTCTGACCCCACATTGCAACGGGTTGAATTCGTTGTAATTGTAGGTCTGTAGAAACCCCGTGGGAAGACTGGTAGGGAAGTGGTGCTTGTTTAATGTGGCAAACAAGTACTGGTTTACTGGTAAAATAGGACCCAGTCACTAGTGTTTGTAAAATGGGCATCATGCGTACCAAAGATTGGCTGGACTTGACTTGATATCCATGTTGTGGTCACGATTAGCCACTGTACGGAAATATGTGACCTTAAATAAGTATAGGTCTATTGCTGTGTGAAATATCAAAATAGACAATTATATTGGTAGTGTGATCCAGGCTGGTGTTTCACGTTTTTAAAGCCAAAGGAAGGACGGCTCAGAAAACTGGAAAAGTGTCTGCATCATATTCTATACTTGGAGCACGACTTTGTGACCAAGACAATATTGTTAAAATGTTAACAAATCTAAGCTAGGTTTTTCGGCTGTAGATAGGGATATTAAAATGGTTCTAGAAAAGAAATTGAATTCTAGAGTACTGCACAAAGCAACTTTGGGTATGTGGAGGAATAACCATTGAAGGTCAAATTCATACAATTTCTACAACAAACTGGTATCCAACCAGCAACGTTTGGGTAAATTTACAAGTTACATTCAAGGTGCTTTGGTGGTCCTTGACCTTGACCACCAATGACTATTTTGAATATTTCAAGTGTTCTAAAGATTTCAGTGAACATCGTCGAGCTCGTTCCATTGAGGCCAGATATGGCTTTGTTGAAATGTTTTGAACCAGTCAATCTGTAAATCACATGGGGGTGGGGTGGGGGCGGCAATTTTGGGGGTAAAAGGTTAAGGATTAAATGAGTCACCACGTCGAGGTGATTCCCGTGTTAACAAGTCACGTATAAAAATCTGAATTTTTTCACCCCTTCCAGTCTTTTGGGAGTTTCCAGAGTTTGTTCCCTTGTGGAGTTTTCGACTCTTATAGCGTATTTCACTATACCAATTTCAAGTGCATGTGGAGAAGTGCTTGTTTGTGTGGTAAACATGTTAATGCTTTACTGGTAAAATAGGACCCCGTGACCAACATCTTGGTTAGAAATCCTCTAAAGGGACAGCGTAGTTTTGGTTAGCGAAACGTGTCTTCAAACCCATGTTGCAGTCTAGAGAACCATAGATGAAGAATGCACCTTAACCCCTTCACTAACAGTATTTAAAAAAAAATTGAAATAGGACCCATTCACCAAAGCTTGGGATGTGCAAACCCTCTAAAATGGGCAACATGGCTTACTAACGCTCACACCTTGTCTTGAGTGATACTCGTGTTGTGGTCATGATTAGCCAAAGTGCAAAACTGTGACCTTAAACACCAATAAATATAACTAAATTTGAAATTTTCCTACAATTTCACATTTAAATAAAATCGTACAAATATGGATATCATTTGAACCAGCTCGACGAACTGGTTCCAATGATATCCATATTTATAGTTTTATTGAGAATTTTCGCTGATATTTAAGGCTGTGGTAGGCTTACTCTTAACCAGCTGAACATTTTCAAGATATGTTTCATCAAAGTAACAGCAGCCATGACTTGATTTGACGAACAGGTTATACATATTTACACTTCATCTCCATTGCCCGCATGGGGGCGCGATCACGCCGTGTACTAAGGCGTACTACACGTCGATGGTACGCATGTCTTCAACCAATCTAACCCTGCCTGTGCTGCAGTGCGGAGTTACGATGCTGGGGAGCTGGCAGCTGCTCGTCGTTGCTCGGTGGTTCTCTCCGGGTACTCCGGCTTCCTCCACCCGTAAAACTGTCACGGTCATGATTAGCCATTGGGCATAAATATGTGACCTTAAACATCAATAAATAAATAAATATATCCATATTTAACTCTAGAAATCGTTGATAAAAAGTCAGTTAATTTACAGTGATGAATTTTGATTAAATGTTCCCAAATTATACCTCGGTGGCAAGTGAAATTCTAGTCTGGGCAGGAATATCTGCCAGCAGCATACAAGGCGTTAAGCATGAATAAACAAACTTCTAAATAAAATATTTGTATTTTAATTTACATGAAAACAGACCATTTATTGTGGTTCATTCTTCTCTTTTCAGGTAGCTGGTGCTTTATGGTGATTCTTGAATATCGGCAAGAGAACGTAGGTCGTAAGCCGATGTATTGGAGTTGTAATATAGGAAGAATAGGCGTGGCAAAAGCCACGGAGTGTTATGTAGCAAATGGTTTGTTTGTAGAGTCGACACACGGTAAGTTTTGATGACGTGGTACACTGGAAAGAAAATTGTAACATGAACAGTAGGTACCGTTGAATGTGTTAATGTAAAAAATAAGTCGTAAAAAAGTACTAGATTTAAATTTTCTCGCTGTCATTTGGTTCGACTTTCGCTTGATGAAACAACTTTTCGAGTGTACTTTCATCTCTCGCCCTCACATCAATATTCAGCAGATGACAAGCGATGAAATATACGAATCGTTTTCAAAACAAATTGTCCAAAGTCAACGAGAAAACTAGAATCGGAGAAATCTAAACATTAAACTTTTTATTCATTTTACAATTTTCTCTATACATTGGTCGACTCATTAAAATTTTAGGAACTGCTTGACCCTTCCAACGTGGGTCGAGCCGTGATTGAGAATAGGTCGCTTGTGTTTCTATCGTTTTATGCTGAATATGGATTCATTGGTAGTTGTACACATTGGTGTATCAAAGGTAGCAATACCTATCAACGAACCCGTGTCCAGGATGAAATGGTAAGAGCTACACAAAACAAGTTTGTGCTCAAGACGTTTCTTCAGAAACACGTCTTGCCGGACATTTTTGTGATTTGTTTGAACTTTGAACTTATTCTGGATATGGAGGAGCCGCCAAAGCTGCATAATTCAGGAGGTGAGGATGGAGGATTGCAGATGGAAGTTGGTATGTACAGGTTTGCTTTTAGAACCCCAACTGGCCGTCGAGTCCTGGACTACTTCCGAAATACCAACTGAAAAAGTCTTTTCATTCACAACACTTGAGGCATATAACACTGGACTTGGGTGACGATCAAAAGGGAGAGGGAGTCTACTAACTGGTCTTAGGGTTGCTGATTTAGGATTTGATCGATAGCCTAACTGCCAGTGCTTGCCGTTATTGGAGAATATTTTGTTTCCTTTAACGGTGATATGTTTTCTCAAATGTTGTGAATGAAAAGGGGGTTAGTCAAATCCGGGTTAAAAGGTGAAACGGATATTGCTGTGACCGGTTAAGCTGCGTACAATGGTGGAGGTAGAGCCAGTCTTGTGGGTCACGTAAAGAGTTAACACTCAAAAATGATTCTGAATATTCATTTAATATCAGTTTTATCTCAAAATAATGCCATGACTTATTTTAAAAAAATCGTTAACAGCATATATTTAAAATTATCACTTTCTATTTTTTTCTATAGACATTTTTGAGTGTTAAAATTTGAACCCTGGTTTGGGAAGGGGGGCCGACCTCTGTGCGCGGAGATTCCAGTTGAATCAGCTGAAAGAGATCACTGGTGACCCTGCTTTGTGAAACCAGCGGTTATCTTTCTTTGGTTAAATACCGCTGTGAAAACTTGAAGCTCGACTCGTTATTTACTGCATTTTCATACAGCAATTCCCAGTGTCACTGTCGCAATTGCCGCGTATTCGGGTGTTTTTCGGAAATCGCGTGAGCTAGTTTTTTTCTTTGGTGATTCTTTTTTCGTTAAAAAAAGATAAACCTGTGTTTGTCATCTTTCAACAGGAATATGAAAAACACGTTCCTCGGTGCGCATGTGCAGTAAATAACTCTCCCTTCTCTTTAACGTAAAAACCGCACTGACAAAAAATTTAAAAAAATTAAAATATATATATATATTTTTTTTTTTTAGGTTGTCCTTGTGACTCATGTATCATAATTAAATAGGTTTGTGCGAATAAAACTACTAATACACGTATAAATAAAAATGAAACCCACTTATATACTAACAAGGACAGGGATATAGTAAGTATATTTTCATCGGAAAAGCGCGAAATTTTCGGATGTCCACTAGTCCTCGAAAACCAACACGTCCCCGTAAACACAAAAGATCAATATAAAATACTAATTAAGTTTTTGTCAGGCGGTTTATCATGGCCCGGCCATCACCATTCGTTAGTTTATTTGTCTATACATGCAGTTACTTGCTTTCACCATCTCATCCATTAAAACAGTTCTTGGTTTAAACTTTGACAACACCCGCGCACAAGATATCAAAATTTTAAATAAGAATTTTCAAAAAAGTTCAACAAAACCATATCATGCGACCCCTCCTTGAAACGAGATCGACGAGCTCGTTCCATTGGCGGAGGGTGGCATTAATGGTTTTGTTGAATTTTAGCCAAGGTTTTTTTTTTTCTGAAATACCAGCTTTTATTTTATAGTTGGAGATAAGTGTGCTTCTTTGTGAATTAATGGACGTTTCTATGGACAAAAAGCCGCATATTTTCAGGTCTGCAGGGGAGGTGAGTGAGTTTCAGCTGCATCAACTCGACAGTAGCTACCTCAAAATTTAAACCATTTCAAATGTTGATTAAAATTCGAAAACAAATCTGAATTTCTTCAGCCATCATAGAGCTGCTGGGTTCAAAAACAGATTATCAAAATACTAATAAAGCTTAATGAGACTTGATTACAAATTTTGTAGATCTGTTTGATTCCCGTCGTTGATGTAACGAGTGGCTTTCCACTCGGCGAACAAGAAGTGTTTGGTTTAAAATGCATCTTTCGTGGCTACTCTATAAAGAAACAGATCAAGTACAGATGAAGAAAAGAAAACATGGCCCCCCCCCCCTCCCCCTCTCCGTCGCTCAGCCTGGCCGCTTAGCTCTACTGTTAACACATCCTATTAAATGTTTATAGTATTAGCCACCTGAATTAACCTTTTATCTAACGGTACCAAATGTTCACCTCTTCTCCACGAGTAGTGAACATTTAGTACACCAAGCTACTTCGGGTATATTTTATTTATACTGTGAGTGTCAGATTGGAAGCGCGGTGGCTCAGTAGGTAGAGGTGCAGGCTGCAAGCCGAGATGTCCTTCGTTCGAACCCCACCTGCGGCAACCGCGTTGTGTCCTTGGGCAAGACACTTCATCTCCATTGCCCGCATGGGGGTACGGTGGCGTTGTGTACTTAGGCGTACTGCACGTCGATGGTGCACTTGTCTTCAACCAATGCTAATCCTGCTTTTGTGGAGTTACTATGTTGGGGAGCTGACAGTTGCTCGCCGTTGCTCGGTGGTTCTCTCCGGGAACCCCGGCTTCCTCCACCCGTAAAACAGTCACGGTCATGATTAGCCATTGTACATAAATGTGACCTTAAACACCAATAAATAAATGAAAAAATAATATAGATTGTCAGATTAATAAGTTTAAATGTTGAATAAATCAATACTCAAACGTGCGATTGTTTGTTCACATGAGCACCGGTGGATGGTACTTACGCAGGCAATTTTATGGCCGAAACGAAATAGAAAACGAAACGCGCAAATTACTGTGCACTTTTTTCATTTTCGCATAACATACTTTCGAGTTTTGGACGCTTTATTAACATGAGACAACGTATGTTAATTTGTGGTATCTTATGAGGTAAACTTATTGAAAAACGTAAATAACTGCCGCTTTCATTTCAATCTTCGCGAGGCGACGAGCGATAAATTTAGACAAGTTTGCATTCAAGGCGAGGTCACTTGGATGTAGTTCCACTGTAGGTGTAAATTTTAACTATTGAAAATCCATTGCAGGCGTGTTCACCACGGTTGGTGTGTAAAGATAAAATATTTCATAGGTTTTTTTATATATATATAAGAATAGGTAACCATGGTATAAATCGCTGTTAATTTTACCGTTAAGTTAGATAAAGGGTTAGTTAAGTCTTTCAACTCATCAAAGCACTTAAACGATAAGACACCACGATGTTCCATGAACTAAAATATGGAACGTGAACTCTGTGAATGTTGGTAGGTTAATTCGTATATCCAATCGGAAGCCTCGTGCAGCACGTTGGAAATATTAATTAAACCAGCCCACGAGTTAAACATCAGATTATTAGCTATTCGTTTGAAACAGAATATTTGAATATGGGTTAAGACTGGTGGTCGTCTTTTGTGACCATGTCTTAAATACGTCTGCCACTTTATCTTGTCCTTTCATCGATCCCTGTTAAACCTCACCGTGCAAAACAAGTGACCACCCTACCATGTTTTAAGTTACTTTTGAACCTGGTTCCATTGTTGAGGCGGAAACTACGTTGTCCTTGGGCAAGACATTTCACCACCATTGCCAACGTGGGGGCACGGTGACATTCTGTATTAAGATGTGCTGCACGTCGACGGTGCACCCTCAACTACTGCTAACCCTGCTTGTGTGGAGTTAGTATGTTTGGGAGGGGGTGACAGACGTTCGCCGTTGATCGTTGTTCTCTCCGGGTCCTCTGATTTCCTCCACTCGTAAAGCGGTCCGACTCGTGACCCTGGCTGTAGCAATTGTCGTTAAACCCCAATAAATCAATCAATTTATACATTACAATTGCCAAACTACACGTTTCAGATAACTTTCAGATTCACCTGTCTACATTTGCACTATTTCTAATTTGATTTTTACCAAAAAGCAAATTATTGTGCGATGACGTAGAACATAATGCCGGATTGTGAGAGTGCAACGATCAATGTATGAAAACCACTGAGATAGGTAGTCCTTTCACGGAAATAAGACCATTGTAAGGGTAGTATTCAAGGTTCGTCGTTCAAGGATCAAAATGCACTCTCCACCCAAGGGAGGACTTGAAATCTGGTACTAGCAACAATGTCGACAAGTTGTTCGATAATGAATGGTTAAAGTAGACCACCTTGGCACTGGATCGGTTTTAGATCCACTTGGCAAAGGATTGGCATGAATACCTATCGATCCACATGTTATCCTATTTGTAAAACGTTCGGGCATTGATTGTCATTCACCGCCGGCATTCACACTTCTGATCTCAGAGCGTGAAGACCTTGTTCATAACAATGGAAAACCTGGAATTGCCGGATCGTCTTAGGAAAGCCATCTCAGCTCTGGGCGTCTCTTGTTCGATCTCTTGGACTATCCAGGAAATGGGCAAGAGCGTTCATCTGAACCTGGAATTTAGAGTTGAAGAAGAAAACACCACAACACCAACCTTTTCGGGGAGAGGTAGTACCCTTGGCGAGAGGATCCCCTCTCCCACTGGTCCTCACCCGAAGAGGCACGGAGGCCCTGAAAAGAGGAAGAAGAAGAAGAGCCCATCAACCAAGCGCAGGGACGCCCGGCGCTTAGAGGCATTCCGGAACAGGAAGAAAGAGTTGAGTGAGGGGGTGGAGGCTCTGGAGACAGCCGCCAGTTCCCCTCCTAGTCCCACTGGTAAACCGAATCATTTGCCGGCTCCTGAGCCGGAACAGTTGGATAAGGAACGTCCAGTGGAGACTGAGGAGGAACTGGAAGTTGCTTTTTCACCGCCTCCCACCCCTCACTCCCCCCCTTCCTTCACTACCGGAAAGCCCGGGGGTGGTAAAGCCACCAATCACAATTGGAGAGGATTCTGAGAGAGGTAGAGTTGGCCAAGGCAACACAGGAAAGAGCAAGAGAGTACCTAAGCGAACACGGCTCTACACCACCACCACCAGCCTCTTCACCATCACCATGCCAGCCTCCAAAGAAGAAGAGCCGCAAAAAGGCCAGAAGGGGATAGACCTTCTTTCCTCCTTCCTTTTCCTCCTTCAACACGCCTAGACACGTGTGAACCTATCACCTACAGCCACTGAGGGTTGAAAGGGGCTTGTCCCCCAAATTCGTCCCTGCGCGCCTTCGGCGCGCCAAACCATTTCTTCTCTGAATACCTATCTGGAACAGGATAGTTATAATGAACCACAACACATTTGATTGGTATGCAGACCAACTTAGCACTTGACTTGTATGTTTCCCTCTTTAGCGTTTTGTGTGTAGACATATATGGCACTGAATATGCTGGTAGGGCTACAAACGAGTAGTTTAGCACGCAGAGCTACAAGACACTGGATTGTAGAGCCACAAAACACGAATTGGAGAGCTACAATGGACTGGATTGTCAAGCAGAGCTACAGGGGACTGGATTGTCATGCAGGGCTACAGGGGACTGGATTGTCATGTAGGGCTACAAGGGACTGGATTGGCATGCAGGGCTACAAGGGACTGGGTTGGCATTAAGTTGAGTACCCGATTGCTGAGCACTGGATTGGCGCGTAGACCCACAAGGCAGTGGATTGGCGCGTAAACCCACAAGGCAGTGGATTGGCGCCTAGACCCACAAGGCAGTGGACTGGCGCCTAGACCCACAAGGCAGTGGATTGGCGCCTAGACCTACAAGGCAGTGGATTGGCGCCTATGCCCACAGGGCAGTGGATTGACGCCTATGCCCACAAGGCAGTGGATTGGCGCCTATGCCCACTAGGTAGTGGATTGGCGTCTAGACCCACTAGGCAGTGGACTGGCGCCTAGACTCACAAGGCAGTGGATTGGCGCGTAGACCCACAAGGCAGCGGATTGGCGCGTAGACCTTGGCACTGGATTGGAATGGATATGCTGTCTTGCCACTGGGTTTCCGCACGTACCTACATGGTAAGGCTATGTACGTTATCCTCACGGCACCAAGTTATTTGTTTGAAGATTGAAGAATGGAGATGGGCGACCTGTATAAATGCGGACTCGTGATCGACACAATATAAGGCCACATAAAGGCTGATATCGTTAGGACTAGTCTCACTTATGAGCTCATTTTTACAAATTGCAATGTAAGTGAAGAACTGACAAGAATGTTTTGACGAAAGTTATTCTGGTTGAAATACGACAGTTGTGCAAGAATGTCATTGAGTGGAACGTTCCGGACTCCACGATTGTCACATTTTCCGTAAAATGGTCTTAATCGGTAGCGTCCCAAACAAACACTAGACAGATGAAATGACCTCAATTGACATACCAAAAGAATTTAAAAACAGTTGAACACAACATCGAAAAAAAGTTATTCCTGACATCTTGGCAATCAAATTGCCATTTAACGGAAAGTTTAGAATTTAAACCCAGATATCCTAGTACGTGGTGGTTAATCCAGTTAATACATTTGGAGGCACATGGATTGAAATGAAGGCTTCATCTGGGATCCTCTTCACACACTGTTTACCGAGTATGACCCAGAGACTTGATGGAGAAAAGTTTTGGGCCCATTGTCAACACCAGGGCTTCCGGGCACAAAAACAATGTGACGATTTAACAAAGAGGATGATTAGCATGTTTCGCCATTTATATACAACTACAGGATCGTGCGTGGATATGGAAATGTAGGAGGAAACTGTTTCATCCAACTGCTTAAAAGCATATGCATGGCACTGCAATGGAGTACGAGTCCGATACTGAAGGGTAATAGTTTGGTAACTATTTGTGAAACTACTTATGGAACATAAAGAAACTGAACAAAGAAATTAAACGACGATGGAGTACGTTTGAAAATGCGCATTAGCCAACGCCAAAACCTTTAGTGAGCCAACGACCTGGAATGTGAGGCAAGCTTTCTTGTAGCGAAGCAGGAGTACAGTAGGCTTTCCGTATACTATAGAACTAGCAGTCAGGCCCAGATATCCAAGAGCGATCTGCTCAGTTGTATTTATAGAAACGGTTCGATACCCTTGGATTTCAAACCTGGATTGATAGTTTGAGCAGTTAACGACTCCAATGACTGATCACACAACTTGACAAGTGGCCAACAGAAGACACTTTGTTCATGCTGATGCTCCAAAGGAAACACAATATTGCGTTCTATTATCATTCGAATCTGTATATGGAGTACTTCTAATGGCACGATCTTCAATGGTCATTACTCTGTCAGTAAACCTCAAAACCGCCAGTATACAGTTAAGTTTCTCGTCTTGTAGCAAATAAATCTGCGGAACTACAAAAGCAGTTGGACAAGAAATATTGAGAAATGAAAGCCAATGCAATTTCTCAAACATAAGTTTGGCCATTGTTAACCACCAAACGCATTCTGATAGTGCAGGTTCGCAGAAAAGTCGATCCCTTAAGCATAAAGAGCAGACGGCAGCGCAACAGGGCAATTTCTTGATGTATATTGCCACTCTATCCACTCCAATATCAGGGCCGAGTCCTCTGGGGAGAAGAAATGTAGATGAATTTGTTGTGACGTGACCCCGACACGACACAAATGCTGATATTAACCTAAAATTCAGTGGACAAATATTCGACAGCTCAAATGAAGTTATACTCCCCCCCCCCCCCCCCCCCCCCCCATAAATTGACCAAATATATGTATTGTGCGAATTGATAAAGCATCAGAAAAGCATAAATTTGGTTTGAAGACTCAGTTGCAGAACTATGGAGAAAACAAAACAAGGATTTGTGGTAACCCATCCTGGCTTTCAAGAAAATGCAGAAAACACTCTGGATTTGGAGCCCCTGTTGTGGATACGTATAGCAAAACTGGTTTATTCTTGATGTAATTGACAATCGGCATATCGCGAGCAAAAACACACTTAAGCTGAACCCACAGAAGTAGCAACGTTTAAGGCCAGATAATTTGAAGTTAGTGTTTGAAGCAGCGGAATTGCAAATGGACTCGGATAAAGCCACTACTCATTCGAAAAAATAGACTTCTGCGCATCCAGCACAGCGTGTGCACGTCTACATACCCAGAGTGGGAAAGGGTGTAGGACAACCACACCGTACATAGTTGTCCACTGGACGAAACTATTTGACCGTTGACTCTACATCAAAATCACGCGAACCAGGCAGTTTTAGACCCAAGGATCTAGGTGTGAATTCATTAGACGTGTAAACATGGATTGGATTGGACAAGTAATTGACTCGACAAAACTCGTCACTGTAGTTTCAGGAAGTTGTACTCCACACTTCAGTTTTACTGATCATATCCTTTGTCAAACTTGGAAGGGGCGCGGTGGCGTTGCGGTAACCGGTTCTGTCAGATGAACTAAGTTCAGCAACGTCGAGCCCGGTTAGTCCATGGATGCGTGACAGTCTGAGCGATCGATTCGGACTCCCGCGTTGTCCTTGGGCAAGGTACGTCGCCCCCATGTCCACATGGGGGCACGATGGAGCAGTGTACTAAGGCGCACTGCACGTCGATGGTGCGCATGTCTTCAACCAATCTAACCCTGCCCGTGGTGCAGTATGGAGTTACGATGTTGGGGAGCTGGCAGCTGCTCGGTGGTTGTCTCCGGGTACTCCGGCTCCACCCGTAAGAAATTCACCGACACGATTTGACCCGGCTGCTAATGTGTCTTCAAACCCTAATAAATAAAATCAAAAAACTTGGATGCCATCCACCAAGACATTGGTTTTTGCTCTCCTTTCATAAGGGTACCTTGTTAAACGTCAACTTTAAACATGAAGACAGAAGCGGTCAAGATTTAAAGTAGTTTCCTCACATCGCCGATCCAAAACACACGGGCATCCACTTGCCACAGAGAACAATGGAAATTCAATACCGGAGAAGCAAGGTGTATTGATGGCCATTTACAAAACCACCGCCGCTGACCAGGAATGGAACTTGTAGCTCACATGTGAAGAACATGTTGGAAACAATAGCCAGGACTCTACAGCTTTTGGGAATGGTTTCCCTTGAGCTTTCGTTGTATCGAAAGGTGTCTGGTCGAACTTCCGGAGCCATTTCGTGAATGAAATAGCATGTCGCACACTCGGACCAGTTACTTCATGAAAGCACTTCATTTCCGCCATTCATTAATTTGATCTGGTGAATAACGTTTACCTCGGAACAATGAATTTTCCGATGGCTGGTATGTTATACTCCAATGATAAAATAAATCGATCGGCAAATGGAACATCGCCAACGGCAAAATTAACGCAACATTCATATTTTTGTTGCAGGGGAAAATTGTAACTACTGGATCGACTGATAGTTCAGTTAAACGGAACTTTCCGCTATATTTGTGACCCCAGAATACGTTTTTGTTTAAAAACTGATAAGGGGAGTTTCAGCGTATGTCAGATTCATAAATGGATAAGGCTGCTTTACAGCTTGCCTGCAAGAAACGTCGTGTTCAACATGGAAGATTAAACAGCGGTTTCATCAGTTTTCTATTCGAATTTGAATATTTTTTAACAGAACTTGTCATCAGTCTTTTGTCATTCCATCAGAATATTAGTATATCTACTGCTGTATAAAAAGATCGCTAAAACCACCTGGAAACTCCATGAACTTTGGAGCAAGACAGATGCGATAAACATTTAATGTAGTTTTCATACATCGCAAATTTTAAACACTTGTACCAAGTCACTATTGATAATAATCCACATTTAAAACCCCCAAGCTAACTTGAAGACCAGAAACTGAGCTCGCGTGTGAACATGTTAACAATAGTCTGTTTACAGCTTCGAGCAGCACGAGTCGGCTCATTTTCCTTGGATATTTGTTTTGTGCCAAACTTTATAATTGGGCTGCTAAGAAATTTTTTGAAGATCCTCAGTTTTCAAGCTTCAGTGCAGTTTTCCCTCGAATGACTTTCGTTTGTCAATCATTACAGTTGGTTAATAACGTTGCCCTAGGCAAGGCACATTGGATCAAGTGTACGGCAGCTGTTTAACTCGCCAAGGAGAAATATTTTTTATCGTTTAATGGAACTTCACCAGGGGAAAATCCACTCAACATTAATATCTTATATCTTTGTGGAAAAGGTGCTTCAAGACACTGCTGCAAGACTCGCCCCATATTAACCAATAACCGTGCAAGATCAAGCCTATACTCATAATATTTGAAATGTCTATTATACATGCGACAGATAGACTTTCATGCTCGCTCAGATGTGCAATCGTCAAGGAAATGACATCTTGACCGAAAGACAGGAGTGTTTGTGTAACAAATAAACACGGACGGAAAATTGAACTAGACAGGACATTTACCAGCGTTCATTAAATGCTATGCGTTTAAGATTTGAAGGAGACTTTGCCCCAAGATCTACAATAATATGGCACCACCAGCCTACTTGAACCCTAAACCTCAAATTATGGGAATCATTAGCACTTCCAAAGGATGTTTTGTAACCGCCATGATTGTGGAAAGTCCTTCTGGATAACCAAATAACGAAACAGTAGCAAAGTATTCTGAACACTTCGAGAAAAAGACATGAGACATGGCCAAAAGGCCGATTGTTGAAAAGAATACTGTTGTACTGTTATCAGTTATGATTGTCAATTTCGTTAATCATGTCGTTTCTACATTCGTTTGAGGAAATGATCATACAACTTGTTTTACAAGTGAGACCTCCACGAAACACTATTTACGACCTACTTTACAAACCTTCCAAACAATGGAACTTCAGTAATTTGGAAACTCGCCTTCCGACATTAGCATTCCCCGACAAAGAAGCTTGGATCTGAAGCCCGATTGGAGAAGATGAAAGTAAATCTCAAAACTAAAGCCCGATGTCTCAAAATAGTAATTTAATACCACCGACATCATAGAATCCACGAGCTACGGAATTGGTTATCAAAACATAAACAGCTAATAACCGACCTGGAACGGACTTTGCTTAAACGTTTTGCAATAGATACCGAAAAGGGAACCTACTTTTTAATGCATATCACCATGGACATATTCAAAATTTATCGATTAGTGACTATCCAAACATGGAAGCCTACGGGGCAAATGTATCTAAAGAGCTTTGGGATTAGATACAAGTCTTGTTTTGGACAAAATGGTGACAATTCCATAATCGAAACTAGTAATCAGGAGTTTTGAACAAGTCCCCAAGTAATTTAGGATTTACAAAATAAAACCAGAGGTGAGAGCAAGATAGCAGTTTTATATTGGTAACCCTGTACTGAAAAATGTCCACCACGGCCTTAATTAGCATTTAAATGGAACCGGATGAAAAGTTGGATATTTTACCAACGAAAGGAGCTCTGATGCATTTCAGTATGCCCAACAAAAGAAGGTAATGTTCAGACAAACCAAAGTATGTTTGAAACATTTTTCTGGAAGGATTCTTCTGTTCAGAAAGTTGCAGGTGTTAGCAGTCGGGACACCTGACGCTACATTGAACAAATCAAGGACACTGCTAAAGATTTCAGAACCACAACAGAATGGAAGCACAAAACGGTCGACTGGGTGATGGCTGGGCGTGGCAAAGATCTGCGACCATCAGTAAATACCTGTGCCTGCATTTGAAAGATGTCAAGCATTTCAGTTGAACGTTGGGATGTGCGACAAAGTCTGAAACCAAATCAAATTCCAAGATAGTGGCATTTGCTGAAACTGATAGCACAGAACATAGAAAGGATTGACAGATCTCGGGGTGGTAAACCCAAGTTTTACGATGTTTGTACCTTTACATCTACACGACTGCAGACTCTGTACAAAGACAAATGCAGTCTACTTCCAGGTTATCGAGGTAAAATGCACTAGGGGCCAACTTGAGCAAAGCAATGTCAATTTGTGGGTGTATGGGGACTGAATTTACTACACCCAATGGACAGAATTACGTTCATTTTGTCATTTGTATCTTGTGATAACTGCGGAAAATTAAGGCGTATTGCATGTCGATGGTTCACATGTCTTCAACCAACGCTAACCCCGCTTGTGGTGTAAGTATGTTACTGCTTCTATCCGTAAAATTTTGACGAGGTTACCCCGGCTGTCGAAAATGTCTTTAAACCCCAATAAATTGCGGACATAAGTAAGGCATGCTCCGATTTTTTTCGGGTAAATCTTCACATTAAGATACCATTATTACCCATCCCCTTCCCCATTCCAAAAAAAATCAAAATAAAAAAATTAAAATGAAACTAATTTTAATGATGTATGAAATAACCATTCTGCCTACAGTCATTACTGCCTAAGGATGCTCAGCACGGTGAGGGTTAATGTGTAATAGAGTTGAATATCAATCCTTCAACTGATCATTTAAATAAAATCAACCTTCTGTTGACATCTTCATCCCCACTTTGAAACATTTTTTTTCTGTGTGGAGTTTTTTGCGCCTATGTCAATGGAGGATAACTGGATATAACAGATTTACTGAATTCCGTTTGAAGGATCGACATTCAAAAGCAGCTTCCCAACTGCAAATCTTACTTTTGCCCATTTTAAAATTATACTCCGTCCCCACCCACTTCCCTTTATCATTCTGTATTTTGTGCTTTCTATTGCAGCCGTTAACTCGTCAGAGGGGGGGGGGGGGGGGGGGGTGTTGCGGTAACCGGTTCTCGTCAGATCACCGAAATTCAGCAACGTTGAGCCCGGTTAGTCCTTGGATGGGTGACCGTCTGAGCGATCAATTCGGACTCCCGCGTTGTCCTTGGGCAAGGCACATAGCCCCGATTGTCCACATGGGGGCACGATGACGCTGTGTACTAATGCGTACTGCACGTCGATGGTGCGCATGTCTTCAACCAATCTAACCCTGCATGTGCTGCAGTACGGAGTTACGATGTTGGGGAGCTGGCAGCTGCTTGTCGTTGCTTGGTGGTTCTCTCCGGGTACTTCAGTTTCCTCCAACCATAAAACTGCCACCGACACTATATGACCTTGGCTGTTAAAGTGTCGTAAAACCTCAATAAAAATAACTAGTCAGATGCAAAAACTAGTTCAAATTGGTTCATTTGTCTTGTACTGATAAGTGACATGTGGGTAAGAGCTCTGGGACCTTTCCAACGGTCTGTCAGAAATGTATCTGGTAATGAAACTCACACCTGTAATTAATGGTATTCCTTGCCGCTCTAACTGGCTTTGTATTAAACACGTTATAGTTATCTATTGGGTTATTGTGGAATCAGTTCCTCCAGCGACAGATTGATTCTACAAGTAGACAAACGGCGAGACGTTCCCCGAAAAACCATAACATTCCAGTAATAACGTTTTGACAACATCTGTATGACCGGTGTTATGGCAAACTATTTGAAAGTATAATTCAAACATTCCACAAACCTCAACTAAATTGTAAATGGAAATGTAGTTTGTACGATATAATTTTTAAATGACAGTTCTAATTCGGGCCAAAATTGAAGATCATTTGGGCCAAATGTTTAAAGTTAAAAACTCTGAAAAGAGGTTTTTTTCATCGCAATTGAATGCTCAAACGCAGACACACGATCTTCAAATATTACAAGTTTTTCTTACTTGCACGAGGTCTTATTCAGTGTTCCCGTGCAAGGTTCTTTCTCACTCAGACTGTTTGACTGGAACTGCTCAGTTAGCCACAGATAGCAACAGGTTCGTAACAGGTGAAGGCAATTTCATAAACCTATCGCAGCTCTTTCAAAGCCTTTTCATCTTTGGAACTGGAAAGAGATAATGTTTGTCCGGTAGAATAGACTGGTTCCATTCTACCAAAAGGTCTCGGCGAACGTCTGCAGTAAAAGTAGACTAGAAAAAGACCAACGATAATCGGCATCGGATATTTGTTAGAAAATGAAAACCCAAATAAACAATGCTTGCTCGTGTTATCCAATCGTGTTTTTTCTAATGCTAAACGGGCGTTAAATCTGTTTTCAAATTGAATTGGAGAAGCGACAAAATATCGTCCGATGAGTGCAACAAGGCTCCATTTGCAATGCGTCAGCATTGCAGATGGTGCCCTATTGCACTCAAGTGAGGATATGCCAACAGAATTACCTCGGTTTTCTATCAATGAAATTCAGCGCTTGACAAACACAAGCTTGACAATATCTATGGTTTCGCGTGGGGGTCTAGATTATCGAGATTTCGGCTAAAAAACTAGCAATGAAAAGTTTCGTCGCTTGCCGCTTGGCACCCGACGATGCTTTGCTTAGTTTTCTATCGGCATTAACGTTTCCGGCATCCATGTTGGAATGTAGTGTCCACACATCTACACTAAGGTTCGAAAAAAGATTTCAAAAGCCGCTTCCGTGAAACTAGCCGGCTTTGGTATATAAACAGGGCATAAATATAGGATGCCAACGAGGCAAGATTTGATATGGAATTTGTGAAGTTTACTAAAATCGACCTGAGCCAGGTTTCTCGAGGCTTCGATCGATTTCGGTGAAAGGTGCAGAAATTTCATATCAAATAGTGATGAACTGGAGATTTTTTTCTGATGTATAATTTAAAACTTGACCTAACGTAACGGTAATCTAAACAAAAATCGCCAACCAACTTTTATTGATTTTTGCCAAGACAACATAGCTTATTGTCCCACAATGGAACAACCTCGTGGAGCTCGTTCCAATGAGGCGCATAAGCTACATTTTTGAGGCAAGAAAATGCAGTTATTTCGCTCGCTCTTGGTAATTCGATGAACAATTTTTTTATGAAAATATTGTATGAATTAAATGCTACTTTCGAAAGCACCCACTCAGTCTGACGTCACGCGTTTATTAGACGTTGTAAAACATTGTTCCGTAAGGATCTATTGAATGATTTTGATAAACTAAGTTAACAATGATAAAATGTCCTCCACCATCCATTTTATTAAACATTAAATCTGTAATTGGTTGACTAAATTAAAATATCCAATATTGCCGGTTTTAAATGCCCCCACTTCTCCCTTTAAAACAAATGTAAAATACGGACCTTCTGCTATCAAAGGCTACTACGCATAACGTCATCAGTTAGAAAAAAAGTAAACCCGACTGAAGGCATCTACCTTGACGTTGGTAGTTGGGCTTGTTCACCGAGAGATGCCACACTGAATAGTTGACATTTTAAAAGCACTGTTGAAAATCTTACGTTACTTTATTTCCAGAAAATCATCGTCTTGGTGATTAAAAAGAAGTTTTGGATTTCAAGACTGTTCTACCGAGACATTTGACCAGTTGTGGAGCGGTTTGTGACGGTATAACTTCAGACTAGTTGGTAACGCTCATGGTCTTGGCATGCTAGTGTTAGCCCGAAGGTGACACAGTACTTGTTTAATGTGGCAAAAATGCTGTATTATTGGTAAAGTAGGACCCATTAACCAATGCCTTTTGGGGACATCTAAAATGACCAACATGGGTATAAACGATTGGCTGGATTTGACTTTGTATCAATGTTTCGGTCGTGGTTAGCCATTGCGAATAAATTACCTAAACGACCATCAAGTATGGTCTTGACAATAAAAAATCACTACCGGCTTTCGATCATTACAAAATCGTTCAACATGAGCTGCACGGGAAAATTGAAAACGTTGGGTTTGAAATAATTACTGCACGCTTGAAGGATACTGTAATATGGTAGATTTTAGCTGGAGAGCAAATGTGCCTATGTTGTAGAGTCGCACAAATGGTAGCTTATTGCCACGTTGTGGGAACCCCTTAGCAGTACTTTACTGTGGTGAACAAGCTGTTTTACTGGTAGAATATGACGCGGTAACTGATGCCTTTTGAGGAAGTCCTCTCTAAAATTGACTTTGGTATAATATTATTTACGGGTGTTTAAGGTCGCATATTTTTGCACAATTTCTAATCATGACCACAACATGAGTATCAAGTCAAGACTAGGGGTGAGCGTTAATAAGCCATGTTGTCCATTTTAGAGAGGGTTTGCCCCTCCCATGCATTGATGACTGGGTCCTATTTTACCAGTAAAACAGAGCCTGTTTACTCAAGTGAACAGGCACTGCTTCACTTCCCGGGGTTCCCGCGGGGAGACTTGGGTATAAAAGATTGACTAAACTTGGCTTTATCTGCATTTTTACGATTAGCCGTTGTGCAGAAATACGAAACCTTAAACACTCATCAATAAATAGTTTGAAGTTTTTTGAAACAGCAGACGAGACACTTTTCTGTTTTACAATACCCTCACGTCAACTGTGGGGAACCCCTAGAAATAGAGCACTGCTTTTCTGTGATAAGCTCTGTTTCACTTGAGAAATAGGTTCTGGTAAGCAAAGCCTAAGTGGAAGCCCTAATATAGGAAACATAAGTGTAAACGTTTGGCTAAACTTCACTTCATGCCTATAAAGTTGTCAATTAGCCATTGGTGCCAACTGTGACTTTACATCAATAAAATTGACCGTAGACTGATTTTTGACTTGGTTGAAGTTTTGATGCCGAAATATAATTCCCATTTGTGTGCTTCGCATGCTCTCTTTGAATGAATGTTTGTTCCTATTTTTGGAGAGTGCTTATAGGTACTCCCATTAATAGCAACAAAATGTCATGAGAAACTTGATGGTATGCTTTTCTAAATCCAAGCATCTCGAAGCCCCTGCACTAAAACACAATAGTACAAATATCTCCAGTTTTGTTTGTGTGACCAATACTTGCGACAGTCGTCCAGCCTCGTCGGGTGTCCAAATTCAGGCAGACACTTGACTAAATTGCTGCTCGCGTGCAACCGCGTTTCCATCACAAATATCCAAACCACCAGGCACTGCAACTGCTAAAAATGTTTCCATGTCGGTTCGGGCGAAAAACACGCTAGTGTGTATTGTGTATTAATGATGTATCCAGATGAAAATATTGCAGTTGATGACTCTATCCAGAAAAAATGCACGGTTGACAGCTTGGCAGATAAGATCGTGAGGTGTGGTGGAAGTTCCTGGTGGTAGATGGCGAGTTGTTGGACAGTTTCAAGAAACATGGCCACACTTCTATGAATGCTATAGATCTGTTTTAAACCATACACTTGTCAACAAGGTAAGAATAGTGATAGAAAATTATTTGTGGTAAACAGCATTCGATATCATTAATATGTCAAACCAAAACAGGAATGTGGCGACAGGGGGTAAGTTGGGTGGCGTCTTCTCCCCCGTCTTGGAAAATATTGTCCAGAGGTTTCAAGTCTCAACCCACCAATCAACAACTTACATTTCAATTGTAAATAGTGTAAATCCCTATTGATTTGTGAATCAATCTATATATCTTGTAGCCGCATCTATGTATTGTTTTTTCTGGTATATTTATGGAGAGGAGTTAACATAATTTGTATAACTTGCACTCCAATCCTTTTTGCAAATTTACGGCAAATAAAATGATTAAACTAAACTAACCCACCAATAGGTGGAAATTTCATGTCCTAGGCTAGATTTCGTGGAATTTTTATCAATAGCTGCGACCGTCTGTAATATACAATTCAATTAGTGACTTGACCACACTGCATGGGATTTTCTAACTGGAAACCATGTTTTATCCGGTCTGCACAATGTACCATCTGCAAAGCTGAAGCATTGCAGACGGCACCTTGCTGCACTCGAGATTTTCATCTCTACATTCCAACAGAGGTAATTTCGAACACGATACAGCGTACGATTGGATTTCTTAAGCAATTGAAAATTCACAGGTAGCAGTTCAAATATTCAACCTCGAGGTATGGTGTTAACAAAATTGGGATGCTCGGCAGTCGAAGATAGAATGCAGATCCCCCTTCCGCCACGCGTCCCCGACCAAGTAGACGTTAAGTAAGCTGCCTACTTTGATACACGTGGACTACCAGCTAGATTAATCAGTGGTCCATCTACTGCAAATTTGCTTGAATGGCCAGGTTTCTCCCGCTGAAGCAAATACATGTATATGTTGCCCCACTCAGTGGCGGTGTACCACCAAATCACCGTCAGTATATTCCCCCGCAGAAACACCTGGAAGTAGGCGGTGCTTGTTTACTGTGGTACGCAAGCAATTTTCCTGGTAAAATATACATCAGTCACTAATGCTTGGGGGGGGGGGGGGCAAGTCCTCTAGAATGGGCAACATGCGGGCATAAACGATTGACTGACCGTAACGTTATCGCAATGTTGTGGTCACAATATGGCATCGTGTAGAAATATGCGACTTAAAACACCAATAAGTGTATTGCAGATGAAGGGTGGATTGATTACAGTCGTAACACCTACAGAGGGATTTCCTCCGAGGAAAAAAGTACAAGACTTCGACAACTAGCCTCCAATTTGAACACGGAAGCCTATTGCTTGAACAATTAGCTCGGCTTTCACCTTTTCGAATCAGTTACTGTGCGCAGATTTTATTCTGTGGATGCTATTGCGGTTATCCGCGCAAGCTCTCAAGCCACCTGTCAAATGTTGTATAGATTGCAACGCTGTTATGGCCTAGAACACGTCCAGTCCACAGTCAACGGCCTTTGTAACGAAATTGTATAAATTGAAAGTCGGCAATTCATTGACTCCCGATCTGTCCAGCCAGAAATTAGTTCTGGTTATCTTGATTCCCCGCGGAAACCCCGGGAAGTGAAATAGTGCATGTTCACTGCGATAAACAGGCTATGTTTTACTGGTAAAATAGGACCCAGTCACCAATGCTTGGTAAGTGTAAACACTTTCTAAAATGGGCAACATAGTCTATTAATGCTCATCTCTGGTCTTTATTTGATAACTCATGTTGTGGTCATGATTAGCCATTGTGCAAAAATGAGACCTCAAACACCAGTAAATAAATATAAATGATAATAATCTCCCTTGATATGCAACGCAATACAATGTAATAGAATTGTACGTCGGGAGGGAGGGGGCACCTGTCTTGGGCAGGTACCCTAAGCATCAGATGACAAATGTCTAGGTAGACAGGCAGCTAAAAATCACGTGTAAAAAAACATTGCCAAGGTAAATTCAGCGGATTTAGTTTTCGCGGAAAGAATACCCATGATACACTTTTTTCAAGGCAATAAATGGCAGTTGTGGCTGTATGAACACCTAAAGGTTAAAACTCGAGTAACATGTTTTAAGCTGTTCTATAAAGATATTTCAGAACACGTTTTTAATGAAATGAATTGGCTAATAGTACTCGACAATAAAATTGGTTACAAAACTTAAAATCGACAATCTGTTAAAACATTTTTAATTTATTTGATCCACAAACAGCCGGCTGATTGGAGATGTCGACACAGTTACGTGCTTCAGTTCCGTGTTCCTGGAAAATTGTAATGCGTCCCAGTCTTGAAAGATTAGTACGTTCACGTTGCATTAAATAGATATTTTGGGTACATCTACAGATCAAGAATTCTTTCATTTTCTAACCCTTGAGCAAGGCATTTAACTCTTAATCCGCTGAGTATTTTCAAGACCTGTTTTCATCAAATCTAGTCATGGCTGCTTTGATTATGTATTGTACATTTGAGTGTAACAAGGCGTCACCTTGAATGCTAAAGTGTTGCAGATGATCACTCACATCTGTTATCTATAGCTTAGTTGACAGCCGTAAAGTCTTTCTCGCCTTTGTCGTCAGACAGCGATTTTATTGAAAGCAAAGCACAGAAATAATAAACCAGTCTCTGAGATCTACCAGAAGAATAGTTTTGCTGCCAAATGCTGTTTTTGTTGCCAAATTAACTGGTAGAGTGCTGGAAGCCCATTTTTGGGCTTTATTCTGATGTGTCGTTACCACAACTTAAAGGCAACATTTTCTTCTTGGATGTTGTTCATATCACCTTTGAAGTGAAATTATTTAGTCTGTTAGGATTTGCCCTGTTACAATTTATGGGAGAGTGCCTATTGCACTCTCCCATAAATTGTAACAAGGCAAAGATGTGTTCAAATTTAGATTACCAAAACAAAACTAATTCAGCACCCCACCAGTTAATAAGTTTACTGGGAAACTATGTCGTATACGAAAGACCTTATGGGCGAGTATAGTGACATCAAGAGATCATTTAAAATAGGATGTATTCTACCTTCCTATTGCGGAATTTCACATCCGAGTTTCGCCAGAGATGGTACTGGAATGTGCTTGGAATACCATTCGGTTTGCTTTACTATTTTTTCATTTTCATTTGTTGTGTACAGTTCCCGTGGCAATTGTTGGAACTTGTTGCTTGTTCTATTTGGAAGCGGACAGCATTTAACCGCTACCCCAGGGATCGAAACGAGATGGGCAGTATGTATGAAAAACTGCCACGTTTCTGGTTTCTAAGGGTGGATTGGTTGAAAATCATCAATTATTTCCGCTGAATCTACAAGAAGTTGTGAATATCACTTGTATTTTGAGATTTGTTTTGTAAGATGACTGGTGGTAAAGATAAGCTGCTGAGTTATGCGGATATTTTTGTGTATGCAGTACGAATTTAGGGCTTCCTAACCGTGTGATACATTACCTCCATAATTCGACAGTAAACATTCATCTGTTGAAACGTTAACTCACTGAATCCATTTCGAAGCTGGTAAACTTTGTTCTGAAAAAGTTAATAGGGCTGGTGAATGATTAATTCGCTGAAAGGTTTTAACGAGATGAGCTCCATACATCAAAAACATATAGGTAAAATTTGAAGATATTTGGATACAGAAATGTGACAGCAACGTTTACTATGACGTTGACGGGATAGGTTATTGCCTCATTCAAGTTTCAGCTTTGTTTCCCCAAAATGCCGTTGTGAAATTAGGTTTTGGATATGTAGTTTCTGCATCCTTTGGGCAGTACTCCTGTGTTACTAGTTGATTAATTTCCGAACTTCCGGTGACTGAAGTATAGAAGTCTTGCGCGTGTAATGGTGCTCGTGTCGAAGTTATGACCCGCCCGCAGGAGTTTAGAAAAGTTTTAGAATAGCTCATGTTACAGAGAAAGGTGCAATAGAAACTAATTGCATGCAGATATGAATCAGCTATCATCTTTCTGTTCCATTCAGGCGTTTTCTTATACCCGCTTCTAAAAGGAAAAGACATTTGTTATTGTTCGGGAAAAAAATATTTGTTTTCTTTCTCCTTTTCTTACACTTTACAAGAGCGGTATTCTCGAGAACGCTCTTACGGCATTCGTTAAAACTTGGCAAGGTCGTAGACGGCAAAACTGTCTTAAGAAGCTTTTGACTTTGGGCGTTAACTTTCTTCTTCCAAAACGCCCGACTTTTTATTGTCCAATATCTCCGTCCAAATGGGCGAATGATCTGACATTTTCTCAAATTTGGCACAAGTGTTTCCAATAACTGGTAACAAACGTTTACCAAAATTATTTTTTCTGCCACAATTTACTAAAACATCGAAAATAGGCCTAAAAATCGAACATTTTGGCCTACAATTTTTGGACGGTGAATTCGCAGAACACCAGTAATGGACTGAATAGTAAGAATGTAATATATCATTGTAATAAATGCAAAAAAATCCGACTTTATTCATTGTCGAAAATGTCCGCCAAACGAGGTAAAAAACGCCCAAATTTTCATTGACCAGTATCTCCTGGTCTGAATGGACTGATGACCTGAAATTTTCAGATTTGTCATAAATACAGTTTTCCATAACCAACTGGTAACAAAAGTGTACCCAAATTATTTTTTCTGCCGAAAGTTTCCAAAACAAAAACATAGGCCTGAAAATCGGAATTTTGGTCTACAATCTCGGCATTGTGAATTTGCAGAACACTAGTAATGGGCTGAATAGTAAGAATGTAATGTATCAATGCCATAAAGACAAGAGAAATTTCGTTTTTAATCGCACTGTGTCCAAAATGGCCGCCAAGCAAGATCATTTTCAAAAGCCAAGATCTCATAACTGACAAATGATGGGTTAACATATTACATCAGTGTTCTTCGTGATCCTAGTGGAATGACATATATCCAAAGATGCTGGGCGAGTAACTGTCACTCCCTAACGTCATAACTCCACACATTCAGGTTTGAAGACGGGTAGGGGGCGCGGTGGCGTTGCGGTCACCCGTTAGCTCCCCGAAATTAAGCAACGTCGAGCCCTGTTAATCCTCGGACGGGTGACCGTCTTGGCGATCGATTCGGACTTCTGTGTTGTGTCCTTGGGCAAGGCACTTAATCCAGAGTGTCGACATGGGGCCAGGATGACGTAGTGCACTAAGGCATACTGCACGTAGATGGAGCGCATGTCTTCAACAAATCTGACCCTGCCTGTGCTGCAGTGCGGCGTTAAGATGCTGGGGAGCTGGCAACTGCTCGTCTGTTATCTTGTAAGTGTGAATAAAATTGTCAAGTGCATGTTTTGAAAAAAATATAAAATATTGGTGATAACTGTCTTCTGGAAAGTGTGAGAACATTAAAATTAGGTGGAGGCAAATAAAAGTAGGTCTATTTTGTTGAGTGCGAAACCGGACAGAAGTGCAGGGAGCAGTAATTTTGAAAGCAAAAATCACATAGCGACCTATACTTTTTGTGTATTTTTTTCATGAGGTGATAACTTTAGTGGATATGGGGGTTTTCCTGAAATGTGTTTGATGAGGTGGAGAGAGATGAGAAGGTTTGTACTGTGGCCAATGTAAAAAAAAAACACTATTGTAACCTAAAGCAGTTTTTCACAATATTTGCATGGAATACTAAAATCCTTAATTCCTGATTCTGAACTCCTCCCCCCCCCCCCAAAAAAAAAAAAATAGAGGCGTTTTGGAACCACATGTTCTTAAAATTCAGGGAAAAAAGTGGTCTGGGGCAGGGTGGGAGGGACTCTATATTGTGGAGGGGTGCTAAGACCTCATCTGGCTATGGATATATGCAGGTCTATTGGCCAGATGGAAGTGTCCGCGGTGAGAAGGTGCACCGAATGTCATATTTGGTGCATCATCGGTTGATAAAACATGAACTACCACAATATGGGGGTGCAGTCATCTCTATGCAGTCAAAACTTGTATTAACCCTCAGCATCCTTTTTTCGAAACTCATTAGCATAATCAGGAGAGGATTCACTGCTTTATGCAAGGTAGTTGCTCGGGTTTGCACATGCCACCCTGTATAATGCCTTAAAAATTCTCATCTGCTGAGGACGATATCATCTTCGAACTTTTAACTTTTACTTCTTGATTCTTCTCTGTAAGGGTGGTCCTTAATTTTTGGGTTTAAAGGAGGGGTCAAAATCATATCTTTTTTATATAATAAAAGTTTGCTAGCACCACATATTTGACACATCATTGTGAAATTTGCTTGTGACATTCGCGACATTTTGATATTTTTTGGTGGGTATGATTGAGGAAATGTATTGAGATGGCCCCCAGTGTTTACATTAGCTCTCTTGACAGGCAGATGTTTCGTGACAGTCATGGAAAGCATGTACCCCTTGATTTTCAAGTTGTCGTGTACTGTGTACTGTCTACATGTACATGACATGTGTAGGGTATTCAGTCTTTATTTCAACACAAACCCATGTGATTTAATGATTGAATATGGCAAATGCAAGAAGACATTTGTCTGAAACAGAAATGTGACGGGCTGTGGGAATGGTTGAGCAAGGGGCTACCCGTCGTCGGATTGGTGAAGCCCGTGGTGTGCACCATACGGTGATCACCAGATCCTGGGCACAATTTCAGCAGTAAGACGGCATGGTGGCAGAGGCAGGGCAACATCTGCAGCTGAAGACCGGTTTTCAATCATTCCGGCCCGTAGGAACCGCTTTGCCACAGCAACCTAGCTTCGCAGTGACCTTCAGAATGCATCCGGAGTAAATCATTCGACGCAGACTATCCGGGTAAGGTTGCATAAAGGTGGTCTCCGAATGATAAAACCATGTATTCGCATTCCGCTGTCCCAGAAGCACCGCCAGGCACGATATGAATGGGTCATGGACAACAGATAGGCGTTCTAGGGTATAGGGAAGACCAGGAGAGCGATTCCATGCAGCCAACATTGCTGAGCATGACCGCTATGGTGGAGGGTCAATCATGGTCTGGAGCGGCATCAGCTGGGATGGACTGTATGCAGGTGTAGTGGTGATAGATTCATTCTGATGGACGATAATGACAGTTTTCGTTTTGCCCATGCTGTCTGGGAGTACCGACAGAGGGAGGGGACTGAGCCTATGGACTGGCCAGCAAGATCCCCTGACCTCAATCCAATCGGACATATATGGAATGACTTGCAGCTTGCAATTTCAGCCAGTCCAGTCCAGCCAAGAAGTGTCCAGGAGCTTGGAGCCATGCTGGTTCAAGAATTGAACATCCCCACAAAGGACCACCAGGAACGTGATTGGGAGCACGAGAAGGCATTGTCAAGCTGTAATTAACAGGAATGGGTCTCGTGCTGATATTGAAGCCATACCAGTTTCTAGCACTCAACCAGTTGAAAAAAAAACTACTATTTTTTTGTTTTGTAATGATTTAAGTACAGAAATTAAGATTTTATTTGTGTTTGACATTATTTGTTTAGCCATGGAAAATGTATATTTTTGGTAAAAGGGGAAATTTTTCAACATGCCAAAAAGTTGACTGAGTGAACTTGTGTGGCTAAAATATCGAGTATGACACTCATTACTGTTAATTACAGCTCGACAACGCCTCATGTTCCCAGTTAGGTTCCTGGTGGTCCTTTGAGGGATGTTCCATTCTTGGACCAGCATGGCCCCAAGCTCCTGGACACTTCTTGGCTGGACTGGACGGGATGAGATTGCAAGCTAGCAACTCATTTTAGACATGTTCGATTGGATTATGGTCAGGGAATCTTGCTGGCCAGCCCATAGGCTCAGTCCCCTCCCCCTGTCGGTACTACCAGACAGCATGGGCAACACGAGGACGGGAATTATCATCCATCCGAATAAATCTTTAACCCACTGCACCTGCATACAATCAGACGTGGACATCCGGGATCTCAGCAATACAACGCCGTGCAGTCAATGTACCACACGGCTCTGTACTTCCATCCCTGTTGATGCCGCCCAGACCATGATTGACCTTCCGACATTGCGGCCATGCTTAGCAATGTTGGCTGCATGGAATCTCTCTACTGGCCTTCTCCATACCTTAGAACGCCCGTCTGTGTGGTCCAGGCAATACCTTGACGCATCTGTAAAAAGGACAGGTGGTCAATCTTCTCTGATCCATCCAACGTGGTCCATGGCCCCTTCATATCGTGCCTGGCGGTGCCTCTGGGACAGCGGAATGCAAATACGTGGTTTTCTCAATGGGAGACCACCTTCGTGCAACCTTACCCGGATAGTCTGCGTCGAAACATTTACCCTGAATGCATTCTGAAGGTCACTGCGAAGCTGCGTTGCTGTGACAAAGCGGTTCCTGCGGGCCTGAATGATGAAAAGACGGTCTTCAGCTGCAGATGTTGCCCTGTCTCTGTCATCACCATGCCGTATTACTGGTGTGCTATACTGCTTAAATCTTGCCTATGCTCTGGTGATCGGCGTATGATGCACACCAAGGGCTTCACCAACCTGACGATGGGTAACCACCATCCCTACAGCCCTCATATTTCTGCTTCAGACAAATGTTTTCTTACATTTGCCATATTCAATCATTAAATCACAAGGGTATGTATTGAAATGAAGATTGAATTCCCTACACATGCCATGTATATGTTGACAGTGCACGAAAACATCATGAAAATCAAGGGGTACATGCTTTACATGACTCACGAAAGGTCTGCCTGTCAAGAGAGCTAATGCAAACACTGGGGACCATTTCAATACATTCGTCAATCATATCCACCAAAAAATATCGCAAATATGTCACAAGCAAATTTCACAATGTGTCAAATATTTGGTGCTTAGCAAACATTGAGTAGTTTTTTTGTAGTAGTATTTTATAGACAATGTGTGAAAAGGTAAATAAAAACTCCGGAAAAAGTGTTGGGTCCATATGGGTGGGAGTGTAATAAGTTATCGTGGTTTAAGGTCCCTTTCGTGTTTTTCAGCTACCTCATGACCGCAACATAGGGATGAAGTCGGATCTAGCCCAACGTTCAAACCTATGCTGCCCACTTCAGAGTACTTCAGCCCAAGCGTTGGTCCCAGGTACCTATACAGATGTTTGGGTCAGTTGTAGATATTCCAATCGGCACGTACTTCATCTTGAAAACATCATAATATAATTAGTGGAACTAAGTGACTTTATCATAAAACAGATTTGTTGTCTTATTTATTGGTGTTAAAGGGGAAGTCCAACCTAACTTTGGTCAAATTTCATGTAATTGTCTTCCAAGTCTAAAAAAGGCCTAAAATGAATAACCCTAATAAATTGTATACCAGAATGTTTTGAATGAAACATAGAACATGTGGAAACTGGCATTTGCCATGGAAGTGCTGCCATGTGGTAGATAGCACCGCCTGAACGTCTGCGATGGCATAAGTAACCGACCAGATCTTGGACAATAAAATACCTTAAATTTGTTGAATAGTTAAATTCTGCAATCCTTCTAGTCCATACTCGGAGAAATTTTATCGTTCTTGCATGGAACAGACCACGAGACAAACTGTAATTTAGGATGCCTACGTTTTTTCAAAGGGCTGCCATTTTTCTTGTGTTTGTTTACCTTTTATGAAGTTCACCAAGGGTCAAATCCACACAGTTCAGAAGATTAAGTATGGAGTCATGAGAGAGTGCATCACTGAAAAATGAATCTCCAATGTGGCTTTTGTGAGTCTGCTGTGACCATACCCCGCCCCCCCCCCCCCCAATCCTGTGCCATTTTGCATGAGATCTGTATCGAATTGGTAAAATACGATGAGAGTGATGCACCAAAAAAGGGGTGAACTGCCAAACTTCCTTATTTAGTGTTATGTCTCTATTTCTGGTGTTGCGTGAGCAGTGACAGATGCCAAGAGTGTCATTTGAATGTTCAAGTGTGGCCCAAACAAACAATGACCTGTCCTGCGTGCTGAATACTTTCACCAATCAGCTACACTTTGATATCCTGGCTTCCAATTCATTTATGTTCAAGCTCTGGTATGCTTCTTTTGTTTTTGAACTATCGGCCTTCCGTAGTTGCTGTTTGAGGAGGCTTGACGGTTTTTTCATGAGCTTTAAGAACATTAATAACTGATCTGCTTACCAATACTAATTTTATGAGCAGAGGGTTACCGGCCTGAACAATATCGGAATTATGTTGGTTATTAAATTCATTTATCTAAACACTCATGACACGTTGTGGTCTCATTTCGATAATTCGTGTGAATTCTTGTCCTGCCAAGCGGAATGTCTCTATTTTTGTCCAGTGTCAACAGATTTCCGCAACCTTTTGGTGCTAACAGCGCTCAAAATTGACATTGATCCGTCTTATCCACAATGCGGTTGGGTGAGGGAGATATTTAAATGTACGATGGTATGACATTTCTCTTGGTCTTTTTTTCGTAGCAGACTTCATCAAGCCTTCTTTACGTCACTAACAGTCCAGCGACAGTAAAAATTGTTCGTAAATATACGATTGTGGCGACGGTGATGTATGTTGATGTGAATATTTTTGTTTTCAAAATATAATTGTCCATTTTTATGTTCTGATCATCGTCACCAACCAAATAATAGTTCGAATTGGTGGCGTATTAAACCCCTGCTGACACTTGCGTCACATTGTACAGTTTTAGAATTCAACAGCACAACTATGGACTGTATCTCGCATTTATCACATTGTCAGTTGAATATTTTCCTATGAATGTATCGTGAGTTGTCAAAAACAGCCGTGAAATGTTTGCAGATTTCAGATCGTTGGAAATGAAATCATTTCACAACTTCACCTAAAAACCCACCTGCGTACAAAAATGAAGCGTTTGTGGTCATCCATTTTCACCTGAGCATTATCACCACGTTGATGATGAAATGATGAATATGCTTTTTCCGAGTATGGAGTCTTATTCACAACTGAGACATTCGAATTACCGATCTATTCCATATTAATCCTGACGGTCACTTATGCGGCTGGCAATTTCTTTATCAAAAGCAAAAAAAAAAAAATTTTTTAATTTTCGAAAGTAGATAAATTTGGGTTTTGTATACTTATTATTTGGTATATAATATTGTCGTTATTGACCACTTTTTTAATTCGTACTTTGGGCATTTTTTTGTAAATTTTCCCAATGCCCTAAGTTACGTTGGACGACCCCCTTAAGGTCAGATATTTCTGCACAATGGCTTATGACCACAGCAGTTTTATGGCTGGAGGAAGCTTGAGTACTCGCAGAGCAACGGCCAGCTCCAAAATCATACTAACTCCACACAAGCAGGGAAAGCATTGGTTGCACAGAGTTGCACTATTGACATGCAGCACGCGCCACCACGTGGGCAATGGGGATGAAGTGTCTTGCCCAAGTACACAACGGAGTTGCCGCAGGTGGGAATCGAACAGAGGACCTCTCGGCTTGCATCCTGCAACACGACCTATTGAGACATGCGCCTCCTTGTGTCTTTATAACATTTAGAACACAAGAATCTTTAAAAAAAAATCAATGATTGGATCAAATCGAATCTCGATCGTCGAATGAGAGTGTTTATGGTGTTTTTTTTTGGAATATTTTGGTTGGTCTGAAAAGTGAACCCTTTGGATTCGCTTTCCCGACCAAAAATATTTCATTTGACCGAATCAGCTACTTAAGAACATTACTGTTTCCAAACCAAAAGAGCGTCAGGTTCGTTTCGGAATTTGACTGATGGCTTGGAATTGTATCTGTATGGCTACTATAGGTGAGAGCCTAGTATTTATAGCAGTTTAAGGTCCCGCACAATGGCCAATCGTGACAGCAACATGGAGATAGTCAAGTTTAGCCAATCATTTATATGCAAGTTGCCCATTTTAAAGGACTTCCACCCCAAGCATTGGTGACTGGGTCCTATTTTACCAGAAAAAGTGAGCTCGTTTACCGCAGTAAACGAGCACTGCTTTTCCCGTAGTTTCTATGGGGAGAGAGCATGTACTGATTGCACTAACACTTTGGTCGGCCGCTGATTTGTCACCATTCTTGTTTACCCTTCCTGCCTTCCTATTCCCACGCTTCTCGCCATCCAACAGTGAGACGAACTGCTTGATGACATCCCTTGCCTCATTCTTCCCACACTCTCCGATTAGCATAGTAACCCATTGAGTCTCGCTAACCACGTGTCCTTCATTCTTCCATCCCAGTTAATCTTATTCTTAAAGTGTACCAAGGTCTCCACCACGCCAACATTACACATCTGGCACTCCTTTTCACCGCTGTTCCCCAGGGACCGGGACCTCCGCTTGAACAGGGACCCCTTTCCCCAAAAGGTGCCATCAAGGTACTCTTCAGGACCAAGCTTCATTCTCACGCAGGCCACCCATAGACCTCTTGATCCCCAGCATTTTCGCTAGCCCCTCTTCGCTTTCTAACACTTGCACTATATTGTCTGCAAACAATAGCCCTGAGATATTCAAGTCCCCAACTGCTATCCCCTCGTCGCTTTGCCGGAGTTCATCTCCTAAACCTCCGATGTACAATGCAAAAAGAATTGGTGAAAGGATACACCCCTGCTTTAGGCCTATTTCCACATGCACACGTTTTATGTTACCCAGGCTAAGTTCACTTTGTACATCTTTATATAATGCTTTCAGAATTTCAACAAACTCGCCTTCCAATCCCAGAGACCCAAGCTTTCGCCACATACCCTCCCTCATTACTCTATCGCATGTCTTTTTAACATCCAGAAAGGCCATGCACATCTTTTTCTTTGCTTCCTCAGATTCTATCATTTGGGATATCGTGAAAGGTGTTCAGTGACTGCTTCCCATCCTGAAGCTATTTTGAATCTCGCCCCCAAAAAACATTCTCAATCACATCCTCTAATCTCCCATACAGGACTTCACAGAAAATGTTTCCAATGTTGCAACTAACAGATCCCTCGATAATTATCCAAACAGTCTCCCCAAACACCTTTTTGTGAATAAATGTCACTTTGCTTTCTCTCCACTCTTGAGACCACTTGGTTTTTATATTGCTAAATTGAAAAGATCAGTTAGGCTTTCCGAGTTCCTCTCGCTCCCTTTGAGAAACTCGTTAGGAATTTCGCTAACACTGAAAATCAATATAACCGAGTCATTTGCACTGTAAATTATATAGCATCATTTCAGTTGCCGAAAAAATTGATCAAAACATCTTTTACATTACAAAACTTAAATGCCTTACGTATGTAAGGTGTAGGGCGTGTCATTTGGATACGGAAAGGGACAAAGGAATCTATTGATGTACTTAATTACGCCCTTCGTATTGATATAGGATGGTATGACTACTTGACAAAGTTAACCTTCCATCGTTTTGTTGCGATTGTTTAGTGTTATTAGAAAACTTGTGCACCTGCAAGTTGGTCTTTCTTGGAAGAAAACGTCGAGAGAGAATATCGTCACTGCATCTGGATAGCAATTGAACCTTTATTTGGAATGTATCATGAGATAATATTGTGTTTTAAACTCCAATATGTTAGTTTGGTGGACGTTGGTCCATAACGAGCTCAAGATGCATTAATGGAAAGATTCAACACCGGAGCTCGTTCCAACATTTACCTATGATTTGAGAAAAAAAGATTTGTACGGAGAAATTTATTTTCTATTGACACCTCAATGAGCTGGACAACACGGGAGGCAGGACATTTACTGGGGTTTAACTGCACAATAAGTCGACAGCCAAAGTCACCTAGAGTCGGTCAGGAAGCCAGAGTACCCGTAGAGAACCACTGAGTAACTGCCTGACTCCCCAACGTACTAAATCAACACAAGCAATGGTTGAAAACAAGTGCACCATCGACGAGCATTAAGACTTAGTACACAGCGCCACCGTGCACCCATGTGGGCAATCGGGATGAAGTGCCTTGCTCAAGGACAACAAAGTTGTCCCTGGAAAGGATCAAACCGTGGATCTTTCGGTTTGAATTCCTATCTCGTAACCACAGCCATCGCACTCTCGGAAGACGGAACAAAGAGGCCTCGGTAATAGACTGGCCACATTAGTCATCTATAGATTAGCAGTTTTCATCCAGCCTATTCTTAATATATTGTGGGGGATTGGGCATTTTTATCTCTTTGGGAAGTTCCCGGATCAGTGAAAACATGAGTTCATCTGTCCATAAGTCTCTTAATTCGGTTGCTTTCTCACGACATGCTTGACTGGGAAACCCAAGAGATTTTGACATGAAAGGGAGACGACACTTGCAAACAAAATTCTTTAACTATTTCAATTTTTTTCGCATCAAAAGCATAGCGTATGGCACTTCATTGGAATGAGCTCAAGCTAATTACAATGAGGGGTCATAAATTTTGTTTTTGAGACAAAAAATGAAAAAACATAACTAATAATTTTTTTGTGAATGGCGCTGGCCGGGTTTGACCATTACGTTGGGTAAAAGGTTAATTCAGTTGCAGCAATACGACTCGTCTACACACTAGTTTTCAGAAACCACAAAAAGACATCCAATGCTTATTTTCACCAAACTTTATTCTTTTGATGACGTTCTGTGCGCAGTGAGAAGCTGATAATTGTCCTAGCCAGCCATTCTTATTTCCAAATTACAATTATTTGGGTAGAGTACTGAAAGAAATCTTTGTACTTTAGATCGGACGGATTTCCAGTGCTCAAGAGAAGTTCTTATCATAATTGGGCATATCTCCTAATCGTTGCTTCTCTTAAAATGACGAACTGTTCCCATTAAAACGTCTTTGGGAGGTTCGCACATTCAAGTAAAAATAAAATTGGCATTTTCAAGGAGTCTCCCGAACAAACGTTTAGGAGATTCGTGTAAAAATACCATTAATATATTACAAACCCAACTAATGATTACTAAACCACGTGACATATCACAAAGTATCTTAACCCTTTGAAACGACAAGGCCATTCTATTGTTTCTAGGATCCTGATAAGACCTTAAACTGGAGTTGCTACATGAATTTGTGATTGACCAAGATTTTCAACGAGTCCCAAGATTGATCTTCCAGGTAACGAATATAGGACTGGCATGGAATATATACTGGCAATTAAATGTTGAGTCGCCTTTATCGTATTCTACTGGTAAACATCTGGACGTTCCAAGTTTCATCTTGGATTATTATACCACAGGGCTTGAAATTCGAATTGATTCAAATGATTCTCGCAAGAAAATCGAGAATGAACTGATTATTTTGCAATAATGTTCATTTGAGTTGGCGTAGATTCGTTATGTGTCCCCCGTATCAGGCATAGTGTATTCTTTTACTTTATAACTTGTCTAGTAGTTTTGGCCGCCTGTATAGAAACTAACGCCAAGGCAAAAGACCAAAAAAAAGCCTGCTTGTTGGAACAAGTGTTTCACATGTACGTATATAAAAGAAAGTCGACAGAATGGGAACGAGGCCCACAAGCTCCAAGCTACAGCATGTATATATACTATTTATACCATGATTACCTATTTCTTCTATACTTGAAAAGCTCATGACATAAATTTTAGTTTTACACACCAACTGTGTTGAACACGACAGCAAAGGGATTTCAATAGTTGAAATTTACACCTACAGTGGAACTACATCCAAGATGACCTTTGGTGACGTCGACCTGAATGTGAGCTTGTCTAAATTTAACGCATGTCGCCTCGCGACTAGTGAAATGAAAGTGGCAATTGGGACTTGGGACAATCGTGGCCTTAGTGCCTAACGACAGACCCCTATGGTCGTCTGCTAGCTGTGGCCGTCCTTTCTCCACTTCCCCCACCTTGTCTCCCGGGCGGGCGAGCCTTTGTGGCCAGTCTGGCTTCTCTTCCAGGCGGTTTGGTGACGCTCTCCCTTGGCTTGTTCGACCTGGGCTATGGCCTACCAATTCAGAAAATACCGCGTAAAGGACGGATGTAATGGGTTTCATGTCCCAATAAACATGTGCTACACATCACGCCCGCGAGAAAAGTATGACAAATCTGAAAATTTCAGGTCATTAGCCCATTCGGACCAGGATATTGGTCAATGAAACAGCGTTGTTTTCACCGTTTGGTGGCCATTTTGGACTCATTGCGGATAAAATAGTAATTTATTTTGCATTTATGATAATGATACATTATTTTCTTACTATTCAATCTATTACTGATGCTCTGCAAATTCACAGTACCGAGATAGGCCTAAATTTTTATTTTTTTTCAATCCAATTTTTGACCTTGTCAAATTTTGGTAGAAAATAATTTTGGTAAACTTTTGTTACTAGTTGGTTATAGAAAAGTATTTATGACAAATCTGTCAAAATTTCAGGTCATTAGTTCATTCGGACCAGGAGATATTGGTCAATGAAAATTGAGGAGTGTTTGCCACGTTTGGCGGCCATTTTGGGATTATTGTGGATATAATCGAATTTTTTCTTGCATTTATAATAATGATACATTACTTTCTTACTATTCATTACATTACAGGGGTTCTGCTAATTCATAGTCCCCGAGATTGTAGGCCAAAATGTTCGATTGTCAGGCCTATTTTCGATGTTTTAGAAAACATAATTTTCGTAAACATTTTTGTAACAAATCGGAAAATTTCAGGTCATTCGGACTAGGAGATATTGGTCAATGAAAAAAGTTGGTCGTTTTGGCAAAAATAAGTAAACGCCCAAAGTCAAAAGCTTGTTAAGACAAAGTATAACCGTCTATGACCTTGCCAAGTTTTAGTGAGGGCGGTCTCGAGAATTCCGCTCTTGTAAAGTGTTAGGAAAGAAAAAAAACAATTTCCCGAATAAATGTCTTCCTTTTAGGAAAATCCAAATAAAAGACGACTTAAGAAAACGCCTGAATTGGACAGAAAAAGGTTAGCTTATACCTGCACACAATTAGTTTATGTTGCACCTTTCTACTTCAACATAAGCTATTGTTCCAAAACTTTTCTAAAGAGAATTCAGTTGTATACAATCATGAGAACCAAAACACACAGGCAGGCACGCACACACAGGCACGCACGCACAGGCACATACATACATTATATGTATGTATGTATGTTTGTGTGTGGTGGGGTGTGTAGGGGTGAGTATGTGTCTAGACATGTGCCCAAATGAATATATACCACTCCGTTTGCTAAGCACCACGTATATCCAACTACCTGTTTATGTTTTAGTTGAAATATTGTTATGAAAAGTGGATATATTTTTTATTTAATTAAATCTTTAATGATTTAAGAACAGAAATTAAGATTTTGTTTGTGGTTTACATTATTTTTTAGCTTTTGAAATACGATAACCAAGAAAAATTGATATTATTGCTAAAAGAGAACATTTTGCAATAAGCCAAAACGTTGACTGAGCTAACTGGTATGAGACCCATTACTGTTAATTACAGCTTGACAACGCCTTCTCATGTTCCCAGTTAGGTTCCAAATGGTCATTTGTGGGATGTTGTTCCATTCTTGGACCAGCATGGCACCAAGCTCCTCGACACTTCTTGGTTGGACTGGACAGACTGAAATTGAAAGCTGCAACTCATTCCAGACATGTTCGATTGGATTGAGGTCAGGGGATCTTGCTGGCGAGTTCATACGCCCAATCCCCTCCCTCTGTCGGTACTTCCGGGCAACATGAGGACTGGCATTATCGTTCATCAGAATGAATCTATCATCCACTGCACTTGCATACAATCTGACGTGGGCATCCAGGATCTCATCAATATACCGCTGTGCAGTCAATGTACCACGGTTAAAGACACAGAGCTCTGTACGTTTATCCTAGCTGATGCCTCCCCGATCGTTATTGACCCTCCACCATAGCGGTCATGCTCAGCAATGTTGGCTACAATGAATCGCTCTCCTGGTCTTCTCCATGCCCCAGAACGCTTATCTTTGTTGTCTAGGCAGTACCTCGACTCATCTGTAAAAAGGACAGGTCGCATATCTTCTCTGGTCCATCTAACGTGATCCATGGCCCATCCAGATCGTGCCTGGTGGTGGTTCTGGGACAGCTGAATGCGAATACATGGTCTTCTCGATCGGAGACCACCTTCGTGCAACCTTGCCCGGATAGTCTGGTCGAAGCATTTACCCGGGATGCATTCTAAGGTCACTGCTAAGCTGGGTTGCTGTGTCAAAGCGGTTCCTACGGGTATGAATGATCAAAAACCGTCCTTCAGCTGCAGATGTTGCCCTGTCTCTGCCATCACCATGTCGTCTGACTGGAGTGCATACTGCTAAAATCCTGCCCAGGCTCTGGTGATCACCGTATGGTGATCACCGTATGGTGATCACCGTATGGTGCACACCAAGGGCCTCACCAACCTGACGATGGGTAGCCCCTCGTTCCCCCATCCCTACAGCCCACCACATTTCTGCTTCAGACAAATGCCTTCTTACATTCGCATTCGCCATATTCAATCATTAAATCTCAAGGGTTTGTTTTGAAATGAAGGCTGAATACCCTCCACATCTCATGTATACGTTAACAGTAGACGAAAACATGAAAATCAAGGGGTACATGATTTCCATGACTGTCACGAAAAGTCAAGTCAAGAGAGCTAATGTAAACACTGGGGACCATCTCAATACATTCATCCATCATATCCACCCAAAATATTGCAAATGTGTCAAGAAAAATTTCACAATGATGTGTCAAATATGTGGTGCTAAGCAAATTTTGAGTAGTGTATGTGTGTGTGTACATATGGCTGAGGGTCAGTGTGTTGAGAGTTGAGAAGAGTTAGCATGGAGCATAAAACATTACGGAAATCGCAAATATATATTTATCATATTATCAAAGGAATTTGAAGCATGACCGGATAGTCTATTGCTGATGTTTTGCCAAATGTGAGTGTTATGGTAACCTGCGTCGGTGGTCATATTGTTCACTATTTGTATATTGATACCCATGCAATCTGCTCCAATGCGGACGATTTATTGCAATAAATGAAGTTCTAGCTTCGGCACGATCACAACTACACGAGCAAGAAGACTATACTTCACCGGTCACCGGACGTTCGAATATTAATGAATGAATGAGTAAATGAAGTAGTGCCAAAACCTGAGTACTGCCCAACGGATGCAGAAACTAGATATCCAAAAACTAATTTCACAACGGCATTTTGGGGAAACAAAGCTTAAACTTGAATGAGGCAATCACCTATCCCGTCAACGCCATAGAAAACGTTGCGGTTATATTTCTGTATCCAAATATCTTCAAATTTTGCCTTTATGTTTTTGATGTGTGGAACTCATCTCGTTAAAACATTTCAGCGAATCAACCTTTCACCAGCCCTATTAACTTTTTCAGTACTAAGTGTAACAGCTTCGAAATGGAATTCAATGAGATAACTTTTCAACAGATGAATGTTTGCTGTCAAATTGTAGAGATAATTTATCACACGGTCAGGAAACCCCAAATTCGCACTGCATACACAAAAATTTTTCCATAACTCAGCAGCTAATCTTTACCACCAGACATTTTAAAAATAAATCTCAAAATACAAGTGATATTCACAACTTCTTGTAGATCCAGCGGACATAACTGATGATTTTCAACCAATCCACCCTTAGAAACCAGAAACGTGGCAGTTTTTCATACATACTGCCCATCTCGTTTCGATCCCTGGGGGTAGCGGTTAAATGCTTTCCGCTTCCAAATAGAACAAGCAACAAGTTCCAACAATTGCCACGGGAACTGTACACAACAAATGGAAATGAAAACTAGTAAAGCAAACCGAATGATATTCCAAGCACATTCCTGTACCATCTCTGGCGAAACTCTGAAATTCCGCAATACGAAAGTAGAATACTGCCCATTTTAAATGATCTCTTGATAATCACAATACTCAGCCATAGGGTTTATGGAAAACAAAATAATTTCCCAGTAAAGGTGTTAAAAAGTAATTTGGCACCACAAACACAGCATTTGGCAGCAAAAATATACTTCTGGTAGATCTCAAAGACCTTTGTGGTTTATTATTTGTGCGTTCCTTTCAATAAAATCGCTGCCTGACGACAAAGGCGAGACAGACATCACGGCTGTCAAGTAAGCTATATATAACCGATGTGAGTGATCATGGCCCTTTTACAGGTCAACGGTAGTTTGTCTCGGGCGTTCACCCCCTATTTAGGGGGACCCCGGTGGGTGGACCCCGGAAGTGACGCCATGTCACGTGACCCAATGGCGCTATGTGTTATGGTAACCTGCGTGGGTGGCCATGTTGTGACATCCCCATAGTGATGTGTGGTGTTAGTGCGCATGCGCAGCGCGTGTTGGGATGATACGTGTTTCCTTCGTCCATTTTGTATACTGGATGCCGCCATCTTGGTTTCTGTGTTAGCACGTGGTTGCTATTTGACCTGAAGGCTTACAAAACAGAGGTATGGTCGAAGTGTATGTTCGATTGAATCAGAGTAAATCTTATTACCACAAACAACCCGACAAGTTTTACTATTTCGAATCCTTTCAGAATTCTCTGCTTCGATCTGTCTATGCAATAGTTTTCGTCTACCGGAAAATGTTCCTTTGTCCTGGAGTACTCCAGTAAAGAGCATTTCAGTTTGAACAGTTCATTTTCACTATATGTAGTTTTTGTGGTCTATTCTTGTTAGTTCTGCCCTTATTCCGAGTACACTTGTTTCATTTATATAGATTATAACTAACCAATCACCAGTCCTTGATTTCCCATAATCTGTATGTAGAGGTATCTCCCTTTATTACAAAGTTCTTTCTCATTCCCAAATCCAATAAGCGATCGAGCAGTTACTGAAAAGTCATTGCTCGAACGACTCGAAGGCCATCGAGCAATTGAGCTATCGAGCAATTGCTCATTCGAGTTACTCGCACATATTGCTCGAATGACCTGAAGTCCATCGAGCAAATTAGCTAACAATTGCTCGTTCGAGTGACTAATCGAACGACTCTTAACCTCATTTCAGTATTTGATAACTATGGCCTGGCATTGTATTTGAGGATACCATTCGAGGATACCTTTCATAGGATACTTATCTGTGGATACCATTACCTATTTGGCCCAACCTTCTAGGCCACCACAATACATACCTCCCCCCCCCCCCCCCACCGCATGTGAAACACGTGTGTCCCGGGTGAGATAGCAGGGAGAGACGGATGTATCCCACCCCACCCACGTGACGTTAAACATTTGTAACGTTATTATGACGTTATGCATATCGTATCAGTTTCTTCTACCAACTAATTTATATCAAAGTTCCATGCTCTAAAACTCTTCAACCCTCAAGCGGCCACCGTTCCTAATCGATTTCGTGGTATATACCTTTGGTATATACATACCTTGTGCTTGGTCTTTCCGATTGCGTCATCAGTTTCTCAAAACAACGAATACAAAATTGAGCCGATTGAATCACAACCCAACTCCTAATTACCTCTGGCTAACGTAATCGCTGCATGGTGGGGGGAGAAAAATCATTCTTGATGAGTCTGAAGGTGGGTATGGGGAAATCTCACCCTCGGCGCAAGATATTTGAACCAGACCCTCGGCAAGGCTAGGGTCTGGTTCAAACATCTTGCCCCTCGGGTGAGATTCCCCCATCTCACCTCCAGACTCATCTAAGATCATAATCCCAAATACCCCTTACAAGCTATCAAGCTGTTACTGACAATTGCTCGAACGACTCGAAGCTCATCGGGCAAATGAGCTATCGAGTAATTGCTCGATCAAGTGACTCGACATACTGCTCGAACGACTCGAAGTCCATCGAGCAAATGAGCTAACGAGTAATTCTCGTTCGTGTGACTCCTCGAACGACTCTTAGCCTCATTTCAGAAAAAAGGGATTCCGACGGTCATGTTTTCCAAAAAGGGATTCCACAAATGGGTTTCCAAGAAAGGGATTCCATAAGTGGGATTCTGTCTTACATGATGTACTCTCATATACTGCTCGAACGACTCGAAGTCTACCGAGCAAACGAGCGATCGAGCAATTGCTCGTTCGAGTGACTCGACATACAAACTTATTTCAGAAAAAGTGTAATCCATAGCCACAGGTATTTTCCAAAAATGGATTCTTAAAAAGGGATTCCTTAAGTGGGGTTCCTAGCCGATTCCTTAAAATTTGGATTCCGTGATTTGACAACCGTCGAGGGTATGGGAACCAATTATTTCAAGAACCTGAAGGAATACAACTGACAACCAAACACCACTAAACGACCAAGGTACAGAACGAAGACCCAACATTACCAAGATCGAAGTGAACATAAAGTGAAAGAAAATCGAACTAATCTGCTCAAACACAACATCAAAGTCAACATAATAAAGTTTTCAACTGAGTGAACTACAACCCCTATATATAACCAATGTTAACCCTCTTGAACTTAAAACTGATTGAACACAACATTCCAAACTTTATCACACTGTTTGAAATTAACTAAATCCCCCATATATAACGCAGTGTTGAACATCTTGAACTGAACAAAATTTAAAGTTTTTAACTATAATCCCCTGATATAACACAGTGTGAACCCCTTTGAACTGTTTGAACTATATATAATTAACACTCTTTGAACTGAACAAAGTTTACAGCCTTAATGAAAATATAACGAAGGTGATCTGAATTAAAGTTTTAAACTACACCCTATTGAACTGAATTCTTCCAATAGTGAAGGGGCATACCCTCGACTGTTGTCAAATTGCGGAATCCAAATTTTACGGAATCTGTTTGGAACCTCACTTTCAGAATCCCTTTTCAAAAATCCCATTTTGGAAAATGCCTGTGGCAATTGAATCTCGTTTTTCTGAAATGAGTCGAGGAGTCGTTCGAGCAATTGAACGTTAGCTCATTTGCTCGATGAGCTTCGAGTCGTTCGTCGGTAACAGCTCGATAGCTTATAAGGTATATTTGGGATAGGTATGTCTCGTGGTGGCAGAGATGGTTGTGCAAATAGGTAATAGTATCCTCAGATAAGAAACCTATAAAAGGTATCCTCGAAAGGTATCCTCAAATAATACAATACTAGGCCATAGGTATCAAATACTGAAATGAGGCCAAGTGCCGTTCGAGGAGTCACTTGAATGAGCAATTATTCGTTAGCTCATTTGCTCGATTGACTTCGAGTCGTTCGAAGCAATGACTTCAGTAACTGCTCTATAGCTTATTGGGTTTGGGAATGATATAGGACTTCTTTGTAATAAGGGGAGATAACTCTGCATATAGGTTATGGGAAATCAAGCACTGGTGATTGGTTAGTTTTAATCTGTAAAAATGAAACAAGAGTATTCTGAATAGGGGCAGAACAAGAATAAACCACAAAAACTAAATATAGTGATAACAAAACTGTTCCAACTGGAAGGCTCTTCTCTACTGGAGTATACTCCAGGACAAAGAAACTGGGTCAGGTAGACGAAAACTATTGAGAATTCTGAAAGATTTCGAAATAGTGAAACTTGTCGGGTTGTTTGTGGTATTTAGATTTACGCAGATTCAATCTAACATACCCTCCGAACATACCCGTCTTGTTGTAGGCCTATAAGATCTCATAGCAACCACGTGCTACCATAGAAACCAAGATGGCGGCCTCCAGTATACAAAATGGACAACGGAAACACGTAACACCCTAACGCGCTGCGCATGCGCACTAACACCGCGTATCACTATGGGGATGACGTCACAGCCTAGCCGCTCACGCGGGTCACCATAAAACCACAACATGGCGCCACTGGGTCACGTGACATGACGTCACTTCCGAAGTTCCCCCACCATGGTCCCCCAAATAGGGGGTTGAAAGCCCGAGACATACTGTCGACTTTTTGTTAACAGTGTCAATTTTATAAGATTATCATCAAAACATTTGTAAGTTAATCTTTTATCTTGAAATTTTATAAGTCTTCTGGAAGATAAATTATTTGCAATTAGCTCATTTGAGGTGAATAAACTGCGGGTAAATAATCCTGAAATCTTGTAAACTGATCACCATAACGACTAAAAACGGCCGCGCTGTCCAAACATTGCCGTTCAATTTTCATCATTTTTTCCTCAACAGCTCATGACCACTCATGGGAGAGAGCTCGTTGAGCTCCTTTCCATTAAGGGGTCATAAGCTATGTTCTTTAGATAAATGAAAAAAATTACTTACTCAATAATTTTGTTTAAAAGTGTCGCCTTCGTTTCCTGTTATATTATTTATTTATTGGGGATTGAGGTCACAATTATGCACAAAGGCTAATCGTGACCGTGAAAGTTTACGGGTGGAGTAAACCGAAGTTATACCGGAGATCCGCCGGGAAACTACGAGCAGTTGCCAGCTGTCCAGCTTTTAACTCCGCGCTGCAGCCCAGACAGGGTTAGATTGGCTGAAGACATGCGCACCATCGACTTGCAGGACTCCTTGGTACATGGTGCTATCGTACCCCCATGTGGACAATGGGGGGACCCGTTCAGTGAAGGGTTAATAAAAGCCTATATTTTATTATATAGTTCTTGTCAATATTTTTTTTATCATTTGTCTTTTTTGCAGATAAAAGAGCCATACAATACTAAATTAAAATATCGTACTTTAGAGCGCAACAACGTGCCATCTGGAAAGCTTTAGCATTAAAGGTGGCGCCTCATTACACTCAAATGGCTAATCGTGACCACAACATTGAGATAACGTTAAGGTCAGTCATTCATTCGTCTATGCTCAGTGTTGCCCATTTTAGACTTGCGCCCCAAGCATTACCGACAGGGTCCCATTTCACCAGTATTTATTGGTATTTAAGGTCACATATTTTTGCACAACGGCTAATCATGACCACATTTCACCAGTAAAACTGCTCGTTTACCACAGTAAACACGCACTGGCTTACTTCCCGGGGTTTCTGCTGGGGAATATTCTCAAGGTGATTTGGTGGTACACCGCCATTTAGTGGGACAACCTCTATATTTGTTTGCTTGAACTGTAGAAATTTGGCCACTCAAGCATATTTGCAGTACATAGATCACTGGGTACTCTAGCTGGTAGTCCACGTGTATCAAAGTAGACAGCTTACTTGACGTCTAATTGGTAGTGACGTGGCAAGGGGGTCTAGGTTGGTGGGCAAGGAGCGTTGTGCTTATCAATTTTTAACTCTTCGGCTGCCAAGCATCCGAATTTTGTTACCATACCTGGAGGTTGAATTTTTGAACTGCTACCTGTGAATTTCCAAATGCTTCAGAAATTCCAACGAACGCTGTACCGTTGCGTTCAAAATTCAATACCTTTACTCGGATGTCGAGACGGAAATCTCGAGTGCAACATTGTACAGGCTGGCCGAAACATGGTTTCCAGTTATTTGGGGTTTAAGGTCATATACTTATGCACAGTAACTAATCGTGACCGTGACAGTTTTACGGGTGCAGGAAACCGGAGTACCCAGAGTGAACCACTGAGCATAGATGAGCAACTGTCAGCTCCTCAACATTCTAACTCTGTTCAAGCTCCGCTCAAGTAGGGTTACAGCGGTTGAAGACATTGCACCATTGACGTGCAGTACGCTTTAGTACACGGCGTCATCGTGCCCCCATGTAAGCAACCGGGATAAAGTACCTTGCCCAAGGACACAACGCGGGTCGTCCCGGACGAGGATCGAACTATGGTTTCCAGTCAGAAAATCCCATGTGTGGTCAAGTCACCAATTGTATATTACAGACGGTCGCAACTCTCGATAAAAATGCTACGAAATATAGGCCAAGGGCACGAAATTTCTACCCGGTGGTTTGAGGCTTAAAACCCCTAGAAAATATTTTTTAGAGACTGGAGGGGGGGGGGTTAAGGCGCCATCTAACTCGCCCCTGTCGCCACATTTCTGCTTTGGGTTGACATTAATGATATCGCATGCTGTTTACCACAAATAATTTTCTATGACTTTATTCTTACCTCGTAGACAAGTGTATGGTTTAAAACAGATCTATAGCATTCTTGGAACTGTGGTCATGTTTCTTGAAACTGTCCAACAACTCGCCATCTGCCACAAGGAACTTCCACCACACCTCACGATCTCATCTGCCAAGCTGTCAACCGTGCATTTATTCTGGATAGAGTCATCAGCTGCAATATTTTCATCTGGATACATCATTAATACACAATACACACTAGCCTGTTTTTCACCCGAACCGACATGGAAACATTTTTAGCAGTTGCTGTGCCTGGTGGTTTGGATATTTGTGATGTAAACGCGATTGCACGCGAGCAGCAATTTAGTCAAGTGTCTGCCTGAATTAGGACACCCGACGAGACTGGACGACTGTCGCAAGTATTGGTCACACAAACAAAACTGGAGATATTTGTACTATTGTGCTTTAGTGCGGAGGCTTCGAGATGATTGGATTCAGAAAAGCATACCATCAAGTTTCTCATGACATTTTGTTGCTATTTATTGGAGTACCTATGAGCACCCTCCAAAAAATAGTGACAGTTCATTCGTAGAGCATGTTAAGCACACAAATGGGAATGATATTTCGGCACCAACATTTCAACCAAGTCAAAATTCAGCCTACGGTCAATTTTATTGATGTAAAGCCACAGCTGGCACGAATGGCTAAGTGATAACTTTGTAGGCATGAAGTGAAGTTTAGCCAAACGGTTACACTTATGTTTCCTACATTAGGGCTTCCACCTAGGCTTTGCTTACCAGAACCTATTTCTCAAGTGAAACAAGAGCTTATCACAGAAAAGCTGTCCTCTATTTCTAGGGGTTCCCCACAGTTGACGTGAGGGTATTGTAAAACAGAAAAGTGTCTCGTCTGCTGTTTACAAAAAACATCAAACTATTTATTTATGAGTGTTTAAGGTTTCGTATTTCTGCACAACGGCTAATCGTAAAATGCAGGTAAAGCCAAGTTTAGTCAATCGTTTATACCCATGTCAGTTTTAGAGCGGACTTCCTCAAAAAGCGTAAGTTACCGCGTCCTATTCTACCAGTAAAACATCTTGTTCACCACAGTAAAGTACTACTTTACTTCACGGGGTTCCCACAACGTGGCAATAAGCTACCATTTGTGCGACTCCACAACATAAGCACATTTGCTCTCCAGCTAAAATCTACAATATTACAGTATCCTTCAAGCGTGCAGTAATTATTTCAAACCCAAGGTTTTCAATTTTCCCGTTCATCTCACGTTGAACGATTTTGTAATGATCAGAAAGCCGGTAGGTGTTTATTGCCAAGACCATACTTGTTGGTCGTTAAGGTCATTTCTGCACAATGGCTAACCCGTGCCGAAACTTGATACAAAGCCAAATCCATCCAACTGTTTTTACCCATGTTGGTTATTTTAGATGTCCCCAATAGACTTTGGTTACTGGGTCCTATTTCCCAGTAATACAGCTTTTTTACCCCAGTAGAGTACTGTATCACTTTCGGGTTACCACTAGAATGTCAAGACCATAAGCGTTACCAACTATCCTGAAGTTAAACCATCACAAACCTTTCCAGAACTGGTCAAATTTCTCGGTAGAGCAGTCTTGAAATCCAATACTCGTTTTTAATCACCAAGACGATGATTTTCTGGAAATAAAGTAACGTAAGATTTTCAACAGTGCTTTTAAAATGTCAACTATTCAGTGTGGCATCTCTCGGTGAACAAGCCCAACTACCAACGTCAAGGTAGATGCCTTCAGTTGGGTTTACTTTTTTCTAACTGATGAGTTAATGCGTAGTAGCCTTTGATAGCAGAAGGTCCGTATTTTACATTTGTTTAAAGGAGAAGTGGGGGCATTTAAAATCGGCAATAGATATTTTAATTTTTAGTCAACCAATTACAGATTTAATGTTTAATAAAATGGATGGTGGGGGGACTTTTTATCATTGTTAACTTAGTTTATCAAAATCATTCAATAGATCCTTACAGAACTATGGTTTACAACGTCTAATCAACTTCAGAAGTTGACGTAAGATTGTGAGCGGACTCTTTCGTTTGTAGAATTCAATTCATACAATCCATATTTAAAAAAATTGTTGATCGAATTACCAAGAGCGGGCGACATAACTGCAATTTTTGGCCTCAAAAACATCTTATGCTCCATTGGAACGAGCTCGAAGAGCTCGTTCCAGTGAGGCGTCATAAGCCATGTTTTCGAGGCAAAAAACAAAATTGGGTTGGCGTTTTTTGTTTAGAATGCCGTTACATTAGGTCAAGTTTTAAATTATACATCCGGCAATGAATATTTCCAAATCACAATTTCATATTTAATTTCTGCACCTTCACCAAAATCGATCTAAGCCGCGAGAAATCTGGCATATGTCGATTCTAGTCAACTGTTCAGAAATTCCATATGAAAGCGGGCCTCATTGGCAACCTATATTTATGCCCTGTTTATATACCGAAGCCGGCTAGTTTCACGGAAACGGCTTTTGAAATCTTTTTTTCAATCTTGTGTAGATCTGTGTGGATACTCCATTCTAATATGGATACCGGGGACGTGAATTCCGATAGAAAACTACCGATGAAAAGCATCGTTGGGTGCCACAAGCGGCAAGCGACGAAACTTTCCATTGCTAGTTTTAGTTGAAAACCCGATAACCTTGACCCTCACACGAAACCATAGATATTGTCAAGCTTGTTTTGGACAAGCGCTAAATTCCGTTGATAGTAAACCGAGGTAATTCTGTTAGCATATCGTCCCTTGAGAGCAACAGGACGCCATCTGCAATGCTGATGCATTGCAAATGGCGCCTTGTTGCACTCATCGGACGATATTTTGTTGCTTCTCCAGTTCAGTTTGAAAACAGATTTAACGCCAGTTTAGCAATAGTATAAAACACGATTAAATAATACGAGCAAGCATTTTGTTAATTTGGGTTTTCATTTTCTAACAAACATCCGATGTCGTTTATCCTTGGTCTTTTTCTAGTCTACTTTTACGGCAGACGTTCGCCGTGTCCTTTTGGTAGAATGGAACCAGTCTATTCTCCCGGACAAACATTATCTCTTTCCAGTTCAAAAGATGAAAATGCTTTGAAAGAGCTGCGATTGGTTTATGAAATTGCCTTCACCTGTTACGAACCTGTTGCTATCTATGGCTAACTGAGCAGTTCCAGTCAAACAGTCTAAGCGAAAAAGAACCTTGCACGAGAACACTGAATAAGACCTCGTGCAAGTAAGAAAAACTTGTAATATTTGAAGATCATGTATCTGCGTTTGAGCATTCAATTAAGATGAAAAAAACCTCTTTTCAGAGTTTTTAACTATAAACATTTGGCCCAAATGATCTTCAATTTAGGCTCGAATTAGAACTGTCATTTGAAAAATTATATCGTACAAACTACATTTCCATTTACAATTTTGTTAATGTTTGTGAAATGTTTGAATTATACATTTAAATAATCTGCCATTACACCGGTCAAACAGATGCTAAAACGTTATTACTGGAATGTTTTGGTTTTCGGAGAACGTCTCGCCGTTTGTATACTAGTAGAATCAATTTGTCGCTGGAGGAACCGATTCCACAAGAGTACAATAGATAACTAACGTTTTTAATGCAAAGCCACTTACAGCGGCAAGGAATACCGTGAATTACAGGTGTGAGTTTCATTTACCAGATACATTTCTGACAGACCGTTGGAAAGGTCCCAAGAGTTCTTTCCGACATGTCAGTTAATACAAGACAAATGAACCAATCTGAACTAGTTTTTGCATCTGACGCGTTAACGGCTACAATAGAAAGCACAAAATAGCAAATGATAACCGGAAGTGGGAGGGAGCGGATGGGGAATTTTAAAATGAGCTAAATTAAGATTTGCAGTTGGGCAGCTGCTTTTGAATTTCGATCCTTCAAACGGAATTCAGTAAATCTTATTTCCAATTATCTTCCATTGACAATGGCGCAAAAAACTCCCTACACAGCAAGAAAAATGTCCCAAAGACGCAATGAAGATATCAACAGAAGATTGATTTTATATGAAAGATCAGTTGAAGGATTGATATTCAACTCTATTACAAAATATTAACCCTCACCGTGCAGAGCATTTTTATGCAGTAATGACTGTCAGAATGGTTCTCATTTCATTGTTTCGTGTTTTTTTTTCAATTTGTTTCATTTGAATTTAATATTTTAAATTGACTCTTGGATTGGAAGGGAGGGGGGGGGGGGGTAATTGAGATCTGCCAAAACAAATTGAAGCATGTGTTACGAATGTCCGTAGTTTATTGGGGTTTAACATTTTCGACATACGGGGTGACCTCGTGTCAAAATTTTACGGATTCAGGAAGCCGGAGAGAACCACCGAGCAGCAGCGAGCAACTGTCTGGCCCCAACATACTCCACACAAGCAAGGTTAGCACTGGTTGAATGCATGTGCATCAACGACTTGCAGTACGCCTTAATTTTCCGCAGTTATCAAGAGATGCAAATTACAATGAAAGTAATTCTATCCATTGGGTGCAGCTACGTCAGTCCCCATACACCCACAAATTGACATTGCTTTGCAAACGTTGGCCCCTAGTGTATTTTACCTCGATAACCTGGAGGTAGACTGCATTTGTCTTTGTTGACTTCTTTGTACAGAGTCTGCAGTCGTGTAGATGTAGCGGTACAAACATCGTAAAACTTGGGCGTTAAGGGTTTACCACCCCGAGATCCGTCATTCCTTTCTAAGTTCTGTGCTATCAGTTTCTGCAAATGTCAGTGTCTTGGAATTTGATTTGGTCTCAGGCTTTGTCTCACATCCAAACGTTCGGCTGAAATGCTTGACATCCTTCAAATGCAGGCACAGGTATTTACTGATGGGCGCAGATCTTTACCATGTCCAGCCATCACCCAGTTTTGTACTTCCATTCTATTGTGGTTCGAAAATCTTTAGCCGTGTCCTTGATTTGTTCCATGTACTGTCAGGTGTCCAGACTGCTACCACCTGCAACTTTCTGAACGGAAGAATTCTTCCAGAAAACTGTTGCAAACATATCTTGGTTTGTCTGAACATCACTTTCTTTTGTTGGGCATACTGCAATGCATCAGAGCTCCTTTCGTCGGTCAAATATTCAACTTCTTTTCATCCGGTTCTATTTAAATTGCTAATTAACGCCGTGGTGGACACTTTCCGCCAACCAGTACAGGGTTACCAATATAAAACTGCTATCATGCTCTCTCCTGTGGTTTCATTTTGTAAATCGTAAATTACTTGGACCTGTTCAAAACTCCTGATTACTAGTTTCGATTATAGATCTATGTCACCTTTTTGTCCAAAACAAGACTTACACCTAATCCCAAAGCTCCTTAGATACACTTGCCGCTACACCTCCCCTCGGCTTCCATGTTTGGATAGTCACAAATCGATAAATTTTTAATATGCCCATGGCGATATGCATTAAAAAGTAGGTTCCATTTTCTATTTCAAAACGTCGATTCCAGGTCGGTTATTAGCCGGTGTTAATGTTCTGATAACCAATTCCGTGGCTCGTGGATTCTGTGATGTCGGCGGAATTAAATACCTATTTTGAGACATCAGGATATAGTTTTGAGATTCCATCGACAAACTTACTTTCATCTTCTCCAATCGGGCCTCAGATCCAAGCTTCTTTCTCGGGGAATGTTTATGATGGAAGGTGAGTTTCACTGAAGCTATTCCAATTGTAGTGCAAGCTTGTTTCCAAATCACTTCCATTGTTTTGAAGGTTTGTAAAGTAGGTAGTAAATTGTGTTTCGTGGAGGTCTCACTTGTAAAACAAGTTGTAGGTTCAAAACAGTATTCCTTTCAACACTAAGCCTTTTGGACATGTCCCATGTGTTTTTCACAAAGTGTTCAGAAACCTTTGCTACCATTTCGTTACTTGGTTATCCAGAAGGACTTTCCACAATCATGGCGGTTACAAAGCATACTTTGGAAGTGCTAATGATTCCCATAATTTAAGGTTTAAGGTACAAGTCGGCTGGTGGTGCCATGTTATTGTGGATTTGGGGTCCCAGTCTCCTTCAAATATTAAACTCATAGAAGCATTTAACGAACGCTGGTAAATATGTCCTGTCAAGTTCAATTTTCCGTCGTGTTTGTTACGGACACAAACACGGTCTCTCGGTCAAGGTGTCATTTCCTTGACGATTGCACTTCTGGGCGAGCATTAAAGTCGATCTGTCGCATGTGTAATAGACGAGTAATTCAAATATGATGGGTATCAGTATGATCTTGCACAGTTACTGTTTAACAGGTGACGTGTCATGCAGCCGTGTTATGAAGCATCCTTCAATAAAGAATCGAAAATGTTTTCTAACAGGTCATATAGTAGCAATAATTTTCCTTTTCCACAAAGATATATTAATGTTGAGTGGATTTTTCCTCTAGTGAAGTTCCATTTGACGATAAAAATATTTCTTCTTGGAGAGTCAAACACCTGCCGTACACTTGATCCAATGTGCCTAAGAAAACGCTGTTAACCGACTGTAATAAGTGACAAACGAAACGCACTCCTGGAAAAACAGTACTGAAGCTTGAAAACTGAGGATCTTCAAAGATGTTCATAGCAGCACAATCATAAGGTTTGGCATAAAACAAATATCCAAGGAAAATGAGCTGACCGTCCTGCGGCCCGAAGCTGTTAGGATTTAACGACACTTTAACAGTCAGGATCATGTCGTGTCGGTGACATTTTTATGAGTGGAGGACGCCGGAGTACCCGGAGAGAACCACCAAGCAACGACGAGCAGCAGCCAGCTCCCCAACATCGTAACTCCACACTGCAGCAGAGGCAGGGTTAGATTGGTTTAAGACTTGCGTACCATCCACGTGCAGTACGCCTTAGTACCGTCATCGTGCCCCCATGTAGTCAATCGGGGTTAAGTTTCTTGCCCAAGGACACAACGCGGGAGCGCGAATCAGTCGCTGAAATGGTCTCCCATCCAACTACTAACCGCGCTCGACGTTGCTTAACTTCGGTGATCTGACGAGAACAGGTTACTGCGACGCCACAGCGCCCAGCCCGAAGCTGTAAGCCGATTGTTAACATGTTCACACACGAGTTGAGTTCCGTTCCTGTAAAAAGCATAATTATTGTCTTCATGTAAGCCCTCGGGTTTTAATGTGCCTTATTCTCAGTGATTTGAAACGCGTGTTTAAAATTTCGATGCTTGAAAACTATTTTAAACGTTTACCCCATCTGTCTTGCTCCATAGTTCACGGAGTTTCCAGGTGGCATAAGTGGTCTTTTGTATACAGCAGTCGATATACTAATATCGTGATGGAATGACAAAAGACTGATGACAATTCTGTTCGAAAATATCCCAATTCGAATACAAACTAATGAAACCGCAGTTTAATCTTCCATGTTGAACATGACGTTTCTTGCAGTCAAGTTGTAAAGCAGCCTTATCCATTAATGAATCTGACATACGCTGAAATTCCCCTTATCGGTTTTTAAACCAAAGCGTATTCTGGGGTCACAAATGTAGCGGAAAGTTCTGTTTTCCTTAACTATCTGTCGATCCAGTGGCTATAGTTTTCCTCTACGACAAAGATATGAATGTTGCGTTGATTTTGACGCTGATGTAGGCGATGCTCCATGTGCCAATAGATTTATTTTCTCATTGTAGTGAAAATATCAGCCATCGGAAAATTCGTTGTGCCGAGGTAAACGTTATTCACAAGATCAAATTAATGAATGGCGGAAATGAAATGCTTTCCTGGAATAACTGATCCAAGGTGTGTGACAGGCTACTTCCTTCATAAAATGGCTCCGGAAGTTCGATCAGACACTTTTCGATACAACGATAGCTCAAGGGAAATGATGTCCAAAGCTGTAGGCTCCTGACTATTGTTTCCAACGTGTTGTTCACATGTAAGCTAGCAGTTCCGTTCCCAGTCAGCGGCGGTAGTTTTGTATTTGACCTTTACACCTTGGCTCTCCGGTTTTGGATTTGCATTGTTCTCTGTAGTAAGTAGATGCCAGTGTGTTTTAGATCGGCGATGTGGGTAAACTACTTTAAATGTTGACCGCTTCTGTCTTCATGTTTAAAGTCGTTTTCTTAACAAGGTACTCTTATGAACAAGAGTGCGTATACCAATATCTTGGTGGATCGACATCCAAGTTTGACAAAGGATATGATCAGTGTAAAACTGAACCATTGAGTACAAATTCCTGAAATTACACCGCGACTAGTTCAGTTTAATCCAGTCCATTGTTTGTCTAGTCGAATCCAATCCAATCCATTTTGACACTTCTAATGAATTCTCTCCTTGATCCTCTGGTCAAAAACTGCCTGGTTCACGTGATATTGATGCAGTCAACAGTTAAATAGCTTCGTCCAGGGGACAACTATGTACGGTTCGGTTGTCCTACACCCTCTCCCACTCTGGGTATGTAGGCGTACACACGCTGTGCTGGATGCGCAGAAATCTATACATTTTCGAATGAATAGTGGCTTTACCAGAGTCCATTCGCAATTCCGCTGCTTCAAAAAGGAACTTCAAATTATGCGGCTTCAAACGTTGCTACTTCGGTGGGTTCAGTTCAAGTGTGTTTTTGCCTTGATGTACGTGTCCACAAAAGGGGCTTCAAATCCGGTCAGTGTTTTCTGCATTTTCCTCAAAGCCAGGATGGGTTACCACAAATCCTTGTTTAGTTTTATCCATAGTTCTGCAACTGAGTCTTCATAATATATGCCTTTCTGATGCTTTATCAATCCACACAATATATCTATTATTTGGTCATTTTACGGGAATAACTGTTTCAGCTGTCGAGTATTTGTCCATTGAATTTTATGTTACTATCAGCATTTGTCGGGGCCACAACAAATTCTTCTATATTTCTTGCCATTTCTTCTCCCCGGTGGACTCTGCCCCGATATTGGAGTGGAATGTTAAATGTCGGATATGTTTGGCAATATACATCAAGAAATCGCCTTGCTGTTCTGCCATCTGCTCTTTGTGCATGCGGGGTAGACTTGTCTTGGCTGCGAACTTGCACTGCCAGCATGTGTTTGGAGTTAACAATGGCCAAAATTGTGTCCTTTAGAAATTGGATTGGCTTTCATTTTTTAATATTTCTTGTCCAATTACAATTGTAGTTCCGCAGATTTGACTGCAAGACGAGAGCCTTAACTGTATACTGGCGGTTTTGAGGTTTTCTAGCAAGGTTATGAGCACTGACGATCGTGCCATTAGAAATACTTCGTATACGGATTCGAATGATAATAGAAATAGGGTTTCCTTTGGAGCATCAGCATGAACAAAGTGTCTTCTGTTGGCCAATTGTCAAATTGTGTGATCAGTCATTGGAGTCGTTAACTGCTCATACTATCAATCCAGGTTTGAAAAACAAGGATATCCAACTGTTTCTATATATGCAACTGAGCTGATCTTTAGATATCCTAGGCCTAACTGCTAGTTCTATAGTATATAGAAAGCCTATTGTACTTTTCCGCAAAACGAAAGCTTACCTCACATTCCAGGTCGTTTGGCTCAGTAAAGGTTTTGGCGTTGGCTAATGCGGATTTTCAAACATACTCCACCGTCGCTTTATTTCCGTGTTCAGTTTTTTGACGTTCCATAAATTGTTTCACTAGTTACCAAACTATTATCCTTCAGTATCGGACTTACTCCATTGCAGTGTCATGTATATGCTTTTAAGCAGTTGGATGAAACAGTTTCCTCCTACATTTCCATATCCACGCACGATCCTACAGTTGTATATAAATGGTACAATTTGCCAATCGTCCTCTGTTAAATCGTCACATTGGTTTTGTGCCCGGAAGCCCTGGTGTTGAAAATGTGTCCCAAAACCTTTCACCATCTAGTCTCCGGGACATACTCGGTAAACAGCTTGTGAATAGAATCCCAGGTGAAATCTTCATTCCAGTCTATGTGTCTCCAAATGTTTTAACTGGATTAACCATCACGTACTAGGATGTCTGGTTTTCAATTCTAAACTTTCTGTTAAATGGCGATTTGATTGCCAAGATGTCAAAAATAACTTGTTTTCGATGTTGCGTTTAACTGTTTTTAAACTGATCCTTTTGGTGCGTTAATCGAGATCATTTCATCCGTCTGGTGTTTGTTTTGAACCCTACCGATTAAGACCATTTTGCGGAAAATGTGACAATCTTGGGGTACGGAACGTTACACTGAATGCCTTTCCTGCATAACTGTCGTATTTCACCCAGAATAACTTGCCGTCAAAACATCTGGTCAGTTCTTCACTTCCATTGCAATTTGTAAATATGAGCTGGTAAGTGAGACGAGTCCTAACGTTATTAACATTTATGTTGCATTATATTGTGTCGATCACGAGTCCGAGGGTCCTCGCGCCAATCCGTTGCCCTGTAGGGTCTACGCGCCAATCCGCTGCCCTGTAGGGTCTACGCGCCAATCAGCTGTCCTGTTCGATCTATGCGCCAGTCCGCTGCCTTGTGCCTACGCGCCAATCCTCGCTGCCTTGTATGCCTGCCAATCCAGTCCCTTGTAGCCTTGCCTGCAATCCAGTCACTTGTAGCCAGGCATGACAATCCAGTCCCTTGTATTCCGGTATGCCAATCCAGTCCCTTGTATTCCGGCATGCCAATCCAGTCCCTTGTAGCCCGGCATGCCAATCCAGTCCCTTGTAGCCCGGCATACCAATCCAGTCCCTTGTATTCTGGCATGCCAATCCAGTCCCTTGTAGCCCTGCATGACAATCCAGTCCCTTGTAGCCCTGCATGACAATCCAGTCCCTTGTTGCGTTACAATTAGTGTTTTGTAGCTCTTCAAATCTAGTGTCTTGTAGCTCCGTGTGCTAATCTAGTGGTTTGTAGCTCTACGCGCATATTCAGTGCCATGGATGTCTACATACAAATCAATGCTAAAGAGGGAAACAAAATGTCAAGTGCCAAGTTGGTCTGCATACCAAACCATTGTCTTGTGGTTCGTTATGGCTATCCTCTTCCAGGCAGGTATTCGTGCTAATCCTTTGCCAAGTAGGTCCAAATACCGATCCGGTGCCAAGGTGGTCTACTTTAACCATTCATTATCGAACAACTCGTCGACATTTTTGCTGGCACCAGATTTCAAGTCTTCCATTGGGTGAATAGTGCATTTTGGCCAGAACACGATGAACCTTGAATATTGTCCTTACAAGTTACAATGGTCTTATTTCCGTGAAAGGACAAGCTATCATTGCTCTTCATACTTTGATCGTTTAGCTCCCACAATCCGTCATTGTGGTCTACATCATCGCACGTGCTTTTTGGTAGAAATCAGATGAACTAGAAATAGTGCAAATGTAGACATATTAGATGAATCTGAAACTTCCTTATGGAACCCGTAGTTAGGCAATTTTAAGGTCTAAATTTCTACAGCCAAGGTCACCTCGTGTCCGACAGCTTTACGAGGAAGAAGCGCCAGAGTACCCGGAGAGAACCACCGATCAACGGCGAACAGCTGTCGCCCCCTTCCCCAACGTACTAACTCCACACAAACAGGGTTAGCAGTGGTTGGAAGTGCACCATGGAGGTGCAGTACGCCTCAGTACACAACGCCATCGTGCCCCCACGTGGGCAATGTGGTGAAGTGTCTTGCCCAAGGACAATGCGGTTTCCGTCTAAACAATGGAACCAGGTTCAAAACTTAAAACATGGTAGGGTGATCACTTGTTTTGCACGGTGAGGTTTAACAGGGGTCGATGAAAGGACAAGATAAAGTAGCAGACGCATTTAACACACGGTCACAAAAGACGACCACCAGTCTTTTCAACCCATATTCAAATATTCTGGTTAAAACGAATAACTAATAATCTGATGGTTAACTCGTGGGCTGGTTTAATTAATATTTCCAACGTGCTGCCCGAGGCTTCCGATTGGATATACGAATTAATCTACCCAACATTCACAGAGTTCATGTTCCATATTTTAGTTCATGGAACATCGTGGTGTCTTATCGTTTAAGTTCTCTGATGAGTTGAAAGACTTAACTAACCCTTTATCTAACTTAACGGTTAAATTAACAGCGATTTATACCATGATTACCTATTCTACTATATATAAATAGCTTAGGAAAAATTTTAGCTTTACACACCAGCCGTAATGAACACGCCAGCAATGGGTTTTCAATAGTTAAAATTTGCACCTACAGTGGAACTACATCCAATTTGATCTTCAGTGACCTCACCTTGAATGAAAACTTTTCTTAATCGTTCGTCGCCTCGCGAAGATTGAAATGAAAGCGGCAGTTATTACATTTTTCGATAAGTTTACCTCATAAGATACCACAAATTAACATACGTTGTGTCATGTTATTAAAGCGTCCATAACTCGAAATAGTATGTTATGCTAAAATCAAAAACGGCCCAGTAATTTGCGCGTGTCGTTTTCTATTTCGTTTCGGCGATAAAATTGCCAGCGTAAGTAGTCTACCGGTGCTCATGTAGACAAACGGAATCCCAGGTGTGAATATTGATTTATACACCATTTCAACTTATTAATCTAACGATCACAGTATAAATAAAATATACCCAAAGTAGCTTGGTGTACTAAATGTTCACTAATCGTGGAGAAGTGGTGAACATTTGGTACCGTTAGATAAAAGGTTAATTCAGGTGGCTAATACTATAAACATTTAATCGGATGTGTTAACAGAGCTAAGTGGCCAGGGTGAGCGATGGGGAGTGGTGGGGATACCATGTTTTCTTTTCTTCATCTGTACTTGATCTGCTTCTTTATACAGTAGCCACCGAAGTTGCATTTCAAACCAAACCGATGTGGACACTAGTTCGCCGAGTGGAAAGCCACTCGTTACATCAACGACGGGAATAAAACAGATCTACAAAATTTGTAATCAAGTCTCATTAAGCTTTATTACTATTTTGATAATCTGTTTTTGAACCCAGCAGCTCTATGATGGCTGAAGAAATCCAGATTTGTTTTTGAATTTTAATCAAAATTTCAAATGGTTTAAATTTTGAGGTAGCTTACTGTAGAGTTGATGCAGCTGAAACTCACCTCTGCAGACCTGAAAATATGCGGCTTTTTGTCCGTAGAAACGTCCATTAATTCACAAAGAAGCACACTTATATCCAACTATAAAATAAAAGCTGTCATTTCAGAAAAAGCCTTGGCTAAAATTCAACAAAACCATTAATGCGACCCTCCTCCATTGGAACGAGCTCGTCGAGCTAGTTCCAATGAGGGGTCGCATGATATGGTTTTGTTGAACTTTTTTGAAAATTCTGATTTAAAATTTTGATATCTTGTGCGCAAGTGTAGTCAAAGTTTAAACCAAGAACTGTTTTGAATGGACGAGATGGTGAAAACAAAAAACTGCATGTATAGACAAATAACCTAACGAATGGTGATGGCCGGGCCATGATAAACCGCCTGACAAAAACTTAATTAGTATTTTATATTGATCTTTTGTGTTTACGGGGAAGTGTTGGTTTTTTGAGGACCAGCGAATATCTGAAAAATTCGCGCATTTCCGACGAAAGCATCCTTACTATATCCCTGTCTTTGTTAATATATGAGTGGGTTTCGTTTTTATTTATACGTGTATTAGTAGTTTTATTAGCACAAATCTATTTTAATTATGATACATGAGTCACAAGGACAACCTAAACAAAATATATATATAATTTGTTTTTATTTTTTGTCAGTGCGGTTTTTACGTTAAAGAGAAGGGCGAGTTATTTACTGCACATGCGCACCGAGGAACGTGTTTTTCATATTCCTGTTGAAAGATGCCAAACACAGGTTTATCTTTTTTTAACGAAAAAAGAATCACCAAAGAAAAAAACTAGTTCACGCGATTTCCGAAAAACACCCGAATACGCGGCAATTGCGACAGTGACACTGGAAATTGCTGTATGAAAATGCAGTAAATAACGAGTCGAGCTTCAAGTTTTCACAGCGGTATTTAACCAAAGAAAGATAACCGCTGGATTCACAAAGCAGGGTCACCAGCGATCTCTTTCAGCTGATTCAACTGGAATCTCCGCGTACAGAGGTCGGCCCCCCTTCCCAAACCAGGGTTCAAATTTTAACACTCAAAAATGTCTACAGAAAGAATAGAATGAAAGTGATAATTTTAAAAATATGCTTTAACGATTTTATAAAATAGGCCATGGCATTATTTTGAGATAAAACTGATATTCAATTTAAATGCAGATTCATTTTTGAGTGTTAACTTTTTACATGACCCACGGAACTGGCTCTACCCCCCACCTTGTACGCAGCTTAACCGGCCACAGCAATATCCGTTTCACCTTTTAACCCGGATTTGACTAACCACCTTTTCATTCACAACATTTGAGAAAACATATCACCGTTAAAGGAAACACAAAGTATTCTCCAATAACGGCAATCATTGGCAGTTAGGCTATCGATCAAATCCTAAATCAGTTGTTAAGCAACCCTAAGACCAGTTAGTAGACTCCCTCTCCCTTTTGATCGTCACCCAAGACCAGTGTGATATGCCTCAAGTGTTGTGAATGAAAAGACTTTTTCAGTTGGTATTTCGGGAGTAGTCCAGGACTCGACGGCCAGTTGGGGTTCTAAAAGCAAACCTGTACATACCATCTTCCATCTGCAATCCTCTATCCTCGACTCCTGAATTTTGTAGATTTGGCGGCTCCTCCATATCCAGAATAAGTTCAAAGTTCAAACAAATCACAAAAATGTCCGACAAGACGTGTTTCTGAAGAAACGTCTTGAGCACAAACTTGTTATGTGTAGCTCTTACCATTTCATCCTGGATACGAGTTCATTGATAGGTATTGCTATCTTTGATACACAAATGTGTACATCTACCACTGAATCCATATTCAGCATAAAACAATAGAAGCACAATCGACCTATTCTCAATCACGGCTCGACCCACGTTGGACGGGCCAACCAGAACCTTATATTTCAATGAGTCGACCAAAGTATAGAGTAAATTGTAAAATGAATAAAAAGTTTAATGTTTAGATTTCTCCGATTCTAGTTTTCTCGTTGACTGGACAATTTTCTTTGAAAACGATTCGTATATTTCATCGCTTGTCATCTGCTGAATATTAATGTGAGGGCGAGAGATGAAAGTACACTCGAAACGTTGTTTCATCAAGCGAAAGTCGAACCAAATGACAGCGAGAAAATTTAAACTCGGTACTTTCTACATCTTTTTTAAATTAACACATTCAACTCTACCTTCTGTTCATTCTACAATTTTCTCACCAGTGGACCATAATGTCCACAAAAACTTACCGTGTGTCGACTCTACAAACCAGCTATTTGCTATATAACACTCCGTGGCTTTTGCCACGCCTATTCTTCCTATATTACAACTCCAATACATCGGCTTACGACCTACGTTCTCTTGCCGATATTCAAGAATCACCATAAAGCACCAGATACCTGAAAAGAGAAGAATGAACCACAATAAATGGTCTGTTTTCATGTAAATTAAAATACAAATATTTTATTTAGAAGTTTGTCTATTGATGCTTAACTCCTTGTATGCTGCTAGCAGATATTCCTGCCCAGATCAGAATTTCACTTGCCACTGAAGGATAATTTGCGAACATTTAACGTTCCTCCCTGTAAATTGAATGGACATTTAACCAACGATTTCTAGAGTTGAATATGGATAACTTTTCCATCAAATCAAGTCATGGCTGCTTTACATCTACCATGAATAAATGTGATGAAACAAGTTTTGAAAATATTCAGCGGGTTAATTTATCCTTTACCTAACATGGCGTCCAAAAATGGCCAGCAAATTAACCAGAATAAGCCCACTCCAGCCTCAAATATCTCCCATAATTCTCAATAAAACCATACAAATATGGATATCATTGGAACCAGCTCATCGAGCTGGTTCCAATGATATCCATATTTGCATGGTTTTAATTGAAATTTTCGGAAAATTTCAAATTTAGTTTTTTTTTAAATACTGTGTTAGGTAAGGGGTCTTGGCGCTTTCTTCATCTATGGTTCTCAAGATTGCAACATGGGTATGAGGTCACACGTTTCGCCAATCAAACCTTTGTTGCCCACTTTTGAGGACTTCTACCCCAGACGTTGATCACGGAGTACTATTTTACCAGTGAAGCATTAACATGTTTATCACAGAAAAAGCACTTCTCCACATGCACTTGAAATTGGTGTAGTGAAATAGGCTATACGAGTCGAAAACTCCACAAAGGAACAAATTTTGGAAACTCCCAAAAGACCGGGAGGGGTTCAAACAATTCAGGTTTGTATACGTGACTTGTTAACACGGAAATCACCTCGACGTGATGACTCATTTAACCCTCAACGTTTTACCTAACGAACAGCCGCACCACCCCCTCCCCCCCCACCCCCCCAGTGTGGTTTACAAATTGAGTGGTTCAAAACATTTCAACAAGGCCAAACGTGGCCTTTTATTGGAACGAGCTCGCTCTAATGCGGGACTGAAAGGTTTCATTGTAATTTTTGAAATTTTCAAAATATTTATTTGAGGTCGAGGACAAGGACCTCCAAAGCACCTTGAAATGTAACTTGTACGTTTACCAAAACGTTGCTGGTTGGTTACCAGTTTTGTTGTAGAAAGTGATTAAAGTAGGAATTTGACCTTCAATGGTTATCCCTTAACCTACCCAACGTTGCTTTGTGCAGTACTCGAGAATTAAATTTCGTTTCTAGAACCATTTCAATATCCCCATCAAGAGCCAAAAAAATCTAGTTAGCTAGCGTCATGGAGAGAGTGGGACAACTTCGATTTTTTTAACTTTTTAACAATATTGCCTTGGTCAAAAAGTTGTGCTCCAAGTATAGAATACGATGCAGACACTTTTCCAGTTTTCTAGGCTGTCCTTCCTTTGGGTGGCTTTAAAAACTTGAAACGCCAGCCTAAACCACACTACCAATAGTATTGTCTATTTTAATATTTCACACAGCTCCAGGCCTATACTTATTGTTTTTAAAAGGTCACATATGTCCGCACAATCAATAGCTAATCGTAACCACAATATGGATATAAAGTCAAGTCCAGCCACTCTTTGATACGCATAATGCCCATTTTACAAGCACTGGTGGAATGATCCTATTTTACCAGTAAACCAGTACTTATTTACCACTGTAAACGAGCATTGCATCCCTTCCCGTGGTTCCCACGGGGTTGTTCCAGACCTACAATTACAACGAATTCAACACGTTGCAATGTTGGTTCAGAAACCGTAGATGAAAATCAAGTTATCTGAAGAACGATTCTTTGAGGTTTAACACCACGTCCAACGCAATGCGAAGTCGTGAAGGACAATTTTAAGACCGGGCAACCGGCCGGAAGCAAAACCAGCGGCTAATAACTATCTGACCATCCAACTTAATAAACGACATGCAGAATTAAAATTGCTTGAAGGCTGGTGTACCATTGACGTGTTGTAATTGTCAGCACACTTCACAAGCGTGTACCGAGCTATAACTATGACAGAACTAACGACCATTCCATTTGAAGTCCAATGTGTATACCAATTAACCGCTACCGATCTGCAAGTTCATCAGATTCAAGAATTAAATCCTTTCCCTGAACCCGTTTAGCGAAAGTAACTTCCGGGAGATATAGCCGTCTCGGTGCAAAACGATAGATTTCAACGGTAAAATATCGATCTCTGAATACTTCCAAATTCTTGACAAATGGGTGTCGTCTGTTTTAAACGGTGTACAGAATTAGACAAATTAACTTTACCAAGCATGTTTAGTAGACATTTCCATTTTGATTAATCTTCCAAATTCTGAGGTCACAATACCAATATTTGAGCCAGATTTTTTCCCTCACAATGCAGATAGATATTTAACCAAATCAATCTTGTATGGCAGAGTTAATTGAGTTCAATCAATCAAACAAGCTTGTATTGATCAAAATCCTCACGGCATTATGAATAAAAATGCAGCTTCAAATTGATGTTTCGGCGTCAGTGGGCAGAGATTTATCAATAAAAACTGCATATGTCTTCTACCCATGTTCTGGTTTAAGACATTGTCTAGTACTATACACCGATAAAAACAAACCCATTTGTTTACAATTTGAACGATTCGATATCAGCATGGGGAGGACAGTGAGGTCCAAGTTTGATGTCTGCAGTTCTGAGATTGGAAGGTAATTGTAAAAGTCGAATAGACCCATTTTGCAAATAGCCTGGATTTATTAGGGTTTAACCACACTTTTTACAGCCAGGGTCACCTCGCGCCGGGCATTTTTACAGGTGGGGTAAGCCTGAGAACCCGGACAGAACCAGAGAAGCGGCCAGCAACTGTCCGACCCCCTAACGTACCAACTCCGCACGTGCAGTGTTAGCATTGGTTTAAGACAAGTGGTTTTTATTTCTTGGTGCTTAAGGTCACAGTTCGGCAAAACGGTAAACATGACCGCAACATGAATACAAAGTAAATTGCAGCCAATTGTTTACACTAATGTTGCCCATTCTAGAGGACTTCCACCCGAGCAATGGTGGCCGGGTCCTTTTTTTTAATAAAACAGCACGTTTACCCTAGTACACAAGCACCGCTTTTCTTCTCGGAGCTCCCACACGAATCGACGGTTATCACATGGATGTGGTATATGCGAGATAAACTGGATACAGCTCGCGTCATCGATATTTGCAATGTGCACTAGCCGTTCGGAAAACGCGTTATTTAGTGGGGTTTAACGACACTTCGGACAGCCATGTCATCTCACGTCGAACAGCAAACCGAAGAGAACCACCTTGGCGAACCACCACCTTTTATACTTCCCAATCTAATACGCACAAGCAGGGCTAGCATTGGCTGAAGACCATTGCACCATCTACTTACAATACGTCTTTGTACAGAGCCACCTTGCCCCCACTTGAGCAATCTAGAAGTGCCCTGCCAAACAATTAAGTAACCGCTGGTTGAGATCGAGCCGTGGGCCTTACGATAAGTCCAATGCTTTAACTGCGCTCCGCAAAAATGGCGTTACATACTGAGGGACATGTGCCTTCGGGTTGTCCATCGCGAATGCACTGCAGTGATGGCAGTCTGTAAAACACAATGACATCTATACAAAATTACACCCCCCCCCCCCCCCTCCACCCACCCCAACGCACACGAACTGGATGGTGTACAGTAAATATCGTGACGATATCGTTCAAAAGTCCCAAGTAGCAAAATCCCAATACCAAATTCCAACTGATCTGTTCATACCAAGAAACGGCATTGGAATAGATTGAACAAAAAAGTGTGGACTTGACCACGCGAATATTTTTTTTAGTTTGTGGTTTGGGTCACAGCAGCTATGGCCATTTGACAAACAGGTATGAGGTCAAGTGTAGCCGTAGCCATATATGCCTATACTGCGCACTTGAGACGACTTCCACTCTTGGTGATCGGGTCCTATTTTACCTGTATTTCTGAACTTGTTCACAATAGTAAACAAGCACTGATTCACCTCTGTGGGTTTCCATTGAAGGACCAACTTCAAAATTATGTGTCAAGGTTCAAGTATGGTAGGATTGTTACCCGAGGAGAGTTTAGGGTAGGTTACTATACGTTTCACCATAAATTGCTCTCGTTTGCACATGTTACAGAGTGGCTGATTTACATCTACCTTTCTAAAGCGAATTTCTGTCGAAATATCAACAAGACGCGCGAGAGAGTGTTTGGTGTTGCTATTTATTTTGGCCGAATTCCCATTATAACGCAATCGTGGTTGCCGTTTTGAAACAGAACCATCATAACACTCAACTCCAGGCTGCCATTATGTTGCATATGGCAACCTTTTAACGAGTTACGGTGGAAGCTATTGGAGTTTGAGGTCTCATTTCAGCAGAATGGCTAACCATGACCTACAGCAACTTGAGGATAAAGTCCAGCCAATCGTTTACATCCATGTTGCCCATTTTAGAGGATTTCTCAACCAGGAATTGGTGACCGGGTCCTAATTTTATCAATAAAACAGCTCGTTTACCGCAGTACACACGCACTGCTTCACTTTCAGTTGTGAAAGAGAACCATCACAACACTCCTCAAAGCTACCATTATGTAGCATTGGGAAACATTTAACTGGTTGCAATGTAAGCTATGTATTGGCGTTTGACAGAATGGCTAATCAATCAATACCGACAGCCACTTACGTGAATGGCTACTTGCTGCATTTGTGCTTAAATTATTTTCTGCACAGTGGGTAATCGTGAACACAACATTGGGATAAAGTCAAGTCTAGTGAATGATTTATATCCATGTTGCAGATGTTTGAGGACTTCCTATTTTACCAGTAAAATCACGGTATACAAGCACTGCTTTACTTCCAGGGAGTCCAACTGGGGTGTTAACTCTTAATCCGCTGACTATTTTCAAAATATTTTTCATCAGATCTAGTCATGGATCCTGTGAAGCAGCCATGACAAGGTTTGATAAAAATGCATCTAAATTTAACTATTAGAAATCATTCGTCAAAAGGTTCATTCAATTTACAGGAGAAATTTAGTCAAATGTGCTCATTTATCCTTATATCAGTGGCAAGAGGTGATTGTCTTGGTCAGGCATATCAGCCAGCAGCATGCACGAGTTAATGGTCGCTTTCGGAATCTGGCTCATAACCGCTACATATTTATGCATTAGTGTTTAACGTAACATTAAGCACCTGTGGCTATTTAACGACCACATATCCAATTTAGCACATCGCTAATACCTACGCAGCCCACTTTTTATAGAACTTTCCCCCGGTAATGAGAAAAGGGATACAAATTTACAAGTGAAACCGGAATTTTTACGCAAATAGACAAGCATGGGTCAACTTTTCTTTAGTCTACACTGGGATCGTAAGAATCAAGTATAGCTAGTTTAGCCATTCGTTTATATCTGCGCTGTCACCATAGAGGATGCTCACACGGCGTTGATGATCGGGCTCCAGGGGTACAGCTTTGAAAAATTTAACTATTCAACAGCAAGGGTTATATTGTGGCCGATTTGAAGAATTAACTAAGGATAAACATGGTGGAGGGTATCCTACGCTTCAACCTTTCTCTTGGTACTTCAAATATCACACTGCAGAAATGTGAATCAAGAATGATTCCACCTTGTTCTGGTTTGTTTAGTCTGTGGACTTTGGAGACACTTTAAACAGCCTTGTTTTTTACCGTGCAGGTTTTACCGGTTGAGGCTAAATAACGAGAGAATCACTAATTTCTTGCAAGTAACTCTCGAGCTCAACTTAGTATTAGCAATGCAATACGCATTGGTTGAAGGCTAGTGTACCAACGTTCTGTACGTTTTATTACATGGCGTCGTAGGCCATAAAATGTGAGGAACGAACGATCGCATCGTTCCCCTGGTGGTTATCTAAATAAAAAGCATAACCTAAAAGTTCTTCGTCTGAAACTACGAAGAGTTCGTAAAAAAGTTGATCACCAAATTTGATGGCACTGTTTTAAAATGTTCCTGTGGGAAGACCACCTCTTCAATGCTCAGACTCCCTAAGACAGCTGACACCCCCTGGGCTTCGAAATCTGAACTGTCCTACAGTACAGCCACCGTGGATGGGTCAAAGTACACGGATTGGCAGTTTTTCCACGCCCAGAATTCAGATCCGCTATGACACTGTAAACTTTCCACCAATGAAGCACCGGAAGTACCCGGTGCTTCATTGGTTGACATTTCGCAAGGTGCAAAAGCGGATCATCTGAAAATGCGCGGACAAATGCCCAGCCACAGATTTTGACTCATTCGCAATGGCTGTACTTTAATCGGTCCTCTTTTTATCCAGATGAACGTTAAACAGGTTATCTGAAAAATCAAGATTTTCTCTGCGTCTCAGTGTTCTCACTTGGGAAATTGGCTCAAGTGTCTTGCACAAGGATACAACGCCGATGATATAATGGAGTTTAATGTCACATTTCAGCACAATGGCTTCGTGACCGCTACATAGATATAAAGTGAAGTCCAGCCAATCGTTTATAGCCATGTTGACCATTTTAGAGGACTTTCACCCCAAGAATTGGTGACCAGGTATAATTTTTCCAGTATAAACAGCTTTTTACCACAGTAAACAAGCACTGCTTCACTTCCAGAGGAAAACATTTCGTTGACGCGGGGTCAGGATCGAACCATCGACCTTTCGATATGAAGTCCACAGCGCTAACTAATGAGCAGATGCGATTACTACTAAGTCACGCTGGACGTTTTTGTTCTATCCAGTACACATTTTCTGAGACCATAGCTCAGGACGCATCGGCAGACAAGATAATGGACCACTGACAGCGTGTGACCCTCGAGTTGAATATGCGCTAGCGCTTATTCTTTTATCGGAAATATTGTTTGGTCCTCCAGTCCGCCGTGATTTCTTTTAGCAAGTCACCCTCTCCTGTAATTAATTCTATAGGTTCAAAATTTTTTATTATTTTTGCCATTATACACTACCGAAATCGTATCCCCCACTGACGATATAAAAATTCACTTTCACGGCATCAAACTGCCAGCTTTTGAAGCTTCAGTTCAATCTGAATAGGAGTCAATATCACTGGAAATGATCAGTTTGGTCAAAAACTTGTGATGAAAAGATAATCTAGTATTTGAGTGGATACCGATTATTGCCAGGAAAATTTCAACGCGTATTCACCTTGAATTGGTGCATGAAACCCGCCAGCAGAATCAGATCACAAGACTGTTCCGAGTATCACTCAACGCACCTCCGCGTATCAATGCGCTGTTTACTTTCATGCATCAAGTGAAGGTTAACGCGAGTGGAATTATCGATAGGAATTATTTATTGGTGTTTAAGGTCACATACTTATGCACAATGGCTAATCGTGACCATGACAGTTTTACGGGTGGAGGAAGCCGGAGTACCCGGAGAGAACCACCGAGCAACGACGAGCAGCTGTCAGCTCTCCAACATCGTAACTCTGAACTCTGCACCGCAGCACAGGCAGGGTTAGATTGGTTGAAGACATGCGCACCATCGACGTGCAGTTTGCCTCAGCACACAGCGTCATCGTGCCCCCATGTAGGCAATCGGTGTGAAGTGTCTTGCCCAAGGACACAACGCGGTTGCCGCTGGTGGGATTCGAACCGAGGACCTCTCGGCTTGCAGCCTGCACCTCTACCAACTGAGCCACCGCGCCCCCATCGATAGGAATGACCAGATTCTTATATAAAAAACGTATAATGAAAAGAATCAAGTGTTTTTGAGTGGAAGTGTTCACGAAAAACAAACATTCATCTTGTCACTGATAATTTTCAGTATCCAGTCAAAAAGACTACATATCCTCCATTTACAGACACCTTCAACAGCCAGGGTCATGTCTTGGACAATATCACGTGTGGGGGCTGTCGGTATACCCATAGAGAACCACCGAGCAACGGCGATAACTGACTAGCCAACTTACTAAATCGGCACCAGCCGCCTTGGAATCGGATTAAAGCATTTGTACAATCGGCTTTGCACACTGCGCCAGGGTGGTCAGACTATAAGAATGTTCAGTACGATGTGTCTGCTTTCCCAAATCAGGCGGGTGGATAACTTCCACCTGATTTTTGTCTGCGGAATTTTTAACCACTAACAATGCGTGGCTTTACCTCGATTTATTTATTGGTGTTTAAGGTCACATTTTTTGCACAGTGGCTAATCGTGACCACAACATAAGTATCAACTTAAGACCAGGGGTGAGTGTTAAGACAAGTTGCTCAATTTAGAGAGGGTTTGCACCTCAAGCATTGGTGACTGGATCCTATTTTACAAGTGAAACAGAGCCCGTTTACCGCAGTGAACAGGCACTGCTTCACTTCCCGAGGTTCCCACGTGTAGGCTTTACCTGATATGCATTCTTTTAGTATCGCATGCAAATCTACTTTCAATAAGGTTATCGCCATTATTTATTTATTGGTGTTTCAGGTCATTTTTTCACAATGACTAATCATGGCCACAACAGGAGTATCAACTCAAGACCAGGGGTGAGCTTTAATAAGCCATGTTGCCCATTTTAGAGAGGGTTTGCATCTCCCAAGCATTGGTGACTAGGTCCTATTGTACCAGTAAAACAGCCTGTTTACCACAGTGAACAGGCACTGCATCACTTCCCGAGGTTCCCGCGGGAAGGTTATCGAAATTGAATTTCTTAGACAAGCGAAGAAGGTCCAGTTTGGAAGCAAGTATTTGAGAAAACACCTATGACGTCAGTAGAAAAGACCAAGTTTCTTTTTGTTATGTTCAAACAAAAACATAGCGCTCGGGCCGGACTGCTTTTGGTGATTAAAGGTAACAAAAGGAAACTCACTTTTTATGGCGAGCTATTTAGAAGTAACTGGTTCACAGATGATCCACTTAATATTGATCAGTATCACACCCTCAAACACTAAGTGTTCACTCAAGTCTGAATATTTTTACAATTTTCAAATTGTTTTAGTTCCCGTGAAAAATATTTGCAAATCTCAAGACTTGTATATTAATGGAAAGGACAGTATATTATATTTCACGATGCGCACACTTGATATAACAAAAAGCAGTTACAGAACATCCCTTTTCCACAGAAGTTCAAACTGGCAGGGCTGAGGAGAGGGTGGGGCCGTGCTGGTAACACAGGGTCTCGGAACTTGGGGGTCGGGGTTGGCCCAGGAGTCCAGGATACTTGCTTCAGGCCTGTGTTCCCCAAAGTTCTGACTCCTGTGCCAAGCCTGGACCCCGATCCCCGAGCGAGAATCTGAAAGGTAAGCTGCCCGACGCATTGGAATACCGATACTAGTTGCCATTCTGTCATGTAAAGGAATGGGAGTGCCTCGTGGAGATGTTCTATCTGTTAACCCTTTACTTAACATGAAAAGCAGTAGATGTTTGTTTGTTGGTGGTTAACGTCACATATTTATGCACCATGGCTAATCGTGACACAACATGGAGATGAAGTCAAGTGCAGTCAATCGTTGATCTACATGTTGCCCATTTTAGAGGACTTTCACCCCAAGCATAGGTGACTGGGTCCTATTTTACTATTAAAGCGGAACTGGTTTACCACAGTAAAGTGCCGTTTACTTCCCGGGGTTCCCACGGGGAGGAAAGCAGTAGATACTTACAAGCGAAATTGCATTAAAAGAAAAAGCTTTCGATTCCATAAAGGGCTCTTTCCAATCGTTTCAATGAGAGGTCATAATTATGTCATTTTTGAGGCAAGAAATTAAAATCGAAAGGCATTTTGTGTCAATCGAGTTGGCCGGTTTGGACCGTTACGTTGGTTGAAGAGTTAATACACTTATTCACATATGTACCAGACCTGTTATCACTTCAAGAATTCTTCACTTCAATGACTTAGGCATCTGCATCAGTATCCCGACACTTTCAAACGCCCCCCCCCCCCCCCCGCCCCGGTCACAGAATTAGTCCTGGGACCCAAATTATCTCTCCACAACCCTGTTCCAATGACGAGTTAGGTTTTGATGGCAAAAATTATTAAAATTGAAAGTCGAATTTTTTGCGCTAAATTCATATAAAATGTTCGATCAAGGCTTAACTGACCGCTACCTTATGACCGCAACATTACAAGACGAATATCAAGTAAAGTGCTGCCATTCGTCTGAACCACAGTTGTTAGTCCAAAAGTAAGTTTTTTGTTTTAAGTCGGCTGTGCCTATATCGCGATCGCAACATAGGTATGGAATAAAGTTTAGCCAATCATTTGTACCTATTCTGGCATTTTAGAGGACTTCACCCACAGGCGTTGATTACCGTGTACTATTTTACCAGTATTTATTTATTGGTGTTTAAGGTCTCGTTTTTGTACAAAGGATTATGGCCACAACATGAGTATCAACTCAGGGCCAGAGGTGAGCGTTAATAAGTCATGTTGCCCATTTTAGAGAGGGTTTACACCTCCCAAGCATTGGTGACTGGGTCCTATTTACAGCCTGTTTACCGCAGTGAACAGGCCCTGCTTCGATTCCAGGGGTTCCCGCGGAGAATTTTACCAGTAAACAAACCTTGTTACCCCAGTGAAAAGGGCGGGTCCATTTTCCCGAGCGTCCCAGGGGAAGGGGCAGTGAAATGTAAACTGTTGATTCATGCTTTCGGTCGTGTTCATCACCATCAATGGCTATATTGCAACCATAAAGAATCAGTAAAGTTAAGCCACTCGATTATACCCGGGGGTAGTTCTAAGGACTACACACGAGACTACCGGATCCTGTTGTACGAGTAATTTAAAACCTTTCCAACATAGTAAAGTAATGCTCCACCAAGTCCACTGGAAAAACAACGCACCGTTTCATAGCCAAGCACTACCCCACATACGAGAATATCACGGTAAAGTAATCCAATACAACCGTGGCCAATTATACTGATACGGCTTCTTTGTGTTTGTGTGTGTGTGGGGGGGGGGGAGGGGGGGGTGGGGGTCCGTTTCTCTTTTCCCCATTCAGTTGGCGATGTTTCGGGCCATTACAAAATGAAGGAATCTTCATTGTCACTGGAATTTTTATTTTATGAATAAGAGATGCAGATTTCACCCTTTATCCAACGTGGCGTAAAAACCTCCAATACTTTTTAACTCTGCTTAACCCATTACCCATTGCAAACGGTTTTAAATTTATTTTAAATATTTTTAAATTTTTTTTAAAAAATTTCAAAACCATATCATGTGACCCTTTTTGGAACGAGCTCGACGAGCTCGTTCCAAAGAGGGGTCACATATGGTTTTGTTGAAATTTTTCGAAAAATATTTTTTCAGCAACTATTAATGTTTATGGTCACATTTATGCACAATGGCTAATCACGACCGTGACAGTTTTACGGGTGGAGGAAGCCGGTGTACCGGAGTGAACCACTGAGCAACGACGAGCAACTGCCAACAAGGTTAGATTGGTTGAAGACAAGCGTACCATCGCCTTAGTACACGGCGTCGTCGTGCTCCCATGTGGACAATCAAGGTCAAGTGGCATGCCCAAGGACACAACAAGAGAGTCCGAATTGATCGCTCAGACGGTCACCCATCTATTGATTAACCAGACTTGACGTTGCTTAACTTCGGTGATCTGACGAGAACCGATTACCGCAACGTCACCGCGCCCCTTTTTCAGCAAATGAAGTTGTATATTACGCGGGCGGGTGCGGGCGATTCGTTGGGTAAAGGGTTAATATTTAGAACGAGCTCTGAGCTCGTTCCACAAATGGGTCAAGCTATTTTATTTATTGGTGTTTACACAATAAACATTATGCCCATGTTTGCCTATTCTAGACTTCCGACACAGGCGTTGGTTACTGGGACCTATTTGAGCAGTGAAATAGCTTGTTTATCACAGTAAACAAGTACTTTACCCCCCCCCCCCCCCCCCCAGGGTTCAGTCGGGCAAGGTTAAGCTATATTGTTTTATCAAAACGTCACGACTTTTTTTTGGGGGGGGGGGATTTCAATTATGGGGGTTGTGGCCGGCAGCTTGAAATATATATTTTGCAATCGGGATTTAGTAGGTTAACTGATTCAGGATCAGTGCACTCACCTTCCCATCCCACCCTACAACCCCGCGCCCGATGGATATCTACATTTTGTTAGAGAACAAAGCACGAAAACGTCAACAAAACTTCAGCTCACAGACCAGGTATAACTGGTTTATCAGCTGGCAATTTACTCGTGTCTTTCCGAAATTATTTAGTCATGTTTTGGAAATCTAGACACTTTACTCGTGGCCGAATGTGCTTCAGATATTCAACAAAGCTAGGCATTCAAAACACTTTCGAGTGCAGCGACAGGACTGCACTTTGGTAAAGGACAACACTGTCTGCATTTTTATTGAAGATGGTTTCCATGCTCGACAGTCATGCGCAAATCACTCGATACCACGAATTTCCATCGAAAAACAAAATCGTAATTCTAAGAAATTTCAACAGGTGGCATGATACCTTGCAGTGAATATGGTAACTAATCTCTATCCAATAACAGTATACTGTATGAAGGCGATCTTTTTCATTATTTGATTTTAGACGGCGTTGTTTTTACATGCTTTTTCTGTCCGATGACGTCGACCGGAAATCGAAAGTATACTCATACGTAAACAAAAGCAAAGGCTTTGGAATTTTCCCCAATGCAGCTCTGTCGCCGTGTTTTGAAAAAAATTTTATACCTAGCTTTGTTCATGGATATGTAAAGCACATTTGGCCACAAGTTGTTTTCGTGAAATATTAAATTATCAGTTCTGGTGCGAATACGGCAGCAGACTTCCAGGAACCAGTGGTGCCTACAGTCGACTCTATTAGTTGATTACATATGTGTTTCGTATTCTATACATCTCAACCTTCATTTTGATGTACATTTTGTGTATATTTAATTTGAATTGAAGGAATATTAGAGGTGAAAATTTTCAAAATAAACAAAATTTCATTACTTATATAGGCCCTTAAGGTCACATTTCTGCACAATGGCTAACCATGACCGTGACAGTTTTACGGGTGGAGGAAGCCGGAGTACCCAGAAAGAACCACCGAGCAACGACGAGCAACTGCTTGCTCCCCAACATACCAACTCCACACAAGCAGGAGTAGCATTGGCTGAAGACAGATGCACCATCGACGTGCAGTACACGCCTTAGTACAGTTTCACCGTGCCTCCACGTGGGCAATGGGGGTGAAGTGTCTTGCCCAAGCACACAACGCGATTGCCGCAGGTGGGATTCGAACCGAGGACCTCTCGGCTTGCAGTCTGCACCTCTACCAACTGAGCCACCGCGCCCCCATTTTGATGTACATTTTGTGTGTATTTAATTTGAATTGAAGTTATAATCAGAGGTGAGAATTTTCAAAATAAACAAAATTTCATTACTTATATATAAGGTCTATAGGAACTGGCGAATTTTCCCAAATAGACGAAACAAATGGTTCCAAAACACGATAATTAAACACGTTTCATACAAGCAATGACAGGCAATGATACTGTTTTGATCTAAAGATTATTTGGAGTGCTGAAATTTCAAACTAAAAAGTGATTTTATCGTTGAAAATCAACTTTTAGATTGCAAATTGCACTAACAGAACTAAAAATTCACATTTGAAACACTTAAATTACTGAAACCAAAATTAATCTAAACCATGTTTCTACAGCACCTTACCGTCAAATGAACTTTGATGTGCTTTTTGAATTATTTAAAACAGGTTTTTAATCTCCACTCGGAAAGATTTTTTTAGTATCAATATTGAGATGTGTAACCTTAAGAATGCATGCTTGGAATTCACTGGAGCTTCACACTTTTCATTTGTTCTGTTTACCATCAACTGAACAATGATTGTCCATCTAGTGTTGGAGACAAAATAATTAGTGTATTTCTCCTTGACCAGTCAGCTGTATCATGTATTGCCATTTCAGTGTTAGATGTTTGGATTTAATCAGTGTCAACAAACATTCATGCTTATCTGTACCAAATACATCAGCCAAGGTGTTATGTACATCTTGCATGTGCCATTTGTCTCTTAAGGTGTCACGTCTTGGTGTCATTACTGGAAAAAATATTTTGGAATGGACATTAAAAACATGTTATAATTTTAAAATCACCTCAGAGTTCATTTCTCGGTAAACTGCTGTAGATATATGTTTTGGATTAATTTTGGTTTCATTAATTTAAGAGTTGTGTGTGAATTTTCCGTGCTGTTGTTAGTGCGATCTGCATTTTAAAAAGTTGATTTTCAACAATAAAATTATTTTTTAGTTTACAACTTCAGCAAACAAAATATTCTTAGATCAAAGCAGTATCATTGCTTGTCACAGTTTGTACGAAAATCGTTTTAGTTTTAGAACTCTTTTTTTTTGACCATTTGGGGAAATTCGCCGGTTCCTATAGACCTTAAACGAATTTATAAAGCGCCATGTTCATGGGACAGAAAAGCGGCCTCAAGGGTTCAAAGAAAATCAATGCTGTCATACATGCATTGGCGATGTGTAGTAACCATATGTATAGGAGTGGTGTACGTTATGTCGGAAAATGCCGTTCGGGTACCTAGAATTGGTGAAAAAGTGGGGGCACGTGTCCCCCCCCCCCCCCCCCCCCCGTCCCGGATCCGCCGCACCTGGAACATTTCATCTCATTTTTTCAGATTTTTTTTTTACTTTGGCAGGGTTCTTTTCTACTCTTTTATAAAATGTTCGTGATTCAATGGAAGATACATTTTTTTTTCCTAATTCGAATGTTTTCCGGAGTTCTCCAGTTGCTACATCAATGTGCATATAGTGGCGAACAAGCTTTCACGGTAATGTGGCGACAGAATCGGAGAATTTATCATTTTTTTCACTTTTCAATTCATATTTATTTTATATTAGGCCTACCCAAGGCGAAAGAAGTAATTTTCTTTAGAGGACGAAAATCAAGTTTTACAAAAACACTTTTTGGAACTCACCTACACATGGTAGACAAAACCCACAGTTGAACTTGTCTTCTTCTTTCAGAACCGCCAAATGATATTTGGGAGCTTGTTTCCAACATTGAACGACAGAAAATCCGTGCAAAAGGTGCAGCCAATCATATTGAAAGACTCGTGACGTTTTGTTTTCACAGGGAAAATTTGAATTTGAATTTTCGCGCTGATCTCGATTTAAGCTGCAAAATCAAAACCTCACTGCTATCAATGAATCAGAAATGTTACAAAAAGGATATGTCTTCTTTTTACTCAATAATCAAAAAATAGTTAGGTTTTTAAAAAAAAAAATTTATATTTCTAAAAAAACACTAATGGTCTCCAGTGGTGGCTTTGGCGCTGGCAACAACGCTTAAATCAATATGTTTGATATTTTTTTTTTTCAGGAAAGCATGTCTCAGCTCGCCCAATCTTGGATTCGGCATCGGTATTTACCCTTGCCCACGCCCTACCCACAATTTCAAAAAACAGTGAAAAAAAACATGACTTTAGAGTTGGCTTGGCATTGGGCGAGATTTCACTGTCTTGTTATTTTGTGATTCGTAATCGAAACCTCTCTGCTGTGCTATAACGTCAGGAAACCCGTCTGTCCACTTTGTTTTATAATATTTTGTCAATGGACGTGTGATGGGGGGGGGGGGGGGGGGGGCAAAACATTTCCTCCCACTTCATTTAACCTCGTGGTATGTTCAAATCTGTGTACTCCACATTGGTAAATTTTAGTACCGTGCGATTACACTTTCGACAGACAGGGTCACCTCGGATCGGACAGTTTTACATATAAAGGAATCCGGAGTGCCCGAAGAGAACCACCTAGCAACGACGAGCAACTGTCAGACTCCCCCAAAGTACTAACATCGAATAAGCATGGTTAGCATTGGTTGAAGACAAGTGCACCATTGACATGCAGTGTCAGGGTAAAGCCAGTCTAAAAGGGAGGAGCCCCCCTCCCCCTCCCCCTACTTTCAAGTTCAGATACATGCATAAATTTCTTCTTTCAGTGTTGTAAGCACACATGTTTTAATTAAATAATTAGCCTAAGGTGAGTGGGATAATTCTCTGGCATATTACTGATCAGCATAAAATGTTTCCATGCTATCTGAAGTCAATGAATATCGAAGTGACCGACACATTATTTCTCGGGATACGCTTGACAGCATATGCATTGGCACGCGGTGATTTTATCTACAGAAATGTTGCGTGCCATGTGTAGGTATCCTGAAATACTGTTATCTGACCATCTAAGACCAGATATAGAGTGTGGGGAGCAAGCTAGTTCAGAGAGACTTACGTTCCGACCGTTTTGTAGAGAGACTTCGGTTTGGCCGAACAGGGGACGCCATATAGGGTCTTGTGCGAGTGAAAGTGCTGGGCAGCCCACGAAGTCCCATTGTACGCCGCTATTGACAGATTAGGTGGTCGTTGGGGGTGCTACAAGCCCGGATTTAGAGAATAGATTAAAGTAAAGGCTAAGTTTAGTTGGCATTAGCGAGGGTCACCTCGCACCTGTCTCAAAATGTATGCTATTGTATTGTGGTATTAACCCTCAGAACGCAGAGGTTGATCGCGTAGTAGACTTTTTTAGTATCAGAGTGCTTTGAATATCGACTCAAGGTCGACAGTGACAATTCGCGTAAGCTCGAAAGCTTAAACTAGCCGACAGAGTGGATAAACCGAATCCAAATCAGAACTATGTTGCCACAAGGCAATTAACATTACTTGTCGGGATCCCCCGGCAGTCAGAGCTGCAGACGCGCACAGACGCAAAAGATTAAGACTCGATGTTTTAAGCTCCTGTTGCGACAATTAATTAACCCCTGTGATAAGTCTTTGCTTTGTATTGATCAAATTGTTAAATGTGTTGAATGTGGAATGAGTTTTATTTTAAATCTAAATAAAAAAATCGTTGTTACTTTAATCATTGTTTCCTTTCCGCAGCCTGAAGTGATTAGGAATCACACCTAACGAAGGACGAACCTATATTTCGAGTTCACTCGGCAGGGAGGAAAATCGTAATGCGGTCCCAACTCAGCTCTCTGAGCCAAGTGTGGCCCGAGCCCGGATTCCAACCCTCCTTGTTGGCTCGTCCCACAATTTTATTTATGGCGAGGTTAATAAACGCCACGTCACCCCTCCCACGTGGATAGAGGTGTTTAACATGCAGTACGACATGCAGTTAATTGGGATTAACTACCTTGCCCAAGGACACAGCAACACGACTACAGGTGGGGATTGAACCGTTGATCTTTGAGTTTCAAATCCAATGCCGTAACCTCTGAGCCACCGCGCCCCTCGTTGAATGCGATACTTGAGTGAAGACTGGCAATATTTACGGTTGTAAGAAGAAGCTCCGTTTACAGTTTGAAAAACTATGCGAATAGACTCGAAATCTGATTCGAATCAGGTCGAAACTCTCTTCCTGATTCGAGTTGAGATTCGATTCAGCCCGACATTTGACATTCACCGGGCTTTTTGACATGCATAAAACAACAAAAATATTGTAACAATCAAATACATTTATTTATCTATTTATTTATTTGGTTTTAACGACACTTCCGACAGCCAGGGTCAGTCCGGGTCGGGGACAGTTTTACGGAGGAGGAATTCGGAGAGAACCATCGGGCAACGGCGAGCAACTGCCAGACTCCCCAACGTACTTACTCCGCACAAGCAGTGTTAGCATTGGTTTATGACAAGTGTACCATCGAAGTGCAGTACGCCTTAGTTTTCAACGCCACCATGCCCCACGTGGGCAATCGGGATTAAGTGTCTTGCCGAAGGACATAACGCAGTTACCCCTGGCGGTTGTAAGAAGAAGCTCCGTTTACAGTTTGAATAAACTCAATACTCAAGATCCGATTCGAATCGATTCGAAATTCTCTGCATGATTCGGGTTCAGATTCGATTCGACCAAAAATTTGAGATTTGCAGGGCTCTTTTGATATGCATATATAATAAAACGAAAATATCGTAACAATCAAATAAATTCCTCCTGTTCATTTCTTCCCTTCTCCATTTCGATTGTAGTGAATGCTCATCAATTGAAAAGTTCCATGCAGAACACCAGTTCAAAGTCTTTTTTCATCATGGATGATTTATCTGATATTCGATTCTATTTTCTAAAAAAAAATCGAAGAATGGATTCGAAATTCGATGCGAGAAAAAACGGAATTCGCAGGACCCCAGTAAATCTCCAAGGTCTTCCCCGAAGAAAACAATAAATTCCCATGTCAAATGGGGCATCCTGGGTACTTTTTGAAGCCTTACACACCCTGAAAGTGTAGAAAAAACATTGCAAAATGACCCACTAAATATCCGATTGAAAGTATATCAATAAATTTTAGGGATTTCAGGCATGAACATGTTTACAGAGTTCAGATTCCCCAGAAAAATTGTGTGTGTGTGTGTGTGTGTGGGGGGGGGGGGGGGGGGGGGTCTAGTACCTAGCTCCCCCACCCTCATTCCCACCCCCAACCCCGGCTACGCTGCCGATGTTGAACATGTTAATACTCACGCACCATGATAATGGTTTGAGTAAAAAAGGACTGAATTGAATTAACTCCAAAGGCGCGACTAGGGTACAGGAACATGTGACTGCTTATTATAAACAATTGTGCCTAAAAGTAAATGTTCAATTTTTCTAATTTGTCAGGTTTTGTTGTTCCAACACCTAACTGTTTACCCCTCACTGGAACAAGCTCGTTTTAACCCTTCAACGACATAGACGATATCAAAATTTATTACTTCTTTCAATTTTTTCAAAGAATTTCAACAAAACCGATTATTTGACCCATCATTGGAACGAGCTGGTTTCCATGAGGGGGTCACGTGAAATGGTTTTGGTGAAATGTTTGAAAAATATTTTTTTCTAGTGCTGAATTTGTATATCACACGGGCAGATGTGGGCGATTCATTAGGCGACGGGTTAATGAGGAGTTATAAGCTCTACTTAGAAAGAAAAATTGAGTTTTCTAGAAAAGTGTATTTATTTATTTATTTATTTATTTATTTATTTATTTATTTATTTATTTATTTATAGGTGCTTAACCCCCTGCACTCTGATGACGAAACGTCTGATTTGTCATCCATGCTTATCCCCCCTGTGTTGTCAGAAATTCAACAATTTAGATTTTGGTTGACAGAGCTGCAATTGAGCTCTGTCAACCAAAATCTAAATTGCTGAATTTCTGACAACACAGGGGAGATAACCATGGATGACAGGGAGGTGTGGTGGGGCTTTGAGTGGGGGAGGTGTCGAGTATTCTCGACATCAGAGTGCAGGGGGTTAAGTCACATACTTCTGCACACAGACTCCAAAGTATGCCAATTATATTCATAGAAGGGGCGTCGTGGCTCAGCAGGTAGACATGAAGGCTGCAAACCGAGAGGTCCTCGTATTCCAATTAAATTCATAGAAGGCATGCCTTGGTGATGTAGTCTGAATATTTCTGTCTTCTATTCACTCTTTTTCCTATAATAGTGCGAATGCAAAATACCCTATTGCGATGATTTTTGCTAAAGGGGTAGGTAGTTACTTGTACTTGGCCATCTATGGTTTTCCGGCGTTTTGAGTCTTGTGTTTGGCTCAAGAGGCCACAGGATGTTCACAGCTTCTACTTTTGCTGCTAAATGTAATCTTTGAAACAATAGCCATTATTTAAAACAGTAGAGAATCTCTTCCAAACAAACTCATTAGAGAGTAATGTATAATGAGTCACACAGAATAACAATGCTGGTCAAGGGAGACAACTCTAGCTTCGTTCATATCAGCCGAGATAGGCGTCATATTAGTCGACTTTAAAGTCATGTCAGCAGAGTTTGGTAATGGGCGATACTGGGAAAGAAAATCATATCTGATAAATCAAAATGTATGTCGACTTCAAGCCCGCATTGATGATAAAGGCAGCGGAAGCTCGATAAAAGTGAAGGAGCACAAATTTTAAAGGCCACCATTGTTCAGCCCAATGGGAGGAAAAGTTGCAATCATATATCGGTAAATGTACCACGGCACACTATAGTATATTGTTTAGATGAGAATGCCGCGGTGTGGCCACTGTCCTGTCCATTTCTTCCCCTTCAATCATCCAGCCTGTGGGTTGGAAGATGGTCGAAGTAGAAGAAACGGACTGAAGCGACCGACGGTGGGATTCATTGACCAAATGTTGTTTGAATTTGCAAATAATATATTACAGGAATACTTTATGTTGGCACATTTGCATGCGCTTAACCCATTGTGTCTCCACGCAAATTGTCTGTGGAAAAAAAAGTGGAGGGGCACGTGTACCCTGTGCCCCCCCCCCCCGGTTCCTCCACCTCAGATTGATGGTAAGGGTCAAGTGCGTCGAGTACTTTGCTTTTACTTTTAAAATAGCTTTGTTGGAGGATAAGTGTTGTGTGGAAACTTAAAGGGTCGAACCAGACAGCGGAAATGGCGTTGCATCCTTAGGCAAGGCACTTAATCCCGATTGTCCACGTGGGGGCTCGGTCACGCCTTGTACTAAGGCGTACTGCACGTCGATCGCGCACTTGCCTTCAACCAATGCTAACCCTTCTTGTGCGAAATTGGTACGTCGGGGAGTCTGACAGCTGCTTGCCGTTGTTCGGGTGTTCCCCTCGGGTAATCCGGTTTCTTTCATCCGTAAAACTGGCCGAAACGAGGTGACCCTGCCGAAAGTGTCGTTAATCCCCTCCCGAAAAAAACTTGAACAGATATTGAAAAATGGGTCTATAAAGTATCTTAGCTTCTTGATCGCAACTGCTAACTAACAGTTGTCTCCATCGTTTTCAGTTGAAAATCCATCTAGTAATCACTACTTGTAAAAAGAGATTTTCTAATGAAATTTTAGAAGAGAAGTGAGCATGCCCACAAGCCACCCTTTCCCGGTATCAATACCACTTCTGTTTATGAAGCGAATATGTTTGCGATAATTGGTTTGTTTTGATTATTTATATCAAATCGAACCGGTGACACAAACATCGATCATATGCCTGAAAAAGGTGGTTAAAGGTCGAACACCAAATGCTGAATGGCGAACTGACACTGCAACAGTAGCGATGGGAGATCATTAGCACGGACTCAGCTATAAAAAGTCCCAACATATGTCCGACATGAAAAAAATTGTATCGTCTTTGTTGGCTGAAGGGTTAAAACGTGTCACATGTTCCCGTACCCAAGTCGCACCTTTGGTGTTCAATTCAATTTCGTTCTTGTTTACTGAAACCATTATCATGGTGCGTGAGTATTAAAATGTTCAACATCGGCAGCGTAGCCGGGGGTGGGGGTGGGTGGGGGAGCTAGGTACAAGATCCACCCCCCCCCCCCCCCACACACACACACTTTTTCTAGGGAATCTGAACACTGTAAACATGTTCATGCCTGAAATCCCTAAAATTTATTGATATACTTTCAAACTGATATTTAGTGGGTTATTTTGTGATGTTATTCCTACGAATTCCGTTTTTTCTCGCATTGAATTTTTGAATCCGTTCTTCTAAAAAATTGTAGTAAATAGAATCGAATATCAGGTAAATCATCCATGATGAAAAAAGACTTTATACTTTGTTCAGCATGGAACTTTTCAATTGATGACCATTCACAACAATCGAATTGAAGGAAGGGAAGAAATGAACAGAAGGAATTTATTAAATTGTTACGATATTTTCGTTTTATTTTTTATGCATGTCAAAAGAGCCCTGCGAATCTCAAATTTCTGGTCGAATCGAATCTGAAACTGAATCAGGCAAAGAATTTCGAATCGTTCGAATTGGATCTTGAGTCTATTCGCATAGTTTTTCAAACTGTAAACGGAGCTTCTTCTTACAACCGTTAATATTGCCAGTCTCCACTCAAATATTGCATTCAACGAGGGAACGCGGTGGCTCAGTGGCAACTGCATTAGACTTCAAACCCAAAGGTGCTATCCCCGCCAGGGGTAACTGCTTAATGTCCTTTGGCAAGACACTTAATCCCGGTTGCCCACGTGGGGCATGGTGGCGTTGTATACTAAGGCGTACTGCACTTCGATGGCACACTTGTCTTAAAATAATGCTAACACTGCTTGTGCGGAGTAAGTACGTTGTGGAGTCTGGCAGTTGCTCGCCGTTGCCCAATGGTTCTCTCCGAATTCCTCCCCCGTAAAACTGTCTCCCGACCCGGACTGACCCTGGCTGTGGGAAGTGTCATTAAAACCAATTAAATAAATAGATAAATAAATTTATTTGATTGTTATAATATTTTCGTTTTTTAGGCATGTCAAAAAGCCCGGTGAATGTCAAATTTCGGGCCGAATCGAATCTCAACTCGAATCAGGAAGAGAGTTTCGACTTGATTCGAATCAGATTTCGAGTCTATTCGCATATTTTTTCAAACTGTAAACGGAGCGCCTTCTTACAACCGTAAATATTACCAGTCTCCACTCAAGTTTCGCATTCAACGAGGGGCGCGGTGCTCAGTGCACTGCAAAAAATATAGGTTCTCTTTAGAACCAAAACTGTTTCTAATCTTGTCCCTGACATGGAACCAGTTCTGTTTAAACAGTATTTATTTCAAATCAAATAAATTTATAAAGATTAACATTAAATATTAACAGAATTAAACATAAATTGAGGGGGATTCAGCCTTATGTTTATAGCTCATACGAGGTTATCTCAAATCATTATTAAGCAAAGGAGATATAAACAGTTGGCATATCGAACCAGTTTTGGTTCTATTCAGAACCAAAACTGGCTCGATATGCCAACTGTTCATATCTCCTTTGTTTCAAAATGTTTGGCGACTGTGTTGAATAAGCTCCAAGTTTACAGCTGAATCTACTTACTTCAGTTCATGTAATATTCTGTTAAAACTGAATGCTAATCTTGGTAAATTTATTTGATTTGAAATAAATACTGTTTAAATAGAACTGGTTCCATCTCAGGGACAAGAATAGAACCAGTTTTGGTTCTAAAGAGAACCTGTGTTTTTTGCAGTGTGGTTGCGGCATTGGATTGCAAGCTCAAAGATCAACGGTTCGATCCCCGCCGGTAGCTGTGTTGTGTCCTTAGACAAGGCAGTTAATCTCAAATGCCCACGTGGTTACACGGTGGCGCTATGTACTAAGGCTTACTGCATGTCAATGGTGCACTTATCTTCGATCACTGCTAACCATGCTTATTCGGTGTTAGTACGTTGGGAGTTTGACAGTTGCTCGCCGTTGCTATGTGGTTTTCTTCGGGTACTACGGCTTCCTTCATCTGTAAAACTGTCCGATGCCAGGTGACCTTGTCTGTCGAAAGTGTCGTTAAACCCCAAACGATAAATAAATAAATAAATAAATAAATAAATAAATAAATAAATAAATAAATAAATAAATAAATAAATAAATCGCCCGGCACTAAGATTTACCAATGTGGAGTACACAAATTTTAACATACCACGAGGTTAAATGAAGTGGGCGGAAAATGTCCCCCATCCCACGTCCTTTGGCCTAGTCACGCCCCTGTTCAACAAAATATAATAAAACAAAGTGGACAGACACGTTTCCTGAAATTATAGCATAGCAGAGAGGTATTCGATCACGGAAAACAAGACAGTGAAATCTCATCCAATGCCAAGCCAATTCAAAAATCATGTCTATTTCAATGTTTTTTGAAATTGTGGGTAGGGTGTGGGCAAGGGTAACTATCGATGCCAAATCAAAGATTGAGCTTTACTGAAAAAAACCTGTCAAACATATTGATGAAAGTGTCATTGCAAGCACAAAAGCCACCATATAATATAACTTAAATTTTTAAAAACCTAACTATTTTTGGATTATTGAATAAAAAAAAAGATATATCCTTTTGTAAAATTTCTGATCCATTGATAGCTGTGAGGTTTTGATTTCGCAGATTAATGTTCACTGAATTTAGCGCGAAAATTCAAATTCAAATTTCCGCTGTAAAAACAAAACGTCACGAGTCTTAAAATATGATTGGATGAACCTTTTGCACGGATTTTTTGTCGTTCCACGTTGGAAACACGCTTCTGAATTTCATTTGGCGGTTCTGAAAGATGAAGACAAGTTCTCCTGTGTGTTTCTTCTACCATGTGTGGGTAAGTTCCAAAAAATGTTTTTGTAAAACTTGAGTTTCCTCCTCTAAAGAAAAGTACTTCTTTTGTCTTGGGTAATTTAAGAGAAATATGAAGTGAAAAATGAAAACAATGATAAATTCTCAGATTCTGTCGCCTCATTACCGCGAAAGGTGCTTCGCCATGTGTTGCACATTGGTGTAGCAACTGGAGAATTCCGGAAAACATTCAAATTGGTGAAAAAAATGTATCTTCCAGGGAATCACGAAAATTTTATAAAATAGTGAAGAACCCTACCAAAGAAAAAAAAATCTGGCGGAGGAGAAATGAGATGAAATGCTCCAGGCGGGGCGGAGCTGCGGGGAGCACGTGCCCCCCCCCCCCCCCCAAACACAAACTTTTTTCACCAATTATTATGGGAACCCGAACGGCATTTTCCAGACATAACGTACACAACCCCTATTATGGTCACTACACATTGTCAATACATGTTTGACCGCATTGATTTTCTTTGAACCCGAGAGGTCGCTTTTCCGGCCGATGAACATGACACTTTTATAAATTTATTAAGGGCCTATATAAGTAATGGAATTTTGTTTATTTTGAAATTCTCACCTCTCATATTCCTTAAGGGCCTATACAAGTAATGAAATTTTGTTTATTTTGAAAATTCTCACCTCTGATATTCCTTCAATTCAGATTAAATATACACAAATTAAACATCAAAATGAAGGCTGGGATGTATAGAACACGAAACACATGTGTAATCAACTCAGAGTCGACTGTAGGCACCACTGGTTCCTGGAAGTCTGCTGCCGTATTCGCACTAGAACTGATAATTTAATAATATTTCACGAAAACAACTTGTGACCAAATGTGCTTTACATATCCAAGAACAAAGCCAGGGGATAAAAATTCTTCAAAACACGGCGACAGAGCTGCATTGGGGGAAATTCCAAAGTCTTTGCTTTTGTTTACGTATGAGTCTACTTTCGATTTCCGGTCGACGTCATCGGACATAAAAAGCATGTAAAAACAACGCCGTCTAAAACCAAATAATGAAAAAGATCGCCATCATACAGTATACTGTTATTAGATATTAATGGCACAGTTGCCATATTCATTGCAAGGTATCATGATACCTGTTGAAATTTCTTAGAATTACGATTTTGTTTTTCGATGGAAATTCGTGGTAACAGTTGAGTTGCGCATGTCTGTCGAGCATGGAAACCATCTTCAATAAAAATGCAGACAGTGTTGTCCTTTTCCAAAATGCAGACCTATCGCTGTATTCGAAAGTGTTTTGAATGCCTTGCTTTGTCCTTGGATATATGAAGCACATTTGGCCACAAGTTGTTCTGATGAAATATTATTTTATTATCAGTTCTGGTGCGAATACGGTAGCAGACTTCCAGGAACCAGTGGTGCCTACAGTCGACTCTATGAGTTGATTACATATGCGTTTCGTGTTCTATACATCCCATCCTTCATTTTGCTGTATAATTTGTGTATATTTAATCTGAATGTAAGGAATATGAGAGGTGAGAATTTCAAAATAAACTAAATCCCATTACTTATGTAGGCCCTTAAATTCAGATTAAATATACACAAATTTTACATCAAAATAAACGTTGGGATGTATAGAATACGCAACACATGTGTAATCAACTCATAGAGTCGACTGTAGCCACCTCCGGTTCCTGGAAGTCTGCTACCGTATTCGCACAAGAACTGATAACAAAATATTTCATCAGAACTTGTGGCCAAATGTGCTTCATATATCCAAGAACAAAGCTAGGCATTCAAAACACTTTCGAATACAGCGATAGGACTGCATTTTAGAAAAGGACAACACTGTCTGCATTTTTATTGAAGATGGTTTCCATGCTCGACAGACATGCGCAACTCAACCGTTACCACGAATTTCCATCGAAAAATAAAATCGTAATTCTAAGAAATTTCAACAGGTATCATGATACCTTGCATTGAATATGGCAACTGTGCAATCTCTATCTAATAACAGTATAATGTATGAAGGCGATCTTTTTCATTATTTGATTTTAGACGGCGTTGTTTTTACATGCGTTTTCTGTCCGATGACGTCGACCGGAAATCGAAAGAGGTGAGAATTCGTAAACAAAAGCAAACGCTTTGGAATTTTCCCCAATGCCGCTCTGTCGCCGTGTTTTGAAGAATTTTTATCCCCTAGCTTTGTTCTTGAATATGTAAAGCACATTTGGCCACAAGTTGTTTTCGTAAAATATTAAATTATCAGTTCTGGTGCGAATACGGCAGCAGGCTTCCAGGAACCAGTGGTGCTTACAGTCGACTCTGAGTTGATTACACATGTGTTTCGTGTTCTATACATTCCAACCTTCATTTTTATGTACATTTTGTGTATATTTAATTTGAATTGAAGGAATATCAGGTGAGAATTTACAAAATAAACAAAATTTCATTACTTATATAGGCCCTTAAATATACACAAATTATGCATCAAAATGAAGGTTGAGATGTATAGAACACGAAACACACGTGTAACCAACTCATAGTCGACCGTAGGCACCACTGGTTCCTAGAAATCTGTACCCTTTTCGTACCAGAACTGATAATTTGATATTTCGCGAGAACTTGTGGCCAAATTTAAAAAACAAAATTCCATTACTTTTATAGGACATTAAGGTCTGAAGGAACTGGCGAATTTTCCCCAAAAGACAAAAACAAATGGTTCCAAAGCACGATAATTAAACAATTTTCACACAAGCAATAACAGGCAATGGTACCTTATAATCTAAAGAATATTTGGAGTGCTGAAGTTTCAAACTAAAAAGTTATTTTATTGTTGAAAATCAACTTTTAAATTGCAAATTGCACTAACAACAGAACTAAAAGTTCACATTTGGAACTTAAATTTCTGAAACCAAAATTAATCTGAACTATGTATCTACAGCACTTTACCGACAAATAAACCTTGAGGTGCTTTTTGAATTAAAACACATTTGTAATCTCTACTCTGAAAGATTTTTTTAGTATCAATATTAAGATGTGAAACCTTGAGAATGCATGCTTAGGATTCACTGGAGCTTTACACTTTTCATTAGTTCTGTTTTCCATCAACTGAACATTGATTGTCCATCTAATGTTGGAGACAAAATAATTAGTGTATTTATCCTTGATCAGTCAGCCTTATGTATTGCCATTTCATAAGAAGGTTCAACATTGTGCAACACTGTCGGTGTTAGATGTGAATTCACCAATCAGTGTGAACAAACATCCATGCATATCTGTACCAAACACATCAGCCAAGGCGTTATGAACATCTTGCATGGGCCATTTGTTCCTTAAGGTGTCATGTCTTGGTGTCATTACTGGAAACATTTTGTGGAATGGACATTAAAAACAGGTTTTATTTAATTTTAAAATCACCTGAGTTCATTTCTCGGTAAAGCGCTATAGATATGTTTTGGATTAATTTTGGTTTCATTAATTTAACAGTGCCGTGTGTGAATTTTCCGTTCTTTCTGTTAGTGCGATCTACATTTTAACAATAAAATTACTTTTTAGTTCAAAACTTCAACAAAATATTCTTTTGATCAAAGCAGTATCACTGCTTGTCACCGTTTGTACGAAAATCGTTTAATTTGTTTTATAACTCTTTTGTTTTTGACTATCTGGGGAAATTAACCGGTTCCTATGGACCTAAACCATGATAGCTGGTAAGTGAATGTGTGGGGAAGGCCAATCCATATTTTCAACGTGCATATCTGAGGCTGCATGGTGAAAATATTGATATATCTGCCCACAAATAATGAATATGGCATCTTCCAATTGCTGCCATTGAATTGATACCACCGGGGTTTTAAGGGTTAAGTAAAAAAACGAAATACGCCGAGGTTAGTGTCTTAAACAGGGTGGGTTCAAGGTGAGTGGTAGCGTATATAAATATATTTTGCACTGACCCCCTCCACACACACACACTTTTTTGGAGCTTCCGCGGCCTCTGAAATGCTCTCAAAACCTTTATGTAAACGTTTCCATACAGTTCGGGAAGAATGGATTTCTTTTGAAACACGACGGGCTCATTATTTACCTACCCCGCCATATGCCCGGGAAGTGGATCAGTGCTTGTTTTCTGTGGTAAATAAGTTTTATTGATGAAAAAGGACCTGGTCACGAACGCCTGGGGCGCATATCTTACGTGGGTGACACTGATATGAACTGGCTCTACTTGATTTCATACCAGTTTTACGGATCATGGTGTGAGGTGCCAAAAGTAACTAAAACAAATATAAAAGTAATCCCTTGAGAACCCCGGTGAGTGGAGCAGTGCTTGTGTACGGCGCTAACTCTTCACCTAAACAACGGTCAAAACAGACCAGCGCTATTAAACATCATTCAATTTTCCTATCTTTAATTGTTTGTCTCCAAACATAGCTTATGACCCCTCATTGGCACGAGCTCGTTCCAATAAGTGCCACCAGCTGTGTTTTCGATGCAGAAAATGAATTATTCCAGAATGTTATTTCCAAGTGTCTGCCTTACCTGTTAGGGAAAGGGATAAACAAGTTCTGCTGTACTGGTAAACTAGTAACCGGAACCAACGTCTGGGTGGGAGCCTTCTTTAAGGGCTTTGGTTACCCAATTTTTTAAGTAATCTTGGATTTAAAAATCGGCATACAAAAGCGAACAAAATGTCTGAAATTGTATCCTACATAGTCCACAATTTTGCTGACATTGATTGCAGTATTTTAGCCGAAATATCAAATTTCAATTTCAGTTTAGATTAAAAAAAGTGAACCCGAAACAACAAAATGACTAACGAAATGAAAGATTAACTGTTTGATACTGCAGATTAACAAGAGTTATGCCGTCCATAATTAGGAGATAAACGAGTTAGACATTCGAGAATTTGAGTATGGAAAGCCATATGGTTTTCCCTAGTCATATTCAGCTCTTTTCACAAATCGCCATTAAATTTTTATTTCAATTTTTTGTCTCACAAACAGCTTATGACCCCTCATTGGGACGAGCTCGTTGAGCTCATTCCAATGACATTTGAGCTCTTTTTGACGCACACAAATGAAAAAAATTAGTTATTCGAAAATTTTGTTTGCAAATGTTTCCTTTACCGAATGTATAATTTAACAAGAGACGTCTATCTCCACTGTAATTCCTGTCATATTAGAAGTGAAAACATTTCCCAAACCAGTTTTATCGGAAGAAATACAAATCATTTTCGATCAGTCTATTTGCCATGTTCGAATTACTTGAAACAGCCGAGTTGTGTTCGATTGGAGTACGGTGAGTGAATTTACATGAAATTAGCGCACGGAGCCGACCGACTCAGCCAATCAAATTACGGGTTCAGAAAGAACGAGGTCAAATTTAACTGATGAATTACAAATACACATGCATCAAAATTTAGGTTTTAAAAATTTGAATCTTGGAATTTTAATTTGTCTTAAAATATTTTAAGGGGACGTCCAACATAACTTTGGTCAAATTTCATGTAATTTACTTCCAGGCCTAAAAAAGACCCAAAATGAATAACCCCAATAAATTATATACCAAAATGCTTGAAATTTTGCCATGGAACTGTGGTAGATAGCACCGCCTGAAAGTCTGCTATGGCATAAGTAACCGTCCAGATTTTAGACAATAAAATGCCTTAAATTTGTTGAATAGTTAAATTCTGCAATCCTTCTAGTACAGACTCGGATAAATCTTATCATTCTTGCAAGGAACAGACCACGAGACAAATTGTAAATTTAGGATGCTTCCACTTCAAAAGGACTGCCATTTTTCTTGTTTACCTTTTATGAAGTTCACCAAGGGTCAAATCCACACAGTTCAGAAGAAAAAGTATGGAGTTAGAATGCATCAATGTAAAATGAAGAATGTCCATTGTGGCTTTTGTGAGTCTGCCGTGACCATACCCCCCCCCCCCCCACACACACACACAATCCTGTGCCATTTTGCATGAGATCTGTATCAAACTGGTAACATACGATGAGATTGATACACCAAAAAGGGTGAACTGCCAAACTTCCTGATTAAGTGTTGAATGTGTCCATTTCTGGGGTTGCATGAGCAAGACTGCTGGACGTCTATGCTATAGGTCCCGAGTTCGACCCCCGCACGGGACGACTCTCGTTGTCCTTGAGCAAAACACTTTATCCCAGTTAACTACATATGGGCACGATGGCTGTACTGCACGTCGATGGTGCGCATGTCAACCGCTGTAACTCTGCTTGAGCCGAGCTTGAACAGAGAATGTTGAGGAGCTGACAGTTGCTAGTCCTTGCCCGGTGGTCTCTACGGGTACTCCGGCTTCCTCCACCCGTAAAACTGTCATGGTCACGATTAGCCATCGTGCATGAGTATATAACCTTAAGCACAATACAATAAATAAATTGCCATGTTGCTTACTGTGACCCAAACCACCAATTAAAAAAATTATCCGCGTGGGCAAATTCACTGTTTTGTTTACAATCTATTCCTTTGCCGTTTCTCAGTATCAACATATCAGTTGGAATTTGGTCTTGGGATTTTGCTACTTGGGACTTTTGAACGATATTGTCACGATATTTACGGTACACCACCAAGCCAGTGTGGCAAGGGTGGGGGTTGGGGTAATTTAGTATGGATGTCATTGTGATTTACAGACGGCCATCACTGAGTGCATTCGCGATCGCAAACCCGAAGGCACATGTCCCTCAGTATGTAACGCCATTTCCGCGGAGCTCTGTGGCTCAGTATTTAGGACATTGAACTTCTAGTAAGGCCCACGGCTCGGTCCCGACCAGCGGTAACTGCATTCTTGGGCATGGCACTTCATCTCGATTGCTCACGCGGGGGTACGGTGGCTCTGTACCAAGGCGTACTGCAAGCAGATGGTGCAACTTCAGCCAATGCTAGCCCTGCTTGTGCGTATTAGGTTGGGAAGTATGACAGGCGGTGGTTCGCCAAGGTGGTTTGGTATGCTCAATCCATAAAGCTGTGCGACGCGAGATGACATGGCTGTACGAAGTGTCGTTAAACCCCACTAAATAACGCGTTATCCGACCGGCTAGTGCACATTGCAAATATCAATGACGCGTGCTATATCCAGTTTATCTCACGTACTACACCGTAATAAAAATCGACCCGCTTGGGAACTCCGGAAAGTATAGCTGTGCTTACGTACTAGGGTAAACGTACTGTTTTATTAGTAAAAAAAGATGCATTCTTTCCATAATTCAAGGATTTTGATCAGTGCAATCTTACTAGGGTAAACGTACTGTTTTATTAGTAAAAAAAGATGCATTCTTTCCATAATTCAAGGATTTTTTTGATCTATGCAATCTTGTTTGAATTGAGCTCTGTCAAACAAGATTGATTTAGTGAAATGTCTTGCTGCATTATGGTAAAAACATTGCCGGCTCAAATGTTGGTATTGTGACATCATTATTCGTGAGCTAATCAAAATGCAAGTATCTGCTTGACATGCTTGGTAAAGTTAATTTGTCCAATTCTGTACACCGTTTAAAACACACCACACCCATTTGTCAAGAATTTGGAAGTATTCGGAGATCAATATTTGACCGTTGAAATCGTTTAGCGAAGAGACGGCTATATCTCACGGAAGTTACTTTGGCTAAAAGGGTTCAGTGAAAGTGCTTAATTCTTGAATAATCTGATGAACTTGCAGCTCGAGCGGTTAATTGGTATACACATTGAACTTCAAATCGAAAAGCCGTAAGTTCGGCCATAACCCACATCTGCATAATTGGACAAAGATATAGCTCAGTACAACACGTCAATGGTACACCAGCCTTCAAGCAATATTAATTCTGCATGTATCGTTTAGTAAGTTGGATCGTCAGATAGTTATTAGTCGCTGCTTTTGCTCGGTCTTAAACTTGTCCTTCACGGCATCGTCCTGGCTGTTGAATGTTGTGTTAAACTTCAACAAAGAATAGCTATTCAGACAGATAGTAACTTGGTTTTCATTTACGGTTTCTGACCCCACATTGCAACGGGTTGAATTCGTTGTAATTGTAGGTCTGTACAAACCCCGTGGGAAGACTGGTAGGGAAGTGGTGCTTGTTTAATGTGGCAAACAAGTACTGGTTTACTGGTAAAATAGGACCCAGTCACCAGTGTTTGTAAACTGGGCATCATGCGTATCAAAGATTGGCTGGACTTGACTTGATATCCATGTTGTGGTCACGATTAGCCACTGTACGGAAATATGTGACCCTAAATAAGTATAGGTCTATTGCTGTGTGAAATATCAAAATAGACAATTATATTGGTAGTGTGATCCAGGCTGGTGTTTCAAGTTTTTAAAGCCAAAGGAAGGACGGCTCGGAAAACTGGAAAAGTGTCTGCATCATATTCTATACTTGGAGCACGACTTTGTGACCAAGACAATATTGTTAAATTGTTAACAAATCTAAGCTAGGTTTTTCGGCTGTAGATAGGGATATTAAAATGGTTCTAGAAAAGAAATTGAATTCTTGAGTACTGCACAAAGCAACTTTGGGTAGGTGGAGGAATAACCATTGAAGGCCAAATTCATACAATTTCTACAACAAACTGGTATCCTACCAGCAACGTTTGGGTAAATTTACAAGTTACATTCAAGGTGCTTTGGTGGTCCTTGACCTTGACCACCAATAACTATTTTGAATATTTCAAGTGTTCCAAAGATTTCAGTGAACATCGTCGAGCTCGTTCCAATGAGGCCAGAAATGGCTTTGTTGAAATGTTTTGAACCAGTCAATCTGTAAATGACATGGGGGTGGGGGGGGGGGGGGGGGGGGTGGGGCGGCAATTTTGGGGGTAAAAGGTTAAGGATTAAATGAGTCACCACGTCGAGGTGATTCCCGTGTTAACAAGTCACGTATAAAAACCTGAATTTTTTCACCCCTTCCAGTCTTTTGGGAGTTTCCAGAGTTTGTTCCCTTGTGGAGTTTTCGACTCTTATAGCGTATTTCACTATACCAATTTCAAGTGCATGTGGAGAAGTGCTTGTTTGTGTGGTAAACATGTTAATGCTTTACTGGTAAAATAGGACCCCGTGACCAACACCTTGGTTAGAAATCCTCTAAAGGGAACGCGTAGGTTTGGTTAGCGAAACGTGTCTTCAAACCCATGTTGCAGTCTAGAGAACCATAGATGAAGAATGCACCTTAACCCCTTCACTAACAGTATTTAAAGAAAAAATTGAAATAGGACCCATTCACCAAAGCTTGGGATGTGCAAACCCTCTAAAATGGGCAACATGGCTTACTAACGCTCACACCTTGTCTTGAGTGATACTCGTGTTGTGGTCATGATTAGCCATAATGCAAAAATGTGACCTTAAACACCAATAAATATAACTAAATTTGAAATTTTCCTACAATTTCATATTTAAATAAAATCGTACAAATATGGATATCATTTGAACCAGCTCGACGAACTGGTTCCAATGATATCCATATTTATAGTTTTATTGAGAATTTTCGCTGATATTTACGGCTGTGGTAGGCTTACTCTTAACCAGCTGAACATTTTCAAGATATGTTTCATCAAACTAACAGCAGCCATGACTTGATTTGACGAACAGGTTATCCATATTTAACTCTAGAAATCGTTGATAAAAAGTCAGTTAATTTACAGTGAGGAATTTGATTAAATGTTCCCAAATTATACCTCGGTGGCAAGTGAAATCCTACTCTGGGCAGGAATATCTGCCAGCAGCATACAAGGCGTTAAGCATGAATAAACAAACTTCTAAATAAAATATTTGTATTTTAATTTACATGAAAACAGACCATTTATTGTGGTTATTTTTTTCCTTTTCAGGTAGCTGGTGCCTTATGATGATTCTTGAATATCGGCAAGAGAACGTAGGTCGTAAGCCGATGTATTGGAGTTGTAATATAGGAAGAATAGGCGTGGCAAAAGCCACGGAGTGTTATGTAGCAAATGGTTTGTTTGTAGAGTCGACACACGGTAAGTTTTGATGACGTGGTACACTGGAAAGAAAATTGTAACATGAACAGAAGGTACCGTTGAATGTGTTAATGTAAAAAATAAGTCGTAAAAAAGTACCAGATTTAAATTTTCTCGCTGTCATTTGGTTCGACTTTCGCTTGATGAAACAACGTTTCGAGTGTACTTTCATCTCTCGCCCTCACATCAATATTCAGCAGATGACAAGCGATGATATATACGAATCGTTTTCAAAGAAAAGTGTCCAAAGTCAACGAGAAAACTAGAATCGGAGAAATCTAAACATTAAACTTTTTATTCATTTTACAATTTTCTCTATACATTGGTCGACTCATTAAAATTTTAGGTTCTGCTTGACCCTTCCAACGTGGGTCGAGCCGTGATTGAGAATAGGTCGATTGTGCTTCTATTGTTTTATGCTGAATATGGATTCATTGGTAGTTGTACACATTTGTGTATCAAAGATAGCAATACCTATCAACGAACCCGTGTCCAGGATGAAATGGTAAGAGCTACACAAAACAAGTTTGTGCTCAAGACGTTTCTTCAGAAACACGTCTTGCCGGACATTTTTGTGATTTGTTTGAACTTTGAACTTATTCTGGATATGGAGGAGCCGCCAAATCTACATAATTCAGAAGATGAGGATAGAGGATTGCAGATGGAAGATGGTATGTACAGGTTTGCTTTTAGAGCTCCAACTGGCCGTTGAGTCATGGACTACTTCCGAAATACCAACTGAAAAAGTCTTTTCATTCACAACACTTGAGGCATATCTCACTGGACTTGGGTGACGATCAAAAGGGAGAGAGAATCTACTAACTGGTCTTATGGTTGCTTAACAACTGATTTAGGATTTGATCGATAGCCTCACTGCCAGTGGTTGCCGTTATTGGAGAATATTTTGTTTCCTTTAACGTCGGTATGTTTTCTCAAATGTTGTGAATGAAAAGGAGGTTAGTCAAATCCGGGTTAAAAGGTGAAACGGATATTGCTGTGACCGGTTAAGCTGCGTACAATGGTGGAGGTAGAGCAATGGCTTGTGGGTCACGTAAAAAGTTAACACTAAAAAATGATTCTGAATTTTCATTTAATATCAGTTTTATCTCAAAATAATGCCATTGCTTATTTTTAAAAAATCGTTAACAGCATATATTTAAAATTATCACTTTCTATTTTTTTCTAGAGACATTTTTGAGTGTTAAAATTTGAACCCTGGTTTGGGAAGGGAGGCCGACCTCTGTGCGCGGAGATTCCAGTTGAATCAGCTGAAAGAGATCGCTGGTGACCCTGCTTTGTGAATCCAGCGGTTATCTTTCTTTGGTTAAATACCGCTGGGAAAACTTGAAGCTCGACTCGTTATTTACTGCATTTTCATACCGCAATTTCCAGTGTCACTGTCGCAATTGCCGCGTATTCGGGTGTTTTTCGGAAATCGCGTGAGCTAGTTTTTTTCTTTGGTGATTCTTTTTTCGTTAAAAAAAGATAAACCTGTGTTTGTCATCTTTCAACAGGAATATGAAAAACACGTTCCTCGGTGCGCATGTGCAGTAAATAACTCTCCCTTCTCTTTAACGTAAAAACCGCACTGACAAAAAATTAAAATATATATATATATTTTTTTTTTAGGTTGTCCTTGTGACTCATGTATCATAATTAAAATAGGTTTGTGCGAATAAAACTACTAATACACGTATAAATAAAAATGAAACCCACTTATATACTATCAAGGACAGGGATATAGTAGGTATATTTTCATCGGAAAAGCGCGAAATTTTCGGATGTCCGCTAGTCCTCGAAAACCAACACGTCCCCTTAAACACAAAAGATCAATATAAAATACTAATTAAGATTTTGTCAGGCGGTTTATCATGGCCCGGCCATCACCATTCGTTAGTTTATTTATCTATACATACGGTTTTTTGCTTTCACCATCTCGTCCATTCAAAACAGTTCTTGGTTTAAACTTGGACTACACCAGCGCACAAGATATCAAAATTTTAAATCAGAATTTTCAAAAAAGTTCAACAAAACCATATCATGCGACCCCTCATTGAAACGAGATCGACGAGCTCGTTCCATTGGCGGAGGGTGGCATTAATGGTTTTGTTGAATTTTAGCCAAGGTTTTTTTTTCTGAAATACAAGCTTTTATTTTATAGTTAGAGATAAGTGTGCTTCTTTGTGAATTAATGGACGTTTCTATGGACAAAAAGCCACATATTTTCAGGTCTGCAGAGGAGGTGAGTGAGTTTCAGCTGCATCAACTCGACAGTAGCTACCTCAAAATTTAAACCATTTGAAATGTTGATTAAAATTCGAAAACAAATCTGGATTTCTTCAGCCATCATAGAGCTGCTGGGTTCAAAAACAGATTATCAAAATAGTAATAAAGCTTAATGAGACTTGATTACAAATTTTGTAGATCTGTTTGATTCCCGTCGTTGATGTAACGAGTGGCTTTCCACTCGGCGAACTAGAAGTGTTTGGTTTAAAATGCATCTTTCGTGGCTACTCTATAAAGAAACAGATCAAGTGCAGATGAAGAAAAGAAAACCTGGTACCCCCCCCCCCCCCTCTCCATCGCTCAGCCTGGCCACTTAGCTCTTCTACTGTTAACACATCCGATTAAATGTTTATAGTATTAGCCACCTGAATTAACCTTTTATCTAACGGTACCAAATGTTCACCTCTTCTCCACGAGTAGTGAACATTTAGTACACCAAGCTACTTTGGGTATATTTTATTTATACTGTGATTGTCAGATTGGGAGCGCGGTGGCTCAGTAGGTAGAGGTGCAGGCTGCAAGCCGAGATGTCCTCCGTTCGAACCCCCACCTGCGGCAACCGCGTTGTGTCCTTGGTCAAGACACTTCATCTCCATTGCCCGCATGGGGGCACGGTGGCGTTGTGTACTTAGGCGTACTGCATGTCGATGGTGCACTTGTCTTCAAACAATGCTAACCCTCTTTGTGTGGAGTTAGTATGTTGGGGAGATGACAGTCGTTCGCCGTTGCTCGGTGGTTCTCAACGTGTACCCCGGCTTCCTTTACCCGTAAAACTGTCACGGTCACAATTAGCCATTGTGCATAAATATGTGACCTTAAACACCAATAAATAAATAAACAAATAATATAGATTGTCAGATTAATAAGTTTAAATGTTGAATAAATCAATACTCAAACGTGCGATTGTTTGTCATGTTCAACTATTCTCGTTATTCGCATCTATTTACCAAATAGTTATCTCCCCTGATTGCTAGGAATTGGCTTGCAAAAATTAGCACTAATTGAATGGGGAATTTTTATATTTCTCAAAATTATATAAAACCCGTGAAAGTTATATTTGCTCTGCGCATCAGACATTTAAGAACAATATATATGCTCTCACTTGGTGATATAATCGAACCATTTCATTCGACCAATTTTTTTCCCCTGTTCATTTAAAAAGGTACGGTTATTTCGTGTAGAGTGCCATGTAAAATAATGGAAAATTGCGTTTTCGTCAACTTTTAGAGATTAAAATATTTTTTAGTCTTCATATTAGCAATGCTCTGCGCATATGTGCATATAATATAGATATTGTCCTCTCTAATCATATAAAAATATATAATCTGACATTTGCCCATTTTTTTCCTTTTGATGTTAAAACCAAGACAAATTTGATTGTTGTAAAAACAGTTGAACCCACAGTCCACAATATGCAGAAGGTTTCGGTGTGAATAAAAGGAAAGGTGCGATAGCCCTATTAATTACTTTCAGTTCAGCCAGAAATGTGAAGCTTGTCGCTTATTTAACTAGTATGCCTCATTGTCCATTGAAGTCCATAAATATATGTATGTGTGTGTTTTTTCTACAATAAGAAGATAGTTTGCGTTGCAATTTGTAATGTCACACAGATACTGTTGACTCTGTCCGGAGGTTCCTTTAATACCTGCTTTAAAAGAGATGGCTCACACTTTCACAAGCATGGCCACTGAAAGACAGCTACGTTCACATTCGCATATTGACTGGAAAAAAATTGCACAGGGAGAAAAGCTGCCACGCCCTGTACGAACAAGTACCTCGGTTCCAAGAAATATTCTGCCCACCAAATATGAAGTTGAGAGACTAATAGAAAAAGATGGAAAGGTAAGATTTATTTCAATAATAACTCAATTATAGTGCATGTACAAACGGGTCAACGGGACAATAAGCCACCGGTCAAAGAACCGCCGTCCAAACAGCCACCCGATTAAAATTCCCTTTTTTAAGATCGGACAAGAAAAAAAGCCACAAAAATGCGGACAAAAACCCAGTTAATATTTTCCGCCGCTACGTTTACAACTTTCTATACCCCCACCCCAACATCGTAGTTGAGAGGACAGTGTAAAGTACCAACATTCTCAAAATCAAAACAATTCTCGATTATTGTAATCAAATTAACAATTCTCTTAAATGATTGCACAATAAACTGTCTGACGCCTTCATTCTCAACTTACTTCTCTCGCCGCTTGAGAAAACGATTTCCCGACAAACAAGATTTTATTCACACCTTTCAGTGGATCAATGCTAATTACATTACAGTCAGACTCCAGTATTCACAGGGGGAGATAACTTTTCGAATAATACATCCCTACGACGAATTAAGTTGAGTATGTCACATGAGCACCGGTGGATGGTACTTACGCAGGCAATTTTATGGCCGAAACGAAATAGAAAACGAAACGCGCAAATTACTGTGCACTTTTTTCATTTTCGCATAACATACTTTCGAGTTTGAGACAAGTTCAGACAACGTATGTTAATTTGTGGTATCTTATGAGGTAAACTTATTGAAAAACGTAAATAACTGCCGCTTTCATTTCAATCTTCGCGAGGCGACGAGCGATAAATTTAGACAAGTTTGCATTCAAGGCGAGGTCACTTGGATGTAGTTTCACTGTAGGTGTAAATTTTAACTATTGAAAACCCATTGCAGGCGTGTTCACCACGGTTGGTGTGTAAAGATAAAATATTTCATAGGTTTTTTATGTATATATATATATAAGAATAGGTAACCATGGTATAAATCGCTGTTAATTTAACCGTTAAGTTAGATAAAGGGTTAGTTAAGTCTTCCAGCTCATCAAAGCACTTAAACGATAAGACACCACGATGTTCCATGAACTAAAATATGGAACATAAACTCTGTGAATGTTGGTAGGTTAATTCGTATATCCAATCGGAAGCCTCGGGCAGCACGTTGGAAATATTAATTAAACCAGCCCACGAGTTAACCATCAGATTATTAGTTATTCGTTTGAAACAGAATATTTGAATATGGGTTAAGACAGGTGGTCGTCTTTTGTGACCGTGTCTTAAATACGTCTGCCACTTTATCTTGTCCTTTCATCGATCCCTGTTAAACCTCACCGTGCAAAACAAGTGACCACCCTACCATGTTTTAAGTTACTTTTGAACCTGGTTCCATTGTTGAGGCGGAAACTACGTTGTCCTTGGGCAAGACATTTCACCACCATTGCCCACGTGGGGGCACGGTGGCATTCTGTATTAAGATGTGCTGCACGTCGACTGTGCACCCTCAACTACTGCTAACCCTGCTTGTGTGGAGTTAGTATGTTTGGGAGGGGGTGACAGACGTTCGCCGTTGATCGTTGTTCTCTCCAGGTCCTCTGATTTCCTCCACTCGTAAAGCGGTCCGACTCGTGACCCTGGCTGTAGCAATTGTCGTTAAACCCCCAAAAATCAATCAATTTATACCTTACAATTGCCAAACTACACGTTTCAGATAACTTTCAGATTCACCTGTCTACATTTGCACTATTTCTAAATTGATTTTTACCAAAACGCACATTAATGTGCGATGACGTAGAACATAATGCCGGATTGTGAGAGTGCAACGATCAATGTATGAAAACCACTGAGATAGGTAGTCCTTTCACGGAAATAAGACCATTGTAAGGGTAGTATTCAAGGTTCGTCGTTCAAGGATCAAAATGCACTCTCCACCCAAGGGAGGACTTGAAATCTGGTACTAGCAACAATGTCGACAAGTTGTTCGATAATGAATGATTAAAGTAGACCACCTTGGCACTGGATCGGTTTTAGATCCACTTGGCAAAGGATTGGCATGAATACCTACCTGGGACAGGAGAGTTATAATGAATCACAACACATTTGATTGGTATGCAGACCAACTTAGCACTTGACTTGTATGTTTCCCTCTTTAGCGTTTTGTGTGTAGACATATATGGCACTGAATATGCTGGTAGAGCTACAAACCACTAGTTTAGAACGCAGAGCTACAAGACACTGGATTGTAGAGCCACAAAACACGAATTGGAGAGCTACAATGGACAGGATTGTCATGCAGAGCTACAGAGGACTGGATTGCCATGCAGGGCTACAGGGGACTGGATTGTCATGAAGGGCTACAAGGGACTGGATTGGCATACAGGGCTACAAGGGACTGGGTTGGCATTAAGTTGAGTACACGATTGCTGAGCACTGGATTAGCGCGTAGACCCACAAGGCAGTGGATTGGCGCGTAAACCCACAAGGCAGTGGATTGGCGCCTAGACCCACAAGGCAGTGGGTTGGCGCCTAGACCCACAAGGCAGTGGATTGGAGCCTAGGCCTACAAGGCAGTGGATTGGCGCCTAGACCCACAAGGCAGTGGATTGGCGCCTATGCCCACAAGGCAGTGGATTGACGCCTATGCCCACAAGGCAGTGGATTGGCGCCTATGCCCACTAGGTAGTGGATTGGCGTCTAGACCCACTAGGCAGTGGACTGGCGCCTAGATCCACAAGGCAGTGGATTGGCGCGTAGACCCACAAGGCAGCGGATTGGCGCGTAGACCTTGGCACTGGATTGGAATGGATATGCTGTCTTGCCACTGGGTTTCCGCACGTACCTACATTTGTAAGGCTATGTACGTTATCCTCACGGCACCAAGTTATTTGTTTGATGATTGAAGAAAGGAGTTGGGCGACCTGTATGAATGCGGACTCGTGATCGACACAATATAATGTCACATAAAGGCTGATATCGTTAGGACTAGTCTCACTTATGAGCTCATTTTTACAAATTGCAATGTAAGTGAAGAACTGACAAGATGTTTTGACGTAAGTTATTCTGGTTGAAATACGACAGTTGTGCAAGAATGTCATTGAGTGGAACGTTCCGGACTCCACGATTGTCACATTTTCCGTAAAATGGTCTTAATGGCTAGCGTTCCAAACAAACACTAGACAGATGAAATGACCTCAATTGACACACCAAAAGAATTAGTTTAAAAACAGTTGAACACAACATCGAAAAAAAGTTATTCCTTACATCTTGGCAATCAAATCGCCATTTAACGGACAAATTTAGAATTTAAAGCCAGATATCCTAGTACGTGGTGGTTAATCCAGTTAATACATTTGGAGGCACATGGATTGAAATGAAGGTTTCATCTGGGATCCTCTTCACACACTGTTTACCGAGTTTACCGAGTATAACCCAGAGACTTGATGTAGAAAGGTTTTGGGCCCATTTTCAACACCAGGGCTTCCAGGCACAAAAACAATGTGACGATTTAACAAAGAGGACAATTGGCATGTTGCGCCATTTATATACAACTACAGGATCGTGCGTGGATATGGAAATGTAGGAGGAAACTGTTTCACCCAACTGCTTAAAAGCATATGCATGGCACTGCAATGGAGTACGAGTCCGATACTGAAGGGTAATAGTTTGGTAACTATTTGTGAAACTACTTATGGAACATAAAGAAACTGAACAAAAAAATTAAACGACGATGGAGTACGTTTGAAAATGCGCATTAGCCAACGCCAAAACCTTTAGTGAGCCAAACGACCTGGAATGTGAGGCAAGCTTTCTTGTAGCGAAGCAGGAGTACAGTAGGCTTTCCGTATACTATAGAACTAGCAGTCAGGCCCAGATATACAGTTGTATTTATAGAAACTGTTCGATACCCTTGGATTTCAAACCTGGATTGATAGTTTGAGCAGTTAACGACTCCAATGACTGATCACACAACTTGACAAGTGGCCAACAGAAGACACTTTGTTCATGCTGATGCTCCAAAGGAAACACAATATTGCGTTCTATTATCATTCGAATCTGTATATGGAGTACTTCTAATGGCACGATCTTCAATGGTCATTACTCTGCCAGTAAACCTCAAAACCGCCAGTATACAGTTAAGTTTCTCGTCTTGTAGCAAATAAATCTGCGGAACTACAATAGAAGTTGGACAAGAAATATTGAGAAATGAAAGCCAATGCAATTTCTCAGACATAAGTTTGGCCATTGTTAACCACCAAACGCATTCTGATAGTGCAGGTTCGCAGTAAAGTCGACCCCTTAAGCATAAAGAGCAGATGGCAGCGCAACAGGGCAATTTCTTGATGTATATTGCCAAACATACCCGACATTTAACATTCCGCTCCAATATCAGGGCCAAGTCCTCTGGGGAGAAGAAATATAGATGAATTTGTTGTGACCTCGACACGACACAAATGCTGATATTAACCTAAAATTCAGTGGACAAATATTCGACAGCTCAAATGAAGTTATACTCCCCCCCCCCCTCCCCCCCCCCCCCCCTCCGTAAATTGACCAAATATATGTATTGTGCGAATTGATAAAGCATCAGAAAAGCATAAATTTGGTTTGAAGACTCAGTTGCAGAACTATGGAGAAAACAAAACAAGGATTTGTGGTAACCCATCCTGGCTTTCAAGAAAATGCAGAAAACACTCTGGATTTGGAGCCCCTGTTGTGGACACGTATAGCAAGACTGGTTTATTCTTGATGTAATTGACAATCGGCATATCGCGAACAAAAACACACTTAAGCTGAACCCACAGAAGTAGCAACGTTTAAGGCCAGATAATTTGAAGTTAGTGTTTGAAACAGCGGAATTGCAAATGGACTCGGGTAAAGCCACTACTCATTCGAAAAAAATAGACTTCTGCGCATCCAGCACAGCGTGTGTACGTCTACATACCCAGAGTGGGAAAGGGTGTAGGACAACCACACCGTACATAGTTGTCCACTGGACGAAACTATTTGACCGTTGACTCTACATCAAAATCACGCGAACCAGGCAGTTTTAGACCCGAGGATCTAGGTGTGAATTCATTAGACGTGTCAACATGGATTGGATTGGACATAGCAATTGACTCGACAAAACTCGTCACTGTAGTTTCAGGAAGTTGTACTCCACAGTTCAGTTTTACTGATCATATCCTTTGTCAAACTTGGAAGGGGCGCGGTGGCGTTGCGGTAACCGGTTCTGTCAGATGAACTAAGTTCAGCAACGTCGAGCCCGGTTAGTCCTTGGATGGGTGACCGTCTGAGCGATCGATTCGGACTCCAGCGTTGTCCTTGGGCAAGGTACGTCGCCCCATGTCCACATGGGGGCACGATGAAGCAGTGTACTAAGGCGTACTGCACGTCGATGGTGCGCATGTCTTCAACCAATCTAACCCTGCCCGTGGTGCAGTATGGAGTTACGATGTTGGGGAGCTGGCAGCTGCTCGGTGGTTGTCTCCGGGTACTCCGGCTCCACCCGTAAGAAAGTCACCGACACGATTTGACCCGGCTGTTAATGTGTCTTCAAACCCTAATAAATAAAATAAACAAACTTGGATGCCATCCACCAAGACATTGGTTTTTGCTCTCCTTTCATAAGGGTACCTTGTTAAACGTCAACTTTAAACATGAAGACAGAAGCGGTCAACATTTAAAGTAGTTTCCTCACATCGCCGATCCAAAACACACGGGCATCCACTTGCCACAGAGAACAATGGAAATTCAATACCGGAGAACCAAGGTGTATTGATGGCCATTTACAAAACCACCGCCGCTGACAAGGAATGGAATTTGTAGCTCACATGTGAAGAACATGTTGGAAACAATAGCCAGGACTCTAAAGCTTTTGGGAATGGTTTCCCTTGAGCTTTCGTAGTATCGAAAGGTGTCTGATCGAACTTCCGGAGCCATTTCGTGAATGAAATAGCATGTCGCACACTCGGACCAGTTACTTCATGAAGGCACTTCATTTCCGCCATTCATTAATTTGATCTGGTGAATAACGTTTACCTCGGAACAATGAAGTTTCCGATGGCTGGTATGTTATACTTCCAATGACAAAATAAATCGATCGGCAAATGGAACATCGCCAACGGCAAAATTAACGCAACATTCATATTTTTGTTGCAGGGGAAAATTGTAACTACTGGATCGACTGATAGTTCACTTAAACGGAACTTTCCGCTATATTTGTGACCCCAGAATACGTTTTGGTTTAAAAACTGATAAGGGGAGTTTCAGCGTATGTCAGATTCATAAATGGATAAGGCTGCTTTACAGCTTTCCTGCAAGAAACGTCGTGTTCAACATGGAAGATTAAACAGCGGTTTCATTAGTTTTCTATTCGAATTTGAATATTTTTTAACAGAACTTGTCATCAGTCTTTTGTCATTCCATCAGAATATTAGTATATCTACTGCTGTATAAAAAGACCGCTAAAACCACCTGGAAACTCCATGAACTTTGGAGCAAGACAGATGCGATAAACATTTAAAGTAGTTTTCATACATCGCAAATTTTAAACACTCGTATCAAGTCACTATTGATAATAATCCACATTTAAAACCCCCAAGCTTACATGAAGCCCAGAAACTGAGCTCGCGTGTGAACATGTTCACAATAGTCTATTTACAGCTTCGAGCAGCACGAGTCGGCTCATTTTCCTTGGATATTTGTTTTGTGCCAAACTTTATAATTGGGCTGCTAAGAAATTTTTTGAAGATCCTCAGTTTCCAAGCTTCAGTGCAGTTTTCCCTCGAATGACTTTCGTTTGTCAATCATTACAGTTGGTTAATAACGTTGCCCTAGGCAAGGCACATTGGATCAAGTGTACGGCAGCTGTTTAACTCGTCAAGGAGAAGTATTTTTTATCGTTTAATGGAACTTCACCAGGGGAAAATCCACTCAACATTAATATCTTATATCTTTGTGGAAAAGGATGCTTCATGACACTGCTGCAAGACTCGCCCCATATTAACCAATAACCGTGCAAGATCAAGCCTATACTCATAATATTTGAAATGTCTATTATACATGCGACAGATAGACTTTCATGCTCGCTCAGATGTGCAATCGTCAAGGAAATGACATCTTGACCGAAAGACAGGAGTGTTTGTGTAACAAATAAACACGGACGGAAAATTGAACTAGACAGGACATTTACCAGCGTTCATTAAAAGCTATGCGTTTAAGATTTGAAGGAGACTTTGACCCAAGATCTACAATAATATGGCACCACCAGCCTACTTGAACCCTAAACCTCAAATTATGGGAATCATTAGCACTTCCAAAGGATGTTTTGTAACCGCCATTATTGTGGAAAGTCCTTCTGGATAACCAAATAACGAAACGGTAGCAAAGTATTCTGAACACTTCGAGAAAAAGACATGAGACATGGCCAAAAGGCCGAGTGTTGAAAAGAATACTGTTGTACTGTTATCAGTTATTGTCAAAATCGTTAATCATGTGGTTTCTACCTTCGTTTGAGGAAATGATCATACAACTTCTTTTACAAGTGAGACCTCCACGAAACACTATTTACGACCTACTTTACAAACCTTCCAAACAATGGAACTTCAGAAATTTAGAAACTCGCTTTTCGACATTAGCATTCCCCAAGAAAGAAGCTTGGATCTGAAGCCCGATTGGAGAAGATGAAAGTAAATCTCAAAACTAAAGCCCGATGTCTCAAAATAGTAATTTAATACCACCGACATCATAGAATCCACGAGCTACGGAATTGGTTATCAAAACATTAACAACGGCTAATAACCGACCTGGAACGGACTTTGCTTAAACGTTTTGCAATAGATACCGAAAAGGGAACCTACTTTTTAATGCATATCACCATGGGCATATTCAAAATTTATCGATTAGTGACTATCCAAACATGGAAGCCTACGGGGCAAATATATCCAAAGAGCTTTGGGATTAGATAAAAGTCATGTTTTGAACAAAATGGTGACAATTCCATAATCGAAACTAGTAATCAGGAGTTTTGAACAAGTCCCCAAGTAATTTAAGATTTAGAAAATAAAACCAGAGGTGAGAGCAAGATAGCAGTTTTATATTGGTAACCCTGTACTGAAAAATGTCCACCACGGCGTTAATTAGCATTTAAATGGAACCGGATAAAAAGTTGGATATTTTACCAACGAAAGGAGCTCTGATGCATTTCAGTATGCCCAACAAAAGGAGGTAATGTTCAGACAAACCAAAGTATGTTTGAAACATTTTTCTGGTAGGATTCTTCTGTTCAGAAAGTTGCAGGTGGTAGCAGTCGGGGCACCTGACGCTACATTGAACAAATCAAGGACACTGCTAAAGATTTCAGAACCACAACAGAATGGAAGCACAAAACGGTCGACTGGATGATGGCTTGGCGTGGCAAAGATCTGCGCCCATCAGTTAATACCTGTGCCTGCATTTGAAAGATGTCAAGCATTTCAGTTGAACGTTGGGATGTGCGACAAAGTCTGAAACCAAATCAAATTCCAAGATAGTGGCATTTGCTGAAACTGATAGCACAGAACATAGAAAGGATTGACAGATCTCGGGGTGGTAAACCCAAGTTTTACGATGTTTGTACCTTTACATCTACACGACTGCAGACTCTGTACAAAGAAACCAACAAAGACAAATGCAGTCTACTTCCAGGTTATCGAGGTAAAATGCACTAGGGGCCAACTTGAGCAAAGCAATGTCAATTTGTGGGTGTATGGGGACTGAATTTACTGCACCTAATGGACAGAATTACTTTCATTTTGTCATTTGTATCTTGTGATAACTGCGGAAAATTAAGGCGTATTGCATGTCGTTGGTTCACATGTCTTCAACCAATGCTAACCCCGCTTGTGGTGTAAGTATGTTACAGCTTCTATCCGTTAAATTTTGACGAGGTTACCCCGGCTGTCTAAAATGTCTTGAAACCCCAATAAATTGCGGACATAAGTAAGGCATGCTCCGATTTTTTCGGGTAAATCTTCACATTAAGACACCATTATTACCCATCCCCCTTCCCCATTCCAAAAAAATCAAAATAAAAAAATTAAAATGAAACTAATTTTAATGATGAATGAAATAACCATTCTGCCTACAGTCATTACTGCCTAAGGATGCTCAGCACGGTGAGGGTTAATGTGTAATAGAGTTGAATATCAATCTTTCAACTGATCATTTAAATAAAATCAACCTTCTGTTGACATCTTCATCCCCACTTTGAAACATTTTTCTGTGTGGAGTTTTTTGCACCTATGTCAATGGAGGATAACTGGATATAACAGATTTACTGAATTCCGTTTGAAGGATCGACATTCAAAAGCAGCTTCCCAACTGCAAATCTTACTTTTGCCCATTTTAAAATTATACTCCGTCCCCACCCACTTCCCTTTATTGCAGCCGTTAACTCGTCAGGGGGGGGGGGGTGTTTCGGTAACCGGTTCTCGTCAGATCACCGAAGTTCAGCAACGTTGAGCCCGGTTAGTCCTTGGATGGGTGACCGTCTGAGCGATCAATTCGGACTCCCGCGTTGTCCTTGGGCAAGGCACATAGCCCCGATTGTCCACATGGGGGCACGATGACGTTGTGTACTAATGCGTACTGCACGTCGATGGTGCGCATGTCTTCAACCAATCTAACCCTGCATGTGCTGCAGTGCGGAGTTACGATGTTGGGGAGCTGGTAGCTTCTTGTCGTTGCTTGGTGGTTCTCTCCGAGTACTCCAGTTTCCTCCACCCATAAAACTGCCACCGACACTATATGACCTTGGCTGTTAAAGTGTCGTAAAACCTCAATAAAAATAACTAGTTAGATGCAAAAACTAGTTCAGATTGGTTCATTTGTCTTGTACGGTTAACTGACATGTGGGTAAGAGCTCTGGCACCTTTCCAACGGTCTGTCAGAAATGTATCTGGTAATGAAACTCACTGTAATTAATGGTATTCCTTACCGCTCTAATTGGCTTTGTATTAAACACGTTATAGTTATCTATTGGGTTATTGTGGAATCAGTTCCTCCAGTGACAGATTGATTCTACAAGTAGACAAACGGCGAGACGTTCCCCGAAAAACCATAACATTCCAGTAATAACGTTTTGACAACATCTGTATGACCGGTGTTATGGCAAACTATTTGATTGTATAATTCAAACATTTCACAAACCTCAACTAAATTGTAAATGGAAATGTAGTTTGTACGATATAATTTTTCAAATGACAGTTCTAATTCGGGCCAAAATTGAAGATCATTTGGGCCAAATGTTTAAAGTTAAAAACTCTGAAAAGAGGTTTTTTTCATCGCAATTGAATGCTCAAACGCAGACACATGATCTTCAAATATTACAAGTGTTTCTTACTTGCACGAGGTCTTATTCAGTGTTCTCGTGCAAGGTTCTTTTTCGCTTAGACTGTTTGACTGGAACTGCTCAGTTAGCCATAGATAGCAACAGGTTCGTAACAGATGAAGGCAATTTCATAAACTTATCGCAGCTCTTTCAAAGCCTTTTCATCTTTGGAACTGGAAAGAGATAATGTTTGTCCGGTAGAATAGACTGGTTCCATTCTACCAAAAGGACTCGGCGAACGTCTGCAGTAAAAGTAGGCTAGAAAAAGACCAATGATAATCGGCATCGGATGTTTGTTAGAAAAAGAAAACCCAAATAAACACGATTGGATAACACTTGCTCGTGCCATCCAATCGTGTTTTTTCTAATGCTAAACGGGCGTTAAATCTGTTTTCAACGGGCGTTAAATCTGTTTTCAAATTGAATTGGAGAAGCGACAAAATATCGTCCGAAGAGGGCAACAAGGCTACATTTGCAATGCGTCAGCATTGCAGATGGTGCCCTGTTGCACTCAAGTGAGGATATGCCAACAGAATTACCTCGGTTTTCTATCAACGAAATTCAGCGCTTGACAAACACAAGCTTGACAATATCTATGGTTTCGCGTCAGGGTCTAGATTATCGAGATTTCGGCTAAAAAACTAGCAATGAAAAGTTTCGTCGCTTGCCGCTTGGCACCCGACGATGCTTTGCTTCGGTAGTTTTCTATCGGCATTAACGTTTCCGGCATCCATGTTGGAATGGAGTGTCCACACATTTACACTAAGGTTCGAAAAAAGATTTCAAAAGCCGCTTCCGTGAAACTAGCCGTCTTTGGTATATAAACAGGGCATAAATATAGGATGCCAACAAGGCACGATTTAATGTGGAATTTGTGAAGTTTACTAATATCGACATGAGCCAGGTTTCTCGAGGCTTCGATCGATTTCGGTGAAAGGTGCTGAAATTTCATATCAAATAGTGATGAACTGGAGATTTTTTTCTGATGTATAATTTAAAACTTGACCTAACGTAACGGTATTCTAAACAAAAATCGCCAACCAACTTTTATTGATTTTTGCCAAGACAACATAGCTTATTGTCCCACAATGGAACAAGCTCGTGGAGCTCGTTCCAATGAGGCGCATAAGCTACATTTTTGAGGCAAGCAAAATGCAGTTATTTCGCTCGCTCTTGGTAATTCGATGAACAATTTTTTTATGAAAATATTGTATGAATTAAATGCTACTTTCGAAAGCACCCGCTCAGTCTTAATTCACGCGTTTATTAAACGTTGTAAAACATTGTTCCGTAAGGATCTATTGAATGATTTTGATAAACTAAGTTAACAATGATAAAAAATCCTCCACCATCCATTTTATAAAACATTAAATCTTTAATTGGTTGACTAAATTAAAATATCCAATATCGCCGGTTTTAAATGCCCCCACTTCTCCCTTTAAAACAAATGTAAAATACGGACCTTCTGCTATCAAAGGCTACTACGCATGACGTCATCAGTTAGAAAAAAGTAAACCCAACTGATGGCATCTACCTTGACGTTGGTAGTTGGGCTTGTTCACCGAGAGATGCCACACTGAATAGTTGACATTTTAAAAGCACTGATGAAAATCTTACGTTACTTTATTTCCAGAAAATCATCGTCTTGGTGATTAAAAAGAAGTTTTGGATTTCAAGACTGTTCTACTGAGAAATTTGACCAGTTGTGGAGCAGTTTGTGACGTTATAACTTCAGACTAGTTGGTAACGCTCATGGTCTTGGCATGCTAGTGTTAGCCCGAAGGTGACACAGTACTTGTTTAATGTGGCAAAAAATGCTGAATTACTGGTAAAGTAGGACCCATTAACCAATGCCTTTTGTGGACATCTAAAATGACCAACATGGGTATAAACGATTGGCTGGATTTGACTTTGTATCAATGTTTCGGTCGTGGTTAGCCATTGCGAATAAATTACCTTAACGACCATCAAGTATGGTCTTGGCAATAAAAAATCACTACTGGCTTTCGATCATTACAAAATCGTTCAACGTGAACTCCACGGGAAAATTGAAAACGTTGGGTTTGAAATAATTACTGCACGCTTGAAGGATACTGTAATATGGTAGATTTTAGCTGGAGAGCAAATGTGCCAATGTTGTGGAGTCGCACAAATGGTAGCTTATTGCCACGTTGTGGGAACCCCTTAGCAGTACTTTACTGTGGTGAACAAGCTGTTTTACTGGTAGAATAGGACGCGGTAACTAATGCCTTTTGAGGAAGTCCTCTCTAAAACTGACTTTGGTATAATATTATTTACGGGTGTTTAAGGTCGCATATTTTTGCACAATTTCTAATCATGACCACAACATGAGTATCAAGTCAAGACTAGGGGTGAGCGTTAATAAGCCATGTTGTCCATTTTAGAGAGGGTTTGCCCCTCCCATGCATTGGTGACTGGGTCCTGTTTTACCAGTAAAACAGAGCCTGTTTACTCAAGTGAACAGGCACTGCTTCACTTCCCGGGGTTCCCGCGGGGAGACTTGGGTATAAACGATTGACTAAACTTGGCTTTATCTGCATTTTACGATTAGCTGTTGTGCAGAGATACGAAACCTTAAACACTACACACTCATCAATAAATTGTTTGAAGTTTTTTTAAACAGCAGACGAGACACTTTTCTGTTTTACAATACCCTCACGTCAACTGTGGGGAACCCCTAGAAATAGAGCACTGCTTTTCTGTGATAAGCTCTGTTTCACTTGAGAAATAGGTTCTGGTAAGCAAAGCCTATGTGGAAGCCCTAATGTAGGAAACATAAGTGTAAACGTTTGGCTAAACTTCACTTCATGCCTATAAAGTTGTCAATTAGCAATTGGTGCCAACTGTAACTTTACATCAATAAAATTGACCGTAGACTGATTTTTGACTTGGTTGAAGTTTTGATGCCGAAATATAATTCCCATTTGTGTGCCTCACATGCTCTGTTTGAATGAATGTTTGTTCTTATTTTTGGAGAGTGCTTATAGGTACTCCAATAAATAGCAACAAAATGTCATGAGAAACTTGATGGTATGCTTTTCTAAATCCAAGCGTCTCGAAGCCCCTGCACTAAAACACAATAGTACAAATATCTCCAGTTTTGTTTGTGTGACCAATACTTGCGACAGTCGTCCAGCCTCGTCGGGTGTCCTAATTCAGGCAGACACTTGACTAAATTGCTGCTCGCGTGCAACCGCGTTTCCATCACAAATATCCAAACCACCAGGCACAGCAACTGCTAAAAATGTTTCCATGTCGGTTCGGGCGAAAAACACGCTAGTGTGTATTGTGTATTAATGATGTATCCAGATGAAAATGTTGCAGTTGATGACTCTGTCCAGAAAAAATGCACGGTTGATAGCTTGACAGATAAGATCGTGAGGTGTGGTGGAAGTTCCTGGTGGTAGATGGCGAGTTGTTGGACAGTTTCAAGAAACATGGCCACACTTCTATGAATGCTATAGATCTGTTTTAAACCACACACTTGTCAACGAGGTAAGAATAAAGTGATAGAAAATTATTTGTGGTAAACAGCATTCGATATCATTAATATGTCAACCCAAAACAGGAATGTGGCGACAGGGGGTAAGTTAGGTGGCGTCTTCTCCCCCGTCTTGGAAAATATTTTCCAGAGGTTTTAAGTCTCAACCCACCAATCAACAACTTACATTTCAATTGTAAATAGTGTAAATCCCTTTTGATTTGTGAATCAAACTATATATCTTGTAGCCGCATCTATGTATTGTTTTTTTCTGGTATATTTATGGAGAGGAGTTAACATAAGTTGTATAACTTGTACTCCAATCCTTTTTGCAAATTTATGGCAAATAAAATATGTTTAAACTAAACTAACCCACCAATAGGTGGAAATTTCATGTCCTCGGCTAGATTTCGTGGCATTTTTATCAATAGCTGCGACCGTCTGTAATATACAATTCAATTAGTGACTTGACCACACTGCATGGAATTTTCTAACTGGAAACCATGTTTTATCCGGTCTGCACAATGTACCATCTGCAAAGCTGAAGCATTGCAGACGGCACCTTGTTGCACTCGAGATTTTCATCTCTACATTCCAACAAAGGTAATTTCGAACACGATACAGCGTACGATTGGATTTCTTAAGCAATTGAAAATTCACAGGTAGCAGTTCAAATATTCAACCTCGAGGTATGGTGTTAACAAAATTGGGATGCTCGGCAGTCGAAGATAGAATACAGATCCCCCTACCCCCACGCGTCCCCGACCAAGTAGACGTTAAGTAAGCTGTCTACTTTGATACACGTGGACTACCAGCTAGATTAATCAGTAGTCCATCTACTGCAAATTTGCTTGAATGGCCAGGTTTCTCCCGCTGAAGCAAATACATGTATATGTTGCCCCACTCAATGGCGGTGTACCACCAAATCACCGTCAGTATATTCCCCCGCAGAAACACCTGGAAGTTAGGCTTGTTTACTGTGGTACGCAAGCAATTTTCCTGGTAAAATATACATCAGTCACTAATGCTTGGGGGGGGCAAGTCCTCTAGAATGGGCAACATGGGGGCATAAACGATTGACTGACCTTAACGTTATCGCAATGTTGTGGTCACGATTAGGCATCGTGTATAAGTATGCGACTTGAAACACCAATAAGTGTATTGCAGATGAAGGGTGGATTGATTACAATCGTAACACATACAGAGGGATTTCCTCCGAGGAAAAAAGTACAAGACTTCGACAACTAGCCTCCAATTTGAACAAGGAAGCCTATTCCTTGAACAATTATCTCGGCTTTCACTTTTTCGAATCCGTTACTGTGCGCAGATTTCATTCTGTGGATGCTATTGCGGTTATCCGCGCAAGCTCTCAAGCCACCTGTCAAATGTTGTATAGATTGCAACGCTGTTATGGCCTAGAACAAGTCCAGTCCATAGTCAACGGCCTTTGTAACGAAATTATATAAATTGAAAGTCGGCGATTCATTGACTCCCGATCTGTCCAGCCAGAAATTAGTTCTGGTTATCTTGATTCCCCGCGGAAATCCCGGGAAGTGAAATAGTGCATGTTCACTGCGATAAACAGGCTATGTTTTACTGGTAAAATAGGACCGAGTCACCAATGCTTGGTAAGTGTAAACACTTTCTAAAATGGGCAACATATTCTATTAATGCTCATCTCTGGTCTTTATTTGATAACTCATGTTGTGGTCATGATTAGCCATTGTGCAAAAATGAGACCTCAAACACCAGTAAATAAATAAAAATAAATAAAAATGATAATAATCTCCCTTGATATGCTACGCAATACAATGTAATAGAATTGTACGTCGGGAGGGAGTGGGCACCTGTCTTGGGCAGGTACCATAAGCATCAGATGACAAATGTCTAGGTAGACAGGCAGCTAAAAATCACGTGTAAAAACAATGCCAAGGTAAATTCGGCGGATTTAGTTTTCGCGGAAAGAATACCCATGATACACTTTTTTTCAAGCAATAAATGGCAGTTGTGGCTGTATGAGCACCCAAAGGTTAAAACTCGAGTAACATGTTTTAAGCTGTTCTATAAAGATGTTTCAGAACACGTTTTTAATGAAATGAATTGGCTAATAGTACTTGACAATAAAATTGGTTACAAAACTTAAAATCGACAATCTGTTAAAAACATTTTTAATTTATTTGATCCACAAACAGCCGGCAGATTGCAGATGTCGACAGTTACGTGCTTCTGTTCCGTGTTCCTGGAAAATTATAATGCGTCCCAGTCTTGAAAAGTTAGTACGTTCACGTTGCATTAAATAGATATTTTGGGTACATCTACAGATCAAGAATTCTTTCATTTTCTAACCCTTGAGCAAGGCATTTAACTCTTTATCCGACGAGTATTTTCAAGACCTGTTTTCATCAAATCTAGTCATGGCTGCTTTGATTATGTATTGTACATTTGAGTGTAACAAGGCGTCACCTTGAATGCTAAAGTGTTGCAGATGATCACTCACATCTGTTATCTATAGCTTAGTTGACAGCCGTAAAGTCTTTCTCGCCTTTGTCGTCAGACAGCGATTTTATTAAAAGCAACGCACAGAAATAATAAACCAGTCTTTGACAACTACCAGAAGTATATTTTTGCTGCCAAATGCTGTGTTTTTGGTGCCAAATTAAATGGTAGAGTGCTGGAAGCCCATTTTTGGGCTTTATTCTGATGTGTCGTTATCACAACTTAAAGGCAACATTTTCTTGGATGTTCATATCACTTTGAAGTGAAATTATTTAGTCTGTTAGGATTTGCCCTGTTACAATTTATGGGAGAGTGCCTATTGCACTCTCCCATAAATTGTAACAAGGCAAAGATGTGTGTTCAAATGTTGATTACCAAAACAAAACTAATTCAGCACTCTACCAGTTAATAAGTTTACTGGGAAACTATTCCGTATACTATAGACCTTATGGGCGAGTATAGTGATTATCAAGAGATCATTTAAAATAGGATGTATTCTACCTTCCTATTGCGGAATTTCACATCAGAGTTTCGCCAGAGATGGTACTGGAATGTGCTTGGAATACCATTCGGTTTGCTTTACTATTTTTTCATTTCCATTTGTTGTGTACAGTTCCCGTGGCAATTGTTGGAACTTGTTGCTTGTTGTATTTGGAAGCGGACACCATTTAACCGCTACCCCCAGGGATCGAAACGAGATGGGCAGTATGTATGAAAAACTGCCACGTTTCTGATTTCTAAGGGTGGATTGGTTGAAAATCATCAATTATTTCCGCTGAATCTACAAGAAGTTGTGAATATCACTTGTATTTTGAGATTTGTTTTGTAAGATGACTGGTGGTAAAGATAAGCTGCTGAGTTATGCGGATATTTTTGTGTATGCAGTACGAATTTAGGGCTTCCTGACCGTGTGATACATTACCTCCATAATTCGACAGTAAACATTCATCTGTTGAAAAGTTAACTCACTGAATCCATTTCGAAGCTGGTAAACTTTGTACTGAAAAAGTTAATAGGGCTGGTGAATGATTGATTCGCTGAAAGGTTTTAACGAGATGAGCTCCACACATCAAAAACATATAGGCAAAATTTGAAGATATTTGGATACAGAAATGTGACCGTAAGGTTTACTATGACGTTGACGGGATAGGTTATTGCCTCATTCAAGTTTCAGCTTTGTTTCCCCAAAATGCTGTTGTGAAATTAGTTTTTGGATATGTAGTTTCTGCATCCTTTGGGCAGTACTCCTGTGTTACTAGTTGATTAATTTCCGAACTTCCGGTGACTGAAGTATAGAAGTCTTCTTGCGCGTGTAATGGTGCTTGTGTCGAAGTTATGACCCGCCTCCAGGAGTTTAGAAAAGTTTTAGAATAGCTCATGTTACAGAAAAAGGTGCAATAGAAACTAATTGCATGCAGATATGAATAAGCTATCATCTTTCTGTTCCATTCAGGCGTTTTCTTATACCCGCTTCTAAAAGGAAAAGACATTTGTTATTGTTCGGGAAAAAAATTTGTTTTCTTTCTCCTTTTCTTACACTTTACAAGAGCGGTATTCTCGAGAACGCTCTTACAGCATTCGTTAAAACTTGGCAAGGTCGTAGACGGCAAAACTGTCTTAACAAGAAGCTTTTGACTTTGGGCGTTAAAATTCTTCTTCCAAAACGCCCGACTTTTTATTGTCCAATATCTCCGTCCGAATGGGCGAATGATCTGACGTTTTCTCAAATTTGGCATAAGTGTTTCCAATAACTGGTAACAAACGTTTACTAAAATTATTTTTTCTGCCACAATTTACTAAAACATCGAAAATAGGCCTAAAAATCGAACATTTTAGCCTACAATTTTTGGACTGTGAATTCGCAGAACACCAGTAATGGACTGAATAGTAAGAATGTAATATATCATTGTAATAAATGCAAAAAAATCCGATTTTATCCATTGTCGAAAATGTCCGCCAAACGAGGAAAAAAACGCCCAAATTTTCATTGACCAGTATCTCCTGGTCCGAATGGATTGGTGACCTGAAATTTTCAGATTTGTCAAAAAGTTTTCCATAACCAACTGGTAACAAAAGTATACCCAAATTATTTTTTCTGCCGAAAGTTTCCAAAACATAACAATAGGCCTGAAAATCGGAATTTTGGTCTACAATCTCGGCATTGTGAATTTGCAGAACACTAGTAATGGACTGAATAGTAAGAATGTAATGTATCAATATCATAAAGACAAGAGAAATTTCGATTTTAATCGCACTGTGTCCAAAATGGCCGCCAAGCAAGATCATTTTCAAAAGCCAAGATCTCATAACTGACAAATGATGGGTTAACATATTACATCACTGTACTTCGTGATCCTAGTGGAATGACATATATCCAAAGATGCTGGGCGAGTAACTGTCACTCCCTAACGTCCTAACTCCACACATTCAGGTTTGAAGACGGGTAGGGGGCGCGGTGGCGTTGCGGTCACCCTTTAGCTCCCCGAAATTAAGCAACGTCGAGCCCGGTTAATCCTCGGACGGGTGACCGTCTTGGCGATCGATTCGGACTTCTGTGTTGTGTCCTTGGGCAAGGCACTTAATCCAGAGTGTCGACATGGGGCCAGGATGACGTAGTGCACTATGGCATACTGCACGTAATGGAGCGCATGTCTTCAACAAATCTGACACTGCCTGTGCTGCAGTGCGGCGTTAAGATGCTGGGGAGCTGGCAACTGCTCGTCTGTTATCTTGTAAGTGTGAATAAAATTGTGAAGTGCATGTTTTGAAAAAATTATAAAATATTGGTGATAACTGTCTTCTGGAAAGTGTGAGGACATTAAAATTGGGTGGGGGCAAATAAAAGTAGGTCTATTTTGTTGAGTGCGAAACTGGACAGAAGTGCAGGAAGCAGTAATTTTGAAAGTAAAAATCACATAGCGACCTATACCTTTTGTGTATTTTTTTCATGAAGTGATAACTTTAGTGGATATGGGGGTTTTCCTGAAATGTGTTTGATGAGGTGGCGAGAGATGAAAATTTTTGGGTTTAAAGGAGGGGTCAAAATCATATCTTTTTTATATAATAAAAGTTTGCTAAGCACCACATATTTGACACATCATTGTGAAATTTGCTTGTGACATTTGCGACATTTTGATATTGTTTGGTGGGTATGATTGAGGAAATGTATTGAGATGGCCCCCAGTGTTTACATTAGCTCTCTTGACAGGCAGACGTTTCGTGACAGTCATGGAAAGCATGTACCCCTTGATTTTCAAGTTTTCGTGTACTGTGTACTGTCTACATGTACATGACATGTGTAGGGTATTCAGTCTTTATTTCAACACAAACCCATGTGATTTAATTATTGAATATGGCAAATGCAAGAAAACATTTGTCTGAAACAGAAATGTGACGGGCTGTGGGAATGGTGGAGCAAGGGGCTACCCGTCGTCGGATTGGTGAAGCCCGTGGTGTGCACCATACGGTGATCACCAGATCCTGGGCAATATTTCAGCAGTAAGACGGCATGGTGGCAGAGGCAGGGCAACATCTGCAGCTGAAGACCGGTTTTCAATCATTCCGGCCCGTAGGAACCGCTTTGCCACAGCAACCTAGCTTCGCAGTGACCTTCAGAATGCATCCGGAGTAAATCATTCGACGCAGACTATCCGGGTAAGGTTGCATGAAGGTGGTCTCCGAATGATAAAATCATGTATTCGCATTCCGCTGTCCCAGAAGCACCGCCAGGCACGATATGAATGGGTCATAGACAACAGATAGGCGTTCTAGGGTATGGAGAAGACCAGGAGAGCGATTCCATGCAGCCAACATTACTGAGCATGACCGCTATGGTGGAGGGTCAATCATGGTCTGGAGCTGCATCAGCTGGGATGGACTGTATGCAGGTGTAGTGGTGATAGATTCATTCTGATGGACGATAATGACAGTTTTCGTTTTGCCCATGCTGTCTGGGAGTAGCGACAGAGGGAGGAGATTGAGCCTATGGACTGGCCAGCAAGATCCCCTGACCTCAATCCAATCGAACATATATGGAATGACTTGCAGCTTGCAATTTCAGCCAGTCCAGTCCATCCAAGAAGTGTCCAGGAGCTTGGAGCCATGCTGGTCCAAGAATTGAACATCCCACAAAGGACCACCAGGAACGTGATTGGGAGCACGAGAAGGCGTTGTCAAGCTGTAATTAACAGTAATGGGTCTCGTGCTAATATTGAAGCCATACCAGTTTCTAGCACTCAACCAGTTGAAAAAAACTACTATTTTTTTGTTTTGTAATGATTTAAGTACAGAAATTAAGATTTTATTTGTGTTTGACATTATTTGTTTAGCCATGGAAAATGTATATTTTTGGTAAAAGAGGAAATTTTTCAACATGCCAAAAAATTGACTGAGTGAACTTGTGTGGCTAAAATATCGAGTATGACACTCATTACTGTTAATTACAGCTCGACAACGCCTCATGTTCCCAGTTAGGTTTCTGGTGGTCCTTTGAGGGATGTTGTTCCATTCTTGGACCAGCATGGCCCCAAGCTCCTGGACACTTCTTGGCTGGACTGGACGGGATGAGATTGCAAGCTAGCAACTCATTTCAGACATGTTCGATTGGATTAAGGTCAGGGAATCTTGCTGGCCAGCCCATAGACTCAGTCCCCTCCCTCTGTCGGTACTACCAGACAGCATGGGCAACACGAGGACGGGCATTATCATCCATCCGAATAAATCTTTAACCCACTGCACCTGCATACAATCAGACGTGGACATCCGGGATCTCAGCAATACAACGCTGTGCAGTCAATGTACCACCCAGCTCTGTACTTCCATCCCCAGACCATGATTGACCTTCCGACATAGCGGTCATGCCTAGCAATGTTGGCTGCATGGAATCTCTCTACTGGCCTTCCCCATACCTTAGAACGCATGTCTGTGTGGTCCAGGCAATACCTTGACGCATCTATAAAAAGGACAGGTGGTCAATCTTCTCTGATCCATCCAACGTGATCCATGGCCCCTTCATATCGTGTCTGGCGGTGCCTCTGGGACAGTGGATTGCAAATACGTGGTTTTCTCAATGGGAGACCACCTTCGTGCAACCTTACCCGGATAGTATGCGTCGAAACATTTACCCTGAATGCATTCTGAAAGGTCACTGCGAAGCTGCGTTGCTGTGACAAAGCGGTTCCTGCGGGCCTGAATGATGAAAAAACGGTCTTCAGCTGCAGATGTTTCCCTGTCTCTGCCATCACCATGCCGTATTACTGGTGAGCTATACTGCTTAAATCTTGCCTATGCCCTGGTGATCGGCGTATGATGCACACCAAGGGCTTCACCAACCCGACGACGGGTAACCACCATCCCTACAGCCCTCATATTTCTGCTTCAGACAAATGTTTTCTTACATTTGCCATATTCAATCATTAAATCAAGAGGGTATGTATTGAAATGAAGATTGAATACCCTACACATGTCATGTGTATGTTGACAGTGCACGAAAACATCATGAAAATCAAGGGGTACATGCTTTACGTGACTCACGAAAGGTCTGCCTGTCAAGAGAGCTAATGCAAACACTGGGGACCATTTCAATACATTCGTCAATCATATCCACCAAAAAATATCGCAAATATGTCACAAGCAAATTTCACAATGTGTCAAATATTTGGTGCTCTGCAAACATTGAGTAGTCTTTTTATAGTAGTATTTTATAGACAATGTGTGAAAAGGTAAATAAAAACTCCGGAAAAAGTGTTGTGCCCATATGGGTGGGAGTGTAATAAGTTATCGTGGTTTAAGGTCCCTTTCGTGTTTTTCAGCTACCTCATGACCGCAACATAGGGATGAAGTCGGATCTAGCCCAACGTTCAAACCTATGCTGCCCACTTCAGAGTACTTCAGCCCAAGCGTTGGTCCCATGTACCTATACAGATGTTTGGGTCAGTTGTAGATATTCCAATCGGCACGTGCTTCATCTTGAAAACATCATATTAATATAATTAGTGGAACTAAGTGACTTTATCATAAAACAGATTTGTTGTCTTATTTATTGGTGTTAAAGGGGAAGTCCAACCTAACTTTGGTCACATTTCATGTAATTGTCTTCCAAGTCTAAAAAAGGCCCAAAATGAATAACCCCAATAAATTGTATACCAGAATGTTTTGAATGAAACATAGAACATGTGGAAACTGACATTTGCCATAGAACTGCTGCCATGTGGTAGATAGCACCGCCTGAAAGTCTGCTATGGCATAAGTAACCGACCAGATTTTAGACAAAATGCCTTAAATTTGTTGAATAGTTAAATTCTGCAATCCTTCTAGTACAGACTCGGAGAAATTTTATCGTTCTTGCATGGAACAGACCACGAGACAAACTGTAATTTAGGATGCCTACATTTCAAAAGGGCTGCCATTTTTCTTGTGTTTGTTTACCTTTTATGAAGTTCACCAAGGGTCAAATCCACACAGTTCAGAAGATTAAGTATGGAGTCATGAGAGAGTGCATCACTGAAAAATGAATCTCCAATGTGGCTTTTGTGAGTCTGCTGTGACCCTCCCCACCCCCCCCCAATCCTGTGCCATTTTGCATGAGATCTGTATCGAATTGGTAAAATACTATGAGAGTGATACACCAAAAAAGGGGTGAACTGCCAAACTTTCTCATTTAGTGTTATATATTTCTGGGGTTGCGTGAGCAGTGACAGATGCCAAGAGTGTCATTTGAATGTTCAAGTGTGGCCCAACCAACAAACAATGACCTGTCCTGCGTGCTGAATACTTTCACCAATCAGCTACACTTAGTTAGATATCCTGACTTCCAATTCATTTATGTTCAAGCTCTGGTATGCTTCTTTTGTTTTTGAACTATCGGCCTTCCGTAGTTGCTGTTTGAGGAGGCTTGGCGGTTTTTTCATGAGCTTTTAGAACATTAATAACTGATCTGCTTACCAATACTAATTTTATGGGCAGAGGGTTACCGGCCTGAACAATATCGGAATTATGTTGGTTATTAAATTCATTTATCTAAACACTCATGACACGTTGTGGTCTCATTTCGATAATTCGTGTGTATTCTTGTCCTGCCAAGCGGAATGTCTATTTCTGTCCAGTGTCAACAGATTTCCGCAACCTTTTGGTGCTAACAGCGCTCAAAATTGACATTGATCCGTCTTATCCACAATGCGGTTGGGTGAGGGAGATATTTAAATTTACGATGGTATGACATTTCTCTTGGTCTTTTTTCGTAGCAGACTTCATCAAGCCTTCTTTACGTCACTAACAGTTCAGCGACAGTAAAAACATTTTCGTAAATATACGATTGTGGCGACGGTGATGTTTGTTGATGTGAATATTTTTGTTTTCAAAATATAATTGTCCACTTATGTTCTGATCATCGTCACCAACCAAATAATAGTTCGAATTGGTGGCGTATTAAACCCCTGCTGACACTTGCGTCACATTGTACAGTTTTAGAATTCAACAGCACAACTATGGACTGTATCTCGCATTTATCACATTGTCAGTTGAATATTTTCCTATGAATGTATCGTGAGTTGTCAAAAACAGCCGTGAAATGTTTGCAGATTTCAGATCGTGGGAAATGAAATCATTTCACAACTTCACCTAAAAACCCACGTGCGTACAAAAATGAAGCGTTTGTGGTTATCCATTTTCACCTGAGCATTATCACCACGTTGATGATGAAATGATGAATATGCTTTTTCCGAGTATGGAGTCTTATTCACAACTGAGACATTCGAATTACCGATCTATTCCATATTAATCCTGACGGTCACTTATGCGGCTGGCAATTTCTTTATCAAAAGCAACAAAAAAAAAAAAAAATTTAAATTTTCGAAAGTAGATAAATTTGGGTTTTGTATACTTATTTGGTATATAATATTGTCGTTATTGACCGCTTTTTTAATTCGTACTTTGGGCATTTTTTTTTTGTAAATTTTCACAATGCCCTTAGTTACGTTGGACGACCCACTTAAGGTCAGATATTTCTGCACAATGGCTTATGAACTCAGCAGTTTTATGGGTGGAGGAAGCTTGAGTACTCGCAGAGCAACGGCCAGCTCCAAAATCATACTAACTCCACGCAAGCAGGGAAAGCATTGGTTGCCGAGAGTTGCACTATTGACATGCAGCACGCGCCACCACGTGGGCAATGGGGATGAAGTGTCTTGCCCAAGTACACAACGGAGTTGCCGCAGGTGGGAATCGAACCGAGGACCTCTCGGCTTGCATCCTGCAACACTACCTATTGAGACACGCGCCCCCTTGTGTCTTTATAACATTTAGAACACAAGAATCTTTAAAAAGATCAATGATTGGATCAAATCGAATCTCGATCGTCGAATGAGAGTGTTTATGGTGTTTTTTGGAATATTTTGGTTGGTCTGAAAAGTGAACCCTTTGGATTCGCTTTCCCGACCAAAAATATTTCATTTGACCGAATCAGCTACTTAAGAACATTACTGTTTCCAAAACAGACGAGCGTCAGGTTCGTTTCGGAATTTGACTGATGGCTTGGAATTGTATCTGTATGGCTACTATAGGTGAGAGCCTAGTATTTATAGCAGATTAAGGTCACACACTTCCGCACAATGGCCAATCGTGACAGCAACATGGAGATAGTCAAGTTTAGCCAATCATTTATATGCATGTTGCCCATTTTAAAGGACTTCCACCCCAAGCATTGGTGACTGGGTCCTATTTTACCAGAAAAAGTGAGCTCGTTTACCGCAGTAAACGAGCACTGCTTTTCCCGTAGTTTCTATGGGGAGAGAGCATGTACTGATTGCACTAACACTTTGGTCGGCCGCTGATTTGTCGCCATTCTTGTTTACCCTTGTACTCCTGCCTTCCTATTCCCACGCTTCTCGCCTTCCAACAGTGAGACGAACTGCTTGATGACATCCCTTGCCTCATTCTTCCCACACTCTCCGATTAGCATTTTAACCTTTTGAGTCTCGCTAACCACGTGTCCTTCATTCTTCCATCCCAGTTAATCTTATTCTTAAAGTGTACCAAGGTCTCCACCACGCCTATATTACACATCTGGCACTCCTTTTCACCGCTGTTCCCCCAGGGACCGGGACCTCCGCTTGAATAACAGGGACCCCTTTCCCCAAAAGGTGCCATCAAGGTACTCTTCAGGACCAAGCTTCATTCTCACGCAGGCCACCCATAGACCTCTTGATTTCATAATAATCCCCAGCATTTTCGCTAGCCCCTCTTCGCTTTCTAACACTAGCACTATATTGTCTGCAAACAATAGCCCTGAGACATTCAAGTCCCCAACTGGTATCCCCTCGTCGCTTTGCCGGAGTTCATCTCCTAAACCTCCGATGTACAATGCAAAAAGAATTGGTGAAAGGATGCATCCCTGTTTTAGGCCTATTTTCACATGCACACGTTTTGTTATGTTACCCAAGCTAAGTTCACTTTGTACATCTTTATATAATGCTTTCAGAATTCCAACAAACTCGCCTCCCAATCCCAGAGCCCCAAGCTTTCGCCACATACCCTCCCTCCTTACTCTATCGCATGTTTTTTCAACATCCAGAAAGGCCATACACATCCTTTTCTTTGCTTCCGCGGATTCTATCATTTGGGATATCGTGAAAGGTGTTCAGTGACTGCTTCCCATCCTGAAGCTATTTTGAATCTCGCCCCCAAAAATCATTCTCAATCACATCCTCTAATCTCCCATACAGGACTTCACAGAAAATTTGTCCAATGTTGCAACTAACAGATCCCTCGATAATTATCCAAACCGTCTCCCCAAACACCTTTTTGTGAATAAATGTCACTTTGCTTTCTCTCCACTCCTGAGACCACTTGGTTTTTTATATTGCTAAATTGAAAAGATCAGTTAGGCTTTCCGAGTTCCTCTCGCCCCCTTTGAGAAACTCATTAGGAATTTCGCTAACACTGAAAATCAATATAACCGAGTCATTTGCACTGTATATTATATGGCATCATCTCAGTTGCCGAAAAAATTGATCAAAACATCTTTTACATTACCAAACTTAAATGCCTTACGTATGTAAGGTGTAGGGCGTGTCATTTGGATACGGAAAGGGACAAAGGAATCTATTGATGTACTTAATTACGCCCTTCGTATTGATATAGGATGGTATGACTGCTTGACAAAGTTAACCTTCCATCGTTTTGTTGCGATTGTTTAGTGTTATTAGAAAACTTGTGCACCTGCAAGTTGGTCTTTCTTGGAAGAAAACGTCGAGAGAGAATATCGTCACTGCATCTGGATAGCAATTGAACCTTTATTTGGAACGTATCATGAGATAATATTGTGCTTTAAACTCCAATATGTTAGTTTGGTGGACGTTGGTCCATAACGAGATCAAGATGCATTAATGGAAAGATTCAACACCAGAGCTCGTTCCAACATTTACCTATGATTTGAGAAAAAAAGATTTGTACGGAGAAATTTATTTTCTATTGACACCTCAATGAGCTGGACAACACGGGAGGCAGGACATTTACTGGGGTTTTACAACACCAAGTCGACAGCCAAAGTCACCTAGAGTCGGTCAGTTTTACGGGTGGAGGATGGCAGAGTACCCGTAGAGAACCACTGAGTAACTGCCAGACTCCCCAATGTACTAAATCAACGCAAGCAATGGTTGAAAACAAGTGCACCATTGACGAGCATTATGCCTTAGTACACAGCGCCACCGTGCACCCATGTGGGCAATCGGGATGAAGTGCCTTGCTCAAGGACAACAAAGTTGTCCCTGGAGGGGATCGAACCGTGGATCTTTCGGTTTGAATTCCTATCTCGTAACCACTGAGCCATCGCACTCCCGGAAGACGGGACAAAGAGGCCTCGGTAATAGACTGGCCACATTAGTGATCTATAGATTAGCAGTTTTCATCCAGCATATTCTTAATATATTGTGGGGGATTGGGCATTTTTATCTCTTTGGGAAGTTCCCGGATCAGTGAAAACATGAGTTCATCTGTCCATAAGTCTCTTAATTTGGTTGCTTTCTCACGACATGCTTGACTGGGAAACCCAAGAGATTTTGACATGAAAGGGAGACGACACTTGCAAACAAAATTCTTTAACTATTTAAATTTTTTTCGCATCAAAAGCATAGCTTATGGCACTTCATTGGAATGAGCTCAAGCTAATTCCAATGAGGGGTCATAAATTTTGTTTTTGAGACAAAAAATGAAAAACATAACTGATAATTTTTTGTGAATAGCGCTGGCCGGGTTTGACCGTTACGTTGGCTAAAAGGTTAATTCAGTTGCAGCAATACGACTCGTCTCCACACTAGTTTTCAGAAACCACAAAAAGACATCCAATGCTTATTTTTACCAAACTTTATTCTTTTGATGACGTGCTGTGCGCAGTGAGAAGAAGCTGATAATTGTCCTAGCCAGCCATTCTTATTTCCAAATTACAATTATTTGGGTAGAGTACTGAAAGAAATCTTTGTACTTTAGATCGGGCGGATTTCCAGTGGGCAAGAGAAGTTCTTATAATTGGGCATATCTCCTAATCGTTGCTTCTCTTAAAATGACGAACTGTTCCCATTAAAACGTCTTTGGGAGGTTCGCACATTCAAGTGAAAATAAAATTGGCATTTTCAAGGAGTCTCCCGAACAAACGTTTAGGAGATTCGTGTAAAAATACCATTAAGAATATATTACAAACCCAACTAACGATTACTAAACCACGTGACATATCACAAAGTATCTTAACCCTTTGAAACGAAAAGACCATTCTATTGTTTCTAGGATCCTGATAAGACCTTAAATTGGAGTTGCTACATGAATTTGTGATTGACCAAGATTTTCAACGAGTCCCAAGATTGATCTTCCAGGTAACGAATATAGGACTGTCATGGAATATATGCAGGCAATTAAATGTTGAGTCGCCTTTATCGTATTCTACTGGTAAACATCTGGACGTTCCAAGTTTCATCTTGGATTATTATACCACAGGGCTTGAAATCCGAATCAATTCAAATAATTCTCGCAAGAAAATCGAGAATGAACTGATTATTTTGCAATAATGTTCATTTGAGTTGGCGTAGATTCGTTAGGTGTCCCCCGTATCAGGCATAGTGTATTCTTTTACTTTGCAACTTGTCTAGTAGTTTTGGCCGCCTGTATAGAAACTAACGCCAAGGCATTGTAATTTCTATCAGCAAAAGACCAAGAAAAAGCCTGCTTGTTGGAACAAGTGTTTCACATGTACGTGTATAAAAGAAAGTCGACAGAATGGGAAAGAGGCCCACAAGCTCCAAGCTACAGTATGTATATATACTATTTATACCATGATTACCTATTTCTTCTATACTTGAAAAGCTCATGACATAAATTTTAGTTTTACACACCAACTGTGGTGAACACGACAGCAATGGGATTTCAATAGTTGAAATTTACACCTACAGTGGAACTACATCCAAGATGACCTTTGGTGACGTCGACCTGAATGTGAGCTTGTCTAAATTTAACGCATGTCGCCTCGCGAAGAGTGAAATGAAAGTGGCAATTGGGACTTGGGACAATCGTGGCCTTAGTGCCTAACGACAGACCCCTGTGGTCGTCTGCCAGCTGTGGCCGTCCTTTCTCCACTTCCCCCACCTTGTTTTCCGGGCGGGCGAACCTTTGTGGCCAGTCTGGCTTCTCTTCCAGGCGGTTTGGTGACGCTCTCCCTTGGCTTGTTCGACCTGGACTATGGCCTACCAATTCAGAAAATACCGCGTAAAGGACGGATGTAATGGGTTTCATGTCCCAATAAACATGTGCTACACAGCACGCCCGCGAGAAAAGTATGACAAATCTGAAAATTTCAGGTCATTAGCCCATTCGGACCAGGAGATATTGGTCAATGAAACAGCGTTGTTTTCACCGTTTGGTGGCCATTTTGGACTCATTGTGGATAAAATAGTAATTTATTTTGCATTTATGATAACGATACATTATTGTCTTACTATTCAATCTATTACTGATGCTCTACAAATTCACAGTACCGAGATAGGCCTAAATTTTTATTTTTTTTCAATCCAATTTTTGACGTCAAATTTTGGTAGAAAAAATAATTTTGGAAACTGTTGTTACTAGTTGGTTAAAGAAAAGTATTTATGACAAATCTGTCAAAATTTCAGGTCATTAGTTCATTCGGACCAGGAGATATTGGTCAATGAAAATTGAGGAGTGTTTTCCACGTTTGGCGGCCATTTTGGGCTTATTGTGGATATAATCGAATTTTTTCTTGCATTTATGATAATGATACATTACTTTCTTACTATTCAGTACATTACAGGTGTTCTGCTAATTCATAGTCCCCGAGATTGTAGGCCAAAATGTTCGATTTTCAGGCCTATTTTCGATGTTTTAGAAAAAAATAATTTTGGTAAACATTTTTGTTACAAATCGGAAAATTTCAGGTCATTCGGACTAGGAGATATTGGTCAATGAAAAAATGTGGTCGTTTTGGCAGAAGAAAGTAAACGCCCAAAGTCAAATCTTGTTAAGACAAAGTATAACCGTCTATGACCTTGCCAAGTTTTAGTGAGGGCGGTCTCGAGAATTCCGCTCTTGTAAAGTGTTGGGAAAGAAAAAAAACAATTTCCCGAATAAATGTCTTCCTTTTAGGAAAATCCAAATAAAAGACGACTTAAGAAAACGCCTGAATTGAACAGAAAAAGGTTAGCTTATCTCTGCACACAATTAGTTTATGTTGCACCTTTCTACTTCAGCATAAGCTATTGCTCCAAAACTTTTCTAAAGAGAATTCAATTGTATACAATCATGAGAACCAAAACACACAGGCAGGCACGCACACACAGGCACGCACGCACAGGCACATACAAACATCATATATGTATGTATGTACGTTTGTGTGTGGTGGGGTGTCTAGGGGGTGAGTATGTGTCTAGACATGTGTCCAAATGAATATATACCACTCAGTTTGCTAAGCACCACGTATATCCAACTACCTGTTTATGTTTTAGTTCAAATATTGTTATGAAAAGTGGATATATTTTTTAATTATATCTTTAATGATTTAAGCACAGAAATTAAGATTTTGTTTGTGGTTTACATTATTTTTTAGCTTTTGAAATACGATAACCAAGAAAAATGGATATTATTGGTAAAAGAGAACATTTTGCAATAAGCCAAAACGTTGACTGAGCTAACTGGTATGAGACCCATTACTGTTAATTACAGCTTGACAACGCCTTCTCATGCTCCCAATTAGGTTCCAAATGGTCATTTGTGGGATGTTGTTCCATTGTTGGACCAGCAAGGCACCAAGCTCCTCGACACTTCTTGGTTGGACTGGACAGACTGAAATTGAAAGCTGCAACTCATTCCAGACATGTTCGATTGGATTGAGGTCAGGGCATCTTGCTGGCGAGATAATACGCTCAATCCCCTCCCTCTGTCGGTACTTCCGGGCAACATGAGGACTGGCATTATCGTTCATCAGAATTAATCTATCATCCACTGCACTTGCATACAATCTGACGTGGGCATCCAGGATCTCATCAATATACCGCTGTGCAGTCAATGTACCACGGTCAAAGACACAGAGCTCTGTACGTGTATCCTAGCTGATGCCGCCCCGATCGTTATTGACCCTCCACCATAGCGGTCATGCTCAGCAATGTTGGCTACAATGAATCGCTCTCCTGGTCTTCTCCATGCCCCAGAACGCTTATCTTTGTTGTCTAGGCAGTACCTCGACTCATCTGTAAAAAGGACAGGTCGCAAATCTTCTCTGGTCCATCTAACGTGATCCATGGCCCATCCAAATCGTGCCTGGTGGTGGTTCTGGGACAGCTGAATGCGAATACATGGTCTTCTCGATCGGAGATCACCTTCGTGTAACCTTGCCCGGATAGTCTGGTCGAAACATGTACCCGGGATGCATTCTAAGGTCACTGCTAAGCTGGGTTGCTGTGTCAAAGCGGTTCCTACGGGTATGAATGATCAAAAACCGTCATTCAGCTGCAGATGTTGCCCTGTCTCTGCCACCACCATGTCGTCTGACTGGAGTGCATACTGCTAAAATCCTGCCCAGGCTCTGGTGATCACCGTATGGTGATTACCGTATGGTGCATACCAAGGGCCTCACCAACCTGACGATGGGTAGCCCCTCGTTCCCCCATCCCTACAGCCCGCCACATTTCTGCTTCAGACAAATGTCTTCTTACATTTGCCATATTCAATCATTAAATCAAGGGTTTGTGTTGAAATGAAGGCTGAATACCCTCCACATCTCATGTATACGTCGACAGTAGACGAAAACATGAAAATCAAGGGGTACATGATTTCCATGACTGTCACGAAAAGTCAAGTCAAGAGAGCTAATGTAAACACTGGGGACCACCTCAAGACATTCATCCATCATATCCACCCAAGATATCGCAAATGTGTCAAGAAAAATTTCACAATGATGTGTCAAATATGTGGTGCTAAGCAAATTTTGAGTAGTGTATGTGTACATATGGCTGAGGGTAAGTGTGCTGAGAGTTGAGACGAGTTAGCATGGAGCATAAAACATTACGGAAATCGCAAATATATATTTATCATATTATCAAAGGAATTTGAAGCATGACCGGATAGTCTATTGCTGATGTTTTGCCAAATGTGAGTGTTATGGTAACCTGCGTCGGTGGTCATATTGTTCACTATTTGTATATTGATACCCATGCAATCTGCTCCAATGCGGACGATTTATTGCAATAAATGAAGTTCTAGCTTCGGCACGATCATAACTACACGAGCAAGAAGACTTCTGTACTTCACCGGTCACCGGACGTTCGAATATTAATGAATGAATGAGTAAATGAAGTAGTGCCAACACCTGAGTACTGCCCAACGGATGCAGCAACTAGATATCCAAAAACTAATTTCACAGCGGCATTTTGGGGAAACAAAGCTGAAACTTGAATGAGGGAATCACCTATCCCGTCAACGTCATAGAAAACGTTGCGGTTATATTTCTGTATCCAAATATCTTCAAATTTTGCCTATATGTTTTTGATGTGTGGAACTCATCTCGTTCAAACATTTCAACGAATCAACCTTTCACCAGCCCTATTAACTTTTTCAGTACTAAGTGTACCAGCTTCGAAATGGAATTCAATGAGTTAACTTTTCAACAGATGAATGTTTGCTGTCAAATTGTAGAGATAATTTATCACACGGTCAGGAAACCCCAAATTCGCACTGCATGCACAAAAATTTCTCCATAACTCAGCAGCTAATCTTTACCACCAGACATTTTACAAAACAAATCTCAAAATACAAGTGATATTCACAACTTCTTGTAGATCCAGCGGACATAACAGATGATTTTCAACCAATCCACCCTTAGAAACCAGAAACGTGGCAGTTTTTCATACATACTGCCCATCTCGTTTCGATCCCTGGGGGTAACGGTTAAATACTTTCCGCTTCCAAATAGAACAAGCAACAAGCAACAAGTTCCAACAATTGCCACGAGAACTGTACACAATAAATGGAAATGAAAAAATAAAGCAAACCGAATGATATTCCAAACACATTCCTGTACCATCTCTGGCGAAACTCTGAAATTCCGCAATACGAAAGTAGAATACTGCCTATTTTAAATGATCTCTTGATAATCACAATACTCAGCCATACGGTCTATGGAAAACAAAATAGTTTCCCAGGAAAGGTGTTAAAAAGTAATTTGGCACCACAAACACAGCATTTGGCAGCAAAAATATACTTCTGGTAGATCTCAAAGACCTTTGTGGTTTATTATTTGTGCGTTCCTTTCAATAAAATCGCTGTCTGACGACAAGGCGAGACAGACATCACGGCTGTCAAGTAAGCTATATATAACCGATGTGAGTGATCATGGCCCTTTTACAGGTCAACGGTAGTTTGTCTCGGGCTTTCACCCCCTATTTAGGGGGACCCCGGTGAGTGGACCCCGGAAGTGACGCCATGTCACGTGACCCAATGGCGCTATGTGTTATGGTAACCTGCGTGGGTGGCCATGTTGTGACATCCCCATAGTGATGTGTGGTGTTAGTGCGCATGCGCAGCGCGTGTTGGGATGATACGCGTTTCCTTCGTCCATTTTGTATACTGGATGCCGCCATCTTGGTTTCTGTGTTAGCACGTGGTTGCTATTTGACCTGAAGACTTACAAAACAGAGGTGTGGTCGAAGTGTATGTTCGATTGAATCCGAGTAAATCTAATTACCACAAACAACCCGACAAGTTTTACTATTTCGAATCCTTTCAGAATTCTCTGCTTCGATCTGTCTATGCAATAGTTTTCGTCTACCGGAAAATGTAAAGAGCATTTCAGTTTCAACAGTTGTTCATTTTCACTATATGTAGTTTTTGTGGTCTATTCTTGTTAGTTCTGTCCCTATTCCGAGTACTCTTGTTCCATTTATATAGATTATAACTAACCAATCACCAGTGCTTGATTTCCCATAATCTGTATGTAGAGTTATCTCCCTTTATTACAAAGTTCTTTCTCATTCCCAAATCCAATAAGCGATCGAGCAGTTACTGAAAAGTCATTGCTTGAACGACTCGAAGGCTATCGAGCAATTGAGCTATCGAGCAATTGCTCATTCGAGTTACTCGCACATATTGCTCGAATGACCTGAAGTCCATCGAGCAAATTAGCTAATATTTGCTCGTTCGAGTGACTCCTCGAACGATTCTTAACCTCATTTCAGTATTTGTTAACTATGGCCTGGCATTGTATTATTTGAGGATACCATTCGAGGATACCTTTCATAGGATACTTATCTGTGGATACCATTACCTATTTGGCCCAACCTTCTAGGCCACCACAATACATACCTTACCCCCCCCCCCCCCCCACCCCCACCGCATGTGAAACACGTGTGTCCCGGGTGAGATAGCAGGGAGAGACGGATGTATCCCACCCCACCCACGTGACGTTAAACATATGTAACGTTATTATGACGTTATGCATATCGTAACAGTTTCTTCTACCAACTAATTCATATCAAAGTTCCATGCTCTAAAACTCTTCAACCCTCAAGCGGCCACCGTTCCTAATCGATTTCGTGGTATATACCTTTGGTATATACATACCTTGTGCTTGGTCTTTCCGATTGCGTCATCAGTTTCTCAAAACAACGAATACAAAATTGAGCTGATTGAATCACAACCCGACTCCTAATTACCTCTGGCTAACGTAATCGCTGCATGGTGGGGGGAGAAAAATCATTCTTGATGAGTCTGAAGGTGGGTATGGGGAAATCTCACCCTCGGCGCAAGATATTTGAACCAGACCCTCGGCAAGCCTAGGGTCTGGTTCAAATATCTTGTCCATCGGGTGTGATTCCCCCATCTCACCTCCAGACTCATCGAAGATCATAATCCCAAATACCCCTTATAAGCTATCGAGCTGTTACTGACAATTGCTCGAACGACTCGAAGCTCATCGGGCAAATGAGCTATCGAGTAATTGCTCGATCAAGTGACTCGACATACTGCTCGAACGACTCGAAGTCCATCGAGCAAATGAGCTAACGAGTAATTCTCGTTCGTGTGACTCCTCGAACGATTCTTAGCCTCATTTCAGAAAAAAGGGATTCCGAAGGTCATGTTTTCCAAAAAAAGGGATTCCCCAAATGGGATTCCAAGAAAGGGATTCCATAAGTGGGATTCTGTCTTACATGATGTACTCTCATATACTGCTCGAACGACTCGAAGTCTACCGAGTAAACGAGCGATCGAGCAATTGCTTATTCTTCGTGTTACTCGACTTACGACTTATTTCATTAAAAGTGTAATCCATAGCCACAGGCATTTTCCAAAAATGGATTCTTAAAAAGGGATTCCTTAAGTGGGGTTCCTAGTCGATTCCGTAAAATTTGGATTCCGTGATTTGACAACCGTCGAGGGTATGGGAAGGAATTGATAACCAATTATTCCAAGAACCTGAAGGAATACAACTGACAACCAAACACCACGAAACGACCAAGGTACAGAACGAAGATCCAACATTACCAAGATCGAAGTGAACATAAAGTGGAAGAAAATCGAACTATTCTGCTCAAACACAACATCAAAGTCAACATAATAAAGTTTTCAACTGAGTGAACTACAACCCCTATATATAACCAATGTTAACCCTCTTGAACTTAAAACTGATTGAACACAACATTCCAAACTTTATCACACTGTTTGAAATGAACTAAAAAACCCATATATAACGCAGTGTTGAACATCTTGAACTGAACAAAATTTAAAGTTTTTAACTATAATCCCATGATATAACACAGTGTGAACCCCTTTGAACTGTTTGAACTATATATAATTAACACTCTATGAACTGAACAAAGTTTACAGCCTTAATGAAAATATAACGAAGGTGATCTGAATTAAAGTTTTAAACTACAACCTATTGAACTGAATTCTTCCAATAGTGAAGGGGCATACCCTCGACTGTTGATGTCAAATTGCGGAATCCAAATTTGACGGAATCTGTTTGGAACCTCACTTTCAGAATCCCTTTTAAAGAATCCCATTTTGGAAAATGCCTGTGGCAATGGAATCTTTCTTTCTGAAATGAGTCGAAGAGTCGTTCGAGCAATTGAACGTTAGCTCATTTGCTCGATGAGCTTCGAGTCGTTCGTCAGTAACAGCTCGATAGCTTATAAGGTATATTTGGGATAGGTATGTCTCGTGGTGGCAGAGATGGTTGTGCAAATAGGTAATAGTATCGTCAGATAAGAATCCTATAAAAGGTATCCTCGAAAGGTATCCTCAAATAATACAATACTAGGCCATAGGCATCAAATACTGAAATGAGGCCAAGTGCCGTTCGAGGAGTCACTCGAACGAGCAATTATTCGTTAGCTCATTTGCTCGATTGACTTCGAGTCGTTCGAAGCAATGACTTCAGTAACTGCTCGATAGCTTATTGGGTTTGGGAATGATATAGGACTTCTTTGTAATAAGGGGAGATAACTCTGCATATAGGTTATGGGAAATCAAGCATTGGCGATTGGTTAGTTATAATCTATAAAAATGAAACAAGAGTGCTCGGAATAGGGACAGAACAAGAATAGACCACAAAAACTAAATATAATGATAATAAACAAAACTGTCCCAACTGGAAGGTTCTTCTCTACTGCAGTATACTCCAGGACAGAAACTGGGTCAGGTAGACGAAAACTATTGATAGATACAGAATTCTGAAAGATTTCGAAATAGTAAAACTTGTCGGGTTGTTTGTGGTATTTAGATTTACGCAGATTCAATCTAACATACCCTCCGAACATACCCGTCTTGTTGTAGGCCTATAAGATCTCATAGCAACCACGTGCTACCATAGAAACCAAGATGGCGGCCTCCACGATACAAAATGGACAACGGAAACACGTAAAACCCTAACGCGCTGCGCATGCGCACCAACACCGCGTATCACTATGGGGATGACGTCACAGCCTAGCCGCTCACGCGGGTCACCATAACACCACAACATGGCGCCACTGGGTCACGTGACATGACGTCAGTTCTGGAGTCCCCCACCATGGTCCCCCAAATAGGGGGTTGAAAGCCCGAGACATACTGTCAACTTTTTGTTAACAGTGTCAGTTTTATCAGATTATCATCAAAACATTTGTAAGTTAATCTTTTATCTTGAAATTTTTACGTCTTCTCGAAGATAAATTATTTGCAATTAGCTCATTTGGGGTGAATAAACTGCGAGTAAATAATCCTGAAATCTTGTAAACTTATCACCATAACGACTAAAAACGGCCGCGCTGTCCAAACATTGCCGTTCAATTTTCATCATTTTTTCCTCAATAGCTCATGACCACTCATGGGAGAGAGCTCGTTGAGCTCCTTTCCATTAAGGGGTCATAAGCTATGTTCTTTAGATAAATGAAAAAAATTACTTACTCAATAATTTTGTTTAAAAGTGTCGCTTTCGTTTCCTGTTATATTATTTATTTATTGGGGATTGAGGTCACAATTATGCACAAAGGCTAATCGTGACCGTGACAGTTTACGGGTGGAGTAAATCGAAGTTCCCCCGGAGAGATCCGCCGGGAAACTACGAGCAGTTGCCAGCTGTCCAGCTTTCAACTCCGCGCTGCAGCCCAGACAGGGTTAGATTGGCTGAAGACATGCGCACCATCGACTAGCAGGACTCCTTGGTACATGGTGCTATCGTACCCCCATGTGGACAATGGGGGGACCCGTTCAGTGAAGGCTTAATAAAAGCCTATATTTTATTTTATAGTTCTTGTCAATATATTTTTTATCATTTGTCTTTTTTGCAGATAAAAGAGCCATACAATACTAAATTAAAATATCGTACTTTAGAGCGCAACAACGTGCCATCTGCAAAGCTTTAGCATTAAAGGTGGCGCCTCATTACACTCAAATGGCTAATCGTGACCACATTGAGATAACGTTAAGGTCAGTCAGTCAATCGTCTATGCTCCGTGTTGCCCATTTTAGACTTGCGCTCCAAGCATTACCGACAGGGTCCTATTTCACCAGTATTTGTTTATTGGTATTTGAGGTCACAAATTTTTGCACAATGGCTAATCATGACCACATGTCACCAGTAAAACGGTGCTCGTTTACCACAGTAAACACGCACCGCCTAACTTCCCGGGGTTTCTGCTAGGGAAGATTCTCAAGGTGATTTGGTGGTACACCGCCATTTAGTGGGACAACCTCTATATTTGTTTGCTTGAACTGTAGAAATTTGGCCACTCAAGCATATTTGCAGTACATAGATCACTGGGTACTCTAGCTGGTAGTCCACGTGTATCAAAGGTACCTTACTTGACGTCTAATTGGTAGTGACGTGGCAAGGGGATCTAGGTTGGTGGGCAAGGAGCGTTGTGCTTATCAATTTTCAACTCTTCGGCTGCCAAGCATCCGAATTTTGTTACCATACCTGGAGGTTGAATTTTTGAACTGCTACCTGTGAATTTCCAAATGCTTCAGAAATTCCAACGAACGCTGTACCATTGCGTTCAAAATTCAATACCTTTACTCGGATGTCGAGACGGAAATCTCGAGTGCAACATTGTACAGGCTGGCCGAAACATGGTTTCCAGTTATTGGGGTTTAAGGTCACATACTTATGCACAGTAACCAATCGTGACCGTGACAGTTTTACGGGTGCAGGAAACCGGAGTACCCAGAGTGAACCACTGAGCATAGATGAGCAACTGTCAGCTCCTCAACATTGTAACTCTGTTCAAGCTCCGCTGAAGTAGGGTTACAACGGTTGAAGACATTGCACCATTGACGTGCAGTACGCTTGAGTACACGGCGTCATCGTGCCCCCATGTAGGCAACCGGGATAAAGTACCTTGCCCAAGGACACAACGCGGGTCGTCCCGGACGGGGATCGAACTATGGTTTCCAGTCAGAAAATCCCATGTGTGGTCAAGTCACCAATTGTATATTACAGACGGTCGCAACTCTCGATAAAAATGCTACGAAATCTGGCCAAGAGCACGAAATTTCTACCCGGTGGTTTGAGGCTTAAAACCCCTAGAAAATATTTTTTAGAGACTGGAGGGGGGGGGGGGTTAAGGCGCCATCTAACTCGCCCCTGTCGCCACATTTCTGCTTTGGGTTGACATTAATGATATCGCATGCTGTTTACCACAAATAATTTTCTATGACTTTATTCTTACCTCGTAGACAAGTGTATGGTTTAAAACAGATCTATAGCATTCTTGGAACTGTGATCATGTTTCTTGAAACTGTCCAACAACTCGCCATCTACCACCAGGAACTTCCACCACACCTCACGATCTTATCTGCCAAGCTGTCAACCGTGCATTTATTCTGGATAGATTCATCAGCTGCAACATTTTCATCTGGATACATCATTAATACACAATACACACTAGCGTGTTTTTCGCCCGAACCGACATGGAAACATTTTTAGCAGTTGCTGTGCCTGGTGGTTTGGATATTTGTGATGGAAACGCGGTTGCACGCGAGCAGCAATTTAGTCAAATGTCTGCCTGAATTAGGACACCCGACGAGACTGGACGACTGTCGCAAGTATTGGTCACACAAACAAAACTGCAGATATTTGTACTATTGTGTTTTAGTGCGGAGGCTTCGAGATGCTTGGATTCAGAAAAGCATACCATCAAGTTTCTCATGACATTTTGTTGCTATTTATTGGAGTACCTATGAGCACCCTCCAAAAAATAGTGACAGTTCATTCGTAGAGCCTGTTAAGCACACAAATGGGAATTATATTTCGGCACAAACACTTCAACCAAGTCAAAATTCAGCCTACGGTCAATTTTATTGATGTAAAGCCACAGCTGGCACGAATGGCTAAGTGATAACTTTATAGGCATGAAGTGAAGTTTAGTCAAACGTTTACACTTATGTTTTCTACATTAGGGCTTCCACTTAGGCTTTGCTTACCAGAACATATTTCTCAAGTGAAACAGAGCTTATCACAGAAAAGCAGTGCTCTATTTCTAGGGTTTCCCCGCAGTTGACGTGAGGGTATTGTAAAACAGAAAAGTGTCTCGTCTGCTGTTTAAAAAAACATCAAACTATTTATTGATGAGTGTTTAAGGTTTCGTATTTCTGCACAACGGCTAATCGTAAAATGCAGGTAAAGCCAAGTTTAGTCAATCGTTTATACCCATGTCAGTTTTAGAGAGGACGTCCTCAAAAAGCGTAAGTTACCGCGTCCTATTCTACCAGTAAAACATCTTGTTTACCACAGTAAAGTACTACTTTACTTCACGGGGTTCCCACAACGTGGCAATAAGCTACCATTTGTGCGACTCTACAACATAAGCACATTTGCTCTCCAGCTAAAATCTACAATATTACAGTATCCTTCAAGCGTGCAGTAATTATTTCAAACCCAAGGTTTTCAATTTTCCCGTTCATCTCACGTTGAACGATTTTGTAATGATCGGAAAGCCCGTAGGTTTTTATTGCCAAGACCATACTTGTTGGTCGTTAAGGTCATTTCTGCACAATGGCTGACCAGTGCCGACACTTGATACAAAGTTAAACCCATCCAATCGTTTATACCCATGTTGGTCACTTTAGATGTCCCCAATAGACATTGGTTACTGGGTCCTATTTTCCCAGTGATACAGCTTTTTTTACCCCAGTAGAGTACTGTATCACTTTCGGGTTACCACTAGAATGTCAAGACCATAAGCGTTACCAACTATCCTGAAGTTAAACCATCACAAACCTTTCCAGAACTGGTCAAATTTCTCGGTAGAGCAGTCTTGAAATCCAATACTCGTTTTTAATCACCAAGACGATGATTTTCTGGAAATAAAGTAACGTAAGATTTTCAACAGTGCTTTTAAAATGTCAACTATTCAGTGTGGCATCTCTCGGTGAACAAGCCCAACTACCAACGTCAAGGTAGATGCCTTCAGTTGGGTTTACTTTTTTCTAACTGATGACTTAATGCGTAGTAGCCTTTGATAGCAGAAGGTCAGTATTTTACATTTGTTTTAAAGGAGAAGTGGGGGCATTTAAAATCGGCAATAGATATTTTATTTTTTAGTGAACCAATTACAGATTTAATGTTTAATAAAATGGATGGTGGGGGGACTTTTTATCATTGTTAACTTAGTTTATCAACATCATTGAATAGATCCTTACAGAACTATAGTTTACAACGTCTAATCAACTTCAGAAGTTGACGTAAGAGTGTGAGCGGACTCTTTCGTTTGTAGAATTCAGTTCATACAATCCATATTTAAAAAAAATGTTCAACGAATTACCAAGAGCGGACGACATAACTGCAATTTTTTAGCCTCAAAAACATCTTATGCTCCAATGGAACGAGCTCGAAGAGCTCGTTCCAGTGAGGGCGTCATAACCATGTTTTCGAGGCAAAAAGCAAAATTTGGTTGGCGTTTTTTGTTTAGAATGCCGTTACATTAGGTCAAGTTTTAAATTATACATCCGATAATGAAAATTTCCAAATCACAATTTCATATGAAATTTCTGCACCTTCACTAAAATCGATCTAAGCCGCGAGAAATCTGGCATATGTCGATTTTAGTCAACTGTTCAGAAATTCCATATGAAAGCGGGCCTCATTGGCAACCTATATTTATGCCCTGTTTATATACCGAAACCGGGGAGTTTCACGGAAACGGCTTTTGAAATCTTTTTTTCAAACTTGTGTAGATCTGTGTGGATACTCCATTCTAATATGGATACCGGGGACGTGAATTCCGATAGAAAACTACCGATGAAAAGCAACGTTGGGTGCCACAAGCGACAAGCGATGAAACTTTCCATTGCTAGTTTTAGTAGAAAACCCGATAACCTTGACCCTCACACGAAACCATAGATATTGTCAAGCTTGTTTTGGACAAGCGCTAAATTCCGTTGATAGAAAACCGAGGTAATTCTGTTAGCATATCGTCCCTTGAGAGCAACAGGACGCCATCTGCAATGCTGATGCATTGCAAATGGCGCCTTGTTGCACTCATCGGACGATATTTTGTTGCTTCTCCAATTCAGTTTGAAAACAGATTTAACGCCAGTTTAGCAATAGTATAAAACACGGTTAAATAATACGAGCAAGCATTTTGTTAATTTGGGTTTTAATTTTCTAACAAACATCCGATGTCGATTATCCTTGGTCTTTTTCTAGTGGACATTTACGGCAGACGTTCGCTATGTCCTTTTGGTAGAATGGAACCAGTCTATTCTACCGGACAAACATTATCTCTTTCCAGTTCCAAAGATGAAAATGCTTTGAAAGAGCTGCGATAGGTTTATGAAATTGCCTTCACCTGTTACGAACCTGTTGCTATCTATGGCTAACTAAGCAGTACCAGTCAAACAGTCTAAGCGAAAAAGAACCTTGCACGAGAACACTGAACAAGACCTCGTGCAAGTAAGAAAAACTTGTAATATTTGAAGATCATGTATCTGCGTTTGAGCATTCAATTAAGATGAAAAAAACCTCTTTTCAGAGTTTTTAACTTTAAACATTTGGCCCAAATGATCTTCAATTTAGGCTCGAATTAGAACTCATTTGAAAAATTATATCGTACAAACTACATTTCCATTTACAATTTAGTTAATGTTTGTGAATTGTTTGAATTATACATTTAAATAATCTGCCATTAAACGGTCAAACAGATGCTAAAACGTTATTACTGGGATGTTTTGGTTTTCGGAGAACGTCTCGCCGCTTGTATACTAGTAGAATCAATTTGTCGCTGGAGGAACTGATTCCACAAGAGTACAATAGATAACTAACGTTTTTAATACAAAGCCACTTACAGCGGCAAGGAATACCGTGAATTACAGGTGCGAGTTTCATTTACCAGATACATTTCTGACAGACCGTTGGAAAGGTCCCAAGAGTTCTTTCCGACATGTCAGTTAATACAAAACAAATGAACCAATCTGAACTAGTTTTTGCATCTGACGCGTTAACGGCTACAATAGAAAGCACAAAATAGCAAATGATAACCGGAAGTGGGAGGGGGCGGGTGGGGAATTTTAAAATGAGCTAAATTAAGATTTGCAGTTGGGCAGCTGCTTTTGAATTTCGATCCTTCAAACGGAATTCAGTAAATCTTATTTCCAATTATCTTCCATTGACAATGGCGCAAAAAACTCCCTAAACAGCAAGATAAATGTCCCAAAGACGCAATGAAGATATCAACAGAAGATTGATTTTACATGAAAGATCAGTTGAAGGATTGATATTCAACTCTATTACAAAATATTAACCCTCATCGTGCAGAGCATTTTTATGCAGTAATGACTGACAGAATGGTTCTCATTTCATTGTTTCGTGTTTTTTTTTTTCAAATTTGTTTCATTTGAATTTAATATTGTAATTTGACTCTTGGATTGGAAGGGGTGGGGGGGGGGGGGGTAATTGAGATCTGCCAAAACAAATCGAAGCATGTGTTACGAATGTCCGTAGTTTATTGGGGTTTAACATTTTCGACATACGGGGTAACCTCGTGTCAAAATTTTCGGATTCAGGAAGCCGAAGAGAACCACCGAGCAGCGGCGAGCAACTGTCTGGCCCCAACATACTCCACACAAGCAAGGTTAGCATTGGTTGAAGGCATGTGCACCAACGAGTACGCCTTAATTTTCAGCAGTTATCAAGAGATACAAATTACAATGAAAGTAATTCTATCCATTGGGTGCAGCTACGTCAGTCCCCATACACCCACAAATTGAGATTGCTTTGCAAAAGTTGGCCCCTAGTGTCTTACCTCGATAACCTGGAGGTAGACTGCATTTGTCTTTGTTGGTTTCTTTGTACAGAGTCTGCAGTCGTGTAGATGTAACGGTACAAACATCGTAAAACTTGGGCGTTAAGGGTTTACCACTCCGAGATCCGTCATTCCTTTCTAAGTTCTGTGCTATCAGTTTCTGCAAATGTCAGTATCTTGGAATTTGATTTGGTCTCAGGCTTTGTCTCACATCCCAACGTTCGGCTGAAATGCTTGACATCTTTCAAATGCAGGCACAGGTATTTACTGATGGGCGCAGATCTTTACCATGTCCAGCCATCACCCAGTCGACTGCTTTGTACTTCCATTCTATTGTGGTTCGGAAATGTTTAGCCGTGTCCTTGATTTGTTCCATGTACTGTCAGGTGTCCAGACTGCTACTACCTGCAACTTTCTGAACGGAAGAATTCTTCCAGAAAACTGTTGCAAACATATCTTGGTTTGTCTGAACATCACTTTCTTTTGTTGGGCATACTGCAATGCATCAGAGCTCCTTTCGTCGGTCAAATATTCAACTTCTTTTCATCCGGTTCCATTTAAATTGCTAATTAACGCCGTGGTGGACACTTTCCGCCAACCAGTACAGGGTTACCAATATAAAACTGCTATATTGCTCTCTCCTGTGGTTTCATTTTGTAAATCGTAAATTACTTGGACCTGTTCAAAACTCCTGATTACTAGTTTCGATTATAGATCGATGTCACCTTTTTGTCCAAAACAAGACTTGCACCTAATCCCAAAGCTCCTTAGATACACTTGCCGCTACACCTCTCCGTCGTCTTCCATGTTTGGATAGTCACAAATCGATAAATTTTTAATATGCCCATGGCGATATGCATTAAAAAGTAGGTTCCATTTTCTATTTCAAAACGTTGATTCCAGGTCGGTTATTAGCCGGTGTTAATGTTCTGATAACCAATTCGTGGCTCGTGGATTCTGTGATGTCGGCGGAATTAAATACCTATTTTGAGACATCAGGATATAGTTTTGAGATTCCATCGACAAACTTATTTTCATCTTCTCCAATCGGGCCTCAGATCCAAGCTTCTTTCTCGGGGAATATTCATGTTGGAAGGTGAGTTTCACTGAAGCTATTCCAATTGTAGTGCAAGCTTTGTTCCCAAATTACTTCCATTGTTTTGAAGGTTTGTAAAGTAGGTAGTAAATTGCGTTTCGTGGAGGTCTCACTTGTAAAACAAGTTGTAGGTTCAAAACAGTATTCCTTTCAACACTTAGCCTTTTGGACATGTCCCATGTGTTTTTCACAAAGTGTTCAGAAAACTTTGCTACCATTTCGTTACTTGGTTATCCAGAAGGACTTTCCACAATCATGGCGGTTACAGAGCATCCTTTGGAAGTGCTAATGATTCCCAAAATTTAAGGTTTAAGGTACAAGTCGGCTGGTGGTGCCATGTTATTGTGGGTTTTGGGTCCCAGTCTCCTTCAGATATTAAACTCATAGAAACATTTAACGAACGCTGGTAAATATGTCCTGTCAAGTTCAATTTTCCGTCGAGTTTGTTACGGACACAAACACTGTCTCTCGGTCAAGGTGTCATTTCCTTGACGATTGCACTTCTGGGCGAGCATTGAAGTCGATCTGTCGCATGTGTAATAGACGAGTAATTCAAATATGATGGGTATCAGTATGATCTTGCACAGTTACTGTTTAACAGGTGACGTGTCATGCAGCCGTGTTATGAAGCATCCTTCAATAAAGAATCGAAAATGTTTTCTAACAGGTCATATAGTAGCAATAATTTTCCTTTTCCACAAAGATATGTTGAGTGGATTTTTCCTCTAGTTTAGTTCCATTTAACGATAAAAATATTTCTTCTTGGAGAGTCAAACACCTGCCGTACACTTGATCCAATGTGCCCAAGAAAACGCTATTAACCGACTGTAATAAGTGACAAACGAGACGCACTCCTGGAAAAACAGTACTGATGCTTAAAAACTGAGGATCTTCAAAGATGTTCATAGCAGCACAATCATAAGGTTTGGCATAAAGCAAATATCCAAGGAAAATGATCTGACCGTCCTGCGGCCCGAAGCTGTTATTAGGATTAACGACACTTGAACAGCCAGGGTCATATCGTGTCGGTGACATTTTTATGAGTGGAGGAAGCCGAAGTACCCGGAGAGAACCACCAAGCAACGACGAGCAGCAGCCAGCTCCACAACATCGTAACTCCACACTGCAGCAGAGGCAGGGTTTGATTGGTTTAAGACATGCGTACCATCCACGTGCAGTACGCCTTAATACAGTCATCGTGCCCCCATGTAGTCAATCGGGGTTAAGTTTCTTACCTAAGGAGAACGCGGAAGCGCGAATCAGTCGCTGAAATGGTCACCCATCCAACTACTAACCGCGCTCGACGTTGCTTAACTTCGGTGATCTGACGAGAACAGGTTACCGCGACGCCACCGCGCCCAGCCCGAAGCTGTAAGCCGATTGTTAACATGTTCACACACGAGTTGAGTTCCGTTCCTGTAAAAAGCATAATTATTGTCTTCATGTAAGCCCTCGAGTTTTAATGTGCCTTATTCTCAGTGATTTGAAACGCGTGTTTAAAATTTCGATGCTTGAAAACTACTTTAAATGTTTACCGCATCTGTCTTGCTCCATAGTTCACGGAGTTTCCAGGTGGCATAAGTGGTCTTTTGTATACAGCAGTCGATATACTAATATCCTGATGGAATGACAAAAGATTGATGACAATTCTGTTCGAAAATATCCAAATTCGAATACAAACTAATGAAACCGCAGTTTAATCTTCCATGTTGAACATGACGTTTCTTGCAGTCAAGTTGTAAAGCAGCCTCATCCATTAATGAATCTGACATACGCTGAAATTCCCCTTATCGGTTTTTAAACCAAAGCGTATTCTGAGGTCACAAATGTATCGGAAAGTTCTGTTTTCCTTAACTATCTGTCGATCCAGTGGCTATAGTTTTCCTATATGACAAAGATATGAATGTTGCGTTGATTTTGACGCTGATGTAGGCGATGTTCCATTTGCCAATAGATTTATTTTCTCATTGTAGTGAAAATACCAGCCATCGGAAAATTTGTTGTGCCGAGGTAAACGTTATTCACAAGATCAAATTAATGAATGGCGGAAATGAAATGCTTTCCTGGAATAACTGATCCAAGGTGTGTGACAGGCTACTTCCTTCATAAAATGGCTCCGGAAGTTCGATCAGACACCTTTCGATACGATAGCTCAAGGGAAATGATGTCCAAAGCTGTAGGCTCCTGACTATTGTTTCCAACGTGTTGTTCACATGTAAGCTAGCAGTTCCGTTCCCAGTCAGCGGCGGTGGTTTTGTATTTGACCTTTACACCTTGGTTCTCCGGTTTTGGATTTGCATTGTTCTCTGTAGTAAGTAGATGCCAGTGTGTTTTAGATCGGCGATGTGGGTAAACTACTTTAAATGTTGACCGCTTCTGTCTTCATGTTTAAAGTCGTTTTCTTAACAAGGTACTCTTATGAACAAGAGTGCGTATACCAATATCTTGGTGGATCGACATCCAAGTTTGACAAAGGATATGATCAGTGTAAAACTGAACCATTGAGTACAAATTCCTGAAATTACACCGCGACTAGTTCAGTTTAATCCAGTCCATTGCTTGTCTAGTCGAATCCAATCCAATCCATTTTGACCCTTCTAATGAATTCTCTCCTTGATCCTCTGGTCAAAAACTGCCTGGTTCACGTGATATTGATGCAGTCAACAGTTAAATGGCTTCGTCCAGGGGACAACTATGTACGGTTCGGTTGTCCTACACCCTCTCCCATTCTGGGTATGTAGGCGTGCACACGCTGTGCTGGTTGCGCAGAAATCTATACATTTTCTAATGAATAGTGGCTTTACCAGAGTCCATTCGCAATTCCGCTGCTTCAAAAAGGAACTTCAAATTATGCGGCTTCAAACGTTGCTACTTCGGTGGGTTCAGTTTAAGTGTGTTTTTGCTCGCGATATGCCGATTGTCAATTGCATCAAGAGTAATCAACCAGCCTTGATGTACGTGTCCACAAAAGGGGCCCCGAATCCGGTCAGTGTTTTCTGCATTTTCCTCAAAGCCAGGATGGGTTACCACAAATCCTTGTTTAGTTTTATCCATAGTTCTGCAACTGAGTCTGCATAATATATGCCTTTCTGATGCTTTATCAATCCACACAATATATCTATTATTTGGTCATTTTACGGGAATAACTGTTTCAGCTGTCGAATATTTGTCCATTGAATTTTATGTTACTATCAGCATTTGTCGGGGCCACAACAAATTCTTCTATATTTCTTGCCATTTCTTCTCCCCAGTGGACTCTGCCCCGATATTGGAGTGGAATGTTAAATGTCGGGTATGTTTGGCAATATACATCAAGAAATCGCCTTGCTGTTCTGCCATCTGCTCTTTGTGCATGCGGGGTCGACTTGTCTTGGCTGCGAACTTGCACTGCCAGCATGTGTTTGGAGTTAACAATGGCCAAAATTGTGTCCTTTAGAAATTGGATTGGCTTTCATTTTTTAATATTTCTTGTCCAATTACAATTGTAGTTCCGCAGATTTGACTGCAAGACGAGAGCCTTAACTGTATATTGGCGGTTTTGAGGTTTTCTAGCAAGGTTATGAGCACTGAAGATCGTGCCATAAGAAATACTTCGTATACGGATTCAAATGATAATAGAAATAGGGTTTCCTTTGGAGCATCAGTGTGAACAAAATGTCTTCTGTTGGCCAATTGTCAAATTGTGTGATCAGTCATTGGAGTCGTTAACTGCTCACACTATCAATCCAGGTTTGAAAAACAAGGATATCCAACTGTTTCTATATATGCAACTGAGCTGATCTCCTTTAGATATCCTAGGCCTAACTGCTAGTTCTATAGTATATAGAAAGCCTATTGTACTTTGCCGCAAAACGAAAGCTTACCTCACATTCCAGGTCGTTTGGCTCAGTAAAGGTTTTGGCGTTGGCTAATGCGGTCAAACATACTCCACCGTCGCTTAATTTCCTTGTTCAGTTTTTTGACGTTCCATAAATTGTTTCATAAATAGTTACCAAACTATTATCCTTCAGTATCGGACTCGTACTCCATTGCAGTGTCGTGTATATGCTTTTGAGCAGTTGGATGAAACAGTTTCCTCCTACATTTCCATATCCACGCACGGTCCTGCAGTTGTATATAAATGGCGCAATATGCCAATCGTCGTCTTTGTTAAATCGTCACATTGTTTTTGTGCCCGGAAATCCTGGTGTTGAAAATGGGCCCAAAACCTTTCTACATCAAGTCTCTGGGTCATACTCTGTAAACTCGGTAAACAGTGTGTGAAGAGGATCCCAGATGAAACCTTCATTTCAATCCATGTGCCTCCAAATGTTTTAACTGGATTAACCATCACGTACTAGGATGTCTGGTTTTCAATTCTAAACTTTCCGTTAAATGGCGATTTGATTGCCAAGATGTCAAAAATAACTTGTTTTCGATGTTGCGTTTAACTGTTTTTAAACTGATCCTTTTGGTGTGTTAATCGAGACCATTTGTTTTGTGTTTGTTTTGAACCCTACCGATTAAGACCATTTTGCGAAAAATGTGACAATCTTGGGGTACGGAACGTTCCACTGAATGCCTTTCTTGCACAACTGTCGTATTTCACCCAGAATAACTTACCGTCAAAACATCTGGTCAGTTCTTCACTTCCATTGCAATTTGTAAATATGAGCTGGTAAGTGAGACTAGTCCTAACGTTATTGACATTTATGTTGCATTATATTGTATCGATCACGAGTCCGAGGGTCCTCGCGCCAATCCGCTGCCCTGTAGGGTCTACGCGCCAATCAATCCACTGCCCTGTAGGGTCTACGCGCCAATCCGCTGTCCTGTAGGGTCTACGCGCCAATCAGCTGTCCTGTTCGATCTATGCGCCAATCCGCTGCCTTGTGTCTACGCGCCAATCCTCGCTGCCTTGTATGCCTGCCAATCCAGTCCCTTGTAGCCTTGCCTGCAATCCAGTCACTTGTAGTCCGGCATGACAATCCAGTCCCTTGAATTCCGGCATGACAATCCGGTCCCTTGTATTCCGGCATGCCAATCCAGTCCCTTGTATTCCGGCATGCCAATCCAGTCCCTTGTAGCCCGGCATGCCAATCCAGTCACTTGTAGCCCGGCATGCCAATCCAGTCACTTGTAGCCCGGCATGCCAATCCAGTCCCTTGTATTCCGGTATGCCAATCCAGTCCCTTGTATTCCGGCATGACAATCCAGTCCCTTGTATTCCGGCATGCCAATCCAGTCCCTTGTATTCCGGCATGCCAATCCAGTCCCTTGTAGCCCGGCATGCCAATCCAGTCCCTTGTTGCGTTACAATTAGTGTTTTGTAGCTCTTCAAATCTAGTGTCTTGTAGCTTTGTGTGCTAATCTAGTGGTTTATAGCTCTACGCGCATATTCAGTGCCATGGATGTCTACATACTAATCAATGCTAAAGAGGGAAACAAAATGTCAAGTGCCAAGTTGGTCTGCATACCAATTCATTGTCTTGTGGTTCGTTATGGCTATCCTGTTCCAGGTAGGTATTCGTGCTAATCCTTTGCCAAGTAGGTCCAAATACCGATCCGGTGCCAAGGTGGTCTACTTTAACCATTCATTACCGAACAACTCGTCGACATTTTTGCTGGCACCAGATTTCAAGTCTTCCATTGGGTGAATAGTGCATTTTGGCCAGAACACGATGAACCTTGAATATTGTCCTTACAAGTTACAATGGTCTTATTTCCGTGAAAGGACAAGCTATCATTAGTCTTCATACTTTGATCGTTTAGCTCCCACAATCAGTCATTGTGGTCTACATCGCACGTGCTTTTTGGTAGAAATCAGATGAACTAGAAATAGTGCAAATGTAGACATATTAGATGAATCTGAAACTTCCTTATGGAACCCGTAGTTAGGCAAGTTTAAGGTCTAAATTTCTACAGCCAAGGTCACCTCGTGTCCGACAGCTTTACGAGGAGGAAGCGCCAGAGTACCCGGAGAGAACCACCGATCAACGGCGAACAGCTGTCGCCCCCTTCCCCAACGTACTAACTCCACACAAACAGGGTTAGTGGTTGGAAGTGCACCATCGACGTCCAGTACGCCTTAGTACACAACGCCATCGTGCCCCCACGTGGGCAATGTGGTGAAGTGTCTTGCCCAAGGACAATGCGGTTTCCGTCTAAACAATGGAACCAGGTTCAAAACTTAAACATGGTAGGGTGATCACTTGTTTTGCACGGTGAGGTTTAACAGGGGTCGATGAAAGGACAAGATAAAGTGGCAGACGCATTTAACACACGATCACAAAAGACGAGCACCAGTCTTTTCAACCCATATTCAAATATTCTGTTTAAAACGAATAACTAATAATCTGATGGTTAACTCGTGGGCTGGTTTAATTAATATTTCCAACGTGCTGCCCGAGGCTTCCGATTGGATATACGAATTAATCTACCAAACATTCAGAGTTCATGTTCCATATTTTAGTTCGTGGAACATCGTGGTGTCTTATTGTTTAAGTGCTTTGATGAGTTGAAAGACTTAACTAACCCTTTATCTAACTTAACGGTAAAATTAACAGCGATTTATACCATGATTACCTATTCTACTATGTTTAAATAGCTTAGGAAAAATTTTAGCTTTACACACCAACCGTAATGAACACGCCAGCAAGGGGTTTTCAATAGTTAAAATTTGCACCTATAGTGGAACTACATCCAATTTGATCTTCAGTGACCTCACCTTGAATGAAAACTTGTCTTAATCGTTCGTCGCCTCGCGAAGATTGAAATGAAAGCGGCAGTTATTACATTTTTCGATAAGTTTACCTCATAAGATACCACAAATTAAATTCGTTGTGTCTTGTTATTAAAGCGTCCATAACTCGAAATAGTATGTTATGCTAAAATCAAAAACGACCCAGTAATTTGCGCGTGTCGTTTTCTATTTCGTTTCGGCGCTAAAATGGCCAGCGTAAGTAGTCTACCGGTGCTCATGTAGACAAACGGAATCCCAGGTGTGAATATTGATTTATTCAACATTTCAACTTATTAATCTGACGATCACAGTATAAATAAAATATACCCAAAGTAGCTTGGTGTACTAAATGTTCACTAATCGTGGAGAAGTGGTGAACATTTGGTACCGTTAGATAAAAGGTTAATTCAGGTGGCTAATACTATAAACATTTAATCGGATGTGTTAACAGTAGTGCTAAGTGGCCAGGGTGAGCGATGGGGAGTGGTGGGGATACCATGTTTTCTTTTCTTCATCTGTACTTGATCTGTTTCTTTATACAGTAGCCACGAAAGATGCATTTTAAACCAAACACTTCTAGTTCGCCGAGTGGAAAGCCACTCGTTACATCAACGACGGGAATAAAACAGATCTACAAAATTTGTAATCAAGTCTCATTAAGCTTTATTACTATTTTGATAATCTGTTTTTGAACCCAGCAGCTCTATGATGGCTGAAGAAATCCAGATTTGTTTTTGAATTTTAATCAAAATTTCAAATGGTTTAAATTTTGAGGTAGCTTACTGTAGAGTTGATGCAGCTGAAACTCACCTCCTCTGCAGACCTGAAAATATGCGGCTTTTTGTCCGTAGAAACGTCCATTAATTCACAAAGAAGCACACTTATATCCAACTATAAAATAAAAGCTGTCATTTCAGAAAAAGCCTTGGCTAAAATTCAACAAAACCATTAATGCGACCCTCCTCCATTGGAACGAGCTCGTCGAGCTCGTTGCAATGAGGGGTCGCATGATATGGTTCTGTTTTACTTTTTTGAAAATTCTGATTTAAAATTTTGATATCTTGTGCGCTGGTGTAGTCTAAGTTTAAACCAAGAACTGTTTTGAATGGACGAGATGGTGAAAACAAAAAACTGCACGTATAGACAAATAAACTAACGAATGGTGATGGCCGGGCCATGATAAACCGCCTGACAAAAACTTAATTAGTATTTTATATTGATCTTTTGTGTTTACGGGGAAGTGTTGGTTTTTGAGGACCAGCGAACATCTGAAAAATTCGCGCATTTCCGACGCAAGCATCCTTACTATATCCTTGTCTTTGTTAATATATGAGTGGGTTTCGTTTTTATTTATACGTGTATTAGTAGTTTTATTAGCACAAATCTATTTTAATTATGATACATGAGTCACAAGGACAACCTAAAAAAAAATATATTTTAATTTGTTTTTATTTTTTGTCAGTGCGGTTTTTACGTTAAAGAGAAGGGCGAGTTATTTACTGCACATGCGCACCGAGGAACGTGTTTTTCATATTCCTGTTGAAAGATGCCAAACACAGGTTTATCTTTTTTTAACGAAAAAAGAATCACCAAAGAAAAAAACTAGTTCACGCGATTTCCGAAAAACACCCGAATACGCGGCAATTGCGACAGTGGCACTGGAAATTGCTGTATGAAAATGCAGTAAATAACGAGTCGAGCTTCAGGTTTTCACAGCGGTATTTAACCAAAGAAAGATAACCGCTGGATTCACAAAGCAGGGTCACCAGCGATCTCTTTCAGCTGATTCAACTGGAATCTCCGCGTACAGAGGTCGGCCCCCCTTCCCAAACCAGGGTTCAAATTTTAACACTCAAAAATGTCTAGAATAGAATGAAAGTGATAATTTTAAAAATATGCTTTAACGATTTTTTTAAAATAGGCCATGGCATTATTTTAAGATAAAACTGATATTCAATTTAAATGCAGATTCATTTTTGAGTGTTAACTTTTTACATGACCCCCGGAACTGGCTCTACCCCCACCTTGTACGCAGCTTAACCGGTCACAGCAATATCAGATTCACCTTTTAACCCGGATTTGACTAACCACCTTTTCATTCACAACATTTGAGAAAACATACCACCGTTAAAGGAAACACAAAGTATTCTCCAATAACGGCAATCACTGGCAGTTAGGCTATCGATCAAATCCTAAATCAGTTAAGCAACCCTAAGACCTGTTAATAGACTCCCTCTCCCTTTTGATCGTCACCCAAGTCCAGTGTTATATGTCTCAAGTGTTGTGAATGAAAAGACTTTTTCAGTTGGTATTTCGGAAGTAGTCCAGGACTCGACGGCCAGTTGGGGCTGTAAAAGCAAACCTGTACATACCATCTTCCATCTGCAATCCTCTATCCTCGACTTCTGAATTATGTAGATTTGGCGGCTCCTCCATATCCAGAATAAGTTCAAAAGTTCAAACAAATCACAAAAATGTCCGGCAAGACGTGTTTCTGAAGAAACGTCTTGAGCACAAACTTGTTATGTGTAGCTCTTACCATTTCATCCTGGATACGAGTTCATTGATAGGTATTGCTATCTTTGGTACACCAATGTGTACAACTACCAATGAATCCATAATCAGCATAAAACAATAGAAGCACAATCGACCTATTCTCAATCACGGCTCGTCCCACGTTGGACGGGCCAACCAGAACATTATATTTTAATGAGTCGACCAAAGTATAGAGTAAATTGTAAAATGAATAAAAAGTTTAATGTTTAGATTTCTCCGATTCTAGTTTTCTCGTTGACTTTGGACAATTTTCTTTGAAAACGATTCGTATATTTCATCGCTTGTCATCTGCTGAATATTAATGTGAGGGCGAGAGATGAAAGTACACTCGAAACGTTGTTTCATCAAGCGAAAGTCGAACCAAATGACAGCGAGAAAATTTAAACTCGGTACTTTCTACATCTTTTTTAAATTAACACATTCAACACTACCTTCTGTTCATTCTACAATTTTCTCACCAGTGGACCATAATGTCCACAAAAACTTACCGTGTGTCGACTCTACAAACCAGCTATTTGCTACATAACACTCCGTGGCTTTTGCCACGCCTATTCTTCCTATATTACAACTCCAATACATCGGCTTACGACCTACGTTCTCTAGCCGATATTCAAGAATCACCATAAAGCACCAGCTACCTGAAAAGAAAAGAATGAACCACAATAAATGGTCTGTTTTCATGTAAATTAAAATACAAATATTTTATTTAGAAGTTTGTCTATTGATGCTTAACCCCTTGTATGCTGCTAGCAGATATTCCTGCCCAGATCAGAATTTCACTTGCCACTGAAGGATGATTTGCGAACATTTAATCAACTTTCCTCCCTGTAAATTGAATGGACATTTAACCAACGATTTCTAGAGTTGATTATGGATAACTTTTTCATCAAATCAAGTCATGGCTGCTTTACATCTGCCATGAATAAATGTGATGAAACAAGTTTTGAAAATATTCAGCGGGTTAATTTATCCTTTACCTAACATGGCGTCCAAAAATGGCAAGCAAATTAACCAGAATAAGCCCACTCCAGCCTCAAATATCTCCCATAATTCTCAATAAAACCATACAAATATGGATATCATTGGAACCAGCTCATCGAGCTGGTTCCAGTGATATCCATATTTGCATGGTTTTAATTGAAATTTTTGGAAAATTTCAAATTTAGTTTTTTTTTAAATACTGTGTTAGGTAAGGGGTCTTGGTGCTTTCTTCATCTATGGTTCTCAAGATTGCAACATGGTTATGAGGTCACACGTTTCGCCAATCAAATCTTTGTTGCCCACTTTTGAGGACTTCTACCCCAGACGTTGATCACGGAGTACTATTTTACCAGTGAAGCATTAAGATGTTTATCACAGAAAAAGCACTTCTCCACATGCACTTGAAATTGGTGTAGTGAAATAGGCTATACGAGTCGAAAACTCCACAAAGGAACAAATTTTGGAAACTCCCAAAAGACCGGGAGGGGATCAAACAATTCAGGTTTGTATACGTGACTTGTTAACACGGAAATCACCTCGACGTGATGACTCATTTAACCCTCAACGTTTTACCTAACGAACAGCCGCACCCCCCCCCCCCCCCCCCCCCCGTGTGGTTTACAAATTGAGTGATTCAAAACATTTCAACAAGGCCAAACGTGGCCTTTTATTGGAACGAGCTCGCTCTAATGCGGGACTGAAAGGTTTCATTGTAATTTTTGAAATATTCAAAATAGTTATTGGAGGTCGAGGACAAGGACCACCAAAGCACCTTGAGATGTAACTTGTACGTTTACCAAAACGTTGCTGGTTGGTTACCAGTTTTGTTGTAGAAAGTGATTAAAGTAGGAATTTGACCTTCAATGATTATCCCTTAACCTACCCAACGTTGCTTTGTGCAGTACTCGAGAATTAAATTTCGTTTCTAGAACCATTTCAATATCCCCATCTAGAGCCGAAAAATCTAGTTAGCTAGCGTCATGGAGAGAGTGGGACAACTTCGATTTTTTAACTTTTTAACAATATTGCCTTGGTCAAAAAGTTGTGCTCCAAGTATAGAATACGATGCAGACACTTTTCCAGTTTTCTAGGCTGTCCTTCCTTTGGGTGGCTTTAAAAACTTGAAACGCCAGCCTAAACCACACTACCAATAGTATTGTCTAATATTTCACACAGCTCCAGGCCTATACTTATTGTTTTTAAAAGGTCACATATGTCCGCACAATCAATAGCTAATCGTAACCACAACATGGATATAAAGTCAAGTCCAGCCACTCTTTGATACGCATAATGCCCATTTTACAAGCACTGATGGAATGGTCCTATTTTACCAGTAAACCAGTACTTATTTACCACAGTAAACGAGCATTGCATCCCTTCTCGTGGTTCTCACGGGGTTGTTCCAGACCAACAATTACAACGAATTCAACACGTTGCAATGTTGGTTCAGAAACCGTACATGAAAATCAAGTTATCTGAAGAACGATTCTTTGAGGTTTAACACCACGTCCAACGCAATGCGATGTCGTGAAGAACAATTTTAAGACCGGGCAACCGGTCGAAAGCAAAACCAGCGGCTAATAACTATCTGACCATCCAACTTAATAAACGACATGCAGAATTGAAATTGCTTGAAGGCTGGTGTACCATTGACGTGTTGTAATTGTCAGCACACTTCACAAGCGTGTACCGAGCTATAACTATGACCGAACTAACGACCATTCGATTTGAAGTCCAATGAGTATACCAATTAACCGCTACCGATCTGCAAGTTCATTAGATTCAATTATTAAATCCTTTCCCTGAACCCGTTTAGCGAAAGTAACTTCCGGGAGATATAGCCGTCTGGCGCAAAACGATAGATTTCAACGGTAAAATATCGATCTCTGAATACTTCCAAATTCTTGACAAATGGGTGTCGTATGTTTTAGACAGTACAGAATTAGCCAAATTAACTTTACCAAGCATGTTTAGTAGACATTTCCATTTTGATTAATCTCCCAAATTCTGAAGTCACAATACCAATATTTGAGCCAGATTTTTTTCCCTCACAATGCAGATAGATATTTAACCAAATCAATCTTGTTTGACAGAGTTCATTGAGTTCAATCAAACAAGCTTGCATTGATCAAAATTCTCACGGCATTATGAATAAAAATGCAGCTTCAAATTGATGTTTCGGCGTCAGTGTGCAGAGATTTATCAATAAAAACTGCATATGTCTTCTACCCATGTTCTGGTTTAAGACATTGTCTAGTACTATACACCGATAAAAACAAACCCATTTGTTTACAATTTGAACGATTCGATATCAGCATGGGGAGGACAGTGAGGTCCAAGTTTGATGTCTGCAGTTCTGAGATTGGAAGGTAATTGTAAAAGTCGAATCCACCCATTTTGCAAATAGCCGGGATTTATTAGGGTTTAACCACACTTTTTACAGCCAGGGTCACCTCGCGCCGGGCATTTTTACAGGTGGGTTAAGCCTGAGAACCCGGACAGAACCAGAGAAGCGGCCAGCAACTGTCCGACCCCCTAACGTACCAACTCCGCACGTGCAGTGTTAGCATTGGTTTAAGACAAGTGGTTTTAATTTCTTGGTGCTTAAGGTCACATTTCGGCAAAACGGTAAACATGACCGCAACATAAATACAAAGTAAATTGCAGCCAATTGTTTACACCAATGTTGCCCATTCTAGAGGACTTCCACCCGAGCAATGGTGGCCGGGTCCTTTTTTTAATAAAACAGCACGTTTACCCTAGAACACAAGCACCGCTTTTCTTCTCGGAGCTCCCACACGAATCGACGGTTATCACATGGATGTGGTATATGCGAGATAAACTGGATACAGCTCGCGTCATAGATATTTGCAATGTGCACTAGCCATTCGGAAAACGTGTTATTTAGTGGGGTTTAACGACACTTCGGACAGCCATGTCATCTCACGTCGAACAGCAAACCGAAGAGAACCACCTTGGCGAACCACCACCTTTTATACTTCCCAATCTAATACGCGCAAGCAGGGCTAGCATTGGCTGAAGACCATTGCACCATCTACTTACAATACGTCTTTGTACAGAGCCACCTTGCCCCAACGCGAGCAATCTAGAAGTGCCCTGCCAAACAATTAAGTAACCGCGTGTTGAGATCGAGCCGTGGGCCTTACGATAAGTCCAATGCTTTAACTGCGCTCCGCAAAAATGGCGTTACATACTGAGGGACATGTGCCTTCGGGTTGTCCATCGCGAATGCACTGCTGTGATGGCAGTCTGTAAAACACAACGACATCTATACAAAATTACCCCCCGCCCTCCACCCACCCAACGCACACGAACTGGATGGTGTACAGTCAATATCGTGACGATATCGTTCAAAAGTCCCAAGTAGCAAAATCCCAATACCAAATTCCAACTGATCTGTTCATACCAAGAAACGACATTGGAATAGATTGAACAAAACAGTGTGGACTTGACCACGCGAATAATTTTTTTAGTTGGTGGTTTGGGTCACAGCAGCTATGGCCATTTGACAAACAGGTATGAGGTCAAGTGTAGCCGTAGCCATATATGCCTATACTGCGCACTTGAGACGACTTCCACTCTTGGTGATCGGGTCCTATTTTACCTGTATTTCTGAACGTGTTCACAATAGTAAACAAGCACTGATTCACCTCTGTGGGTTTCCATTGAAGGACCAACTTCAAAATTATGTGTCAAGGTTCAAGTACGGTAGGATTTTTACACGAGGAGAGTTTAGGGTAGGTTACTATACGTTTCACCATAAATTGCTCTCGTTTGCACATGTTACAGAGTGGCTGATTTACATCTACCTTTCTAAAGCGAATTTCTGTCGAAATATCAACAAGACGCGCGAGAGAGTGTTTGGTGTTGCTATTTATTTTGGCCGAATTCCCATTATAACGCAATCGTGGTTGCCGTTTTGAAACAGAACCATCATAACACTCAACTCCAGGCTGCCATTATGTTGCATAGGGCAACCTTTTAACGAGTTACGGTGGAAGCTATTGGAGTTTGAGGTCTCATTTTAGCAGAATGGCTAACCATGACCTACAGCAACTTGAGGATAAAGTCCAGCCAATCGTTTACATCCATGTTGCCCATTTTAGAGGATTTCTCAACCAGGCATTGGTGACCGAGTCCTAATTTTATCAATAAAACAGCTTGTTTACCGCAGTACACAGGCACTGCTTCACTTTCAGTTGTGAAACAGAACCATCACAACACTCCTAAAAGCTACCATTATGTAGCATTGGGTAACATTTTAACTGGTTGCAATTTAAGCTATGTATTGGCGTTTGACAGAATGGCTAATCAATACCGACAGCCACTTACGTGAATGGTTACTTGCTGCATTTGTGCTTAAATTATTTTCTGCACAGTGGGTAATCGAAAACATTGGGATAAAGTCAAGTCTAGTGAATGATTTATATCCATGTTGCAGATGTTTGAGGACTTCCTATTTTACCAGTAAAATCACGGTATACAAGCACTGCTTCACTTCCAGGGAGTCCAACTGGGGTGTTAACTCTTAATCCGCTGACTATTTTCAAAATATTTTTCATCAGATCTAGTCATGGATCCTGTGAAGCAGCCATGACAAGATTTGATAAAAATGCATCTAAATTTAACTATTAGAAATCATTCGTCAAAAGGTTCATTCAATTTACAGGAGAAATTTAGTCAAATGTGCCCATTTATCCTTATATCAGTGGCAAGAGGTGATTGTCTTGGTCAGGCATATCAGCCAGCAGCATGCACGAGTTAATGGTCGCTTTCAGAATCTGGCTCATAACCGCTACATATTTATGCATTAGTGTTTAACGTAACATTAAGCACCTGTGGCTATTCAACGACCACATGTCCAATTTAGAACATCGCTAATACCTACGCAGCCCACTTTTTAGAGAACTTTCCCCCGGTAATGAGAAAAGGGATACAAATTTACAAGTGAAACCGGACTTTTTACCCAAATAGACAAGCATGGGTCAACTTTTCTTTAGTCTACACTGGGATCGTAAGAATCAAGTATAGCTAGTTTAGCCATTCGTTTATATCTGCGCTGTCACCATAGAGGATGCTCACACGGCGTTGATGATCGGGCTCCAGGGGTACAGCTTTGAAAAATCAAACTATTCAACAGCAAGGGTTATATTGTGGCCGATTTGAAGAATTAAAGGATAAACATGGTGGAGGGTATCCTACGCTTCAACCTTTCTCCTTGTACTTCAAATATCACACTGCAGAAAAGTGAATAAAGAATGATTCCACCTTGTTCTGGTTTGTTTAGTCTGTGGACTTTGGAGACACGTTTTTTCCGTGCAGGTTTTACCGGTTGAGGCTAAATAACGAGAGAATCACTAATTTCTTGCAAGTAACTCTCGAGCTCAACTTAGAATAAGCAATGCAATACGCATTGGTTGAAGGCTAGTGTACCAACGTTCTGTACGTTTTATTACATGGCGTCGTAGGCCATAAAATGTGAGGAACGAACGTTCGCATCGTTCCCCTGGTGGTTATCTAAATAAAAAGCATAACCTAAAAGTTGTTCGTCTGAAACTACGAAGAGTTCGTAAAAAAGTTTATCACCAAATTTTATGGTGCTGTTTTAAAATGTTCCTGTGGGAAGACCCCTCTCTTCAATGGTCAGACTCCCTAAGACAGCTGACACCCCCTGGGCTTCGAAATCTGAACTGTCCTACAGTACAGCCACCGTGGATGGGTCAAAGTACACGGATTGGCAGTTTTTCCACGCCCAGAATTCAGATCCGCTATGACACTGTAAACTTTCTACCAATGAAGCACCGGGATTACCCGGTGCTTCATTGGTTGACATTTCGCAAGGTGCAAAAGCGGATCATCTGAAAATGCGCGGACAAATGCCCAGCCACAGATTTTGACTCATTCGCAATGGCTGTACTTTAATCGGTCCTCTTTATATCCAGATGAACGTTAAACAGGTTATCTGAAAAATCGAGATTTTCTCTGTGTCGCAATGTTCCCACTTGGGAAATTGGCTCAAGTGTCTTGCACAAGGATACAACGCCGATAATATAATGGAGTTTAATGTCACATTTCAGCACAATGGCTCTTCGTGACCGCTACATAGATATAAAGTGAAGTCCAGCCAATCGTTTATAGCCATGTTGACCATTTTAGAGGACTTCCACCCCAAGCATTGGTGACCAGGTATAATTTTTCCAGTATAAACAGCTTTTTACCACAGTAAACAAGCACTGCTTCACTTCCAGAGGAAAACATTTCGTTGACGCGGGGTCAGGATCGAACCATCGACCTTTCGATATGAAGTCCACAGCGCTAACTAATGAGCAGATGCGATTAATACTAAGTCACGGTGGACGTTTTTTTTCTATCCAGTACACATTTTCTGAGACCATAGCTGAGGACGCATCGGCAGACATTAAGATAATGGACCACTGACAGCGTGTGACCCTCGAGTTGAATATGCGCTTATTTTATCGGAAATATTGTTTGGTCCTCCAGTCCGCCGTGATTTCTCTTAGCAAGTCACCCTCTCCTGTAATTAGTTCTATAGGTTCAAAAATTTTTATTATTTTTGCCATTATACACTACACGATAGATTATCGAAATCGTATCCCCCACTGAAGATATAAAAATTCACTTTCACGGCATCAAACTGCCAGCTTTTGAAGCTTCAGTTCAATCTGAATAGGAGTCAATATCACTGGAAATGATCAGTTTGGTCAAAAACTTGTGATGAAAAGATAATCTAGTATTTGAGTGGATACCGATTATTGCCAGGAAAATTTCAACGCGTATTCACCTTGAATTGGTGCATGAAACCCGCCAGCAGAATCAGATCACAAGACTGTTCCGAGTATCACTCAACGCACCTCCGCGTATCAATGCGCTGTTTACTTTCATGCATCAAGTGAAGGTTAACGCGAGAGGAATTATCGATAGGAATGACCAGATTCTTATATAAAAAACGTATAATGAAAAGAATCTATCCTATTTATAGACACCTTCAACAGCCAGGGTCATGTCTTGGACAATATCACGTGTGGGGACTGTCGGTATACCCATAGAGAACCACCGAGCAACGGCGATAACTGACTAGCCAACTTACTAAATCAGCACCAGCCGCCTTGGAATCGAATTAAAGCATTTGTACAATCGGCTTTGCACACTGCTCCAGGGTGGTCAGACTATAAGAATGTTCAGTACGATGTGTCTGCTTTCCCAAATCAGGCGGGTGGATAACTTCCACCTGATTTTTGTCTGCGGAATTTTTAACCACTAACAATACGTGGCTTTACCTCGATTTATTTATTGGTGTTTAAGGTCACATTTTTTGCACAACGGCTAATCGTGACCACAACATGAGTATCAACTTAAGACCAGGGGTGAGTGTTAAGACAAGTTGCTCCATTTAGAGAGGATTTGCACCTCAAGCATTGGTGACTGGGTCCTATTTTACAAGTGAAACAGAGCCAGTTTACCGCAGTGAACAGGCACTGCTTCACTTCCCGAGGTTTCCACGGGTAGGCTTTACCTGATATGCATTCTTTAAGTATCGCATGCAAATCTACTTTCAATAAGGTTGTCGCCATTATTTATTGGTGTTTCAGGTCACATTTTTTCACAATGGCTAATCATGGCCACAACAGGAGTATCAACTCAAGACCAGGGGTGAGCTTTAATAAGCCATGTTGCCCATTTTAGAGAGGGTTTGCATCTCCCAAGCATTGGTGACTAGGTCCTATTTAACCAGTAAAACAGCCTGTTTACCACAGTGAACAGGCACTGCACCACTTCCCGAGGTTCCCGCGGGAATGTTATCGAAATTGAATTTTTTAGACAAGCGAAGAAGGTCCAGTTTGGAAGCAAGTATTTGAGAAAACACCTATGACGTCAGTAGAAAAGACCAAGTTTCTTTTTGTTATGTTTAAACAAAAACCTAGCGCTCGGGCCGGACTGCTTTTGGTGATTAAAGGTAACAAAAGGAAACTCACTTTTTATGGCGAGCTATTTAGAAGTAACTGGTTCACAGATTATCCACTTAATATTGATCAGTATCACACCCTCAAACACTAAGTGTTCACTCAAGTCTGAATATTTTTACAATTTTCAAATTGTTTTAGTTCCCGTGAAAAATATTTGCAAATCTCAAGACTTGTATATTAATGGAAAGGACAGTATATTATATTTCACGATGCGCACACTTGATATAACAAAAAGCAGTTACAGAACATCCCGTTTCCACAGAAGTTCAAACTGGCAGGGCTGAGGAGAGGGTGGGGCCGTGTTGGTAACACAGGGTCCCGGAACTTGGGGGTCGGGGTTGGCCCAGGAGTCCAGGATGCTTGCGTCAGGCCTGTGTTCCCCAAAGTTTTGACTCCTGTGCCAAGCCTGGACCCCGATCCCCGAGCGAGAATCTGAAAGGTAAGCTGCCCGACGTATTGGAATACCGATACTAGTTGCCATTCTGTCATGTAAAGGAATGGGAGTGCCTCGTGGAGATGTTCTATCTGTTAACCCTTTACTTAACATGAAAAGCAGTAGATACTTACAAGCAAAATTGCATTAAAAGAAAAAAAAAGGTTTCGATTCCATAAAGGGCTCTTTCCAATCGTTTCAATGAGAGGTCATAATTATGCCATATTTTTGAGGCAAGAAATTAAAATCGAAAGGCATTTTGTGTCAATCGAGTTGGCCGGTTTGGACCGTTACGTTGGTTGAAGAGTTAATACACTTATTCACATATGTACCAGACCTGTTATCACTTCAAGAATTCTTCACTTCAATGACTTAGGCATCTGCATCAGTATCCCGACACTTTCGAACGCCCCCCCCCCCCCCCCCGCCCCCCGCCCCGGTCACAGAATTAGTCCTGGGACCCAAATTTGCTCTCCACAACCCTGTTCCAATGACGAGTTAGGTTTTGATGGCAAAAATTATTAAAATTTAAAGTCGAATTTTTTGCTCTAAATTCATATAAAATGTTCGATCAAGGCTTAACTGACCGCTACCTTATGACCGCAACATTACAAGACGAATATCAAGTAAAGGTCTGCCATTCGTCTGAACCACAGGCGTTAGTCCAAAAGTAAGTTTTTTGTTGTAAGTCGGCTGTGCCTATATCGCGATCGCAACATAGGTATGGAATAAAGTTTAGCCAATCATTTATACCTATGCTGGCATTTTAGACTACTTCACCCACAGGCGTTGATTACCGTGTACTATTTTACCAGTATTTATTGGTGTTTAAGGTCTCGTTTTTGCACAATGGCTTATGGCCACAACATGAGTATCAACTCATGGCCAGAGGTGAGCGTTAATAAGTCATGTTGCCCATTTTAGAGAGGGTTTACACCTCCCAAGCGTTGGTGACTGGGTCCTATTTACAGCCTGTTTACCGCAGTGAACAGGCCCTGCTTCAATTCCAGGGGTTCCCGCGGAGAATTTTACCAGTAAACAAACCTTGTTACCCCAGTGAAAAGGGCGGGTCCATTTTCCCGAGCGTCCCAGGGGAAGGGGCAGTGAAATGTTAATTGATTATTCATGCTTTCGGTCGTGTTCATCACCATCAATGGCTATATTTATTTATTTATTTATTGGTGTTTAAGGTCACATACTTATGCACAATGGCTAATCGTGACCGTGACAGTTTTACGGGTGGAGGAAGCCGGAGTACCCGGAGAGAACCACCGAGCAACGACGAGCAGCTGTCAGCTCTCCAACATCGTAACTCTGAACTCTGCACCGCTGCACGGGCAGGGTTAGATTGGTTGAAGACATGCGCATCATCGACGTGCAGTACGCCTCAGTACACAGCGTAATCGTGCCCCCATGTAGGCAATCGGGGTGAAGTGTCTTGCCCAAGGACACAACGCGGTTGCCGCAGGTGGGATTCGAACCGAGGACCTCTCGGCTTGCAGCCTGCACCTCTACCAACTGAGCCACCGCGCCCCCAATGGCTATATTGCAACCATAAAGAATCAGTAAAGTTAAGCCACTCGATTATACCCGGGGGTAGTTCTAAGGACTACACACGAGACTACCGAATCCTGTTGTACGAGTAATTTAAAACCTTTCCAACATAAGGTAATGCTCCACCAAGTCCACTGGAAAAACAACGCACCGTTTAATAGCCAAGCACTACCCCACATACGAGAATATCACGGTAAAGTAATCCAATACAACCGTGGCCAATTATACTGATACGGCTTCTTTGTGTGTGTGTGTCGGGGGGGGGGGGGTCCGTTTCTCTTTCCCCCATTTAGTTGGCGATGTCAAATTATTCGGGCCATTACAAAATGAAGGAATGTTCATTGTATTCACTGGAATTTTTATTTTATGAATAAGAGATACAGATTTCACCCTTTATCCAACGTGGCGTAAAAACCTCCAATACATTTTAACTCTGCTTAACCCATTACCCATTGCAAACTGTTTTAAATTCATTTTAAATATTTTTAATTTTTTTTCAAAAAATTTCAAAACCATATCATGTGACCCTTTTTGGAACGAGCTCGACGAGCTCGTTCCAAAGAGGGGTCACATATGGTTTTGTTGAAATTTTTCGAAAAATATTTTTTCAACAACTATTTATTAATGTTTAAGGTCACATATTTATGCACAATGGCTAATCACGACCGTGACAGTTTTACGGGTGGAGGAAGCCGGTGTACCGGAGTGAACCACTGAGCAACGACGAGCAACTGCCAACAAGGTTAGATTGGTTGAAGACAAGCGTACCATCGCCTTAGTGGTTGAAGACAAGCGTACCATCGCCTTAGTACACGGCGTCGTCGTGCTCCCATGTGGACAATCAAGGTCAAGTGCCATGCCCAAGGACAACACGAGAGTCCGAATTGATCGCTCAGACGGTCACCCATCTATTGATTAACCAGACTTGACGTTGCTTAACTTCGGTGATCTGACGAGAACCGATTACCGCAACGTCACCGCGCCCCTTTTTCAGCAAATGAAGTTGCATATTACGCGAGCGGGTGCGGGGGATTCGTTGGGTAAAGGTTTAATATTTAGAACGAGCTCTGAGCTCGTTCCACAAATGGGTCAAGCTATTTTATTTATTGGTGTTGACACAATAAACATTGTGCCCATGTTTGCCCATTCTAGACTTCCGACACAGGCGTTGGTTACTGGGTCCTATTTGAGCAGTGAAATAGCTTGTTTATCACAGTAAACAAGTACTTTACCCCACCCCCACCCCACCCCAGGGTTCAGTCGGGCAAGGTTAAGCTATATTGTTGGATCAAAACGTTCGTCACGATTTTTTTTTTTTGCGGGGGGGGGATTTCAATTATGGGGGTTGTGGCCGGCAGCTTGAAATATATATTTTGCAATCGGGATTTAGTAGGTTAACTGATTCAGGATCAGTGCACTCACCTTCCCATCCCACCCTACAACCCCGCGCCCGATGGATATCTACATTTTGTTAGAGAACAAAGCACGAAAACGTCAACAAAACTTCAGCTCACAGACCAGATATAACTGGTTTATCAGCTGGCAATTGACTCGTGTCTTTCCGAAATTATTTAGTCATGTTTTGGAAATCTAGACACTTTACTCGTGGCCGAATGTGCTTCAGATATTCAACAAAGCTAGGCATTCAAAACACTTTCGAGTGCAGCGACAGGACTGCACTTTGGTAAAGGACAACACTGTCTGCATTTTTATTGAAGATGGTTTCCATGCTCGACAGTCATGCGCAAATCACTCGATACCACGAATTTCCATCGAAAAACAAAATCGTAATTCTAAGAAATTTCAACAGGTGGCATGATACCTTGCATTGAATATGGTAACTAATCTCCATCCAATAACAGTATACTGTATGAAGGCGATCTTTTTCATTATTTGATTTTAGACGGCGTTGTTTTTACATGCTTTTTCTGTCCGATGACGTCGACCGGAAATCGAAAGTATACTCATACGTAAACAAAAGCAAAGGCTTTGGAATTTTCCCCAATGCAGCTCTGTCGCCGTGTTTTGAACAAAAATTTATACCTAGCTTTGTTCTTGGATATGTAAAGCACATTTGGCCACAAGTTGTTTTCGTGAAATATAAAATTATCAGTTCTGGTGCGAATACGGCAGCAGACTTCCAGAAACCAGTGGTGCCTACAGTCGACTCTATTAGTTGATTACATATGTGTTTCGTATTCTATACATCTCAACCTTCATTTTGATGTACATTTTGTGTATATTTAATTTGAATTGAAGGAATATCAGAGGTGAGAATTTCAAAATAAACAAAATTTCATTACTTATATAGGCCCTTAAGGTCACATTTCTGCGCAATGGCTAACCCTGACCGTGACAGTTTTACGGGTGGAGGAAGCCGAAGGACCCGGAAAGAACCACCGAGCAACGGCGAGCAACTGCTTGCTCCACAACATACCAACTCCACACAAGCAGGAGTAGCATTGGCTGAAGACAGATGCACCATCGACGTGCAGTACACGCCTTAGTACAGTTTCACCGTGCCTCCACGTGGGCAATGGGGGTGAAGTGTCTTGCCCAAGCACACAACGCGATTGCCGCAGGTGGGATTCGAACCGAGGACCTCTCGGCTTGCAGTCTGCACCTCTACCAACTGAGCCACCGCGCCCCCATTTTGATGTACATTTTGTGTGTATTTAATCTGAATTGAAGTTATAATCAGAGGTGAGAATTTTCAAAATAAACAAAATTTCATTACTTATATATAAGGTCCATAGGAACTGGCGAATTTTCCCAAATAGAAGAAACAAATGGTTCCAAAACACGATAATTAAACAAGTTTCAAACAAGCAATGACGGGCAATGATACTGTTTTGATCTAAAGATTATTTGGAGTGCTGAAGTTTCAAACTAAAAAGTGATTTTATCGTTGAAAATCAACTTTTAAATTGCAAATTGCACTAACAGAACTAAAAATTCACATTTGAAACACTTAAATTACTGAAACCAAAATTAATCTAAACCATGTTTCTACAGCACTTTACCGTCAAATGAACTTTGATGTGCTTTTTGAATTATTTAAAACAGGTTTTTAATCTCCACTCTGAAAGATATTTTTAGTATCAATATTGAGATGTGTAACCTTAAGAATGCATGCTTGGAATTCACTGGAGCTTCACACTTTTCATTTGTTCTGTTTACCATCAACTGAACAATGATTGTCCATCTAGTGTTAGAGACAAAATAATTAGTGTATTTATCCTTGACCAGTCAGCTGTGTCATGTATTGCCATTTCAGTGTTAGATGTTTGGATTTAATCAGTGTCAACAAACATTCATGCTTATCTGTACCAAATACATCAGCCAAGGTGTTATGTACATCTTGCATGTGCCATTTGTCTCTTAAGGTGTCACGTCTTTGTGTCATTACTGGAAAAAATATTTTGGAATGGACATTAAAAACATGTTTTAATTTTAAAATCACCCGAGTTCATTTCTCGGTAAAGTGCTGTAGATATATGTTTTGGATTAATTTTGGTTTCATTAATTTAAGAGTTGTGTGTGAATTTTCCGTGCTGTTGTTAGTGCGATGTGCATTTTAAAAAGTTGATTTTCAACAATAAAATTATTTTTTAGTTTACAACTTCAGCAAACAAAATATTCTTAGATCAAAGCAGTATCATTGCTTGTCACCGTTTGTACGAAAATCGTTTTAGTTGTTTTAGAACTCTTTTGTTTTTGACCATTTGGGGAAATTCGCCGGTTCCTATAGACCTTAAATGAATTTATGAAGCGTCATGTTCATGGGCCTGAAAAGCGGCCTCAAGGGTTCAAAGAAAATCAATGCTGTCATACATGCATTGGCGATGTGTAGTAACCATATGTATAGGAGTGGTGTACGTTATGTCGGAAAATGCCGTTCGGGTACCTAGAATTGGTGAAAAAGTGGGGGCACGTGTCCCCCCTCCCCTGTCCCGGCTCCGCCGCACCTGGAATATTTCATTTCATTTTTTCAGATTTTTTTTAATTTGGCAGGGTTCTTTTCTCCTCACTCTTTTATAAAATTTTCGTGATTCAATGGAAGATACATTTTTTTTCCTAATTCGAATGTTTTCCCGAGTTCTCCAGTTGCTACATCAATGTGCATATAGTAGCGAAGAAGCTTTCACGGTAATGTGGCGACAGAGTCGGAGAATTTATAATTTTTTTCACTTTTCAATTCATATTTATTTTATATTAGGCCTTCCCAAGGCGAAAGAAGTAATTTTCTTTAGAGGACGAAAATCAAGTTTTACAAAAACACTTTTTGGAACTCACCTACACATGGTAGACAAAACCCACAGTTGAACTTGTCTTCTTCTTTCAGAACCGCCAAATGATATTTGGGAGCTTGTTTCCAACATTGAACGACAGAAAATCCGTGCAAAAGGTGCAGCCAATCATATTGTAAGACTCGTGACGTTTTGTTTTCACAGGGAAAATTTGTATTTGAATTTTCGCGCTGAACTCGATTTAAGGTGCAAAATCAAAACCTCATTGCTATCAATAAATCCGAAATGTTACACAAAGGATATGTCTTCTTTTTACTCAATAATCAAAAAATAGTTAGGTTTTAAAAAAAAAAAAATTATATTTCTAAAAAAACACTAATGGTCTCCAGTGGTGGCTTTGGCGCTGGCAACAACACTTAAATCAATATGTTTGATAGGTTTTTTTCAGGAAAGCATGTCTCAGCTCGCCCAATCTTGGATTCGGCATCGGTATTTACCCTTGCCCACGCCCTACCCACAATTTCAAAAAACAGTGAAAAAAAAATGAATTTAGAGTTCGCTTGGCATTGGGCGAGATTTCACTGTCTTGTTATTTTGTGATTCGTAATCGAAACCTCTCTGCTGTGCTATAACGTCAGGAAACCCGTCTGTCCACTTTGTTTTATAATATTTTGTCAATGGACGTGGGATGAGGGGGGGGGGGGGGTCATTTCCTCCCACTTCATTTAACCTCGTGGTATGTTCAAATTTGTGTACTCCACATTGGTAAATTTTAGTACCGTGCGATTACACTTTCGACAGACAGGGACACCTCGGATCGGACAGTTTTACATATAAAGGAATCCGGAGTGCCCGAAGAGAACCACCTAGCAACGACGAGCAACTGTCAAACTCCCCCAACGTACTAACATCGAATAAGCATGGTTAGTATTGGTTGAAGACGAGTGCACCATTGACATGCAGTGTCAGGGTAAAGCCAGTCTAAAAGGGAGGAGCCTCCCTCCCCCTACTTTCAAGTTCAGATGTATGCATAAATTTCTTCTTTCAGTGTTGTAATTAATGTTTTAATTAGATAATTAGCCTTAGGTGATTCACAGTGGGATAATTCTCTGGCATATTACTAATCAGCATAAAATGTTTCCATGCTATCTGAAGTCAATTAATATCGAAGTGACCGACACATTATTTCTCGGGATACGCTTGACAGCATATGCATTGGCACGCGGTGATTTTATCTACAGAAATGTTGCGTGCCATGTGTAGGCATCCTGAAATACTGTTATCTGACCATCTAAGACCAGATATAAAGTGTGGGGAGCAAGCTAGTTCAGAGAGACTTACGTTCCAACCGTTTTGTAGAGAGACTTCGGTTTGGCCGAACAGGGGACGCCATATAGGGTCTTGTGCGAGTGAAAGTGCTGGGCAGTCCACGAAACCCCATTGTACGCCGCTATTGACAGATTAGGTGGACGTTGGGGGTGCTACAAGCCCGGATTTAGAGAATAGATTAAAGTAAAGGCTAAGTTTAGTTGGCATTAGCGAGGGTCACCTCGCACCTGTCTCAACATGTATGCTATTGTATTGTGGTATTAACCCTCAGTACGCAGAGGTTGATCGCGTAGTAGCCTTTTTTAGTATCAGAGTGCTTTGAATATCGACTCAAGGTCGACAGTGACAATTCGCGTAAGCTCGAAAGCTTAAACTAGCCGACAGAGTGGATAAACCGAATCCAAATCAGAACTATGTTGCCACAAGGTAATTAACATTACTAGTCGGAATCCCCCGGCAGTCAGAGCTGCAGACGCGCACAGACGCAAAAGATTAAGACTCGATGTTTTAAGCTCCTGTTGCGAAAGGGCTATAGATAGACTGAATTGATGAAAAACTAATTAACCCCTGTGATAAGTCTTTGGTTTGTACTGATCAAATTGTTAAATGTGTTGAATGTGGAATGAGTTTTATTTTAAATCTAAATAAAAGAATCGTTGTTACTTTAATCATTGTTTCCTTTCCGCAGCCTGAAGTGATTAGGAATCACACCTAACGAAGAACGAACCTATATTTCGAGTTCACTCGGCAGGGAGGAAAATCGTAATGCGGTCCCAACTCAGCTCTGCGAGCCAAGTGTGGCCCGTGCCCGGATTCCTTGTTGGCTCGTCCCACAATTATATTTATGGCGAGGTTAATAAACGCCACGTCACCCCTCCCATGTGGATAGAGGTGTTTGACATGCAGTACGACATCCAGTTAATTGGGATTAACTACCTTGCCCAAGGACACAGCAACACGACTACCGGTGGGGAATGAACCGTTGATCTTTGAGTTTCAAATCCAATGCCGTAACCTCTGAGCCACCGTTGAATGCGATACTTGAGTGAATACTGGCAATATTTACGGTTGTAAGAAGAAGCTCCGTTTACAGTTTGAATAAACTCAATACTCAAGATCCGATTCGAATCGATTCGAAATTCTCTGCATGATTCGGGTTCAGATTCGATTCGACCAGAAATTTGAGATTTGCAGGGCTCTTTTGATATGCATATATAATAAAACGAAAATATCGTAACAATCAAATAAATTCCTCCTGTTCATTTCTTCCCTTCTCCATTTCGATTGTAGTGAATGCTCATCAATTGAAAAGTTCCATGCAGAACACCAGTTCAAAGTCTTTTTTCATCATGGATGATTTATCTGATATTCGATTCTATTTTCTAAAAAAAATTCGAAGAATGGATTCGAAAATTCGATGCGAGAAAAAACGGAATTCGCAGGACCCCAGTAAATCTCCAAGGTCTTCCCCGAAGAAAACAATAAATTCTCATGTCAAATGGGGCACCCTGGGTACTTTTTGAAGCCTTACACACCCTGAAAGTGTAGAAAAAACATTGCAAAATGACCCACTAAATATCCGATTGAAAGTATATCAATAAATTTTAGGGATTTCAGGCATGAACATGTTTACAGAGTTCAGATTCCCCAGAAAAATTGCGTGTGTGTGTGTGGGGGGGGGGGGGGGGGGGTCTAGTACCTAGCTCCCCCACCCTCATCCCCACCCCCACCCCCGGCTACGCTGCCGATGTTGAACATATTAATACTCACGCACCATGATAATGGTTTGAGTAAAAAAGGACTGAATTGAATTAACACCAAAGGCGCGACTAGGGTACAGGAACATGTGACTGCTTATAATAAACAATTGTGCCTAAAAGTAAATGTTCAATTTTTCTAATTTGTCAGGTTTTGTTGTTCCAACACCTAACTGTTTACCCCTCACTGGAACAAGCTCGTTTTAACCCTTCAACGACATAGACGATATCAAAATTTATTATTTCTTTCAATTTTTTCTAAGAATTTCAACAAAACCGATTATTTGACCCATCATTGGAACGAGCTGGTTCCCATGAGGGGGTCACGTGAAAATGGTTTTGGTGAAATGTTTGAAAAATATTTTTTTCTAGTGCTGAATTTGTATATCACACGGGCGGATGTGGGCGATTCATTAGACGACGGGTTAATGAAGAGTTATAAGCTCTACTTAGAAGGAAAAATTGAGTTTTCTAGAAAAGTGTATTTATTTATTTATTTATTTATTTGTTTATTTGTTTGTTTGTTTGTTTGTTTGTTTGTTTGTTTGTTTGTTTGTTTGTTTGTTTGTTTGTTTGTTTGTTTATTTATTTATTTATTTATTTATTAAAAGGTGCTTGAGTCACATACTTCTGCACACTGACTCCAAAGTATTCCAATTATATTCACAGAAGGGGCGTCGTGGATCAGCAGGTAGACATGAAGGCTGCAAACCGAGAGGTCCTCGTATTCCAATTAAATTCATAGAAGGCATGCCTTGGTGATGTAGTCTGAATATTTCTGTCTTCTATTCACTCTTTTTCCTATAATAGTGCGAATGCAAAATACCCTATTGCGATGATTTTTGCTAAAGGGGTAGGTAGTTACTTGTACTTGGCCATCTATGGTTTTCAGGCGTTTTGAGTCTTGTGTTTGGCTCAAGAGGCCACAGGATGTTCACAACTCCTACTTTTGCTGATAAATGTAATCTTTGAAACAATAGCCATCATTTAAAACAGTAGAGAATCTCTTCCAAACAAACTCATTAGAGAGTAATATATAATGAGTCACACAGAATAACAATGCTGGTCAAGGGAGACAACTCTAGCTTCGTTCATATCAGCCGGGATAGGCGTCATATTAGTCGACTTTAAAGTCATGTCAGCAGAGTTTGGTAATGGGCGATACTGGGAAAGAAAATCATATCTGATAAATCAAAATGTATGTCGACTTCAAGCCCGCATTGATGGTAAAGGCAGCGGAAGCTCGATAAAAGTGAAGGAGCACAAAATTTAAAGGCCACCATTGTTCAGCCCAATGGAAGGAAAAGTTGCAATCATATATCGGTAAATGTACCGTGACACACTACAGTGTATTGTTTAGATGAGAATGCCGCGGTGTGGTCACTGTCCTGTCCATTTCTTCCCCTTCAATCATCCAGCCTTCGGGTTGGAAGATGGTCGAAGTAGAAGAAACGGACTGAAGCGACCGACGGTGGGATTCATTGGCCAAATGTTGTTTGAATTTGCAAATAATATATTACAGGAATACTTTATGTTGGCACATTTGCATGCGCTTAACCCATTGTGTCTCCACGCAAATTGTCTGTAGAAAAAAAAGTGGAGGGGCACGTGTAACCTGTGTCCCCCCCCCCCCCCTGGTTCCTCCACCTCAGATTGATCGTAAGGGTCAAGTGCGTCGAGTACGTTGCATTTACTTTTAAAATAGCTTTGTTGGAGGATAAGTGTTGTGTGGAAACTTAAAGGGTCGAACCAGACAGCGGAAATGGCGTTGCATCCTTAGGCAAGGCACTTAATCCCGATTGTCCACGTGGGGGCTCGGTCACGCCCTTGTACTAAGGCGTACTGTACGTCGATCGCGCACTTGCCTTCAACCAATGCTAACCCTTCTTGTGCGAAATTGGTACGTTGGGGAGTCTGACAGCTACTTGCCGTTGTTCGGGTGTTCTCCTCGGGTAATCCGGTTTCTTTCATCCGTAATACTGGCCGAAACGAGGTGACCCTGCCGAAAGTGTCGTTAATCCCCTCCCGAAAAAAACTTGAACAGATATTGAAAAATGGGTCTATAAAGTATCTTAGCTTCTTGATCGCAACTGCTAACTAACAGTTGTCTCCATCTTTTTCAGTTGTATGTCCATCTAGTAATCACTACTTGTTAAAAGAGATTTTCTGATGAAATTTTAGAAGAGAAGTGAGCATGCCCACAAGCCACCCTTTCCCTGTATCTATACCACTTCTGTTTATGAAGCGAATATGTTTGCGATAATTTACGGAAGCCTATTAGCTTCACGTCGTTTTTAGTTATTAAATTGTAGCTACAATTTAATAAATTTTACCTACAATTTAGCACACTTCACCCCGATTGCCTACATGGGGGCACGATGGCGCTGTGTACTGAGGCGTACTGCACGTCGATGGTGCGCACGTCTTCAACCAATCTAACCCTGCCTGTGCTGCGGTGCAGAGTTCAGAGTTACGATGTTGGAGAGCTGACAGCTGCTCGTCGTTGCTCGGTGGTTCTCTCCGGGTACTCCGGCTTCCTCCACCCGTAAAACTGTCACGGTCACGATTAGCCATTGTGCATAAGTATGTGACCTTAAACACCAATAAATAAATAAATAAATACCTACAATTTAGCTAAATTGTAGTTACAATTTAATAAATTGTAGTTACAATTTAGCTAAATTGTAGTTACAATTTAATAAATTGTAGTTACAATTTAATAAATTGTAGTTACATTTTAATAAACTGTAACTACAATTTAGCTAAATTGTAGTTACAATTTAATAAATTGTAGTTACAATTTAATAAATTGTAGTTACAATTTAGCTAAATTGTACTTACAATTTAATAAATTGTAACTACAATTTAGCGCCTGTACTTTTATTGGTCAAGCTAAATTGTAGCTGCAATTTAACTGGCCAATCGGGTTCGTTGTTTTGTTTTCGCTGAAAATGGCCTGAATAATCTCTTTCTTTGAGATGTTTCACACATTCCGCCGGTTGAGTCAGTCACGGCAACAAAATCTAACAACAGAAATGGGAAAATAAAATCATCATCATTTTATTATAAATATAATTATTTTTATTTTGGTTATCATTGGGCATAAATTGAGTATTATTGGGCAACATTGGCAACTTGGGTGTCTTTGTGTATCATTGGGGTAAAACACATGCCGTAAGAAATAGAGGGCCCTAGGTAGCGCCGATCTGCATGGGCCTGTAGGTTCAAGTAATGTACAAGATCAACCATGTTGTGGCCCCGCGGGAGAAAATTTTGTTTAATCCAAAAGGAAAAGGAGCCATTTCCAAGCACTTGAACATCTCAAAAACATCGTTTCACGCGATTCATGTTGCATATTTGAGAGAATGTTATCGTTTTGCTCAATTCCGTGTGAAATGTGGGACCCCTTAAATTATTGAAGCCCTGGGCGTTTGCCAGTCTGGCCATTCCTGAACAATTGGTGGAAAGGTTTTGTGTACGACGTTTTGTGATAACATAGAACATATATAGGGCGACGGGCGTGCACAATGGGCGGGGAGGTACTGTCATAATTGTACAAAGTTGAAAATGGTTGCTTTTACAACAAAAACTTCAACAAGTTCTGCCTTCAAGAACATTAATAAAAAATTGCATAAATTGTTTGTTTACCCCCGTGTGCCCCGCCTGCTGACCAAATGCAGATATCTTGGTTTCGCCCAGCGAGTTCATGATTTTACATCTTAGTCACATGCATCCCCGATTTATGGATTCGATCCGAGCTAAAGCACTCGGCGCCAAAATCTACTCCCGTGATTTGAACTAGCTTGGCTTTATTCCCTCAGCATGCAATCAGGACACTCATAAAACAACAACAAACCCCATAAGTGACGAGAAGGTTATTTTTGTTAGGCCTAATTAGTTATTTTGGTTTCATGACACTTTCAACGACCAGTGTTGTGTTATGTCGGTGACAGGCTTACGGATGGAGGAAGCTAGAGTACCCAGAAAGAACCACCTAGTAACGATGAACACCTACCAGCTACCCAACATCATAACTCCATCCTGCACCATAGGCAGGGTTGGAACGATTGACAACAGAAGTAAGTCGATAGCGGTTTATATACGTCCATACACAGAGTCATCGTGCCCAATGTGTGCACTGGCATTATTCAGCCTCGAGCACAAAAGTCAAGCCGTCTATCAGTGATTCACCACTACCCCTACATTTATCATAACAGTATCCTCATGGAATTAACTAGAATTGAGGTTGACCTCCATGCTATCTTATTTTACGAATTGAGAATGTTGGTTTTCTTTACAAATGTTCAAGCATTTTTTGGAGCTGGGTGTGCCTTCAAAGACTGATTTTTTTCCGGGTCGGGAAAACATCCTCAAAACGCTTACCCTCTTTGGGACGCAATTTTTCTCACTACCGGTTCTATAACACCTAAATCCTGCCGGTCTGAGTGTTATGATAGTAATCCAATTTCAAGCTATCGCCCCAAAATGCCACGGCTTCCGTGTTTCCTAGGCTACACATATTACATTCCCTTTCTATCTAACACTCTTTTTAATGCCCCCCTCCCCCCCTCGCCATAGTTCTAGTGATTTCGATCTAACCCTAAACAACAGTGACCCCAAGCGAACCACCACGATAACGTTCAAGAGCGGGCGCCTCTTTCTTAATTAGCCAGTCAAATAAGCTTTTGGATTTAACACCCACCCTCTCATTCCCATTACAATCCTCTAAAATTCTATAAAAACTCGCTGACTGATACTGTTTTAAACTTCTAATATTTGCCCCTCAAATTGACGATTTTCGACTATTTCAAGTGTAAATGCAGGATTGAGTAGAGAGTCATGGTACATGCGAATGCCACCGATTGGCCATTTAAGTTGCCAATCAGTGGCATTCGCACGTACCATGGCTCACTACTCAATCCTGCATTTACACTTGAAATAGTCGAAAACCATCAATTTGAGAGGAAAATATTAGGAGTTTAAAACAGTATCAGTCGGCGTGTTTTTTTATAGAATTTTAGAGGATTGTAATGGGAATGAGAGGGTGGGTGTTAAATCTAAAAGCTTATTTGGCGGGCTAAGTAAGAAAGAGGCGCCCGCTCTTGAACGTTATCTTGGTGGTTCGTTTGGGGTCACTGTTGTTCAGGGTCAGATCGAAGTCACTAGCACTGTGGGGGGGGGGGGGCGGGGGTATTAAAAAGAGTGTTAGATAGAAAGGGAATGTAATATGTGTAGCCTAGGAAACACGGAAGCCGTGGCATTTTTGGGCGATAGCTTAAAATTGGCTCACTATCATAACACTCAGACCGGCAGGATTTGGATGTTATAGTACCGGTAGTGAGAAAAAATGCGCCCCAAAGAGGGTAAGCGTTTTGAGGATGTTTTCCCGACCCGGAAGAATTTCAGTCTTTGAAGGCACACTCACCACCAATATGCTTGAACATTTGTAAAGGAAAACCAACATTCTCAATTGGTAAAAAATGATAGCATGGAGGTCATCCTCAATTCGAGTTAATTCCATGAGGACACTGTTATGATAAATTTAGGGGTAGTGGTGAATCACTGATAGATGGCTTCACTTTTGTGCTCGAGGTTCTGAGTTCAAGCTCGTTAAGCCATAAGAGCGACCCTCATTGTATAATGGACAAGGCATTTCATGCCAGTACACACATTGGGCACGATGACTCTGTGTATTGAGGTAAAAAACCGCTATCGACTTACTTCTGTTGTCAATCGCTCCAGCCCTGCCTATGCTGCAGGGTGGAGTTATGATGTTGGGTAGCTGGTAGGTGTTCATCGTTACTAGGTGATTCTCTCTGGGTACTCTGGCTTCCTCCATCCGTAAACCTGTCACCGACATAACACAACACTGGTCGTTGAAAGTGTTATGAAACCACAATAACTAATTAGGCCTAACAAAATAACCTTCTCGTCACTTATGGGGTTTGCAGTTGTTTTATGAATGTCCTGGTTGCATGCTGAGAGAATAAAGCCAAAGTATTTCAAATCATGGGAGTCGATTTTGGCGCTGAGTGCTTTAGCTCGGATCGAATCCATAAATCGGGGATGTATGTGACTAAGATGTAAAATCATGAACTCGCCGGGCGAAACCAAGATATCTGCATTTAGTCAGCAGTCAGGGGCGGGGCACACGGGGATAAACAAACAATTTAGGCAATTTTTTATTAATTTTCTTGAAGGCAGAACTTGTTGAAGTTTTTGTTTTAAAAGCAACCATTTTCAACTTTGTATAATTATGACTATACCTCCCCGCCCACTGTGCACGCCCTTCTCCCTATATATGTTCTATATTATCACCAAAAGTCGTACACAAAACCTTTCCACCAATTGTTCAGGAATGGCCAGACTGACAAACGCCCAGGGCTTCACTCATTTAGAGGGTCCCACATTTCACCCGGAATTGAGCAAAACGATAACATTCTCTCAAATATGCAACATGAATCGCGCGAAACGATGTTTTTGTGAGGTTCAAGTGCCAGGAAATGGCTCGTTTTCCTTTTGGATTAAACAAATTTTCTCCCGCGGGGCCCCAACATGGTTGATCTTGTACATTACTTGAACCTACAGGCCAACACAGATCGGCGCTACCTAGGGCTCTCTATTTCTTTCGGCATGTCTTTTACCCCAGTGATACACACTGACACCCATGTTGCCAATGTTACCCAGTAATACTCAATTTACGCCCAATGATAACCAAAATAAAAATAATTATATTTATAATAAAATGATGATTTTATTTTCCCATTTCTGTTGTTAGATTTTGTTGCCGTGACTGACTCAATCGGCGGAATGTGTGAAACATCTCAAAGAAAGAGATTATTCAGAACATTTTCAGCGAAAACAAAACAACGAACCCGATTGGCCAGTTAAATTGCAGTTACAATTTAGCTTGACCAATAAAAGTACAGGCGCGAAATTGTAGCTACAATTTATTAATTTGTAACTACAATTTATTAAATTGTAACTACAATTTAGCTAAATTGTAGTTACAATTTATTAAATTGTAGTTACAATTTAATAACTAAAAACGACGTGAAGCTAATAGGTATCCGTAATAATTGGTTTGTTTTGATTATTTATATCAAATCGAACCGGTGACACAAACATCGATCATATGCCTGAAAAAGGTGGTTAAAGGTCGAACACCAAATGCTGAATGGCGAATTGACACTCTGCAACAGTAGCGATGGGAGATCATTAGCACGGACTCAGCTTTAAAAAGTCCCAACATATGTCCGACATGAAAAAAATTATATCGTCTTTGTTGGCTGAAGGGTTAAAACGTGTCACATGTTCCCGTACCCAAGTCGCACCTTTGGTGTTCAATTCAATTTCGTTCTTGTTTACTGAAACCATTATCATGGTGCGTGAGTATTAAAATGTTCAACATCGGCAGCGTAGCCGGGGGTGGGGGTGGGTGGGGGAGCTAGGTACTAAATCCCCCCCCCCCCCCCCCACACACACACACACTTTTTCTAGGGAATCTGAACCCTGTAAACATGTTCATGTCTGAAATCCCTAAAATTTATTGATATACTTTCAATCTGATATTTAGTGGGTTATTTTGCGATTTTATCCCAACGAATTCCGTTTTTTCTCGCATTGAATTTTTGAATCCATTCTTCGAAAAAATTGTAGTAAATAGAATCGAATATCAGGTAAATCATCCATGATGAAAAAAGACTTTGAACTGTGTTCAGCATGGAACTTTTCAATTGATGACCATTCACTACAATCGAATTGAAGGAAGGGAAGAAATGAACAGGAGGAATTTATTAAATTGTTACGATATTTTCGTTTTATTATATATGCATGTCAAAAGAGCCCTGCGAATCTCAAATTTCTGGTCGAATCGAATCTGAAACTGAATCAGGCAGAGAATTTCGAATCGTTCGAATTGGATCTTGAGTCTATTCCCATAGTTTTTCAAACTATAAACGGAGCTTCTTCTTACAACTATAAATATTGCCAGTCTCCACTCAAATATTGCATTCAACGAGGGAACGCGGTGGCTCAGTGGCTACTGCATTAGATTTCAAACCCAAAGGTTCTATCCCCGCCAGGGGTAACTGCGTAATGTCCTTTGGCAAGACACTTAATCCCGATTGCCCACGTGGGGCATGGTGGCGTTGTATACTAAGGCGTACTGCACTTCGATGGCACACTTGTCTTAAACCAATGCTAACACTGCTTGTGCGGAGTAAGTACGTTGTGGAGTCTGGCAGTTGCTCGCCGTTGCCCGATGGTTCTCTTCGAATTCCTCCCCCGTAAAACTGTCCCCGACCCGGACTGAACCTGGCTGTCGGAAGTGTCGTTAAAACCAATTAAATAAACAGATAAATAAATTTATTTGATTGTTATAATTTTTTCGTTTTTTATGCATGTCAAAAAGCCCGGTGAATGTCAAATTTCCGGCCGAATCGAATCTCAACTCGAATCAGGAAGAGAGTTTCGACTTGATTCGAATCAGATTTCGAGTCTATTCGCATATTTTTTCAAACTGTAAACGGAGCGCCTTCTTACAACCGTAAATATTACCAGTCTCCACTCAAGTTTCGCATTCAACGAGGGGTGCGGTGCTCAGTGCACTGCAAAAAATATAGGTTCTCTTTAGAACCAAAACTGGTTCTAATCTTGTCCCTGAGATGGAACCAGTTCTGTTTAAACAGTATTTATTTCAAATCAAATAAATTTATAAAGATTAACATTAAATATTAACAGAATAAAACATAAATTGAGGGGGTTTCAGTCTTAAGTTCATAGCTCATACGAGGTTATCTCAAATCATTATTAAGCAAAGGAGATATGAACAGTTGGCATATCGAACCAGTTTTGGTTCTATACAGAACCAAAACTGGTTCGATATGCCAACTGTTCATATCTCCTTTGTTTCAAAATGTTTGGCGACTGTGTTGAATAAGCTCCAAGTTAACTGCTGAATCTACTTCAGTCCATGTAATATTCTGTTAAAACTGAATGCTAATCTTGGTGAATTTATTTGATTTGAAATAAATGCTGTTTAAATAGAACTGGTTCCATCTCAGGGACAAGAATAGAACCAGTTTTGGTTCTAAAGAGAACCTATGTTTTTTGCAGTGTGGTTGCGGCATTGGATTGCAAGCTCAAAGATCAACGGTTCGATCCCCGCCGGTAGCTGTGTTGTGTCCTTAGACAAGGCAGTTAATCTCAAATGCCCACGTGGTTGCACGGTGGCGCTATGTACTATGGATTACTGCATGTCAATGGTGCACTTGTCTTCGATCACTGCTAACCATGCTTATTCGGTGTTAGTACGTTGGGAGTTTGACAGTTGCTCGCCGTTGCTAGGTGGTTTTCTTCGGGTACTACGGCTTCCTTCATCTGTAAAACCTGTCCGATGCCAGGTGACCTTGTCTGTCGAAAGTGTCGATAAACTCCCAACAGATAAATAAATAAATAAATAAATAAATAAATAAATAAATAAATAAATAAATAAATAAATAAATCGCCCGGCTCTAAGATTTACCAATGTGGAGAAGACAAATATTAACATACCACGAGGTTAAATGAAGTGGGTGGAAAATGTCCCCCATCCCACGTCCTTTGGCCTGGTCACACCCCTGTTCAACAAAATATAATAAAACAAAGTGCACAGACACGTTTCCTGAAATTATTGCATAGCAGAGAGGTATTCGATCACGAAAAACAAGACAGTGAAATCTCATCCAATACCAAGCCAACTCAAAATTCATGTTTATTTCGGTGTTTTTTTTAATTGTGGGTGGGGTGTGGGCAAGGGTAACTACCGATGCCAAATCAAAGATTGAGCTTTACTGAAAAAAACCTGTCAAACATATTGATGAAAGTGTTATTGCCAGCACAAAAGCCACCATATAATATAACTAAAATTTTTAAAAACCTAACTGTTTTTGGATTATTGAATAAAAAAAGATATACCCTTTTGTAAAATTTCTGATCCATTGATAGTTGTGAGGTTTTGATTTCGCAGATTAATGTTCACTGAATTTAGCGCGAAAATTCAAATTCAAATTTCCGCTGTAAAAACAAAACGTCACGAGTCTTGATTGGATGCACCTTTTGCACGGATTTTTTGTCGTTCCACGTTGGAAACACGCTTCTGAATTTCATTTGGCGGTTCTGAAAGATGAAGACAAGTTCTCCTGTGTGTTTCTTCTACCATGTGCAGGTAAGTTCCAAAAAATGTTATTGTAAAACTTGAGTTTCCTCCTCTAAAGAAAAGTACTTCTTTCGCCTTGGGTAATATAAAATAAATATGAAGTGAAAAATGAAAACAATGATAAATTCTCAGATTCTGTCGCCTCATTTCCGCGAAAGGTGCTTCGCCATGATTGTGTTGCACTTTGGTGTAGCAACTGGAGAATTCCGGAAAACATTCAAATTGGTGAAAAAAATGTATCTTCCAGTGAATCACGAAAATTTTATAAAATAGTGAAGAACCCTTCCGAAGAAAAAAAATCTGTCTGAGGAGAAATGAGATGAAATGCTCCAGGTGGGGCGGAGCTGGGGAGGAGCACGTGCCCCCCCCCCCCACACACACTTTTTTCATCAATTATTATGGGTACCCGAACGGCATTTTCCCGACATTACAACCCCTATTATGGTCACTACACATTGTCAATACATGTTTGACCGCATTGATTTTCTTTGAACCCGAGAGGCCGCTATTCCGGCCGATGAACATGACGCTTTTTTATAAATTTATTAAGGTGCTATATAAGTAATTGGATTTTGTTTATTTTGAAAATTGTCACCTCTGATATCCCTTCAATTCAAATTAAATCTACACAAAATGTACATCAAAATAAAGGTTGTGATGTATGGCACACGAAACACGTGTGTAATCAACTCTTAGTCGACTGTAGGCACCACTGGTTCCTGGAAGTCGGCTGCCGTATTCGCACCAGAACTGATAATTTAATAATATTTCACGAAAACAACTTGTGGCCAAATGTGCTTTACATATCCAAGAACAAAGCTTGGGGAATCAAAATTCTTCAAAACACGGCGACAGAGCAGCATGGGGGAAAATTCAAAAGCCTTTGCTTTTGATTATGTATGAGAAAACTTTCGAGAGATTGCACAGTTGCCATATTCAATGCAAGGTATCATGATACCTGTTGAAATTTCTTAGAATTATGATTTTGTTTTTCGATGGAAATTCGTGGTAACGAATGATTTGCGCATGTCTTTCGAGCAAGGAAACCATCTTCAATAAAAAAATTCAGACAGTGTTGTCCTTTTCCAAAATGCAGTCCTATCGCTGTATTCGAAAGTGTTTTGAATGCCTAGCTTTGTTCGTGGATATAGGAAGCACATTTGGCCATAAGTTGTTCTGATGAAATATTTTATTATCAGTTCTGGTGCGAATACGGTAGCAGACTTCCAGGAACCAGTGGTGCCTACAGTCGACTCTATGAGTTGATTACATATGCGTTTCGTGTTCTATACATCCAAACCTTCATTTTACTGTATATTTTGTGTATATTTAATCGGAATTTAAGGAATATGAAAGGTGAGAATTTCAAAATAAACAAAATTCCATTACTTATATAGGCCCTTAAATTATCAGTTCTGGTGCGAATACGGCAGCAGACTTCTAGGAACCAGTGGTGCATACAATCGATTCTGAGTTGATTACACATGTGCTTCGTGTTCTGTACCTCCCAACCTTCATTTTGATGTACATTTTGTGTATATTTATTTTGAACTGAAGGAATATCAGAGGTGAGAATTTCCAAAATAAACAAAATTTCATTACATATATAGGCCCTTAAATATACACAAATTATGCATCAAAATGAAGGTTGAGATGTATAGAACACGAAACACACGTGTAATTAACTCATAGTCGACAGTAGGCACCACTGGTTCCTAGTAGTCTGTACCCTATTAGTACCAGAACTGATAATTTGATATTTCACGAGAACTTGTGGCTAAATTTAGAAAGAAATAAAATTCCATTACTTATATAGGACCTTAAGGTTTATAGGAACTGGCGAATTTTCCCAAATAGACAAAAACAGATGGTTCCAAAACACGATAATTAAACAATTTTCACACAAGTAATAACAGGAAATGGCACTCTTTTAATCTAAAGAATATTTGGAGTGCTAAAGTTTCAAACTAAAAAGTGATTTTATTGAAAATAAACTTTTGAATTGAAAATTGCACTAACAACAGAACTAAAAATTCACATTTGGAACACTTAAATTTCTGAAACTAAAATTAATCTGAACCATGTATCCACAGCACTTTACCGACAAATGAACCTTGAGGTGCTTTGAATTATTCAAAAAACACATTTTTAATCTCCACTCTGAAAGATTTTTTTAGTATCAATATTAAGATGTGTAACCTTGAGAATGCATGCTAAGGATTCACTGGAGCTTTACACTTTTCATTAGTTCTGTTTACCATCAATTGAACATTGATTGTCCATCTAGTGTTAGAGACAAAATAATTAGTGTATTTATCCTTGACCAGTCAGCCTTATGTATTGCCATTTCATAAGAAGGTTCAACATTGTGCAACTCTGTCAGTGTTAGATGTGAATTCACCAATCAGTGTGAACAAACATCCATGCATATCTGTACCAAACACATCAGCCAAGGTGTGGTATTTCTCTTAAGGTGTCATGTCTTAGTGTCATTACTAGAAAAATATTTTGGAATGGACATTAAAAACAGGTTTGATTTAATTTTAAAATCACCTCAAAGTTAATTTCTCGGTAAGGCGCAATAGATATGTTTTGGATTAATTTTGGTTTCATAAATTTAAGAGTGCCGAGTGTGAATTTTCCGTTCTGTTAGTGCGATCTACATTTTAAAAGCTGATTTTCAACAATAAAATTACTTTTTAGTTTACAACTTCAACAAACAAAATATTCTTTAGATCAAAGCAGTACCACCCCCCGCGGGAACCCCGGGAAGTGAAGAAGTGCTTGTTTACTGTGGTAAACAGGCTCTGTTTCACTGGTAAAATAGGACCCAGTCACTAATGCTTGGGGTGCGAGTCCTCTAAAATAGGCAACATGGGGTATAAACGATTGACTGACCTTGACTTTATCTCCATGCTGTGGTCATGATTAGCCATTGTGCAGAAGTATGTGACCTTAAACAATAATAAATATGAATAAAGCAGTATCACTGCTTGTCACCGGTTGTACGAAAATCGTTTAATTTACTTGTTTTAGAACTCTTTTGTTTTTGACCATCTGGGGAAATTCACCAGTTCCTATGGACCTTAAGCATGATAGCTGGTAAGTGAATGTGTGGGGAAGGCCAATCCATATTTTCAACGTGCATATCTGAGGCTGCATGGTGAAAATATTGATATGTCTGCCCACAAATAATGAATATGGCATCTTCCAATTGCTGCCATTGAATTGATACCGCCGGGGTTCTAAGGGTTAAGTAAAAAAACGAAATACGCCGAGGTTAGTGTCTTAAACAGGGTGGGTTCAAGGGTAAATGGTAGCGTATATAAATATTTTGCACTGACCCCCTCCACACACACACACACACACACACACACACACACACACACACACACACACACACAATCTTGTTTTCCCTACATACCGAGGTACCCCATTGTCTGTCCTTTGTGTGGATTAACGGTTTCAACCTCGTTTTGCCGGTACAGTTCTGAGAAAACAACCGAGGTAAAGGGTTTCTTTTGTCTTTTGTACCTCGGTAAGGCGAAACACGCAAACTCTTTTGTCTAGTTACCTCGTCAAGTTGGTAAGACAAACGCACACACACACACACACACACACACACACACACACACACACACACACACACACACACACACACACACACACACACACACACACTCACACACTCTTTTTTGGAGTTAACGCGGCCTCTGAAATGATCTCAAAACCTTCATGTAAACGTTTCCATACAGTTCGGGAAGAATGGATTTCTTTTGAAACACGACAGGCTCATTATTTACGTACCCCGCCAGATGCCCGGGAAGTGGACCAGTGCTTGTTTTCTGTGGTAAATAAGTTTTATTGATGAAATAGGACCTGGTCACGAACGCCTGGGGCGCATATCTTACGTGGGTGACACTGATATGAACTGCCTCTACTTGATTTCATACCAGTTTTACGGATCATGGTGTTGTGAGGTGCCAAAAGTAACTAAAACAAATATAAAAGTAATCTCTTGAGAACCCCGGGAAGTGGAGCAGTGCTTGTGTACGGCGTTAACTCTTCACCTAAACATAACGGCCAAAACAGACCAGCGCTTTAAAAAACATCATTCAATTTTCCTATCTTTATTTTTTTGTCTCCACACATAGCTTATGACCCCTCAATGGCACGAACTCGTTCCAATAAGTGCCATCAGCTGTGTTTTTGATGCAGAAAATGAATTATTACAGAATTTTATTTCCAAGTATCTGCCTTACCTGTTAGGGAAAGGGATAAACAAGTTCTGCTGTACTGGTAAAGTAGTAACCGGAACCAACGTCTGGGTGGGACCCTCCTTTAAGGGCTTTGGTTACCCAATTGTTTCAGTAATCTTGGTTTTAAAAATCGGCTTACAAAAGCGAACAAAATGACTGAAATTGAATCTCACGTGGTCCATAATTTTACTGACATTGATTGCAGTAGTTTAGCCGGAATACCAAATTTGAATTTCAGTTTCAATTTAAAAAAGTGAACCCGAAACAACAAAATGACTAACGAAATGCAAAAATGAAAGACTAACTGTTTGATACTGCAGATTAACAAGATTTATGCAGTCCATAATTAGGAGATAAACGAGTTAGACATTCGAGAATTTGAGTATGGAAATCAAATGGTTTTCCCTTGTCAAATTCAGCTCTTGTCACAAATCACCATTAAATTTTTATTTCATTTTTGTCTCAAAAACAGCTTATGACCCCTCATTGGAATGTTCTCGCTGAGCTCATTCCAATGAGATTTGATTTTTTTTGACGCACAAAAAATGAGAAATTAGTTATTCGAAAATTTTGTTTGCAAACGCGTTTCCTTTACCGAATGTATAAGAAAACAGACGTCTATCTCCACTGTAATTCCCGTCATATTAGAAGTGAAAACACTCCCCAAACCAGTTTTATCGGAAGAAATACAAATCATTTTCGATCAGTCTATCTGCCATGTCCGAATTAAAACAGCAGAGTTGTGTTCGATGTGAGTACGGTGAGTGAATTTACATGAAATTAGCGCACGGAGCCGACCGACTCAGCCAATCAAATTACGGGTTCAGAAAGAACGAGGTCAAATTTAACTGATGAATCACAAATACGCATGCATCAAAAATTTAGGATTTAAACATTTGAATCTTGTAATTTTAATTTGTCATAAAATATTTTAAGGGGACGTCCAAGCTAACTTTGGTCAAATTTTATGTAATTTACTTCCAGGCCTAAAAAAGACCCAAAATGAATAACCCCAACAAATTATATACCAAAATGCTTGAAATTTTGCCATGGAACTGCTGCCATGTGGTAGATAGCACCGCCTGAAAGTCTGCTATGGCATAAGTAACCGACCAGATTTTAGACAATAAAATACCTTAAATTTGTTGAATAGTTAAATTCTGCAATCCTTCTAGTACAGACTCGGATAAATCTTACCCTTCTTGCAAGGAACAGACCACGAGACAAATTGTAATTTAGGATGCCTCCATTTGAAAAGGGCTGCCGTTTTTCTTTACCTTTTATGAAGTTCACCAAGGGTCAAATCCACACAGTTCAGAAGAATAAGTATGGAGTCCGAGTGCATCAATGTAAAATGAAGAATGTCCATTGTGGCTTTTGTGAGTCTGCTGTAACCATACCCCCCACAATCCTGTGCCATTTTGCATGAGATCTGTATCAAATTGGTAACATACGATGAGATTGATACACCAAAAAAGGGTGAACTGCCAAACTTCCTGATTTAGTGTTAAAAGTGTCCATTTCTGGGGTTGCATGAGCACGACTGCTGGACGTCTATGCCAGAGGTCCCGAGTTCGACCCCCAAAAGGGACGACTCTCGTTGTCCTTGGGCAAGGCACTTTATCCCAGTTAACTACATATGGGCACGATGACTGTGTACTGAATGCGTACTGCACGTCGATGGTGCGCATGTCAACCGCTGTAACTCTGCTTGAGCCGAGCTTGAACAGAGAATGTTGAGGAGCTGACAGTTGCTAGTCCTTGCCCGGTGGTTCTTTACGGGTACTCCGGCTTCCCACACCCGTAAAACTGTCATGGTCACGATTAGCCATTGTGCTTGAGTATATAACCTTAAGCACAATACAATAAATAAATTGCCATGTTGCTTACTGTGACCCAAACCACCAATTAAAAAAATTATCTGCGTGGGCAAATTCACTGTTTTGTTTTCTCAGTATGAACAGATCAGTTGGAATTTGGTCTTGGGATTTTGGTAACTGGGACTTTTGAACGATATTGTCACGATATTTACGGTACACCACCAAGCCCGTGTGGCAAGGGTGGGGGTTGGGGTAATTTAGTATGGATGTCATTGTGATTTACAGACGGCCATCACTGCAGTGTATTAGCGATCGCAAACCCGAAGGCACATGTCCCTCAGTATGTAACGCCATTTCCGCGGAGCTCTGTGGCTCAGTAGTAAGGGCATTGAACTTATAGTAAGGGCCACGGCTCGGTCCCGACCAGCGGTAACTGCATTCTTGGGCATGGCACTTCATCTCGATTGCTCACGCGGGGGTGCGGTGGCTCTGTACCAATGCGTACTGCAAGCAGATGGTGCAACTTCAGCCAATGCTAGCCCTGCTTGTGCGTATTAGGTTGGGAAGTATGACAGGCGGTGGTTCGCTAAGGCGGTTTGGTTTGCTCCACCCATAAAGCTGTCTGACGCGAGATGACATGGCTGTACGAAGTGTCGTTAAACCTCACTAAATAACGCGTTATCCGACCGGCTAGTGCACATTGCAGATATCAATGACGCGTGCTATATCCAGTTTATCTCACGTACTACCTCCATGTGATAACAATCGACCCGCGTGGGAACTCCGGAAAGTAAAGCTGTGCTTGCATACTAGGGTAAACGTACTGTTTTATTAGTAAAAAAGGACCCAGCCACCATTGCTCGGGTGGAAAACTTTAAATGGGCAACATTGATGTAAACAATTGGCTGTACTTTATATTCATGTTGCGGTCATGGTTAACCATTGTGCCAAAATGTGACCTTAAGCACCAATAAATACAAACCTTTGACTCCTACTGTAATTTAAACTACAAACTTGCTGTATAAAATTAATGAAACCAACATTTCCGCTCATTTCTGTGGAAGGAGGCTAAGCAAAATGGTTATCTCTGGCAACATCCAGGGTACATGGAGATTTAATACCATTTTTGTTTAAGGGGCTATATAAGTCATGGAATTTTGTTTATTTTGAAAATTCTCACCTCTGATATTCTTTCAATTCAAATTAAATATACATAAAATGCATCAAAATGAAGATTGAGATGTGCAGAACACGAAACACATGTGTAATCAACTCAGTCGACCGTAGGCACCACTGGTTCCTGGAAGTCTTCTACCGTATTCGTACCAGAACTGATAATTTAATATTTCATGAAAACGACTTGTGGCCAAATGTGCTTTGCATATCCAAGAACAAAGATAGGGTATCAAAATTCTTCGAAACACGGCGACAGAGCTGCATGGGTTTAAATTCCAAAGCCTTTGCTTTTGTTTACATATGAATTTACTTGCGATTTGCGGTCGACGTCATCGGACAGAAAAAGCATGTATATACAACGCCGTCTAAAATCAAATGAGAAAGATCGCATTAATACAGTATACTGTTATTAGAGATTGCACAGTTGCCATATTCATTGCAAGGTATCATGCCACCTGTTGAAATATCTTAGAATTACGATTTTGTTTTTCGATGGAAATTCGTGGTATCGAGTGATTTGCGCATGTCTGTCGAGCATGGAAACCATCTTCAATAAAAATGCAGACAGTGTCGTCCTTTTCCAAAATGCAGTCCTGTCGCTCCACTCGAAAGTGTTTTGAATGCGTAGCTTTGTTATTGAATATATGAAGCACATTCAGCCACGAGTTCTTGCGAAATATTATTTTATCAGTTCTGGTAAGAATACGATAGCAGACATCCAGGAACCAGTGGTGCCTGCTGTCAACTCTTTGTTGGTTACATGTATGTCGTGTTCTATACACCGCAACCTTCATTTTGATGCATAATTTGTGTATATTTAATCTGAAAATTTCAAAATAAACAAAATTCCATTATATAGCCCCATAATCCACTCCATTCAGGGCGTGGTGGCTGTGGTTACGGCATTAGACTTTAAACCGAAATGTCCATAGTCAGATCCCCACCAGGGCTAACTGCGCTTTGTCCTTGGGCTAGACACTAAGTTCCAACTGCCCATGTGGGGGCACGTTGGCGCTGTGTACTAAGGCGTAGTGCAAGTCGATTGTGCACTTGTCTTAAACCAATACTAACACTGCTCGTGCGGACTTAGTACCTCGAGGAGTCTGACAGTTGCTGGCCGCTGCTCGGTGGTTCTGTCCGGGCTCCCAGGCTTTACCCGCCTGTAAAACTTCTGGTGTGAGGGTACCCTGTCTGTCAAAAGGGCCGTTAAACACCAATAAATCCAGGCCATTTACTAACTGGGTTGATTCGACTTTCCCCGGGAAGTGAAGCAGTGCTTGTTTACTGGGGTAAACAAACTCTTATTCACTGGTAAAATTGGTTCCAGTCACCAGTGCTTGGGTGCGATTCCTCTAAAATAGATAGGCAACATGGGGTATAAACGATTGACTAACCTTGACTGCATCTCCATGTTGTGGTCATGATTAGCCAATGTGCAAAAGTATGTGACCTTAAACACCCAAAAAATAAATGATTCGCCTTTTACAATTTCCGTCCAATCCCAAAACTGTCGACATCAAACTGGACCTTACTGCCCTCCCTATTGTGAAATGTCCCATGCTGATATCGAATCATTCAAATTGAAAACAAATGGGTTTGTTTTTATCGGTGTATAGTACTAGACAATTTCTTAAACCAGAACGTGTGTAGTAGACATTTGCAATTTTTTGATAAATCTCTGCACACTGACGTCGAAGCATCAATTTCAAGATGCATTTTTCCATAGTTCCTCAAGGATTTTGATCAGTGCAATCTTGAACTGAGCTCTGTCAAACAAGATTGATTTGGTTAAATGTCTTACTGCATTATGGTAAAAACATTGCCGGCTCAAATGTTGGTATTGTGACATCATTATTCGTGAGTTAATCAAAATGCAAGTATCTGCTTGACATGCTTGGTAAAGTTAATTTGTCTAATTCTGTACACTGTTTAAAACACACTACACCCATTTGTCAAGAATTTGGAAGTATTCGGAGATCAATATTTGACCGTTGAAATCGTTTTGCGAAGAGACGGCTATATCTCACGGAAGTTACTTTGGCTAAAAGGGTTCAGTGAAAGAGCTTAATTCTTGAATAATCTGATGAACTTGCAGCTCGGTAGCGGTTAATTGGTATACACATTGAACTTCAAATCGAAAAGCCGTAAGTTCGGCCATAACCCACATCTGCATAATTGGACAAAGATATACCTCAGTACAACACGTCAATGGTACACCAGCCTTCAAGCAATTTTAATTCTGCATGTATCGTTTAGTAAGTTGGATGGTCAGATAGTTATTAGTCGCTGCTTTTGCTCGGTCTTAAAATTGTCCTTCACGGCATCGTCCTGGCTGTTGAACGTGGTGTTAAACCTCAACAAAGAATCGCTATTCAGACAGATAGTAACTTGGTTTTCATTTACGGTTTCTGACCCCACGTTGCAACGGGTTGAATTCGTTGTAATTGTAGGTCTGTTGCAACCCCGTGGGAAGACGGGTAGGGAAGCAGTGCTTGTTTAATGTGGCAAACAAGTACTGGTTTACTGGTAAAATAGGACCCAGTCACCAGTGTTTGTACAATGGGCATCATGCGTATCAAAGATTGGCTGGATTTGACTTGATATCCATGTTGTGGTCACGATTAGCCACTGTACGGAAATATGTGACCTTAAGTAAGTATAGGTCTATAGCTGTGTGAAATATTAAAATAGACAATTATATTGGTAGTGTGGTCCAGGCTGGTGTTTCAAGTTTTTAAAGCTAAAGGAAGGTCGGCCCAGAAAACTGGAAAAGTGTCTGCATCATATTCTATACTTGGTGCATGACTTTCTGATCAAGACAATATTGTTAAAATGTTAACAAATCTAAGCTAGGTTTATCGGCTGTAGATGGGGATATTAAAATGGTTCTAGAAAAGAAATTGAATTCTAGAGTACTGCACAAAGCAACGTTGGGTAGGTGGAGGAATAACCATTGAAGGCCAAATTCATACAATTTCTACAATAAACTGGTATCCAACCAGCAACTTACAAGTTACATTCAAGGTGCTTTGGTGGTCCTTGACCTTGACCACCAATAACTATTTTGAATATTTCAAGTGTTCCAAAGATTTCAGTGAACATCGTCGAGCTCGTTCCATTGAGGCCAGATATGGCTTTGTTGAAATGTTTTGAACCAGTCAATTTGTAAATCACATGGGGTGGGGTGGGGGCAGTTTTGGGGGTAAAAGGTTAATGATTAAATGAGTCACCACGTCGAGGTGATTCCCGTGTTAACAAGTCACGTATAAAAACCTGAATTTTTTAAACCCCTTCCGGTCTTTTGGGAGTTTCCAGAATTTGTTCCCTTGTGGAGTTTTCGACTCGTATAGCCTATTTCACTATACCAATTTCAAGTGCATGTGGAGAAGTGCTTGTTTGTGTGGTAAACATGTTAATGCTTTACTGGTAAAATAGGACTCCGTGACCAACACCTTGGTTAGAAGTCCTCTAAAGGGACAGCGTAGGTTTGGTTAGCGAAACGTGACTTAAAACCCATGTTGCAGTCTAGAGAACCATAGATGAAGAATGCACCTTAACCCCTTCACTAACAGTATTTTTAAAAAAAATAAAAAAAATTGAAATAGGACCCAGTCACCAAAGCTTGGGATGTGCAAACCCTCTAAAATGGGCAACATGGCTTACTATCGCTCACACCTTGTCTTGAGTGATACTCGTGTTGTGTTCATGATTAGCCATAATGCAAAAATGTGGCCTTAAACACCAATAAATATAACTAAATTTGAAATTTTCCTAAAATTTCACATTTAATTAAAATCATACAAATATGGATATCATTTGAACCAACTCGACGAGCTGGTTCCAATGATATCCATATTTATATGGTTTTATTTATTTTATATCGCTGATATTTTAGGCTGTAGTAGGCTTACTCTTAACCAGCTGAAAATTTTCAAGATATGTTTCATCAAACTAACAGCAGCCATGACTAGATTTGACGAACAGGTTATCCATATTTAACTTTAGAAATCGTTGATAAAAAGTCAGTTAATTTACAGGGAGGAATTTGATTAAATGTTCCCAAATTATACCTCGGTGGCAAGTGAAATCCTACTCTGGGCAGGAATATCTGCCAGATGCATACAAAGAGTTAAGCATGAATAAACTATCTTCGAAACAAAATATTTGTATTTTAATTTACATGAAAACAGACCATTTATTGTGGTTATTTTTTTCCTTTTCAGGTAGCTGGTGCTTTATGGTGATTGTTGAATATCGGCAAGAGAACGTAGGTCGTAAGCCGATGTATTGGAGTTGTAATATAGGAAGAATAGGCGTGGCAAAAGCCGCGTTGTGTTATGTAGCAAATAGCTGGTTTGTAGAGTCGACACACGGTAAGTTTTGATGACGTGGTGCACTGGAAAGAAAATTGTAACATGAACAGAAGGTACCGTTGAATGTGTTAATTTAAAAGATAAGATGTAAAAAAGTACCAGATTTAAATTTTCTCGCTGTCATTTGGTTCGATTTTCGCTTGATGAAACAACGTTTCGAGTATACTTTCATCTCTCGCTCTCACATCAATATTCATCAGATGACAAGCGATGAAATATACGAATCGTTTTCAAAGAAAATTGGCCAAAGTCAACGAGAAAACTAGAATCGGAGAAATCTAAACATTAAACTTTTTATTCATTTTACAATTTTCTCTATACATTGGTCGACTCATTAAAATATAAGGTTCTGCTTGACCCTTCCAACGTGGGTCGAGCCGTGATTGAGAATAGGTCGCTTGTGCTTCTATCGTTTTATGCTGAATATGGATTCATTGGTAGTTGTACACATTTGTGTATCAAAGATAGCAATACCTATAAATGAACTCGTATCCAGGATGAAATGGTAAGAGTACACATGACAAGTTTGTATTCAAGACGTTTCTTCAGAAACACGTCTTGCCGGACATTTTTGTGATTTGTTTGAACTTTGAACTTATTCTGGATATGGAGGAGCCGCCAAAGCTGCATAATTCAAGAGGCGAGGATAGAGGATTGCAGATGGAAGATGGTATGTACAGGTTTGCTTTTAGAGCCCCAAATGGCCGTCGAGTCCTGGACTACTTCCGAAATACCAACTGAAAAAGTATTTTCATTCACAACACTTGAGGCATATCACACTGGACTTGGGTGACGACCAAAAGGGAGAGGGAGTCTACTAACTGGTCTTAGGGTTGCTTAACAACTGATTTAGGATTTGATCGATAGCCTAACTCCCAGTGAGTGCCGTTATTGGAGAATACTTTGTGTTTCCTTTAACGGTGGTATGTTTTCTCAAATGTTGTGAATGAAAAGGGGGTTAGTCAAATCCTGGTTAAAAGGTACCGGATATCGCTGTGATCGGTTAAGCTGCGTACAATGGTGGGGGAAGAGCCAGTTTCGTGGGTCATGTAAAAAGTTAATACTCAAAAATGAATCTGCATTTTCATTTAATATCAGTTTTATCTCAAAATAATGTCTTGGCCTATTTTAAAAAATCGTTAAAGCATATTTTTAAAATTATCACTTTCATTCTATTTTTTTCTGTAGACATTTTTGAGTGTTAAAATTTGAAACCTGGTTTGATAGGGGGGGCGATCTCTACGCGGAGATTCCAGTTGAATCAGCTGAAAGAGATCGCTGGTGACCCTGCTTTGTGAATCCAGCGGTTATCTTTCTTTGGTTAAATACCGCTGTGGAAACTTGAAGCTCGATTCGTTATTTACTGCATTTTCATACAGCAATTCCCTGTGTCGAGGTCGCAATTGCCGCGTATTCGGGTGTTTTTCGGAAATCGCGTGAACTAGTTTTTTTCTTTGGTTATTCTTTTTTCGTTAAAAAAAGATAAACCTGTGTTTGGCATCTTTCAACAGGAATATGAAAAACACGTTCCTCGGTGCGCATGTGCAGTAAATAACTCGCCCTTCTCTTTAACGTAAAAACCGCACTGACAAAAAATTTAAAAAAAATTAAAATATATATTTTTTTTTTAGGTTGTCCTTGTGACTCATGTATCATAATTAAAATAGATTTGTGCGAATAAAACTACTAATACACGTATAAATAAAAATGAAACCCACTTATATACTAACAAAGACAGGGATATAGTAAGGATGCTTTCGTCGGAAAAGCGCGAAATTTTCGGATGTCCGCTAGTCCTCGAAAACCAACACGTCCCCGTAAACACAAAAGATCAATATAAAATACTAATTAAGTTTTTGTCAGGCGGTTTATCATGGCCCGCCCATCACCATTCGTTAGTTTATTTGTCTATACATGCAGTTTTTTGCTTTCACCATCTCGTCCATTCAAAACAGTTCTTGGTTTAAACTTTGACTACACCAGCGCACAAGATATCAAAATTTTAAATCAGAATTTTCAAAAGTTCAACAAAACCATATCATGCGACCCCTCATTGGAACGAGATCGACGAGCTCGTTCCAATGGAGGAGGGTGGCATTAATGGTTTTGTTGAATCTTTTTTTTTCTGAAATACCAGCTTTTATTTTAAAGTTGGAGATAAGTGTGCTTCTTTGTGAATTAATGGACGTTTCTATGGACAAAAACCCGCATATTTTCAGGTCTGCAGAGGAGGTGAGTGAGTTTCAGCTGCATCAACTCGACAGTAGCTACCTCAAACTTTAAACCATTTGAAATGTTGATTAAAATTCGAAAACAAATCTGGATTTCTTCAGTCATCATAGAGCTGCTGGGTTCAAAAACAGATCGAAATAGTAATAAAGCTTAATGAGACTTGATTACAAATTTTGTAGATCTGATTGATCCCAATCGTTGATGTAACGAGTGGCTTTCCACTCGGCGAACTAGAAGTGTTTGGTTTAAAACGCATCTTTAGTGGCTACTGTATAAAGAAACAGATCAAGTACAGATGAAGAAAAGAAAACATGGTATCCCCCCCCTACCCATCGCTCTCTTTTGGCCACTTAGCTCTGCTGTTAACACACCCAATTAAATGTTTATAGTACTAGCCACCTGAATTAACCTTTTATCTAACGGTACCAAATGTTCACCTCTTCTCCACGATTAGTGAACATTTAGTGCACCAAGCTACTTTGGGTATATCTTATTTATACTGTGATCGTCAGACTGGGAGCGCGGTGGCTCAGTAGGTAGAGGTGAAGGCTGCAAGCCGAGAGGTCCTTCGGTTCGAATCCCACATGCGGCAACCGCGTTGTGTCCTTGGGCATGACACTTCATCTCCATTGCCCGCCTGGAGCACGATGACGTTGTGTACTTAGGCGTACTGCACGTCGATGGTGCACTTGTCTTCAACCAATGCTAATCCTGCTTTTGTGGAGTTACTATGTTAAGGAGCTGACAGTTGCTCGCCGTTGCTCGCCGTTGCTCGGTGGTTCTCTCCAGGAACCCCGGCTTCCTCCACCCGTAAAACTCACGGTCATGATTAGCCATTGTGCATAAATATGTGACCTTAAACACCAATAAATAAATAAAAAAATATAGATCGTCAGATTAATAAGTTTAAATGTTGAATAAATCAATACTCAAACGTGCGATTGTTTGTTTCCATGAGCACCGGTGGATGGTACTTACGCTGGCAATTTTATGGCCGAAACAAAATAGAAAACGAAACGCGCAAATTACTGTGCACTTTTTTCATATTAGCATAACATACAATTTCGAGTTTTGGACGCTTTATCAACATGACAACGTATGTTAATTTGTGGTATCTTATTATTTATTGTTTATTTATTGATGTTTAAGGTCATATATTTATGCACAATGGCTAATCATGACCGTGACAGTTTTACGGGTGGAGGAAGCCGGAGTACCCGGAGAGAACCACCGAGCAACGACGAGCAGCTGCCAGCTCCCCAACATCGTAACTCCGCACTACAGTACAGGCAGGGTTAGATTGGTTGAAGACATGCGTACCATCGACGTGCAGTACGCCTTAGTACACGGCGCCATCGTGCCCCCATGCGGGCAATGGAGAGGAAGTGTCTTGCCCAAGGACACAACGCGGTTGCCGCAGGTGGGATTCGAACCGAGGACCTCTCGGCTTGCAGCCTGCACCTCTACCTACTGAGCCACCGCGCTCCCGTGGTATCTTATTAGGTAAACTTATTGAAAATCGTAAATAACTGCCGCTTTCATTTCAATCTTCGCGAGGCGACGAACGATAAATTTAGACAAGTTTGCATTCAAGGCGAGGTCAGATGGATGTAGTTCCACTGTAGGTGTAAATTTTAACTATTAAAAACCCATTGCAGGCGTGTTCACCACGGTTGGTGTGTAAAGATAAAATATTTCATAGGCTTTTTATATATATATAAGAATAGGTAATCATGGTATAAATCGCTGTTAATTTCACCGTTAAGTTAGATAAAGGGTTAGTTAAGTCTTTCAACCCATCAAAGCACTTAACGATACCACGATGTTCCATGAACTAAAATATGGAACATGAACTCTGTGAATGTTGGGTAGATTAATTCGTATATCCAATCGGAAGCCTCGGGCAGCACGTTGGAAATATTAATTAAACCAGCCCACGAGTTAACCATCAGATTATTAGTTATTCGTTTGAAACAGAATATTTGAATATGGGTTGAAAAGACTGGTGGTCGTCTTTTGTGATCGTGTGTTAAATGCGTCTGCCACTTTATCTTGTCCTTTCATCGACCCCTGTTAAACCTCACCGTGCAAAACAAGTGACCACCCTACCATGTTTTAAGTAAATTTTGAACCTGGTTCCATTGTTAAGGCGGAAACTACGGTGTCCTTGGGCAAGACATTTCACCACCATTGCCCACGTGCGGGCACGGTGGCATTGTGTATTAAGGTGTGCCGCTCGTCGACGGTGCACCCTCAACTACTGCTAACCCTGCTTGTGTGGAGTTAGTATGTTTGGGAGGGGGTGACAGATGTTCGCCGTTGATCGTTGTTCTCTGAGTACTGACTTCCTCCACTCGTAAAGCGGTCCGACACGTGACCCTGGCTGTAGCAATTGTCGTTAAACCCCAATAAATCAATCAATTTATACCTTTACAATTGCCGTACAGGTTTCGGATAACTTTCAGATTCATCTGTCTACATTTGCACAATTTCTAATTAGATTTTTACCAAAGAGGACATTAATGTGCGATGACGTAGAACATAATGCCGGATTGTGAGAGTGCAACGATCAGTGCATGAAAACCACTGAGATAGGTAGTCCTTTCACGGAAATAAGACCATTGTAAGGGTAGTTTTCAAGGTTCGTCGTTCAAGGATCAAAATGAACTCTCCACCCAAGGGAGAACTTGAAATCTGGTACTAGGAACAATGTCGACAAGTTGTTCGATAATGAATGGTTAAAGTAGACCACATTGGCACTGTATCGGTTTTTAGACCCACTTGGCAAAGGATTGGCATGAATACCTACCTGGCACAGGATAGTTATAATGAACCACAACACATTTGATTGGTATGCAGACCAACTTTGCACTTGACTTGTATGTTTCCCTCTTTAGCGTTTTGTGTGTAGACATATATGGCACTGAATATGCTGGTAGAGCTACAAACCACTAGTTTAGCACGCAGAGCTACAAGACACTGGATTTGTAGAGCCACAAAACACGAATTGGAGAGCCACAGGGGACTGGGTTGTCATGCTAAGCCACAGGGGACTGGATTGTCATGCAGGGCTACAAGGGACTGGATTGGCATGCAGGGCTACAAGGGACTGGGTTGGCATTAAGTTGAGTGCACTCGATTGCTGAGCACTGGATTGGCGCGTAGACCCACAAGACAGTGGATTGGCGCGTAGACCCACAAGGCAGTGGATTGGCGCCTAGACCCACAAGGAAGTGGATTGACGCCTATGCCCACTAGGCAGTGGATTGACGCCTATGCCCACTAGGTAGTGGATTGGCGCCTAGACCCACTAGGCAGTGGATAGGCGTCTAGACCCACTAGGCAGTGGATTGGCGCCTAGACCCACTAGGCAGTGGATTGGCGCCTAGACCCACTAGGCAGTGGATTGGCGCCTAGACCCACTAGACAGTGGATTGGCGCCTAGAGCCACAAGGCAGTGGATTGGTGCGTAGACCTTGGCACTGGATTGGAATGGATATGCTGTCTTGGGTTTCCGCACGTACCTACATGGTATGTTATCCTCACGGCACTAAGTTATTTGTTTGAAGATTGAAGAATGGAGATGGGCGACCTGTATAAATGCGGACTCGTGATCGACACAATATAATGCCACATAAAGGCTGATATCGTTAGGACTAGTCTCACTTATGAGCTCATTTTTACAAATTGCAATGTAAGTGAAGAACTGACAAGATGTTTTGACGTAAGTTATTCTGGTTGAAATACGACAGTTGTGCAAGAATGTCATTGAGTGGAACGTTCCGGACTCCACGATTGTCACATTTTCCGTAAAATGGTCTTAATCGGTAGCGTTCCAAACAAACACTAGACAGATGAAATGACCTCAATTGACACACCAAAAGAATTTAAAAACAGTTAAACACAACATCGAAAAAAAGTTATTCCATACATCTAGGCAATCAAATCGCCATTTAACGGAAAGTTTAGAATTTAAAGCCAGATATCCTAGTACGTGGTGGTTAATCCAGTTAATACATTTGGAGGCATGTGGATTGAAATGAAGGTTTCATCTGGGATCCTCTTCACACACTGTTTACCGAGTATGACCCAGAGACTTGATATAGAAAGGTTTTGGGCCCATTGTCAGCACCAGGGCTTCCAGGCACATATACAATGTGTTAATTTACCAAAGAGGACGATTGGCATGTTTCGACATTTATATACAACTGTAGGATCGTGCGTGGATATGGAAATGTAGGAGGAAACTGTTTCATCCAACTGTTTAAAAGCATATGCATGGCATTGCAATGGAGTAAGAGTCCGACACTGAAGGGTAATAGTTTGGTAACTATTTGTGGAACTACTTACGGAACATAAAGAAACTGAACAAAGAAATTAAACGACGGTGGAGTACGTTTGAAAATGCGCATTAGCCAACGCCAAAACCTTTACTGAGCCAAACGACCTGGAATGTGAGGCAAGCTTTCTTGTAGCGAAGCAGGAGTACAGTAGGCTTTCCGTATACTATAGAACTAGCAGTCAGGCCCAGGATATCCAAGAGCGATCTGCTCAGTTGTATTTATAGAAACGGTTCGATAGCCTTGTATTTCAAACCTGGATTGATAGTTTGAGCAGTTAACGACTCCAATGACTGATCACACAACTTGACAACTGGCTAACAGAAGACACTTTGTTCATGCTGATGCTCCAAAGGAAACACAATATTGCGTTTCTATTATCATTCGAATCTGTATATGGAGTATTTCTAATGGCACGATCTTCAGTGGTCATTACTCTGCCAGTAAACATCAAAACCGCCAGTATACTGTTTAGTTTCTCGTCTTGTAGCAAATAAAGCTGCGGAACTACAACTGCAGTTGGACAAGAAATATTGAGAAATGAACGCCAATTCAATTTCTCAGACATAAGTTTGGCCATTGTTAACCACCAAACGCATTCTGATAGTGCAGGTTCGCAGTAAAGTCGACCCCTTAAGCACAAAGAGCAGATGGCAACGCAACAAGGCAATTTCTTGATGTATATTGTCAAACATACCAGACATTTAACATTCCACTCCAATATCAGGGCCGAGTCCTCTGGGGAGAAGAAATATAGATGAATTTGTTGTGACCCCGACACGGCCACAAATGCTGATATTAACCTAAAATTCAGTGGACAAATTTATATTCGACAGCTCAAATGAAGTTATACCCCCCCCCCCCCCCCCCCCCCATAAAATAACCAAATATATGTATTGTGTGAATTGATAAAGCATCAGAAAAGCATAAATTTCTTTTGAAGACTCAGTTGCAGAACTATGGAGAAAACGAAAAAAGGATTTGTGGTAACCCATCCTGGCTTTCAAGAAAATGCAGAAAACACTCTGGATTTGGAGCCCCTTTTGTGGACACGTATAGCAAGACTGGTTGATTACTCTTGATGTAATTGACAATCGGCATATCGCGAGCAAAAACACACTTAAACTGAACCCACAGGAATAGCAACGTTTAAGGCCAGATAATTTGAAGTTAGTGTTTGAAGCAGCGGAATTGCAAATGGACTCGGGTAAAGCCACTACTCATTCGAAAAAATAGACTTCTGCGCATCCAGCACAGCGTGTGCACGTCTACATACCCCGAGTGGGAGAGGGTGCAGGACAACCGCACCGTACATAGTTGTCCACTGGACGAAGCTATTTGACCGTTGACTACATCAATATCACGCGAACCAGGTAGTTTTAGACCCGAGGATCTAGATGCGAATTCATTAGACGTGTCAACATGGATTGGATTGGACAAGCAATTGACTCGACAAAACTCGTCACTGTAGTTTCAGGAAGTTGTACTCCACAGTTCAGTTTTACTGATCATATCCGTTGTCAAACTTGGAAGGGGCGCGGTGGCGTTGCGGTAACCGGTTCTGTCAGATCACCTAAGTACAGCAACGTCGAGCCCGGTTAGTCCTTGGATGGGTGACCGTCTGAGCGATCGATTCGAACTCCCGCGTTGTCCTTGGGCAAGGTATGTCGCCCCCATGTCCACATGGGGGCACGATGAAGCAGTGTACTAAGGCGTACTCCACGTCGATGGTGCGCATGTCTTCAACCAATCTAACCCTGCACGTGGTGCAGTATGGAGTTACGATGTTGGGGAGCTGGCAGCTGGTCGGTGGTTGTCTCCATGTACTCCGGCTTCCTCCACCCGTAAGAAAGTCACCGACACGATTTGACTCGGCTGTTAATGTGTCTTCAAACCCTAATAAATAAAATAAACAAACTTGGATGCCATCCACCAAGACATTGGTTTTTGCTCTCCTTACATAAGGGTACCTTGTTAAACGTCAACTTGAAACATGAAGACAGAAGCGGTCAACATTTAAAGTAGTTTCCTCACATCGAAGATAAAAAAAACACGGGCATCTACTTGTCAGAGAACAGTGGAAATTCAATACCGGAGAACCAAGGTGTATTGATGGCCATTTACAAAACCACCGCCGCTGACCAGGAATGGAAATTGTAGCTCACATGTGAAGAACATGTTGGAAACAATAGCCAGGACTCTCCAGCTTTTGGGCATGGTTTCACTTGAGCTTTCGTTGTATCGAAAGGCGTCTGATCGAACTTCGTGAATGAAATAGCATGTCGCACACTCGGACCAGTTATTTCAGGAAAGCACATCATTTCCGTCATTCATTAATTTGATCTGGTGAATAACGTTTACCTCGGAACAATGAAGTTTCCGATGGCTGGTATTTTTATATTCCAATGACAAAATAAATCGATCGGCAATTGGAACATCGCCAACTGCAAAATTAACGCAATATTCATATTTTTATTGCAGGGGAAAACTATAACTACTGGATCGACTGATAGTTAAGGTAAACGGAACTTTACGCTATATTTGTGACCCCAGAATACGTTTTGGTTTAAAAACTGGTAAGGGGAGTTTCTGCGTATGTCAGATTTATTAATGGATAAGGCTGCTTTACAGCTTGCCTGCAAGAAATGTGTTCAACATGGAAGATTAAACTGCGGTTTCATTAGTTTTCTATTCAAATTTGAATATTTTTTAACAGAACGTGTCATTAGTCTTTTGTCATTCCATCAGAATATTAGTATATCTACTGCTGTATAAAAAGACCGCTCATACCACCTGGAAACTCCATGAACTTTGGAGCAAGACAGATGCGATAAACATTTAAAGTAGTTTTCATACATCGCAAATTTTAAACACTCGTATCAAGTCACTATTGAGAATAATCCACATTTAAAACCCCCGAGCTAACATGACCAGAAACGGAGCTCGCGTGTGAACATGTTAACAATAGTCTATTTACAGCTTCGAGCAGCACGAGTCGGCTCATTTTCCTTGGATATTTGTTTTGTGCCAAACTTTATAATTGGGCTGCTAAGAAAATTTTTGAAGATCCTCAGTTTTCAAGCTTCAGTGCAGTTTTCCCACGAATGACTTTCGTTTGTCACTCATTACAGCTGGTTAATAACGTTGTCCTAGCCAAGGCACATTGGATCAAGTGTACGGCAGGTGTTTAACTCGCCAAGGAGAAATATTTTTATCGTTAAATGGAACTTCACCAGGGAAAAATCCACTCAACATTAATATCTTATATCTTTGTGGAAAAGGAAAATTTTTGCCACTAGATAACCCGTTAGAAAACATTTTCGATTGTTTATTGGAAGAGGATGCTCCAAGACACTGCTGCAAGACTCTCCCTATGTTAACCAATAACCGTGCAAGATCAAGCCGATCCTCATAATATTTGAATTGTCTATTATACATGCGACAGATAATCTTTCATGCTTGCTCAGATGTGCAATCGTCAAGGAAATGACATCTTGACCGAAAGACAGGAGTGTTTGTGTAACAAATAAACACGGACGGAAAATTGAACTAGACAGGACATTTACCAGCGTTCATTAAATGCTATGCGTTTAAGATTTGAAGGAGACTTTGGCCCAAGATCTACAATAATATGGCACCACCAGCCTACTTGAACCTTAAACCTCAAATTATGGGAATCATTAGCACTTCCAAAGGATGTTTCGTCACCGCCATGATTGTGGAAAGTCCTTATGGATAACCAAATAACGAAACGGTAGCAAAGTATTCTGAACACTTCGAGAAAAAGACATGAGACATGGCCAAAAGGTGTGTGTTGAAGAGAATACTGTTGTACTGTCATCAGTTATGATTGTCAAAATTGCTAATCATGTGGTTTCTACATTCGTTTGAGGAAATGATCATACAACTTGTTTTACAAATGAGACCTCCACGAAACACTATTTACGACCTACTTTACAAACCTTCAAAACAATGGAACTTCTGTAATTTGGAAACAAGCTTGCACTACGATTGTAATAGCTTCAATGAAACTCACCTTCCGACATTAGCATTCCCCGAGCTAGAAGCTTTGATCTGAAGCCCGATTGGAGAAGATGAAAGTAAATCTCAAAACTAAAGCCCGATGTCTCAAAATAGTAATTTAAAACCACCGACATCATAGAATCCACGAGCTACGGAATTGGTTATCAAAACATTAACAACGGCTAATAACCGACCTGGAACGGACTTTGCTTAAACGTTTTGCAATAGATACCGAAAAAGGAAACTACTTTTTAATGCATATCACCCTGGGCATATTCAAAATTTATCGAATAGTGACTATCCAAACATGGAAGCCTACGGGGCAAATGTATCTAAAAATCTTTGGGATTAGGTACAAGTCTTGTTTTGGACAAAATGGTGACAATTCCATAATCGAAACTAGTAATCAGGAGTTTTGAACAAGTCCCCAAGTAATTTAAGATTTACAAAATAAAACCAGAGGTGAGAGCAAGATGGCAGTTTTATATTAGTAACCCTGTACTGGTTGGCGGAAAATGTCCACCGAGGCGTTAATTAGCATTTAAATGGAACCGGATGAAAAGAAGTTGGATATTTTACCAACGAAAGGAGCTCTGATGCATTTCAGTATGCCCAACAAAAGAAGGTAATGTTCAGACAAACCAAAGTATGTTTGAAACATTTTTCTGGAAGGATTCTTCTGTTCAGAAAGTTGCAGGTGGTAGCTGTCGGGACACCTGACGGTACATGGAACAAATCAAGGACACTGCTAAAGATTTCAGAACCACAACAGAATGGAAGCACAAAACGGTCGACTGAGTGATGGCTGTGCGTGGCAAAGATCTACGTCCATCAGTAAATACCTGTTCCTGCATTTGAAAGATGTCAAGCATTTCAGCTGAACGTTGGGATGTGCGACAAAGTCTGAAACCAAATCAAATTCCAAGATAGTGACATTTGCTGAAACTGATAGCACAGAACATAGAAAGGATTGACAGATCTCGGGGTGGTAAACCCGAGTTTTACGATGTTTGTACCTTTACATCTACACGACTGCAGACTCTGTACAAAGAAACCAACAAAGACGAATGCAGTCTACTTCCAAGTTATCGAGGTAAAATACACTAGGGGCCAACTTGTGCAAAGCAATGTCAATTTGTGGGTGTATGGGGACAGAATTTACTGCACCCAATGGATAGAATTACTTTCATTTTGTCATTTGTGTCTTGTGCTAACTGCGGAAAATTAAGGCGTATTGCATGTCGATGGTGCACATGTCTTAACCAATGCTAACCCCGCTTGTGGTGTAAGTATGTTACAGCCTGGCAGTTGCTCGGCGATTCTCTCCAGCTTCTATCCGTAAAATTTTGACGAGGTTACCCCGGCTGTCGAAAATGTCTTTAAACCCCAATAAATTGCGGACATAAGTAAGGCATGCTCCGATTTTGGGGGGTAAATCTTCCCATTAAGACACCATTATTACCCATCCCCCTTCCCCATTCCCCCAAAAAATCAAAATAAAAAATTAAAATGAAACTAATTTTAATGATGAATGAAATAACCATTCTGCCTACAGTCATTACTGCCTAAGGATGCTCAGCACGGTGAGGGTTAATGTGTAATAGAGTTGAATATCAATCCTTCAACTGATCATTTAAATAAAATCAACCTTCTGTTGACATCTTCATCCCCACTTGGAAACATTTTTCTGTGTGGAGTTTTTTTGCGCCTATGTCAATGGAGGATAACTGGATATAATAGATTTATTGAATTCCGTTTGAAGGATCGGCATTCAAAAGCAGCTTCCCAACTGCAAATCTTACTTTTGCCCATTTTAAAATTATACTCCGTTCCCACCCACTTCCCTTTATCATTCTGTATTTTGTGCTTTCTATTGCAGCCATTAACTCGTCGGGGGGGGGGGGGGGGATGGGGGGGTTGTGTGGCGGTAAACGGTTCTCGTCAGATCACCGAAGTTAAGCAACGTTGAGCCCGGTTAGTCCTTGGATGGGGGGGCGTCTGAGCGATCAGTTCTGACTCCCGCATTGTCCTTGGGCAAGGCACATAGCCCCGATTGTTCACATGGGGGCACGATGACGCTGTGTACTAATGCGTATTGTACGTCGATGGTGCGCATGTCTTCAGCCACTCTCACCCTGCCTGTGCTGCAGTGCGGAGTTACGATGTTGGGGAGCTGGCAGCTGCTTGTCGTTGCTTGGTGGTTCTCTCCGGGTACTCCAGTTTCCTCCACCCATAAAACTGCCACCGACACTATATGACCTTGGCTGTTAAAGTGTCTTAAAACCTTAATAAAAATAACTAGTCAGATGCAAAAACGAGTTCAGATTGGTTCATTTGTCTTGTACTGTTAACTGACATGTGGGTAAGAGCTCTTGGGACCTTTCCAACGGTCTGTCAGAAATGTATCTGGTAAATGAAACTCACACCTGTAATTAATGGTATTCCTTGACGCTCTAATTGGCTTTGTATTAAACACGTTATAGTTATCTATTGGGTTATTGTGGAATCAGTTCCTCCAGCGAAAGATTGATTCTACTACACAAACGGCGAGACGTTCCCCGAAAAACCATAACGTTTTGACAACATCTGTTTGACCGGTGTCATGGCAAACTATTTGAAAGTATAATTCAAACATTTCACAAACCTCACCTAAATTGTAAAAATGTAGTTTGTACGATATAATTTTTCAAATGACAGATAAAATTCGGGCCTAAAATGAAGGTCATTTGGGTCAAATGTTTAAAGTTAAAAACTCTGAAAAGAGGTTTTTTTCATCGCAATTGAATGCTCAAACGCAGACACATGATCTTCAAATATTACAAGTTTTTCTTACTTGCACGAGGTCTTATTCAGTGTTCTCGTGCAAGGTTCTTTTTCGCTTAAACTGTTTGACTGGAACTGCTCAGTTAGCCATAGATAGCAACAGGTTCGTAACATGAGAAGGCAATTTCATAAACCTATCGCAGCTCTTTCAAAGCATTTTCATCTTTGGAACTGGAAAGAGAATGTTTTTTCCGGTAGAATAGACTGGTTCCATTCTACGTAAAGACACAGCGAACGTCTGCAGTAAAAGTAGACTAGAAAGTAGACTAGAAAAAGACCAACGATAATTGGCATCGGATGTTTGTTAGAAAATGAAAACCCAAATAAACAAAATGCTTGCTCGTGTTATCCAATCATGTTTTATACTAATGCTAATCGGGCGTTAAATCTGTTTTCAAATTGAATTGGAGAAGCGGCAAAATATCGTCCGATGAGTGCAACAAGGCTCCATTTGCAATGCGTCAACATTGCAGATGGTGCCCTGTTGCACTCAAGTGAGGATATGCCAACAGAATTACCTCGGTTTTCTATCAACGAAATTCAGCGCTTGAGAAACACAAGCTTGACAATATCTATGGTTTCGTGTGAGGGTCTAGATTATCGAGATTTCCGCTAAAAAACTAGCAATGAAAAGTTTCGTCGCTTGCCGCTTGGCACCCGACGATGCTTTGCTTCGGTAGTTTTCTATCGGAATTAACGTTTCCGGCATCCATGTTGGAATGGTGTGTCCACACATCTACACTAAGGTTCGAAAAAAGATTTCAAAAGCCGCTTCCGTGAAACTAGCCGGCTTTGGTATATAAACAGGGCATAAATATGATGCCAACGAGGCACGATTTGATATGGAATTTCTGAAGTTTACTAAAATCGACCTGAGCCAGGTTTCTCGAGGCTTCGATCGATTTCGGTGAAAGGTGCAGAAATTTCATATCAAATAGTGATGAATTGGAGATTTTTATCTGATGTATAATATAAAACTTGACCTGACGTAACGGTATTCTAAACAAAAATCGTCAACCAACTTTTATTGATTTTTGCCAAGACAACATAGCTTATTGTCCCACATTGGAACAAGCTCGTGGAGCTCGTTCCAATGAGGCACATAAGCTACATTTTTGAGGCAAGCAAAATGCAGTTATTTCGCTCGCTCTTGGTAATTCGATGAACAATTTTTTTATGAAAATATTGTATGAATTAAATGCTACTTTCGAAAGCAGCCGCTCAGTCTTACGTCACGCGTTTATTAGACGTTGTAAAACATGGTTCCGTAAGGATCTATTGAATGATTTTGATAAACTAAGTTAACAACGATAAAAAGCCTTCCACCATCCATTTTATTAAACATTAAATCTGTAATTGGTTGACTAAATTAAAATATCCAATATTGCCGGTTTTAAATGCCCCCACTTCTCCTTTTAAAACAAATGTAAAATACGGACCTTCTGCTATCAAAGGCTACTACGCATTAAGTCATCAGTTAGAAAAAAGTAAACCCAACTGAAGGCATCTACCTTGACGTTGGTAGTTGGGCTTGTTCACCGAGAGATGCCACACTGAATAGAGTTGACACTTTAAAAGCAATGTTGAAAATCTTACGTTACTTTATTTCCAGAAAATCATCGTCTTGGAGATTAAAAACAAGTATTGGATTTCAAGACTATTCTACCGAGAAATTTGACCAGTTGTGGAAAGGTTTGTGATGGTTTAACTTCAGGCTAGTTGGTAACGCTTATAGTCTTGACATTCTAGTGTTAACCCGAAGGTGACACAGCACTTGTTTAATGTGGCAAAAAATGCTGTATTACTTGTAAAGTAGGACCCATTAACTAACTTATACCCATGTTGGTCATTTTAGACCAACATGGGTCACTTACCCATGTTGGTCTAAAATGACCAACATGGGTATAAACGATTGGCTGGATTTGACTTTGTATCAATGTTTCGGTCGTGGTTAGCCATTGCGAATAAATGACCTTAACGACCATCAAGTATGGTCTTGGCAATAAAAAATCACCACCGGCTTTCCGATCATTACAAAATCGTTCAACGTGAACTCCACGGGAAAATTGGAAACGTTGGGTTTGAAATAATTACTGCACGCTTGAAGGATACTGTAATATGGTAGATTTTAGCTGGAGAGCAAATGTGCCAATGTTGTAGAGTCGCACAAATGGTAGCTTATTGCCACGTTGTGGGAACCCCGTAGCAGTACTTTACTGTGGTGAACAAGCTGTTTTACTGGTAGAATAGGACGCGGTAACTAATGCCTTTTGAGGAAGTCCTCTCTAAAACTGACTTTGGTATAATATTATTTACTGGTGTTTAAGGTCGCATATTTTTGCACAGTGGCTAATCATGACCACAACATGATTATCAACTCAAGACTAGGGATGAGCGTTAATAAGCCATTTTGCCCATTTTAGAGAGGGTTTGCCCCTCCCATGCATCGGTGACTGGATCCTATTTTACAAGTAAAAGAGCCTGTTTACTCCAAGTGAACAGGCACTGCTTCACTTCCCGGGGTTCCCGCGGGGAGGCTTGGGTATAAACGATTGACTAAACTTGACTTTATCTGCATTTTACGATTAGCCGTTGTGCAGAAATACGAAACCTTAAACACTCATCAATAAATAGTTTGATGTTTTTTTAAACAGCAGACGAGACACTTTTCTGTTTTACAATACCCTCACGTCAACTGTGGGGAACCCCTAGAAATAGAGCACTGCTTTTCTGTGATAGCTCTTGTTTCACTTGAGAAATAGGTTCTGGTAACCAAAGCCTACGTGGTAAGCCCTAATGTAGGAAACATAAGTGTAAACGTTTGGCTAAACTTCACTTCATGCCTATAAAGTTGTCAATTAGCCATTGGTGTCAGCTGTGACTTTACATCAATAAAATTGACCGTAGGCTGAATTTTGACTTGGTTTAAGTGTTGGTGCCGAAATATAATTCCCATTTGTGTGCTTAACATGCTCTGTTCGAATGAACTGTCACTATGTTTTGGAGGGTGCTCCTAGGTACTCCAATAAATAGCAACAAAATGTCATGATAAACTTGATGGTATGCTTTTCTGAATCCAAACATCTCGAAGCCCCTGCACTAAAACACAATAGTACAAATATCTGCAGTTTCGTTTGTGACCAATACTTGCGACAGTCGTCCAGCCTCGTGTCGGGTGTTCATAATTCATGCAGACACTTGACTGAAATGGCTGCTCGCGTGCAACCGCGTTTCCATCACAAAACTCCAAACCATCAGCCACAGTAACTGCTAAAAACGTTTCCATGTCAGTTCGGGCGAAAAATACGCTAGTATGTATTGTGTATTATATTCAGATAAAAATGTTGCAGTTGATGACTTTATCCAGAAAAAATGCACGGTTGATAGCTTGACAGATAAGATCGTGGGGTGTGGTGGAAGTTCCTGGTGGTAGATGGCGAGTTGGACAGTTTCAAGAAACATGACCACAGTTCTATGAATGCTATAGATCTGTTTTAAACCATACACTTGTTAACGAGGTAAGAATAAAGTGATAGAAAATTATTTGTGGTAAACAGCATTCGATATCATTAATATGTCAACCCAAAACAGGAATGTGGTTACAGGGGGTAAGTTGGGTGGCGTCTTCTCCCCCGTCTTGGAAAATATTTTCCAGGGGTTTTAAGTCTCAACCCACCAACCAACAACTTACATTTCAATTGTAAATTGTGTAATCCCTATTCATTTGTGAACCAATCTATATATCTTGTAGCCGCATCTATGTATTGTTTTTTTCTGTTGTATTTATGCAGGAGTTAACATAAGTTGTATAACTTGTACTCCAATCCTTTTTGCAACTTTATGGAAAATAAAATGTTTAAACTAAACTAACCCACCAATAGGTGGACATTTCATGTCCTAGGCTAGATTTCGTGGCATTTTTATCAATACCTGCGACCGTCTGTAATATACAATTCAGTTAGTGACTTGACCACACTGCATGGGATTTTCTAACTGGAAACCATGTTTTATCCGGTCTGCACAATGTGCCATCTGCAAATCTGAAGCATTGCAGACGGCACCTTGTTGCACTCGAGATTTTCATCTCTACATTCCAACAAAGGTAATTTCGAACACGATACAGCGTATGATCGGATTTCTTAAGCAATTGAAAATTCACAGGTAGCAGTTCAAATATTCAACCTCGAGGAATGGTGTTAACAAAATTGGGATGCTCGGCAGTGCAAGAGAGAATACAGATCCCCCTTCCCCCACGCGTCCCCGACCAAGTAGACGTTAAGTAAGCTGTCTACATTGATACACGTGGACTACCAGCTAGATTAATCAGTGGTCCATCTACTGCAAATTTGCTTGAATGGCCAGGTTTCTCCCGCTGAAGCAAATACATGTATATGTTGCCCCACTCAATGGTGGTGTACCTCCAAATCACCGTTAGTATATTCGCCCGCGGAAACACATGGAAGTTAGGCGGTGCTTGTTTACTGTGGTAAGCAAACAATTTTCCTGGTAAAATAGACATCAGTCACTAATGCTTGGGGGGCAAGTCCTCTAGAATGGGCAACATGGGGCATAAACGATTGACTGACCTTAACGTTATCGCAATGTTGTGGTCACGATTAGGCATCGTGTAGAAGTATGTGACTTAAAACACCAATAAGTGTATTGCAGATGAAGGGTGGATTGATTACAATCGTAACACCTACAGAGGGATTTCCTCCGAGGAAAAAAGTACAAGACTTCGATAACTAGCCTCCAATTTGAACACGGAAGCCTGTTGCTTGAACAATTATCTCGGCTTTCACTTTTTCGAATCAGTTACTGTGCGCAGATTTCATTGTGAATGCTATTGCGGTTATCCGCGCAAGCTCTCAAGCCACCTGTCAAATGTTGTATAGTAGCCCAAGAACATTAGGTTTCACTAGGGAAAAAAATCGGAGAAAGCTGATTTTTTCAGGGAATGTCGAGTACATGTCACTGAACGATTAGACAAAAGTCCCCTAAAATCCCAGTTGAGCTTTTTTTTCTACAGCCTTTTTTCGAAAACGCGTTTGAAAAAAATAAAAAAAAATCGCACGAACTTTGTAACCTCGAATTGATCCAACTGTATTTTTTGTTTACGCGTATTTCGAGCTACATAATGTCTAATATACATTTACCTAGAGGAAAATGTGCATTCTGTGACAATTTCTGCGAAAAATTATTGAAAATTCACAAAAAAGTATCGGATTTACGCAAAAAATGACGATTTTCCTAACGGATTTGCCCAAAGGGTCGTAGTACAGAACGGGATGTTAGTTGGACAGACGATAAAAAATCCACCACCATTTGAAGACTTTTATCATTGCTTACAAAATAGACATTATGGAAGACCCCCTCTGCTTCTGGCCGAGTTCCCCTTTTGGCATAAAATTCGTCAGCATGAGAACTCAACTATTTTCGGGCTTGGGACCGAACAGACACGTCTGTGTCTGGCAGCATTAGATCAATAAATAATATTTACAGAATGTACAAAAATCAATAAATAATATTTACAGAATGTACAAATCAATCAACATGGATTAAGTTACATTGACTATTATCAACGCTATATACAGAAATGACATGACCTATATACATATTATTCATCGAACTCAGAAATTTCCGACAGGACAGTGTTTCTGTGGTTGTTACAAGAATCCGAACTGCAATTACACAAACCTGAGCAAGAGAGTCCTGCCTTCTTACACCCACACCTTTTTGTACAAGCACTCTTGCAACCACAACTGATCAGATTCAGTAGGTTATCGGGGGCACATGGCTTTGTGGCTGCAGTCGGTACAAGAAGTCCATTGTCTAGCGACCACCCCCAATCCGTCGGAGGAAGCGAAGTGCCCATCCATTGTTGATAACATCTGTAGACATGTTGTTGTGCAGCATCGCTGCTTGGTGGGAGTGAGGCTAGGTCGATGGGTTTATTCAGTTTAGATTTTGCTACATAACGCTTGTAAGTGACATATCTATATTGGTCGAGAGAGGAAACAGTTTTACTCCCGTATAAGATCAGGAGAAGTTGTTCCCCGGCAGCGGCTACTGCACTTGGTGTACTGTCATCCGCCAAAATTGTGTTGACATACTGTTGTGAGTCGCTAGTAACATCGGAGACAATTGTACTGAATACTTTCTTCTTACCAACTCGAAAGAGTGCAGAAGTAGTGTCACAACCACTTATAGAATGTGCTACAAGGAGGTTGCTTCTATGGTCACCCATTTTGGTTGCTATTTCACTAACTGAAACTAGTAAGTTTGGGGTAATGGAATACATCATGTGAATATTACATCTCGGTTGAACTCGAGAGGTAAGAATGACTAACAAGTCTTCATCTGTTCCCACAACGACAACATTGTTGTCACCTTGAGCGATGTCAAGTGCAGTTTCGGCTATCAGTACATCAGCATCAGCCTCGGCCTGCTTGGACTGAATATTGATAGCAGATAGCTCCTGCATTAGAAGATCGATCAGTTGGGTTTTGTTCTTGGCATTTGCAAGGAAATCGGATTGGGGTGTGGTGGCTGGTAACTCGGGTGAGATATTGATATCAATGGAATACCTGTCTTTAGATCTACGGGCTTGTTCCATGCCCTTTGTCGACATTGTACAAGCATAACCATCAAAAACAACCACGACGTTCGCCCCAAAATGTCTCACTAGATACTTGGAATATGATGTACATATGTCCTTATATGACGACTGTTTAGGCCATACAACTGCCCTCAATAAAAATCCACCATCTACAACAAACAGAGAATGTTCTGGGATTTTAGTTTGCTCGGAACCGTATGTTTTGAGGATCTTACCGAGCGTGCTTTTCTGTGTCTTCCTCATTCCAGCAGAATCAAACAATGCTGGTGGTTTCGGGGCGAGTTCATATTTGAGATACTCTTCCATCTCTGCTTGTGACTGAATAACACATGTGATGCGGTTGAACAGAATTGTGGGGTCAATCACTACCTTACTTCCACGGACTTTGAGGCTATTTGCCATCGATGCGAAAGACTTCAGTGTCAACACGTCGTAGTTTGATGCTGTTGAACGTTTTGCTTACAACATTCGATACGCAACATTCACCAATTTTGCGAACTTGGTCACAGTTCAGTTTCGTCGGCCACAAGCCCGGTCGCTATAGAGACTAATTGTAGTGGATCTCTATTCTGAAAGGGGGAATGTACTCTGAGCCAGTTCAATAATTTGGTGATATCATTGGCATCAGTCAATTGTGAACTTTGACGGAGATCCCGATGTTGTTCGCCATGACCAGTGTGAACATGAACAAAATTTCCGAGAGCATTACATATCGGAAGGCAAAGAGGTAGTCCATGTACCCATTTCGCAACAGTGCTATCGGTTATTCCCCTGCCATGTGTGAGACCACCAGGGAGCTTGAACATTCTCATTAAACACTGCTCTATGGTCTGATCAGAATATATCCCGTCCCAGAATTTATCTGAGCGCCTTATGGTAAAGTACACTTTCTCAGTGAACAACTTCAAATCATCCTGTTGCATTATTTCTGTTAGCTCATTCATCTGCTGCAAATAGAGATGAGAACTTTTTGCGTATGCAAAATGACCACCTGCGTGAAATACTGGAATCATATTGCGAACACAATATGTGTGGAGTTCCCAGTCGCCTGTGCGCTCTGCTCTCAAGAACAACTGGAGAAGACCTATTTGCTCATAGTATTGTACCCAAAGCTTTCCTGTGCGTCCTACGGACGCATTCTGGAGCAGTTCGTGTAATTTTGACAGTAGATGGTTGACACTTTCTTGATTGACAGCGTCAGCTGTTGTACAGTCACCTCTGGCAAGTCCACAGAATATTTCATTGACTTCTGTGCAGTCTGCTATCTAGTGTTCGGCTTTCTTCAAACACAAGTTTTGTAATGGCAATTTGTGTTAGCAAATGGGCACGAACTGCTCTTGAATATGCATGACCACTGATCAAATGATGGATTGACCCACCAGCATAAACAGTCCCCCAAAGTTCATCCAAGCCGCTACCAGCCATGATCGAACCAACTGCCCCTAAATATGACATAATCATATGGAAGCCGCCGAGTCTAACGAAAACTTTTGTCACATCAAGGGCGTGCACACATCACATGCCAATGCATCTTGAGTGTAGGCGAACACCACATTATGTGATTTAATCGAACATGGAAATTGAAACATTGATGCTATAATACGGTATCTGAATGAGAAAAGTCGATGCCGTTTGAATTTGAGTTTAGGGGGTATGGTTAATATTTCAGACGTTTCACCAGTTCATTATGGAATAAATGACTATTGTTATATATCATTATAAAGCCACTGCTTTTCTGCAATTTTTGATATATAATTTAACTCCCGAAGTAGTCGTAGATTTGATTTACTGGACGTTGTGTACCGTTGTGTGTATGAAAACAATAGTTTTTTTTTCGTAATTTTGTACATTTTCGTGAATATTTCACCATTGAGTGTGAGGATTGGTACAAAGTTGGCATTTTCTGTTGGGGATATGTATTCTCAATAAAATTCAGCACGATATTTATGATTTATATATTTATTTATTTATTTATTTATTTATTGGTGTTTAAGGTCACATACTTATGCACAATGGCTAATCGTGACCGTGACAGTTTTACGGGTGGAGGAAGCCGGAGTACCCGGAGAGAACCACCGAGCAACGACGAGCAGCTGTCAGCTCTCCAACATCGTAACTCTGAACTCTGCACCGCAGCACAGGCAGGGTTAGATTGGTTGAAGACATGCGCACCAGCGACGTGCAGTACGCCTCAGTACACAGCGTCATCGTGCCCCCATGTAGGCAATCGGGGTGAAGTGTCTTGCCCAAGGACACAACGTGGTTGCCGCAGGTGATATTTATGATTCTCACCCTACTAAGGCGAATAAGAATGAGAAATATGGAGCTGGGTCGAATTTTTTTTTAAATTTTTTTTTCATCAAAAAAACGCTATAACTAAAAAAGCTCAACTCGGATTCGCGGGGACTTTTCACACTTTATCCGCAATGTGTGTCCCGGAAACATATAAAAAAATTAGCTTTCTCCGATTTTTTTTCTTACTTTCTCATTTTTATGTCTAATGTGCCTGGACTATAGATTGCGACGCTGTTATGGCCTAGAACAAGTCTAGTCCATAGTCTACGGCCTTTGTAAAGAAATTATGTAAATTGAAAGTCGGCGATTTGTTGACTCCCGATCTGTCCAGCAAGAAATTAGTTCTGGTTATCTTGATTCCCCGCGGAAACCCCGGGAAGTGAAATAGTGCATGTTCACTGCGATAAACAGGCTGTTTTACTGGTAAAATAGGACCCAGTCACCAATGCTTGGTAAGTGTAAACACTTTCTAAAATGGTCAACATAGTCTATTAATGCTCATCTCTGGTCTTGTGTTGATAACTCATGCTGTGGTCATGATTCGCCATTGTGCAAAAATGAGACCTTAAACACCAGTAAATAAATATAAATGATAATAATCTCCCTTGATATGCTACGCAATACAATGTAATAGAATTGTACGTCGGGAGGGAGGGGGCGCCTGTCTTGGGCAGGTCCCCTAAGCATCAGATGACAAGTGTCTAGGTAGACAGGCAGCTAAAAATCACGTGTAAAAACAATGCCAGGGTAAATTCGGCGGATTTAGTTTTCGCGGAAAGAATACCCATGATACACTTTTTTTCAAGCAATAAATGGCAGTTGTGGCTGTATGAGCACCCAAAGGTTAAAACTCGAGTAACATGTTTTAAGCTGTTCTATAAAGATGTTTCAGAACACGTTTTTAATGAAATGAATTGGCTAATAGTACCGACAATAAAATTGGTTACAAAACTTAAAATCGACAATCTGTTAAAACATTTTTAATTTATTTGATCCACAAACAGCCGGCAGATTGTAGATGTCGACACAGTTACGTGCTTCTGTTCCGTGTTCCTGGAAAATTATAATGCGTCCCAGTCTTGAAAGGTTAGTACTTTCACGTTGCATTAAATAGATAGTTTGGGTACATCTACAGATCAAGAATTCTTTCATTTTCTAAGCAAGGCATTTAACTCTTAATCCGCCGAGTATTTTCAAGATCTGTTTTCATCAAATCTAGTCATGGCTGCTTTGATTATGTATTGTACATTTGAGTGTAACAAGGCGCCACCTTGAATGCTAAAGTGTTGCAGATGATCACTCACATCTGTTATCAAAAGCTTAGTTGACAGCCATAAAGTCTTTCTCGCCATTGTCGTCAGACAGCGATTTTATTGAAAGCAACGCACAGAAATAATAAACCAGTCTTTGAGACCTACCAGAAGTATATTTTTGCTGCCAAATGCTGTGTGTTTGGTGCCAAATTAACTGGTAGAGTACTGGAAGCCCATTTTTGGGCTTTATTCTGATGTGTCGTTACCACAACTTAAAGGCAACATTCTTCTTGGATGTTAATCATATCACCTTTGAAGTGAAATTATTCAGTCTGTTAGGATTTGCCCTGTTACAATTTATGGAAGTGCCTATTGGCACTCTCCCATAAATTGTAACAAGGCAAAGATGTGTTCAAATTTAGATTACCAAAACAAAACTAATTCAGCACTCTTCCAGTTAAGTAGTTTACTGGGAAACTATTTGGTATACTATAGACCTTATGACCGAGTACAGTGATTTTCAAGAGATCATTCAAGTGTTTCACATCAGAGTTTCTCCAGAGATGGTACTGGAATGTGCTTGGAATATCATTCGGTTTGCTTTACTAGTTTTCATTTCCATTTGTTGTGTACAGTTCTTGTGGCAATTGTTGGAACTTGTCGCTTGTTCTATTTGGAAGCGGATAGCATTTAACCGCTACCCCCAGGGATCGAAACGAGATGGGCAGTATGTATGAAAAACTGCCACGTTTCTGGTTTCTAAGGGTGGATTGGTTGAAAATCATCAATTATTTCCGCTGAATCTACAAGAAGTTATGAATATCACTTGTATTTTGAGATTTGTTTTGTAAGATGACTGGTGGTAAAGATAAGCTGCTGAGTTATGCGGATATTTTTGTGTATGCAGTACGAATTTAGGGCTTCCTGACCGTGTGATACATTACCTCCATAATTTGACAGTAAACATTCATCTGTTGAAAAGTTAACTCATTGAATCCCATTTCGAAGCTGGTAAACTTTGTACTGAAAAAGTTAATACGGCTGGTGAAAGATTGATTCGCTGAAAGGTTTTAACGAGCTGAGTTCCACACATCAAAAACATATAGGCAAAATTTGAAGATATTTGGATACAGAAATGTGACCGCAACGTTTTCTATGACGTTGACGGGATAGGTGATTGCCTCATTCAAGTTTCAGCTTTGTTTCCCCAAAATGCCGTTGTGAAATTAGTTTTTGGATATGTACTTTCTGCATCCTTTGGGCAGTACTCCTGGGTTACTAGTTGATTAATTTCCGAACTTCCGGTGACTGAAGTATAGAAGTCTTCTTGCGCGTGTAATGGTGCTCGTGTCGAAGTTATGACCCGCCCCCAGGAGTTTAGAAACGTTTTAGAATAGCTCATTATAGAGAAAGGTGCAATAGAAACTAATTGCATGCAGATATATGAATAAGCTGTTCCATTCAGGCGTTTTCTTATACCCGCTTCTAAAAGGAAGTCATTTGTTATTGTTCGGAAGAAAAATATTTGTTTTCATTCTCCTTTTCTAACACTTTACAAGAGCGGTATTCTCGAGAACGCTCTTACAGCATTCGTTAAAACTTGGCAAGGTCGTAGACGGCAAAACTGTCTTGACAAGAAGCTTTTGACTTTGGGAGTTAACTTTCTTCTTCCAGAAACGCCCGAATTTTTATTGTCCAATATCTCTTCGTCCGAATGGGCTAATGATCTGAGATTTTCTCAAATTTGTCATTAGTTTTTCCATAACTCGTAACAAACGCTTACCAAAATTATTTTTTCTGCCACAATTTTCCAAAACATCGAAAATAGGCCTAAAAAACTAACATTTTGGCCTACAATCTTTGGACTGTGAATTCGTAGAATACCAGTAATGGACAGAATAGTAAGAATGTAATATATCAGTATCATCAATGCAAAAAAAATTCCGATTTTATCCATTGTCGAAAATGTCCGCCAAACGAGGAAAAAAAAACTACCAAATTTTCTTTGACAAATATCTCATGGTCCGAATGAACTGATGACCTGAAATTTTCAGATTTGTCATAGTTTTCCATAACCAACTGGTAACAAAAGTATACCCAAATTATTTTTTTTTGCCAAAAGTTTCCAAAACACAGAAAAATAGGCCTGAAAATCGAAATTTTGTCCTACAATCTCGGCATTGTGAATTTGCAGAACACTAGTAATGGACTGAATAGTAAGAATGTAATGTATCAATATCATAAAGGAAAGAGACATTTCGATTTTAATCACACTGTGTCCAAAATGGCCGCCAAGCAAGATCATTTTTAAAACCAAGATCTCATAACTGACAAATGATGGGTGAACATTACATCACGCAGTACTTCGTGATCCTAGTGGAATGACATATATCCAAAGATGCTGGGCGAGTAAATGTCGTTCCCTAACTCCACACAAGCAGGTTTGAAGACTGGCAGGGGCGCGGCGGCGTTGCGGGTACCCGTTAGCTCCCCGAAATTAAGCAACGTCGAGCCCGGTTAATCCTCGGACGGGTGACCGTCTTGGCGATCGATTTGGACTTCTGTGTTGTGTCCTTGGGCAAGGCACTTAATCCAGAGTGTCAATATGGGGCCAGGATGACGTCGTGTACTAAGGCGTACTGCACGTAGATGGAGCGCATGTCTTCAACCAATATGACCATGCCTGTGCTGCAGTGCGGCGTTAAGGTGCTGGGGAGCTGGCAGCTGCTCGTCTGTTATCCAAGTACTTGTAAGTGTGAATAAAATTGGAAAGTGGGGGCAAATAAAAGTAGGTCTATTTTGTTGAGTGTGAAACTGGACAGAAGTACAGGAAGCAGTAATTTTGAAAGCAAAAATCACATAGCGACCTATACTTTTTTGTGTATTTTTTTCATGAGGTGATAAACTTAGTGGATATGGGGGTTTTCCTAAAATGTGTTGGATGAGGTGGAGAGAGAGGAAAAGGTTTGTACTGTAGCCACAAAGCAGTTTTTCACAAATTTGCATGGAATACTAAAATCCTTAATTCCTGATTCTGAACTCCCCCAAACATACTTGCAAAAATAGAGGTGTTTTGGCACCACATGTTCTTAAAATTCAGGGAAAGGAGTGGTCTGGGGCAGGGTGGGAGGGAGGGACTCTATATTGTGGAGGGGTGCTAAGACCTCATCTGGCTATGGATATATGCAGGGCTATTGGCCAGATGGAAGTGTCCGCGGGGAGAAGGTGCACCGAATGTCATATTTGGTGCATCATCGGTTGATAAAACATGAATTACCACAATACGGGGGTGCTGGGGTATGGAGTGCAGTCGTCTCGGTGCAGTCAAAACCTGTATTAACCCTCAGCGTCCTTTTTTCGAAACTCATGAGCACAATCAGGAGAGGATTCACTGCTTTATGCAAGGAAGTTGTTCGGGTTTGCACATACCACCCTTACAATGCCTATATTCTCATCTGCTGAGGACGATATCATCTTCGAACTTTAAATCTTTTACTTTTTGATTCTTCACAGTAAGGGTGGTCCTTAATTTTGAAGTTTAAACGAGGGGTCAAAATCATGTCTTTATATAATAAAAGTTTGCTAAGCACCACATATTTGACACATCATTGTGAAATTTGCTTGTGACATTTGCGACATTTTGATATTTTTTGGTGGATATGATTGAGGAAATGTATTGAAATGGTCCCCAGTGTTTACATTGCAGACGTTTCGTAACAGTCATGGGAAGCATGTACCCCTTGATTTTCAAGTTTTTGTGTACTGTGTACTTTCTACATGTACATGACATGTGTAGGGTATTCAGTCTTTATTTTAACACAAACCGATGTGATTTAATGACTGAATATAGCAAATTGAATATGGTAAATGCAAATGCAAGAAGACATTTGTCTGAAACAGAAATGTGGCGGGCTGTAGGAATAGTGGAGCAAGGGGCTACCCGTCGTCGGATTGGTGAAGCCCTTGATGTGCACCATACGGTGATCACCAGATCCTGGGCAAGATTTCAGCAGTAAGACGGCATGGTGGCAGAGACATGGCAACATCTGCAGCTGAAGACCGGTGTTCAATCATTCTGGCACGTAGGAACCGCTTTGCCACAGCAACCAAGCTTGGCAGTGACCTTCAGAATGCATCCGGAGTAAATGATTCAACGAAGACTATCTGGGTAAGGTTGCACGAAGGTGGTCTCCGAATGAGAAAACCATGTATTCGCATTCCGCTGTCCCAGAAGCACCGCCAGGCACGATATGAATAGGCCATAGACAACAGATAGGCGTTGTAAGATATGGAGAAGACCAGGCGAGCGATTCCATGCAGCCAACATTCCTGATCATGACCGCTATGGTGGAGGATCAATCATGGTCTGGAGCGGCATCAGCTGGGATGGACGCACAGAGCTGTGTCCTTGACCGTGTTACATTGACTGCACAACGGTATATTGAGATCCTGGATGGCCACGTCAGACTGTATGCAGGTGTAGCGGGTGATAGATTCATTCTGATGGACGACAATGCACGTTTTCGTGTTGCCCATTCTGTCGGAGAGTACCGACAGAGGGAGGGGATTGAGCCTATGGACTGGCCAGCAAGATCCCGTGACCTCAGTCCAATCGAACATTATATGGAATGACTTGCAGCTTGCAATTTCAACCCGTCCATTCCAGCCAAGAAGTGTCCAGGAGCTTGGAGCCATGCTGGGCCAAGAACTGAACATCCCACAAAGGACCACCTGGGACGTGTTTGGGAGCACGAGAAGGCGTTGTCAAGCTGTAATTAACAGTAATGGGTCTCGTACTGATATTGAAGCCATACCAGTTTCTAGCACTCAACCAGTTGAAGAAAACTCCTAATTTTTTGTTTTGTAATGATTTAAGTACAGAAATTAAGATTTTATTTGTGTTTTACATTATTTGTTTTGTCATGGAAAATGTATATTTTTGGTAAAAGAGGAAATTTTTCAACATGGCAAAAGTTGACCGAGTGAAATAGTATGGCTAAAATATCGTGTATGACACTCATTACTGTTAATTACAGCTCGACAACGCCTCATGTTCCCAGTTAGGTTCCCGGTGGTCCTTTGAGGGATGTTGTTCCATTCTTGGACCAGCATGGCCCCAAGCTCCTGGACACTAATTGGCTGGACTGGACGGGATGAGATTGCAAGCGGCAACTCATTTCAGACATGTTCGATTGGATTAAGGTCAGGGAATCTTGCTGGCCAGTCCACAGGCTCAATCCCCACCCTGTCGGTACTACCAGACAGCATGGGCAACACGAGGACGGGCAATATCATCCATCAGAATAAATCTTTAACCCACTGCACCAGCATACAATCAGACGTGGACAACCAGGATCTCAGCAATACACCGCTGTGCAGTCAATGTACCACGTTCAAGGACACAGCTCTGTACTTCCATCCCTGTTGATGCCGCCCCAGACCATGATTGACCTTCCCACACAGCGGTCATGCTTAGCAATGTTGGCTCTCCTGGCCTTCTCCATACCTTAGAACGCCTGTCTGTAGCAGTACCTTGATGCATCTGAAAAAAGGACAGGTGGTCAATCTTCTCTGATCCATCCAACGTGGTCCATGGCCCCTTCATATCGTGTCTGACGGTGCCTCTGGGACAACGGAATGCAAATACATGGTTTTCTCAATGAGAGATCACCTTCATGCAACCTTGCCCGGATAGTCTGCGTCGAAACATTTACCCCGAAGGCATTCTGAAGGTCACCGCGAAGCAGCGTTGCTGTGACAAAGCGGTTCCTGCGGGGCTGAATAATGAAAAACCGGTCTTCACCTGCAGATGTTGCACTGTCTCTGCCATCACCATGCCGTTTTACTGGTATGCCATACTGCTTAAATCTTGCCCTGCTCTGGTGATCAGCGTATGGTGCACACCAAGGGCTTCACCAACCTGACGATGGGTAACCTCTTGTTCCACCATCACTACAGCCCTCATATTTCTGCTTCAGACAAATGTCTTCTTGCATTTGTCATATTCAATCATTAAATCACAAGGGTATATGTTAAAATGAAGACTGAATACCCTACACATGTCATGTATATGTAACCAGAACACGAAAACATCATGAAAATCAAGGGGTACATGCTTTACATGACTCACGAAAGGTCTACCTGTCAGAGCTAATGCAAACACTGGGGACCATTTCAATACATTCGTCAATCATATCCACCAAAAAATATCGCAAATATGTCACAAGCAAATTTCACAATGTGTCAAATATTTGGTGCTTAGCAAACATTGAGTAGTTTTTTATAGTAGTATTTTGTAGACAAAGTGTGAAAAGGTAAATAAAAACTGCGGAAAAAGTATTGGGTCCACATGGGTGGGAGTGTAATAAGTTATCGTGGTTTAAGGTCCCTTTCGTGTTTTTCAGCTACCTCATGACCGCAACATAGGGATGAAGTAGATGTCGCCCAACGTTCAGATCTATGCTGCCCACTTCGGAGTACTGCAGCCCAAGCGTTGGTCCCAGGTACCTATACAGATGTTTGGGTCAGTTGTTGATATTCCAATCGGCACGTGCTTTATCTTGAAAAAATATTAATATAATTAGTGGAACTAAACGACTATCATAAAACAGATTTGTTGTCTTATTTATTGGTGTTAAAGGGGAAGTCCAACCTAACTTTGGTCACATTTCATGTAATTGTCTTCCAAGTCTAAAAAAGGCCTAAAATGAATAACCCCAATAAATGGTATACCAGAATGTTTTGAATGAAACATAGAACATGTGGAAACTGACATTTGCCATGGAACTGCTGCCATGTGGTAGATAGCACCACTTGAAAGTCTGCTATGGCATAAGTAACCGACCAGATTTTAAATTATAAAATACCATAAATTTGTTGAATAGTTAAATTCTGCAATCCTTTTAGTAGACTCGGAGAAATCTTATCATTCTTGCAAGGAACAGGCCACGAGACAAACTGTAATTTAGGATGCCTACATTTCAAAAGGGCTGCCATTTTTCTTGTGTTTGTTCACCTTTATGAAGTTCACCAAGCGTCAAATCCACACAGTTCAGAAGAATAAATATGGAGTCATGAGAGAGTGCATCACTGAAAAATGAAAGTCCAACGTGGCTTTTATGAGTCTGCTGTGACCATACCTCCCCCAACCCCCCCCCCCCCCCCCCCCCCGTGCCATTTTGCATGAGATCTGTATTAAATTGGTAAAATACGATGAGAGTGATACACCAAAAAAGGGGTGAACTGCCAAACTTCCACATTTAGTGTTATGTCTCTATTTATGGGGTTGCATGAGCCGTGACAGAGGCCAAGAGTGTCATTTGAATGTTCAAGTGTGGCCAAAACAACAAACAATGACCTGTCCTGCCTGCTGAATACTTTCACCAATCAGCTACACTTAGACATCGTGGCTTCCAATTCATTTATGTACAAGATTTGGTATGCTTCTTTTGTTTTGAAACTATCGGCCTTCCGTAGTTGCTGTTTGAGGAGGCTTGACTGTTGTTTTTTTCCTTGAGATTTAAAAACATTAATAACTGATCTGCTTACCAATATTAATTTCATGGGCAGAGGGTTACAGGCCTGAACAATATCGGAATTATGTTGTTTATTAATTTCATTTATCTAAACACTTATGACACGTTGGTCTCATTTCGATAATTCGTGTGAATTCTTGTCCGCCAAGCGGAATTTCTGTTTCTGTCCAGTGTCAACAGGTAGATTTCCGCAACCTTTTGGTGCTAACAGCGCTCAAAATTGACATTGATTCGTCTTATCCACAATGCGGTTGGGTGAGGGAGATATTTACATTTACAATGGTATGACATTTCTCTTGGTCCTTTTTCGTAGCAGTCTTCATCAAACCTTTACGTCACTAACAGAGTTCGGCGACAGTAAAATTATTTTTTCCGTAAATATTCGATTGTGGCGACGGTGATGTGTGTTGATGTGAATATATTTGTTTTCAAAATATAATTTTCCACTTTTATGTTGATCATCGTCACCAACCAAATAATAGTCCGAATTGGTGGCGTATTAATCCCCTGCTGACACTTGCGACACATTGTACAGTTTTAGAACTCAACAGCACAACTATGGACTGTATCTCGCATTTATCACATTGTCAGTTGAATATTTTCATATGAATGTTTCGTGAGTTGTACATTACATCGCCTGCCAGATTCAAAAACAGCAATGAAATGTTTGAAATTAGGGAGTTTGCGATTTCAAACGTGTACGGGTACGGGTACGTGTAGCAGATAATTTGTGAAGTACGTCACACTTCTTGCACACGCTTACACGTTTGCTACACGTAAAACTGTCAGGTTGAAATTTGAAAATTCCAGTGATTTAAAAAGACAAAATGTGTTTCAGTTGAATGCACAAATTCGTGTCAGCTACAATCCCGTGGTTCCTAGAAGCTTTCTAATTGCAACAATCGAAATAATGAGCGTGTTTGTGAAACAAATTAGTTTAATTTTGTTGTGACAAGGACATGTCAACACTGGCATTAATCACGAAATAATTCGTTTTGGTCAGGAAAAGTCATTACGTGTACGTGTACGGGTAGACGAAAATCTTGTCGACAACGTCATAAAGTTCGCTTACTTCCACACGTACACGTTTTTATCCAACGTGTAGAAGTAGGTTTACAAGTTTCGACGAACGGGTAGATGTGGATTTGTTAAAATAATAATGGTTTCAATTTCTCTCCACATATATAATATAACAGGTTATTCTCGTTGTAATCCTTGTGTTCTGGAAGATTTCTTCGCGGATATCAAGGGGAAATTGTTGTTGTGTTTGTTGTGGATTGAATATTTAAGATCTAAAACGCAGCTGTTTTCTCGAACAGTCTTGAAGAATATATTTTCCCTTTCTTCCAACGATGAATTATCACACGAGGATGTTTCTGTTACGTTGCCACTACGCCTATGAACGATCACTATTATATATTTGATTATTTTATTCTTAATTTATTTATTTTCGTGTACGGTGTGAATGTGTGTGTGTGTGTGTGTGTGTGGTGTGTGTGTGTCGTGTGAGGGTGTGTGTGTGTGGGGGGGGAGAATTGATTTAGTAGTGGGTAAGTTCGATTGAATCAGATGGCTTACTACGATGGTTGTGAGCTAGGAACAATATGAGGAGGGGGGCACGTAAGTTGATTACTGAGCCGGAGGCAGATCCCAAAGTGCACAACACTGAGATGAGGAGTATGGGAAGGGTGCCCCTCACAATGTGGATAATCAGGAGGTTCTCCCCAGGGACATTCAAGTCCCCCATTGATAACAATCGAACTACTGAATTATTTTTGAAAATTATTTTATATACCCTGTTTGTTTCAAAATTATTTATACCCTATTTGTTTTTGTGTTTTTAAATGCGCGCTTCATTTTAAATGGGAGCGGGTCATGACGTGGGTGTGTGTGTGTATGGGGGGGGGGGGGCTCTCCCAGGCCTGGCTACGTCACTGAGTAATGACTTTCCGATGGAAGGTGTTTGTAGCAGAGACCTGCTGAAAGGTAGAGAGCAAGACATAAGCATAAGGAGAGCAAAACAAAAACAAAACAAAAACAAAATAGTTTTCACGTGCCAAAGAGGCGAAAGTACGACGTGGGATTTTAAAACCATTGCGAACCGAATGGCTATCATTGGATTTATAGTGTCAGACAGAACCAAGGAGGCCGGATGGCAACCAAGATCCAGCTCGTGAAAAGAGATTGCACATTGCATCGAATGCGTTTACCGGAGGGCCAGCCCCCACCAGCCACGTTATTCTAGGATGTGAGATTTATGCAGCCTGGCTCACCAAGCTACCATAAGGTTTCCAATCGACCAGTGGTTCATTTGCTAGGTGCCGAGGCACACACAGGTGTGATGCATTTATTGGGATGAAGTCATGGCATCTAATCAATGCCGCAAAACAATCTTCGTTAAAGAGAGAAGAAAAACGCAAACAGAACGCTGCTTTGGGAGCAGTGCCAGCATGATTTCCATAGCGGTTACAAAATGGAAAGAACGCCACCAAAACAGACCAATATGGCGGTTTGTAAAAGCTGGAATCATCCATTAGCTTACAGAATGAAAGGTTGGCAATTCGGTCTCCCTTTGGGAGAACCGATGACCAAATACAGCAACCAAAAAACAATCACACGCCCACCTTATGACCCCTCACATACACCACATGCCCTTGTCGTGGGCTGGTTGTGGACATATTTATTTCCTTATTAAGAGAGTCAAACACTTGTCCTAGCCAGACAAGTTTCAATCATTGGCTTGCGTTCAGTCATTCTCTGTGGCTGTTGGCAAGTGGCGTGTTAGCTCACTTGACTGAAAATCAGGGTGAGCTATTCTTATCACTTTTAATGCCCGTCGCGCGTCCGTCGTCCGTCGTGAAGGTGATGTTTGGGAACACTTTAATGGAATTTCACTTGAGTAGCGGTTATATAGGGGCATTTTTTTAAATAATATTTTTGCTCGTATTGAGTAGGGGGAGGGGGTGGTGGTGTGGGGCCAAAATGCGCCAATTGGTAAAACATCTCTTGAACCAGCGGTAGCAGAGACCGTTATGTTGCTTCCCTTTGGGGTGTAGAACCCAATTTGTTTAAGAGAAGTTCGAGGGGCAATATTCACCATCGTTATGAGAGGGGCAAGAATTTTTGCCCCGCCAAAAATTTATATTTTCTGACCGAGCGGCCGATTTGAACCAAATTTATTATGACGTAAGTATATTGATGGGTCATAATTATTTATGCCCCCAACAATTTCCTGTAGCCCCGTGGGAACCGCGGCAGCTAAAAATAGAAATATTTTTTGTTAAACGCCCATATCTCCAAAACCACAATGCACTGAGATTTCTTATTTGGTGTGAAGCTTCCTTGGAACCAACCAACAGAAAGGAATAGTAAAAAAATGTCATTAGTTTTATCGTAGAATACAGCTTCTGGACTTTAAAAAAAATGCTAAGTCCGCATTTTTTTAACACTGTGGATAATGGAAAAAAACATTTAAAAATCTGTTTTTTTTCTAAACCACTGCCTCAAATGATTCATATTTGATATATGGCATCACTGTAAGTAGGATTTTCAGGTCTATTTAAATTGATCCCTTTGGGGCACATTTAGTGGGAACAAATGTGGCCCATGCATGGGCCTCAAAATACAAAATAAAAAAAAAAATCAAACGCAACTTTTGATAAATCTGTACGTATCAGGTCATTGGTTATTTGGTATGGAGCATATTTGGAGCGGGTAGCATCCAACCGGCAAAAACCCGGGTATTACATGGGTTGCCACATGGTGTTATGAAATATTTGGATATACAAGTCTGCGCAGCATGATGCACAACCCTTCTGTGTCGGATACAACGGTGCCATTCTCACAAACGACTGATTGGGGTAATTGGAATGTGGTGTTAACTTGGCTAAACCGTCCTTGTCGAACCTAAACATTTTGACGGCATTCATCATTTGTAAATCGTGTCAAGTCAAAGCTTGGGATATGAAACCTAATGTTAGAAGCTGAACGTTCATCAGTTGTGGATAACAACACTAATTCTACTTCGTCTTCAATCGCACCGAACATCAGCAGATCTGAGGAAGCCATTGTTGGTCAACAACATAATGACCCTGAACTCACAGAGTTACTGACCCGTACACGTACTCGTACACGTTAATTAAAAAGTCGTTTCGCAACTCAATTTTTCTCAAATCCCAACCTGTACGGGTACGTGTAGCTACACGTACCCGTACCCGTACCCGTTTGAAATCGCAAACTCCCTAATTTCAGATCGTGGGAAATGAAATCATTTCACAACTTCACCCAAAATCCCACGTGCGTACAAAAATGAAGCGTTTGTGGTCATCCATTTTCACCTGAGCATTATCACCACGTTGATGAGGAAATGATAAATATGCTTTTTCCGAGTATGGAGTCTTATTTACAACTCAGTCATTCGAATTACCGATCTATTCCATATTAATCCTGTCAGTTACTTATGCGGCTGGCAATTTCTTTATCAAAAGCAAAAAAAAAAAATGTTTAAATTTTCGAAAGAAGATAGATTTGGGTTTTGTTTACTTGTCATTATTGGGGTGTATAATATTGTTATTCACCGCTTTAATTCGTATTTAGGGCGTTGTGAAAATTGACAAAAAAATGCCCAAAGTTACGTTGGACGACCCCCTTGATGTCAGATATTTCTGCACAATGGCTTATGACCACAGCAGTTTTATGGGTGGAGGAAGCTTGAGTACTCGCAGAGCAACGGCCAGCTCCAAAATCATACTAACTCCACAAAAGTAGGGATAGCATTGGTTGCACTATTGACATGCAGCACGCGCCACCACGTGTGCAATGGGGATGAAGTGTCTTGTCCAAGTACAGAACGCAGGTGGGAACCGAACCGAGGACTCGTCTTGCATCCTGCAACACAACCTATTGAGACACGCGCCTTCTTGTGTCTTTATAACATATAGAACACAAGAATCTTTTTTAAAAAAAATCAATGATTGGATCAAATCGAACCCTTTGGATTCGCTTTACCGACCAAAAATATTTCATTTGACCGAATCAGCTACTTAATGTTCTTACTGTTTCCAAGCCAAAAGAGCGTCAGGTTCGTTTCGGAATTTGACTGATGGCTTGGAATTGTATCTGTATGGCTACTGTAGGTGAGAGCCTAGTATTTATAGCAGATTAAGGTCACACACTTCCGCACAATGGCCAATCGTGACAGCAACATGGAGATAGTCAAGTTTAGCCAATCATTTGTATGCATGTTGCCCATTTTAAAGAACTTCCACCCCAAGCATTGGTGACTGGGTCCTGTTTTACCAGAAAAAGTGAGCTCGTTTACCGCAGTAAACGAGCACTGATTTCCCCGTAGTTTCTATGGGGAGGGAGCATGTACTTATTACACTAATAACACTTTGGTCGGCCGCCATTCTTGTTTACCCCTGTACTCCTAACTGCCTTCCTATTCCACCCTTCTCTCCTCCCAACAGTGAGACGAACTGCTTGATATCCCTTGCCTCATTCTTCCCACTCTCTCCGATTAGCATATTAACTCTCTGAGTCTCGCTAACCACGTGTCCTTCATTCTTCCATCCCAGTTAATATTATTAAAGTGTACCAGGGTCTCCACCACGCCTACATTACACATCTGGCACTCCTTTTCACCGCTGTTCCCCCAGCTCCAGAGACTTCCGCTTGAACAACAGGGACCCCCCCCCCCCAAAAGGTGCCATCAAGGTACTCTTCAGGACCAAGCTTCTTTCTAACGTAGGCCACCCATAGACCTCTTTGATTTCATAACAATCCCCAGCATTTTCGCTAGCCCCTTTTCTCTTTCTAACACTAGCAATACAATGTCCGCAAACAATAGCTCTGAGATCTTCAAGTCTCCAGCTGCTATCCCCTCATCGCTATGCAGGAGTTCATCTCCTAAACCAAAAAGAATTGGTGAAAGGATACACCCCTGTTTTAGGCCTATTTCCACAAGCACACGTTTTATTGTGTTATCCAGGCTACATTCACTCTGTACATCTTTATATAATGCTTTCAGAATTCCAACAAACTCGCCTCCCAATCCCAGAGCTTTCGCCACATACCCTCCCTCCTTACTCTATCGCATGTTTTTTTTAACATCCAGAAATGCCATAAACATCTTTTTCTTTGCTTCCGCGGATTCTATTATTTGGGATATCGTGAAAGGTGTTCAGTGACTGCTTCCCTTCCTGAAGCTATTTTGAATCTCGCCCCCAAAAACCATTGTTGCTACTAACAGATCCCTCGATAATTATCCAAAACATCTTCCCAACCCCCTTTTTGTGAATAAATGTCACTGATTTCTCTCCACTCTTGAGACCACTTGGTTTTTATATTGCTAAATTGAATGGAGCAGTTAGGCTTTCAGAGTTCCTCTCGCCCTCTTTTTGAGAAACTCGTTAGGAATTTCGCTAGCACTGAAAATCAAAATAACCCGAGTCATTTGCACTATAAATTGTATAGCACCATCTCAGTTTCTGAAAAAGTTTATCAAAACATCGTTTACATTACAAAACCTAAATGCCTTACGCATGTAAGGTGTAGGGCGTGTCATTTGGATACGTTAAGGGTCAAAAGAATCTAGTGATGTACTTAATTACGCCCTTTGTATTGATTTTGGGTGGTATGACTGCTTGACAAAGTTAACCTTCCATCGTTTTGTTGCGATTGTTTAGTGTTATTAGAAAACTTGTGCACCTGCAAGTTGGTCTTTCTTGGAAGAAAACGCCGAGAGAGAGAATATCGTCACTGCATCTGGAAGCAATTGAACCTTTATTTGGAATGTATCATGAGATAATATTGTTTTAAACTCCAGTATGTTAGTTTGGTGGACGTTTGCCCATAACGAGCTCAAGATTCATTAATGGAACAATTCAAAACCAGAGCTCGTTCCAATATTTACCTATGATTTGAGAAAAATAGATTTGTACGGAGAAATTTATTTTCTTGTGACACCTCAATGAGCTGGACAACACGGGAGACAGGACATTTATTGGGGTTTAACTACAAGTCGACAGCCAAAGTCACCTAGAGTCGGGCAGTTTTACGGGTGGGGGAAGCCGGAGTTCCCGTAGAGAACCACTGAGCAACTGCCTGACTCCCCAACGTACTAAATCAACACAAGCAATGGTTGAAAACAAGTGCACCATCGACGAGCATTATGCCTTAGTACACAGCGCCACCGTGCCCTCATGTAGGCAATCGGGATGAAGTGCCTTGCTCAAGGACAACAAAGTTGTCCCTGGAGGGGATCGAACCGTGGAGCTTTCGGTTTGAATTCCTATCTCGTAACCACAGCCATCGCACTCCTCTTAATTCGGTTGCTTTCTCACGTCATGCTTGATTGGGAAACCCAAGAGATTTTGGCATAAAAGGGAGACGGCACTTGCAAACAAAATTCTTTAACTATTTAAATTTCTTTCGCATCAAAAGCATAGCTTATGGCACTTCATTGTAATGAGCTCAAGCTAATTCCAATGAGGGGGGTCATAAGTTGTTTTTGAGAAAAAAAATGAAAAACATAACTGATAATTTTTTGTGAATAGCGCTGGCCGGATTTGACCGTAACGTTGGGTAAAAGGTAAATTCAGTTGCAGCAATAAAACTCGTCTCCCCACGAGTTTTCAGAAACCACAAAAAGACATCCAATGCTTATTTTTACCAAACTTTATTCTTTTGATGAGTGCAGCGAGAAGAAACTGATAATTGTCCTAGCCAGCCATTCTTATTTCCAAATTACAATTATTTGGGTAGAGTACTGAAAGAAATCCTTACACTTTAGATCGGGCGGATTTCCAGTGGGCAAGAGAAGTTCTTATCATAATTGGGCATCTCCTAATCGTTGCTTCTCTTAAAATAATTTAAACTGTTCCCATTAAAACGTCTGAGAGGTTCGCACATTCAAGCGAAAATAAAATTGACATTTTCAAGGAGTCTCCCGAAATAACGTTTAGGAGATTCGTGTAAAAATACCATTAAGAATATATTACAAACCCCACTAATGATTACTAAACCACGTGACATATCACAAAGTATCTTAACCCTTTGAAACGAAAAGGCCATTTTATTGTTTCCATGATCATGATTAGACCTTAAATTGGAGTTGCTACCTGACTTTGTGATTGACCAAGATTTTCAACGAGTCCCAAGATTGATCTTCCAGGTAACGAATATAGGACTGGCATGGAATATATGCTAGCAATTAAATGTTGAGTCGCCTTTATCGTATTCTACTGATAAACATCTGGACGTTCCAAGTTTCATCTTGGATTATTATTACACAGGGCTTGACATCCGAATCAATTCAAATGATTCTCGCAAGAAAATCGAGAATGAACTGATTTTGCAATAATGTTCATTTGAGTTGGCATAGATTCGTTAGGAGTCCCCCGTTTTAGGCATGGTGCATTCTACTTTTGCTCCCTCGTCAGGTTACTTTATTACTTTGCCGATGTGTCTAGTAGTTTTGGCCGCCTGTACAGAAACTAACGCCAAGGCACTGTAATTTCTATCAGCAAAACACCAAGAAAAAGCCTGCATGTTGGAACAAGTGTTTCACATGTAGGTATATAAAAGAAAGTCGACAGAATGGGAACGAGGCCCACAAGCTCTAAGCTACAGTATGTATATATACTATTTATACCATGATTACCTATTTCTTCTATACTTGAAAAGCTCATGACATAAATTTTAGCTTTACACACTAACTGTGGTGAACACGACAGCAATGGGATTTCAATAGTTAAAAATTACACCTACAGTGGAACTACATCCAAGATGACCTTTGGTGGCGTCGACCTGAATGTGAGTTTGTCTAAATTTAACGCATGTCGCCTCGCGAAGAGTGAAATGAAAGTGGCAATTGGGACTTAGTGCCTAACGACAGACCCCTGTGGTCGTCTGCTAGCTGTGGCCGTCCTTTCTCCACTTCCCCCACCTTGTCTCCCGGGCGGGCGAGCCTCTGTGCCTTTGTGGCCAGTCTGGCTTCTCTTTCAGGCGGTTTGGTGGAGCTCTCCCTTAACTTACTCGACCTGAACTATGGCCTACCAATTCAGAAAATACCGGGTAAAGGACGGATGTAATGGGTTTCATGTCGCAATAAACATGTGCTACACAACACGCCCACGAGAAAAGTATGACAAATCTGAACATTTCAGGTCATTAGCCCATTCGGACCAGGATATTGGTCAATGAAACAGCGTTGTTTTCCACGTTTGGTGGCCATTGTGGATAAAATAGTAATTTATTTTGCATTTATGATAATGATACATTATTTTCTTACCATTCAATCTATTACAGATGCTCTGCAAATTCACAGTACCGAGATAGGCCTAAATTTTTATTTTTGTTTCAATCCAATTTTTGACGTTTTGGAAAATTTTGGTAGAAAAAATAATTTTGGTAAACTTTTACTAGTTGGTTATAGAAGTGTATTTATGACAAATCTGTCAAAATTTCAGGTCATTAGTCCATTCAGACCAGTAGATATTGGTCAATGAAAATTGAGGAGTGTTTTCCACGTTTGGCGGCCATTTTGGGCATAGTGTGGATATAATCAAATTTTTTCTTGCATTTATAATGATACATTACTTTCTTACTATTCAGTGCATTACTGGTGTACTGCTAATTCATAGTCCCCGAGATTGTAGGCCAAAATGTTTCAGGCCTATTTTCGGTGTTTTAGAAGAAAAAATAATTTTGGTAAACGTTTGTTACCAGTTTATGAAAACGTATTTGTAACAAATCGGAAAATTTCAGGTCATTCGGACTAGGAGATATTGGTCAATGAAAACAAATGGTCTTTTGGCAGACGAAAGTAAACGCCCAAAGTCAAAAGCTTGTTAAGACAAAGTATAACCGTCTATGACCTTGCCAAGTTTTAGTGAGAGCGGTCTCGAGAATTCCGCTCTTATAAAGTGTTTGGAAAGAAAAAAAAAACAATTTTCCGAATAAATGTCTTCCTTTTAGGAAAATCCAAATAAAAGACGATATAAGAAAACGCCTGAATTGAACAACATAAGCTATTGTTCCAAAACTTTTCTAAACTCTGTCGGGGGGGGGGGGGGGGGGGGGGGTCATAGCGCTTAAGACACACAGTAAAGAATTCAATTATATACAATCATGAGAAACTATACCCGCACACACAAGGCACGCACGCACGCACACAGGCACATACATACCTCATATATGTATGTATGTATGTTTGTGTGTGGTGTTGGGGTGAGTATGTGTATAGACATGTGTCCAATTTATTTATTTATTGTTGTTTAAGGTCACATACTTCTGCACAATGGCTAATCATGAACACAACATGGAGATAAAGTCAAGGTCAGTCAATCGTTTATACCCCATGTTGCCTATTTTAGAGGACTTGCACCCCAAGCATTAGTGAATGGGTCCTATTTTACCAGTGAAACAGCTTGTTTACCACAGTAAACAAGCACAGCTTCACTTCCCGGGGGGACATGTGTCCCAATGAATATATACCACTCAGTTTGCTAAGCACCACGTATATCCAACTAACTGTTTTACGTTTTAGTTGAAATATTATGAAAAGTGTATATATTTTTATTTAATTATATCTTTAATGATTTAAGCACAGAAATTACGATTTTGTTTGTGTTTTACATTATTTTTTAGCTTTTGAATACGATAACCAAGAAAAATTGATATTATTGCTAAAAGAGAACATTTTGAATAAGCCAAAAAGTTGACTGAGCGAACTGGTATGGGTCCAATATCGAGTATGAGACCCATTACTGTTAATTACAGCTTGACAACGCCTTCTCATGCTCCCAATTAGATTCCAAATGGTCGTTTGTGGGATGTTGTTCCATTCTTGGATCAGTATGGCATCAAGCTCCTGGACACTTCTTGGTTGGACTGGACACACTGAAATTGCAAGCTGCAACTCATTCCAGACATGTTCGATTGGATTGAGGTGAGGGGATCTTGATGGCGAGTTCATACGCTCAATCCCCTCCCAATGTCGGTACTTCCGGGCAACATGAGGACTGGCATTATCGCTCATCAGAATGAATATCATCCACTGCACTTGCATACAATCTGATGTGGGCATCCAGGATCTTATCAATATACCACTGTGCAGTCAATGTACCACGGTCAAAGACAGAGCTATGTACGTTTATCCCAGCTGGTGCCGCCCCAGATCATTATTGACCCTCCACCATAGCGGTCATGTTCAGCAATGTTGGCTGCAATGAATCGCTCTCCTGGCCTTCCCCATGCCCCAGAACGCTTATCTGTGTTGTCTAGGCAGTACCTTGACACCTGTAAAAAGGACAGGTCGCCAATCTTCTCTGGTCCATCCAACGTGATCCATGGCCCATCCATATCGTGCCTGGTGGTGGTTCTGGGACAGCTGAATGCGAATACATGGTCTTCTCGATCGGAGACCACCTTCGTGTAACCTTGCCCGGATAGTCTGGTCGAAATATTTACCCCGGATGCATTCTAAGGTCACTGCTGAGCTGTGTTGCTGTGTCAAAGCGGTTCCTACGAGTATGAATTATCAAAAACCGTCCTTCAGCTGCAGATGTTGCCCTGTCTCTGCCACCACCATGTCGTCTGACTGGAGTGCATACTACTAAAATCTTGCCCAGGCTCTAGTGATCACCGTATGGTGCACACCAAGGTCTTCACCAACCTGGGGATGGGTAGCCCCCTTGTTCCTACAGCCCGCCACATTTCTGCTTCAGACAAATGTCTTATATTTGCCATATTCAATCATAAAGTCACAAGGGTTTGTGTTGAAATGAAGGCTGAATACCCTCCACATCTCATGTATACGTCGACAGTACACGAAAACATGAAAATCAAGGGGGTACATGATTTCCATGACTATCACGAAAAGTCTGTCTGGCAAGAGAGCTAATGTAAACACTGGGGACTATCTCAATACATTCCTCCATCATATCCACCCAAAATATCGCAAATGTGTCAAGAAAAATTTCACAATGATGTGTCAAATATGCGGTGCTAAGCAAATTTTTGCGTATGTGTGTGTGTGTGCGTGTACATATGGCTGAGGGTCATAGTGTTGTTGAGTAGAGTTAGCTTAGAGCATAAAACATTACGGAAATCGCAAATATATATTTATCAAAGGAATTTGAAGCATGACCGGATTGTCTATTGCTGATGTTTTGTCAAATGTGAATGTTATTAGTTATTGTTCACTATTTGTATATTGATATCCATGCAATCTGCTCCAATGCGGACGATTTATTGCAATAACTAAAGTTCTAAAGTTCTAGCATCGGCACGATCACAACTACACGATTAAGAAGACTTCTACACCTCACCGGTCACCGGAAGTTCGAATATTAATGAATGAATGAGTAAATGAAGGAGTGCTAACACGGGAGTACTGCCCAAAGGATGCAGAAACTAGATATCCAAAAGCTAATTTCACAAGGGCATTTTGGGGAAACAAAGCTGAAGCTCGAATGAGGCAATCACCTATCCAGTCAACATCATAGAAAACGTTGCGGTTATATTTCTGCATCCAAATATCTTCAAATTTTGCCTATATGTTTTTGATGTGTGGAACTCATCTCGTTAAAACATTTCAGCGAATCAATCTTTCACCAGCCCTATTAACTTTTTCAGTACTAAGTTTACCAGCTTCGAAATGGAATTCAATGAGTTAACTTTTCAACAGATGAATGTTTGCTGTCATATTATAGAGAAAATCTATCACACGATCAGGAAGCCCCAAATTCGAACTGCATAAACAAATATTTCTCCATAACTTAACAGCTAATCTTTACCACCAGGCATCTTACAAAACAAATCTCAAAATACAAGTAATATTCACAACTTACTGTCGATCCAGCGGACATAACTGATGATTTTCAACCAATCCACCCTTAGAAACCAGAAACGTGGCAGTTTTTCATACATACTGCCCATCTCGTTTCGATCCCTGGGGGTAACGGTTAAATGCTTTCCGCTTCCAAATAGAACAAGCAACAAGTTCCAACAATTGCCACAAGAACGGTACACATCAAATGGAAATGAAAAAAATAGTAAAGCAAACCAAATGATATTCCAAGCACATTCCTGTACCCTCTCTGGCGAAACTCATGTGAAATTCCTGCAATACGAAAGTAGAATACTGCCTATTTTAAATGATCTCTTGATAATCACAATACTCAGCCATAGGGTCTATGGAAAACAAAATAGTTTCCCAGGAAAGGTGTTAAAAAGTAATTTGGCACCACAAACACAGCATTTGGCAGCAAAAATATACTTCTGGTAGATCTCAAAGACCTTTGTGGTTTATTATTTCTGTGCGTTCCTTTCAATAAAATCGCTGTCTGACGACAAAGGCGAGACAGACATCACGACTGTCAAGTAAACTATATATAACAGATTTGAGTGATCATGGCCATTTTATAGGTCAACGGTAGTATGTCTCGGACTTTCACCCCCTATTTAGAGGGACCCCGGTGGATGGACCCCGGAAGTGACGTCATGTCACGTGACCCAGTGGCGTTATGTGTTATGGTAACCTGCGTGGGTGGCCATGTTGTGACATCCCCAAAGTGATACGTGGTGTTAGTGCACATGCGCAGCGCGTGTTAGGGTGATACGTGTTTCCTTCGTCCATTTTGTATAACGGATGCAGCCATCTTGCTTTCTATGTTAGCACGTGGTTGCTATGTGACCTAAAGGCTTACAAAACAGAGGTATGGTCGAAGTGTATGTTTGATTGAATCAGTAAATCAAATTACCACAAACTCGACAAGTTTTACTATTTCAAATTCTTTCAGAATTCTCGGCTTCGATCTGTCTATGCAATAGTTTTTGTCTACCTGACCATGTTCCTTTGTTCTGGAGTATACTCCAGTAGAGAAGAGCATTTCAGTTTGAACAGTTGTTTATTATCACTATATTTAGTTTTAGTGGTCTATTCTTGTTAGTTCTGCCCCATGCCGAGTACTCTTGTTTCATTTATATAGATTACAACGAACCAATCACCAGTGCTTGATTTCCCATAATCTGTTATCTCCCTTTATTACAACGTCCTTTCATTTCCAAACCCAATAAGCGATCGAGCAGTTACTGAAGGCATTGCTCGAATGACTCGAAGGCCATCGAGCAAATGAGCTACCGAGCAATTGCTCATTCGAGTTACTCGCACATATTGCTTGAATGACGCGAAGTCCATCGAGCAAATTAGCCAACAATTGGTCGTTCGAGTGACTCCTCGAACGACTCTTAGCCTCATTTCAGTATTTGATAACTATGGCCTGGCATTGTATTATTATTTGAGGATACCATTCGAGGATACCTTTCATAGGATACTTCTCTGGATACCTTTACCTATTTGGCCTAACCTAGGCCACCACAAGACATACCTCCCCCTCCCACTGCATGTCAAACGCACGTGTGTCCCGGGTGAGACAGCAGGGAGAGAGATGTATCCCACCCCACCCACGTGACGTTATACATTTGTAACGTTATTATGACGTTATGCATATCGTATTAGTTTCTTCTACCAACTAATTCATATTGACTACATCGGAATGCAGTGTGATCAAAGTTCGATGCTCTAAAACTCTTCAACCCTCAAGCTGCAACCGTTCCTAATCGATTTCGTGGTATATACCTTTGGTGTATACATAACTTTGCATGCTCTTTCCGATGGTGTCATCAGTTTCTCAAAACTAATACACAATTGAGCTGATTGAAACAGCACCTGACTCCTTATTACCTCTGGCTAACGTAATCACTGCATGGTGGGTAGAGAAAAATCATAATCGATGAGTCTCAAGGTGGGTATGGGGAAATCTCACCCTCGGGTGAGATTCCCCCATCCCACCTCCAGACTCATCGAAGATCATAATCCTAAATACCCCTTACAATCTATCCAGCTGTTACTGGCAATTGCTTGAACGACTCGAAGCTCCTTGGGCAATTGAGCTATCGAGTAATTGCTCGATCAAGTGACTCGACATACTGCTCGAACGACTCGAAGTCCATCGAGCAAATGAGCTAACGAGTAATTCTCGTTCGTGTGACTCCTCGAACGACTCTTAGCCTCATTTCAGAAAAAAGGGATTCCGAAAGTCATGTTTTCCAAAAAAGGGATTCAACAAATGGGATTCCAAGAAAGGGATTCCATAAGTGGGATTCTGTCTTACATCGAGTACCTCGCATATACTGCTCGAACGACTCAAAGTACCGAGCAAACGAGCTATCGAGTAATTGCTCATTCGAGTGACTCGACATACGACTTATTTCATTAAAAGTGTAATCCATAGCCATAGGCATTTTCCAAAAATGGATTCTTAAAAAGGGATTCCTTAAGTGGGGTTCCTAGCCGATTCCGTAAAATTTGGATTCCGTGATTTGACAACCGTCGAGGGTATGGGAAGGGATTGATAACCAATTATTATTTCAAGAACCTGAACGAATACAACTGACAACCATACACCATTAAACGACGAAGGTACAGAACGAAGATCCAACATTACCAAGATCGAAGTGAACATAAAGTGAAAGAAAATCCAACTGATCTGCTCAAACACAACCTCAAAGTCAACATAATAAAGTTTTCAACTGAGTGAACTACAACCCCTAAATATAACCAGAGTTACCCCTCCTGAACTTAACGAAACTGATTGAATACAACATTCCAAACTTTATCACACTGTTTGAAATGAACTAAAAAACCCATATATAACGCAGTGTTAACCATCTTGAAATGAACAAAATTTAAAGTTTTTAACTATAATCCCATGATATAACACAGTGTGAACCCCTTTGAACTGTTTGAACTATATGTAATTAACACTCTTTGAACTGAACAAAGTTTACAGCCTTAATGAAAATATGACGAAAGTGATTTGAATTAACGTTTTAAACCTCAACCTATTGAACTAAATTCTTCCAATAGTGAAGGGACATACCCTCGACTGTTGATGTCAAATCGCGAAATCCAAATTTTACGGAATCTGCTAGGAACCTCACTTTCAGAATCCCTTTTCAAGAATCCCATTTTGGAAAATGCCTGTGGAAATGGAATCTTTTTTTCTGAATGAGTCGAAGAGTCGTTCGAGCAATTGATCGTTAGCTCATTTGCTCGATGAGCTTCGAGTCGTTCGTCAGTAACAGCTCGATGGCACATAAGGTATATTTGGGATGGGTATGTCTTGTGGTGGCCTAGATGGTTGTGCAAATAGGTAATAGTATCCTCAGATAAGAATCCTATAAAAGGTATCCTCGAATAATAATACAATACCAGGCCATAGGTATCAAATACTGAAATGAGGCCAAGAGCCGTTCGAGGAGTCACTCGAACGAGCAATTACTCGTTAGCTCATTTGCTCGACTGACTTCGCGTCGTTCGAAGCAATGACTTCAGTAACTGCTCGATAGCTTATTGGGTTTGGGAATGATATAGGACTTCTTTGTAGTAAGGGGAGAGAACTCTGCATTTTGGTTATGGGAAATCAAGCACTGGCGATTGGTTAGTTATAATCTATATAAATGAAACAAGAGTACTCGGAATAGGGGCAGAACAATAATAGACCACAAAACCTAAATATAATAACAAACAAAACTGTTCCAACTGGAAGGCTCTTCTCTACTGGAGTATACTCCAGGACAAAGAAACTGGGTCAGGTGGATGAAAACTATTGCAAGATAGAGAATTCTGAAAGATTTCGAAATAGTAAAACTTGTCGGGTTGTTTGTGGTATTCAGATTTACACAGATTCAATCTAACATACCCTGCGAACATACCCCTGTCTTGTTGTAGGCCTATAAGATCCCAAGATGGCGGCCACCAGTATACAAAATGGACGACGGAAACACGTAACACCCTAACGCGCTGCGCATGCGCACTAACACCACGTATCACTGGGGATGACGTCACAGCATGGCCGCTCACGCGGGTTACCATAACACCACAACATAGCGCCACTGGGTCACGTGACATGACGTCACTTCCGGAGTCCCCCACCAGGGACCCCCATATAGGGGGTGAAAAGCCCGAGACATACTGTCAACTTTTTGTTAACAGTGTCAATTTTATCAGATTTCCATCAAAACATTTGTAAGTAAATCTTTTATCTTGAATTTTTATACGTCTTCTGGAAGATAAATTATTTGTAATTAGCTCATTTGGGGTGAATAAACTGCGAGGAAATAATCCTGAAATCTTGTAAACTTATCACCATAACGACTAAAAACAGCCGCGCTGTCCAAACATTGGCGTTCAATATTCATCATTTTTCCTCAACAGCTCATGGCCACTCATGGAAGAGAGCTCGTTGAGCTCCTTTCCATTAAGGGGTCATAAGCTATGTTCTTTTAGACAAATGAAATAACTCATCGTGACCGTGACAGTTTTACGGGTGCAGGAAACCGGAGTACCCAGAGTGAACCACCGAGCATAGACGAGCAACTGTCAGCTCCTCAACATTCTATCTCGGTTCAAGCTCCGCTCAAGCAGGGTTACAGCGGTTGAAGAAATTACACCATTGACGTGCAGTACGCTTTAGTACACGGCGTCATCGTGCCCCCATGTACGCAACCCGGATAAAGTACCTTGCCCAAGGACACAACGCGGGTCGTCACGGACGGGGATTCTTCACTTTATTCTTACCTCGTTGATAAATGTATGGTTTGAAACAGATTTATAGCATTCTTGGAACTGTGGTCATGTTTCTTGAAACTGTCCAACAACTCGCCATCTACCACCAGGAACTTCCACCACACCTCATGATCTTATCTGCCAAGCTATCAACCGTACATTTGTTCTGGATAGAGTCATCAACTGCAACATTTTCATCTGGATACATCATTAATACACAATACATACTAGCGTATTTTTCGCCCGAACCGACAAGGAAACATTTTTAGCAGTTGCTGTGCCTGGTGATGGTGATGGAAAACGTGATTGCACGCGAGCAGCAATTTAGTCAAGTGTCTGCCTGAATTAGGACACCCGACGAGGCTGGACGACTGTCGCAAGTATTGGTCACACAATCGAAACTGCAGATATTTGTACTATTGTGTTTTAGTGCGGAGGCTTCGAGATGCTTGGATTCAGAAAAGCATACCATCAAGTTTCTCATGACATTTTGTTGCTATTTATTGGAGTACCTATGAGCTCCCTCCAAAAAATAGTGACAATTCATTCGAACAGAGCATGTTGAGCACACAAATGGGAATTCTATTTCGGCACCAACACTTCAACCAAATCAAAATTCAGCCTTCGGTCAATTTTATTGATGTAAAGCCACAGCTGGCACGAATGGCTAAGTGATAACTTTATCGGCATGAAGTGAAGTTTAGCCAAACGTTTACACTTATGTTTCCTACATTAGGGCTTCCACTTAGGCTTTGGTTACCAGAACCTATTTCTCAAGTGAAACAGAGCTTATCACAGAAAAGCAGTGCTCTATTTCTAGGGGTTCCCCACAGTTGACGTGAGGGTATTGTAAAGCAGAAAAGTGTCTCGTCTGCTGTTTACAAAAGACATCAAACTATTTATTGAGTGTTTAAGGTTTCGTATTTCTGCACAACGGCTAATCGTAAAATGCAGATAAGGCAAAGTAATGTCAATCGTTTATACCCAAGTCAGTTTTAGACAGGACTTCCTCAAAAGGCAATAGTTACCGCGTCCTATTCTACCAGTAAAACAGCTTGTTCACCACAGTAAAGTACTGCTTTACTTCACGGGGTTCCCACAACGTGGCAATAAGCTACCATTTGTGCGACTCCACAACATTGGCACATTTGCTCTCCAGCTAAAATCTACCATATTACAGTATCCTTCAAGCGTGCAGTAATTATTTCAAACCCAAGATTTTCAGTTTTCCCGTGGAGCTCACGTTGAACGATTTTGTAATGATCGGAAAGCCGGTGTTTTTTTATTGCCAAGACCATACTTGCTGGTCGTTACGGTCATTTCTGCACAATGGCTGACCAGTGCCGAAACTTGATACAAAGTTAAACCCATCCAATCGTTTATACCCATGTTGGTCATTTTAGATGTCCCCAATAGACATTGGTTACTGGGTCCTATTTTCCCAGTAATACAGCTTTTTTACCCCAGTAGAGTACTGTATCACTTTCGGGTTACCACTAGAATGTCAAGACTATAAGCGTTACCAACTAGCCTGAAGTTAAACCATCACAAACCTTTCCAGAACTGGTCAAGTTTCTCGGTAGAGCAGTCTTGAAATCCAATACTTGTTTTTAATCACCAAGACGATGATTTTCTGGAAATAAAGTAACGTAAGATTTTCAACAGTGCTTTTAAAATGTCAACTATTCAGTGTGGCATCTCTCGGTGAACAAGCCCAACTACCAACGTCAAGGTAGATGCCTTCAGTTGGGTTTACTTTTTTCTAACTGATGACTTAATGCGTAGTAGCCTTTGATAGCAGAAGGTCCGTATTTTACATTTGTTTAAAGGAGAAGTGGGGGCATTTAAAACCGGCAATAGATATTTTAATTTTTAGTAAACCAATTACAGATTTAATGTTTAATGAAATGGATGGTGGGGGGACTTTTTATCATTGTTAACTTAGTTTATCAAAATCATTCAATAGATCCTTACAGAACTATGGTTTACAACGTCTAATAAACGCACGACTTCAGAAGTCGACGTAAGAATGAGAGGACTCTTGCTTGTAGAATTCAATTCATATAATCTATATTATAAAAACTTGTTCATCGAATTACCAAGAGCGGGGGACATAACTCCAATTTTTCGGCCTCAAAAACATCTTATGCTCCATTGGAACGAGCTCGACGAGCTCGTTCCAATGCGTGCGTCATAACCATGTTTTCGAGGCAAAAAGCAAAATTTGGTTGGCGTTTTTTGTTTAGAATGCCGTTACATTAGGTCAAGTTTTAAATTATACATCCGACAATGAAAATCTCCAAATCATCACAATTTCATATGAAATTTCTGCACCTTTCACCAAAATCGATCTAAGCCGCGAGAAATCTGGCATATGCCGATTTTAGTCAACTGTTCAGAAATTCAATATGAAAGCGGGCCTCATTGGCATCCTATATTTATGCCCTGTTTATATACCGAAGCCGGCTAGTTTCACGGAAACGGCTTTTGGAATGTTTTTTTTAAATTTTGTGTAGATACTCCATTCTAATATTGATACCGGGGACGTGAATTCCGATAGAAAACTACCGATGCAAAGCATCGTTGGGTGCCACAAACGGCAAGCGACGTAACTTTCCATTGCTAGTTTTAGTGGAAAACCCGATAACCTAGACACTCAAACGAAACCATAGATATCATTGTCAAGCTTGTTTTAGACAAGCGCTGAATTCCGTTGATAGAAAATCGAGGTAATTATATATCGTCGCTTGAGAGCAACAGGACGCCATCTGCAATGCTGACGAATTGCAAATGGCGTCTTGTTGCACTCATCGGACGATATTTTGTTGCTTCTCCAGTTCAGTTTGAAAACAGATTTAACGCCAGTTTAGCATTAGTATAAAACACGATTAAATATACGAGCAGGCATTTTGTTTATTTGGGTTTTCATTTTCTAACAAACATCCGATGTCGACTATTCTTGGTCTTTTTCTAGTCTACTTTTACTGCAGACGTTCGCTGTGTCCATTTGATAGAATGAAACCCGTCTATTCTACCGGACAAACATTATCTCTTTCCAGTTCCAAAGATGAAAATGCTTTGAAAGAGCTGCGATAAGTTTATGAAATTGCCTTCACTTGTTACGAACCTGTTGCTATCTGTGGCTAACTAAGCAGTACCAGTCAAACAGTCTAAGCGAAAAAGAACCTTGCACGAGAACACTGAATAAGACCTCGTGCAAGTAAGAAAAACTTGTAATATTTGAAGATCGTGTGTCTGCGTTTGAGCATTCAATTAAGATGAAAAAAACCTCTTTTCAGAGTTTTTAACTATAAACATTTGGCCCAAATGATCTTCAATTTAGGCTCGAATTAGAACTCATTTGTAAAATTATATCGTACAAACTACATTTCCATTTACAATTTAGTTAATGTTTGTGAAAGGTTTGAATGATACATTTAAATAATCTGCCATTACACCGGTCAAACAGATGCTAAAACGTTATTACTGGAATGTTATGGTTTTCGGAGAACATCTCGCCGTTTGTATACTAGTAGAATCAATTTGTCGCTGGATGAACTGATTCCACAACAGTACAATAGATAACTAACGTTTTTAATACAAAGCCACTTACAGCGGCAAGGAATACCGTGAATTACAGGTGCGAGTTTCATTTACCAGATACATTTCTGACAGACCGTTGGAAAGGTCCCAAGAGTTCTTTCCGACATGTCAGTTAATACAAGACAAATGAACCAATCTGAACTAGTTTTTGCATCTGACGCGTTAACGGCTACAATAGAAAGCACAAAATAGCAAATGATAACCGGAAGTGGGAGGGGGCGGGTACGGAATTTTAAAATGAGCTAAATTAAGATTTGCAGTTGGGCAGCTGCTTTTGAATTTCGATCCTTCAAACGGAATTCAGTAAATCTTATTTCCAATTATCCTCCATTGACAATGGCGCAAAACACTCCCTACACAGCAAGAAAAATGTCCCAAAGAGACAATGAAGATATCAACAGAAGATTGATTTTATATAAAAGATCAGTTGAAGGATTGATATTCAACTCTATTACAAAATATTAACCCTCACCGTGCAGAGCATTTTTATGCAGTAATGACTGTCAGAAGAACGGTTCTCATTTCATTTTTTCGTGTTTTTTTTTAAATTTGTTTCATTTGAATTTAATTTTTTAATTTGACTTTTGGAATGGAAGTGGGGGGGGGGGGGGGGGTAATAATGTGAGACTTACCAGAAACAAATCGAAGCATGTGTTACGAATGGCCGTAGTTTATTGGGGTTTAACATTTCCGACATCCGGGGTAACCTCGTGTCAATTTTATGGATTGAGGAAGCCGGAGAGAACCACCGAGCAGCGGCGAGCAACTGTCTGTCCCCAACACTCCACACAAGCAAGGTTAGCATTGGTTGAAGGCATGTGCACTAACGAATTGCAATACGGCTTAATTTTCCGCAGTTATCAAGAGATACAAATTACAATGAAAGTAATTCTATCCATTGGGTGCAGTAACTTCACTCCCCATACACCCACAAATTGACATTGCTTTGCAAAAGTTGGCCCCTAGTGTATTTTACCTCGATAACCTGAAGGTCGCTGCATTTGTCTTAGTGCGTTTTAACAGTCTGCAGCCGTGTTGATGTAGAAAAGGTACAAACATCTTAACTTAAAACTTGGGCTTTAAGGGTTTACCACCCAGATATCCGTCAACCCTTTTTATGTTCTGTGCTATCAGTTTCTGCAAATGTCAGGGTCTTGGAATTTGATTTGGTCTCAGGCTTTGTCTCACATCCAAACGTTCGGCTGAAATGCTTGACATCTTTCAAATGCAGGCACAGGTATTTACTGATGGGCGCAGATCTTTACCATGTCCAGCCATCACCCAGTCGACCGTTTTCTACTTCCATTCTATTGTAGTTCTGAAATCTTTAGCCGTGTCCTTGAATTGTTCCATGTACTGTCAAGTGTCCAGACTGCTACCACCTGCCACTTTCTGAACAGAAACATTTTTTCTGGAAGAATTCTTCCAACATACTTTGGTTTGTCTGAACATCACGTTCTTTTGTTGGGCATACCGAAATGCATTAGAGCACCACCTTTCGTCGGTCAAATATTCAACTTTTCATCCGGTTCCATTTAAATGCTTATTAACGTCGTGGTGGACATTTTTCGCCAACCAGTACAGGGTTACCAATATAGAACTGCTAACTTGCTCTCACCTCTGGTTTCATTTTGTAAATCTTTAATTACTTGGGAACTTGTTCAAAACTCCTGATTACTCGTTTCGATTAAAGATCGACGTCACCTTTTTGTCCAAAACAAGACTTGCACCTAACCCCAAAGCTCCTTAGATACACTTGCCGCTACACCTCCCCGTCGGCTTCCATGTTTGGATGGTCACTAATCGATAAATTATGAATATACCCATGGCGATATGCATTAAAAAGTAGGTTCCATTTTCTATTGCAAAACGTTGATTCCAGGTCGGTTATTAGCCGTTGTTAATGTTCTGATAACCAATTCCGTAGCTCGTGGATTCTGTGATGTCGGTGGTCTTAAATACCTATTTTGAGACATCAGGATTTAGTTTTGAGATTCCATCAACAAACTTTCATCTTCTCCAATCGGGCTTCAGATCCAATCTTTTTCAGGGAATGTTGATGTCGAAAGGTGAGTTTCATTGAAGATATTCCAATCGTAGTGCAAGCTTGTTTCCAAATTACTGAACTTCCGTTGTTTTGAAGGTTTGTAAAGCAGGTAGTAAATTGTGTTTCGTGGAGGTTTCACTTGTAAGGTTCAAAACAGTATTCCTTTCAACACTTAGCCTTTTGGACATGTCCCATGTGTTTTTCACAAAGTGTTCAGAAAACGTTGCTACCGTTTCGTTACTTGGTTTTCCAGAAGGACTTTCCACAATCATGGCGGTTACAAAACATCCTTTGGAAGTGCTAACGATTCCCATACTTTGAGGTTTAAGGTTCAAGGCGCCTTGTGGTGCCATGTTCTTGTGGATTTTTGGTCCCAGTCTCCTTCAAATATTAAACTCATAGAAGCATTTAACGAACGCTGGTAAATATGTCCTGCCAAGTTCAATTTCGTCGTGCTTGCTACGGACACAAACACTGTCTCTCAGTCAAGGTGTCATTTCCTTGACGATTGCACTTCTGGGAGAGCATTGAAGTCGACCTGTCGCATGTGTAATAGACAATTCAAAATATGATGGGTATCAGTATGATCTTGCAGTTACTGATTAACAGGTGACTTGTCATTCATCCGTGTTATGAAGCATCCTTCAATGAACAATCGAAAATGTTTTCTAATAGGTCATATAGTAGCAATAATGTTCCTTTTCCACAATGATATATTAACGCTGAGTGGATTTTTCCTTTAGTGAAGTTCCATTTAACGATAAAAATATTTCTTCCTGGAGAGTTAAACACCTACCGTACACTTGATCCAATGTGCCTAAGAAAACGCTATTAACCAACTGTAAAAAGTAACAAATGAAACGCACTCCTGGAAAAACAGTACTGAAGCTTAAAAACTGAGGATCTTCAAAGATGTTCATAGCAGCACAATCATAAGGTTTGGCATAAAGCAAATATCCAAGGAAAATGAGCTGACCGTCCTGCGGCCCGAAGCTGTTATTAGGATTTAACTGGTTTTAATGTGTCTTATTCTCAGTGATTTGAAACGCGTGTTTAAAATTTCGATGCATGAAAACTACTTTAAACGTTTACCGCATCTGTCTTGCTCCATAGTTCACTGAGTTTCCAGGTGGCATAAGTGGTCTTTTATATACAGTAGTCGATATACTAATATCTTGATGGAATGACAAAAGACTGATGGCAATTCTGTTCGAAAATATCCAAATTCGAATGCAAACTAATGAAACCGCAGTTTAATCTTCCATGTTGAACACGACGTTTCTTGCAGGCAAGCTGTAAAGCAGCCTCATCCATTAATGAATCTGACAAACGCTGAAATTCCCCTTATCGGTTTTTAAACCAAAGCGTATTCTGAGGTCGCAAATGCAGCGGAAAGTTCTGTTTTCCTTAACTGTCTGTCGATCCAGTGGCTATAGTTTTCCTCTACGACAAAGATATGAATGTTGCGTTGATTTTGCCGCTGATCTTGGCGATGTTCCATTTGCCAATAGATTTATTTTCTCATTGTAGTGTAAAATACCAGCCATCGGAAAATTCATTGTGCCGAGGTAAACGTTATTCACAAGATCAAATTAATGAATTGCGGAAATGAAATGCTTTCCTGGAATAACTGCTCCAAGGGGTGCGACAGGCAACTTCCTTCATGAAATGGCTCCGGAAGTTCGATCAGACACATTTCGACAACGAAAGCTCAAGGGAAATTATGCCCAAAGCTGTTGGCTCCTGACTATTGTTTCCAACGTGTTGTTCACATGTAGGCTACCGGTTCCGTTTCCAGTCAGCGGCGGTGGTTTTGTATATGACCTTTACACCTTGGTTCTCCGGTTTTGGATTTGCATTGTTCTCTGTAGTAAGTAGATGCCAGAATGTTTTGGATCGACGATGTGGGTAAACTACTTTAAATGTTGACCGCTTCTGTCTTCATGTTTAAAGTCGTTTTCTTAACAAGGTACTCTTATGAACAAGAGTGCGTATACCAATATCTTGGTGGATCGACATCAAAGTTTGACAAAGGATATGATCAGTGTAAAACTGAACCATTGAGTACAAATTCCTGAAATTACACCGCGACGAGTTCAGTTTAATCCAGTCCATTGCTTGTCCAGTCGAATCCAGTCCAATCCATTTTGACATTTCTAATGAATTCGCTCCTTGATCCTCTGGTCAAAAACTGCCTGGTTCACGTGATATTGATGCAGTCAACAGTTAAATAGCTTCGTCCAGGGGACAACTATGTACGGTTTGGTTGTCCTACACCCTCTCCCACTCTGGGTATTAAGGCATGCACACGCTGTGCTGGATGCGCAGAAATCTATACGTTTTCGAATGAATAGTGGCTTTACCCGAGTCCATTTGCAATTCCGCTGCTTCAAACACTAACTTCAAATTATCTGGCATTAAACGTTGCTAATTCTGTGGGTTCAGTTCAGGTGTGTTTTTGCTCGCGATATGCCGATTGTCAATTACGTCAAGAGTAATCAACCAGCCTTGATGTACGTGTCCACAAAAGGGGCTCCAAATCCGGTCAGTGTTTTCTGCATTTTCCTCAAAGCCAGGATGGGTTACCACAAATCCTTGTTTAGTTTTATCCATAGTTCTGCAACTGAGTCTCCAAAACAAATATATGCCTTTCTGATGCTTTATCAATACACACAATATATCTATTTGGTCATTTTACGCGAATAATTGTTTCCGCTGTCGAATATTTGTCCATTGAATTTTGTTACTAACAGCATTTGTCGGGGCAACAACAAATTATATATTTCCTGCCATTTCTTCTCCCCGGTGGACTCTGCCCTGATATTGGAGTGGAATGTTAAATGTCGGGTATGTTTGGCAAGAAACATCAAGAAATCGCCTTGCTGTTCTGCCATCTGCTCTTTGTGCTTGCGGGGTCGACTTGTCTTGGCTGCGAACTTGCACTGCCGGCATGTCTTTGGAGTTAACAATGGCCAAAATTGTGTCCTTTAGAAATTGGATTGGCTTTCATTTTTTAATATTTCTTGTCCAATTACAATTGTAGTTCCGCAGATTTGACTGCAAGACGAGAGCCTTAACTGTACGCTGCAGTTTTGAGGTTTTCTAGCAAGGTTATGAGCACTGAAGATCGTGCCATTAGAAATACTTCTTATACGGATTCGAATGATAATAGAAACTCAATTGTGTTTCCTTTGGAGCATCAGTGTGAACAAAATGTCTTCTGTTGGCCAATTGTCAAATTGTGTGATCAGTCATTGGAGTCGTTAACTGCTCATACTATCAATCCAGGTTTGAAATACAAGGATATCCAACTGTTTCTATATATGCAACTGAGCCGATCTCCTTTAGATATCCTAGGCCTAACTGCTAGTTCTATAGTATATAGAAAGCCTATTGTACTTTTCCGCAAAACGAAAGCTTACTTCACATTCCAGGTCGTTTGGCTCAGTAAAGGTTTTGGCGTTGGCAAATGCGGATTTTCGAACATACTCCACCGTCGCTTAATTTCCTTGTTCAGTTTTTTGACGTTCCATAAATTGTTTCACAAGTAGTTACCAAACTATTATCCTTCAGTATCGGACTTACTCCATTGCAGTGTCATGTATATGCTTTTAAACAGTTGGATGAAACAGTTTCCTCCTACATTTCCATATCCACGCACGATCCTACAGTTGTATATAAATGGTACAATATGCCAATCGTCCTCTTTGTTAAATCGTCACATTGCATATGTGCCCGGAAATCCTGGTGTTGAAAATGTGTCCCAAAACCTTTCACCATCAAGTCTCCGGGACATACTCTGTAAACAGCGTGTGAACAGAATCCCAGGTGAAACCTTCATTCCAGTCTATGTGTCTCCAAATGTTTTAACTGGATTAACCATCACGTACTAGGATATCTGGGTTTAAATTATAAACTTTCCGTTAAATGGCGATTTGATTGCCAAGGTGTCAAAAATAACTTGTTTTCGATGTTGCGTTTAACTGTTTTTAAACTAACCCTTTTGGCGTGTTAATCGAAGCCATTTCATCTATCTAGTGTTTTTGTTTTGAACGCTACCAATTAAGACCATTTTGCGAAAAATGTGACAATCGAGGGGTACGGAACGTTACACTGAATGCCTTTCCTGCATAACTGTCGTATTTCACCCAGAATAACTTGCCGTCAAAACATCTGGTTAGTTCTTAACTTACATCGCAATTTGTAAATATGAGCTCGTAAGTGAGACAAGTCCTAACGGTATTAACATTTATGTTGCATTATATTGTGTCGATCACTTGTCCGAGGGTCCACGCGCCAATCCGCTGTCCTGTAGGGTCTACGCCCCAATCCGCTGCCCTGTAGGGTCAACGCGCCAATCAGTTGCCCTGTTCGATCTATGCGCCAATCCGCTGCCTTGTGTCTACGCGCCAATCCTCGCAGCCTTGTATGCCTGCCAATCCAGTCCCTTGTAGCCTTTCCTGCAATCCAGTCACTTGTAGCCCGGCATGATAATCCAGTCCCTTGTATTCCGGCATGCCAATCCAGTCCCTTGTAGCCCTGCATGGCAATCCAGTCCCTTGTAGCCCTGCATGGCAATCCAGTCCCTTGTAGCCCTGCATGGCAATCCAGTCCCTTGTTGCGTTACAATTAGTGTTTTGTAGCTCTTCAAATCCAGTGTCTTGCAGCTCTGTGCTAATCTAGTGGTTTGTAGCTCTACGCGCATATTCAGTGCCATGGATGTCTACATACAAAACAATGCTAAAGAGGGAAACAAAATGTCAAGTGCCAAATTGGTCTGCATACCAATCCATTGTCTTGTGGTTCGTTATAGCTATCCTGTTCCAGGTAGGTATTCGTGCTAATCCTTTGCCAAGTAGGTCCAAATACCGATCCGGTGCCAAGGTGGTCTACTTTAACCATTCATTATCGAACAACTCGTCGACATTTTTGCTGGCACCAGATTTCAAGTCTTCCATTGGGTGAATAGTGCCTTTTGGCCAGAACACGATGAACCTTGAATATTGTCCTTACAAGCTACAATGGTCTTATTTCCGTGAAAGGACAAGCTATCATTGGTCTTCATACTTTGATCGTTTAGCTCCCACAATCCGTCATTGTGGTCTACGTCATCGCACGTGCTTTTTGGTAGAAATCAGATAAACTAGAAATAGTGCAAATGTAGACATATTAGATGAATCTGAAACTTCCTTATGGAACCCGTTGTTAGGCAATTTTAAGGTCTTAATTTCTACCGCCAAGATCACCTCCTGTCCGACAGCTTTACGAGGAGGAGGCGCCAGAGTACCCGGAGAGAACCACCGATCAACGGCGAACAGCTGTCGCCCCCTTCACCAACGTACTAACTCCACACAAACAGGGTTAGCAGTGGTTGAAAGTGCACCATCGACATGCAGTACGCCTTAGTACACAACGCCATCGTGCCCCCACGTGGGCAATGTCATTGTGGTGAAGTGTCTTGCCCAAGGACAATGCGGTTTCCGTCTAAACAATGGAACCAGGTTCAAAACTTAAACATGGTAGGGTGATCACTTGTTTTGCACGGTGAGGTTTAACAGGGGTCGATGAAAGGACAAGATAAAGTGGCAGACGCATTTAACATACGGTCACAAAAGACGACCACCAGTCTTTTCAACCCATATTCAAATATTCTGTTTCAAACGAATAACTAATAATCTGATGGTTAACTCGTGGGCTGGTTTAATTAATATTTCCAACGTGCTGCCCGAGGCTTCCGATTGGATATACGAATTAATCTACCCAACATTCACAGAGTTCATGTTCCATATTTTAGTTCATGGAACATCGTGGTATCGTTAAGTGCTTTGATGGGTTGAAAGACTTAACTAACCCTTTATCTAACTTAACGGTAAAATTAACAGCGATTTATACCATGATTACCTATTCTATTTATAAATAGCTTAGGAAATGTTTTAGCTTTACACACCAGCCGTAATGAACACGCCAGCAATGGGTTTTCAATAGTTAAAATTTACACCTACAGTGGAACTACATCCAAGTTGATCTTCAGTGACCTTCACCTTGAATGAAAACTTGTCTTAATTCATCGTTCGTCGCCTCGCGAAGATTGAAATGAAAGCGGCAGTTATTACATTTTTCGATAAGTTTACCTCATAAGATACCACAAATTAACATACGTTGTGTCATGTTATTAAAGCGTCCATAACTCGAAATAGTATGTTATGCTAAAATCAAAAACGGCCCAGTAATTTGCGCGTGTCGTTTTCTATTTCGTTTCAGCGATAAAATTGCCAGCGTAAGTAGTCTACAGGTGTTCATGTAGACAAACGGAATCCCAGGTGTGAATATTGATTTATTCAACATTTCAACTTATTAATCTGAGATCTCAGTATAAATAAAATATACCCAAAGTAGCTTGGTGTACTAAATGTTCACTAATCGTGGAGAAGTGGTGAACATTTGGCACCGTTAGATAAAAGGTTAATTCAGGTGGCTAATACTATAAATATTTAATCGGATGTGTTAACAGAGCTAAGTGGCCAGGGTGAGCGATGGGGAGTGGTGGGGATACCATGTTTTCTTTTCTTCATCTGTACTTGATCTGTTTCTTTATACAGTAGCCACCAAAGTTGCATTTCATACCAAACCGATGTGGACACTAGTTCGCCGAGTGGAAAGCCACTCGTTACATCAACGACGGGAATAAAACAGATCTACGAAATTTGTAATCAAGTCTCATTAAGCTTTATTACTATTTTGATAATCTGTTTTTGAGCAGCTCTATGATGGCTGAAAAAATCCAGATTTGTTTGAATTTTAATCAAAATTTCAAATGGTTTAAATTTTGAGGTAGCTTACTGTAGAGTTGATGTAGCTGAAACTCACCTCCTCTGCAGACCTGAAAATATGCGGCTTTTTGTCTTGAAACGTCCATTAATTCACAAAGCACACCTATCTCCAACTATAGAATAAAAGCTGTCATTTCAGAAAAAGCCTTGGCTAAAATTCAACAAAACCATTAATGCGACCCTCCTCCATTGGAACGAGCTCGTCGAGCTCGTTCCAATAAGGGGTCGCATGATATAGTTTTGTTGAACTTTTTCAAAATTCTGATTTAAAATTTTGATATCTTGTGCGCTGGTGTTGTCAAAGTTTAAACCAAGAACTGTTTTGAATGGACGAGATGGTGAAAGCAAAAAACTGCATGTATAGACAAATAAACTAACGAATGGTGATGGCCGGGCCATGATAAACCGCCTGACAAAAACTTAATTAGTATTTTATATTGATCTTTTGTGTTTACGGGGAAGTGTTGGTTTTTGAGGACCAGCGAACATCTGAAAAATTCGCGCATTTCCGACGAAAGCATCCTTACTATATCCCCGTCTTTGTTCATATATGAGTGGGTTTCGTTTTTATTTATACGTGTATTAGTAGTTTTATTAGCACAAAATCTATTTTTTTATGATACATGAGTCACAAGGACAACCTAAAAAAAAAATAATATATTTTAATTTGTTTTTATTTTTTGTCAGTGCGGTTTTTACGTTAAAGAGAAGGGCGAGTTATTTACTGCACATGCGCACCGAGGAACGTGTTTTTCATATTCCTGTTGAAAGATGCCAAACACAGGTTTATCTTTTTTTAGCGAAAAAAGAATCACCAAAGAAAAAAAACTAGATCACGCGATTTCCGAAAAAACACCCGAATACGCGGCAATTGCGACAGTGGCACTGGAAATTGCTGTATGAAAATGCAGTAAATAACGAGTCGAGCTTCAGGTTTTCACAGCGGTATTTAACCAAAGAAAGATAACCGCTGGATTCACAAAGCAGGGTCACCAGCGATCTCTTTCAGCTGATTCAACTGGAATCTCCGCGTACAGAGGTCGGCCCCCCTTCCCAAACCAGGGTTCAAATTTTAACACTCAAAATGTCTAGAATAGAATGAAAGTGATAATTTTAAAAATATGCTTTAACGATTTTTTAAAATAGGCCATGGCATTATTTTGAGATAAAACTGATATTCAATTTAAATGCAGATTCATTTTTGAGTGTTAACTTTTTACATGACCCACGGAACTGGCTCTACCCCCACCTTGTGCGCAGCTTAACCGGTCACAGCAATATCCGTTTCACCTTTTAACCCGGATTTGACTAACCCCCTTTTCATTCACAACATTTGAGAAAACATACCACCGTTAAAGGAAACACAAAATATTCTCCAATAACGGCAATCACTGGCAGTTAGGCTATCGATCAAATCCTAAATCAGTTAAGCAATCCTAAGACCAGTTAATAGACTCCCTCTCCCTTTTGATCGTCACCCAGGTCCAGTGTTATATGTCTCAAGTGTTGTGAATGAAAATACTTTTTCAGTTGGTATTTCGGTAGTTGTCCAGGACTCGACGGCCAGTTGGGGTTCTAAAAGCAAACCTGTACATACCATCTTCCATCTGCAATCCTCTATCCTCGCCTTCTGAATTATGATTTGGCGGCTCCTCCATATCCAGAATAAGTTCAAAAGTTCAAACAAATCACAAAAATGTCCGGCAAGACGTGTTTCTGAAGAAACGTCTTGAGCACAAACTTGTTATGTGTAGCTCTTACCATTTCATCCTGGATACGCGTTCATTGATAGGTATTGCTATCTTTGATACACCAATGTGTACAACTACCAATGAATCCATATTCAGCATAAACCAATAGAAGCACAAGCGACCTATTAATCACGGCTCGACCCACGTTGGACGGGCCAACCAGAACCTTACATTTTAATGAGTCGACCAAAGTATAGAGAAAATTGTAAAATGAATAAAAAGTTTAATGTTTAGATTTCTCCGATTCTAGTTTTCTCGTTGACTTTGGACAATTTTCTTTGAAGACGATTCGTATATTTCATCGCTTGTCATCTGCTGAATATTAATGTGAGGGCGAGAGATGAAAGTACACTCGAAACGTTGTTTCATCAAGCGAAAGTCGAACCAAATGACAGCGAGAAAATTTAAACTCGGTACTTTCTACATCTTTTTTAAATTAACACATTCAACACTACCTTCTGTTCATTCTACAATTTTCTCACCAGTGGACCATAATGTCCACAAAAACTTACCCTGTGTCGACTCTACAAACCAGCTACTTGCTACATAACACTCCGTGGCTTTTGCCACGCCTATTCTTCCTATATTACAACTCCAATACATCGGCTTACGACCTACGTTCTCTTGCCGATATTCAACAATCACCATAAAGCACCAGCTACCTGAAAAGAGAAGAATGAACCACAATAAATGGTCTGTTTTCATGTAAATTAAAATACAAATATTTTATTTAGAAGTTTGTCTATTGATGCTTAACTCCTTGTATGCTGCTGGTAGATATTCCTGCCCAGATCAGAATTTCACTTGCCACTGAAGGATAATTTGCGAACATTTAATCAACTTTCCTCCCTGTAAATTGAATGGACATTTAACCAACGATTTCTAGAGTTGAATATGGATAACTTTTTCATCAATATAGTCATGGCTGCTTTACATCTACCATGAATAAATGTGATGAAACAAGTTTTGAAAATATTCAGCGGGTTAATTTATCCTTTACCTAACATGGCGTCCAAAAATGGCCAGCAAATTAACCAGAATAAGCCCACTCCAGCCTCAAATATCTCCCATAATTCTCAATAAAACCATACAAATATGGATATCATTGGAACCAGCTCATCGAGCTGGTTCCAGTGATATCCATATTTGCATGGTTTTAATTGAAATTTTCGGAAAATTTCAAATTTAGTTTTTTTTTAAATACTGTGTTAGGTAAGGAGTCTTGGTGCTTTCTTCATCTACGGTTCTCAAGATTGCAACATGTGTATGAGGTCACACGTTTCGCCAATCAAACCTTTGTTCCCCACTTTTGAGGACTTCTACCCCAGACGTTGGTCACGGGGTACTATTTTACCAGTGAAGCATTGATATGTTTATCACAGAAAAAAGCACTTATCCACATGCACTTGAAATTGGTGTAGTGAAATAGGCTATACGAGTCGAAAACTCCACAAAGGAACAAATTTTGGAAACTACCAAAAGACCGGGAGGGGTTCAAACAATTCAGGTTTGTATACGTGACTTAACACGGAAATCACCTCGACGTGATGACTCATTTAACCCTTAACGTTTTACCTAACGAACAGCCGCACCCCCACCCCACCACCCCGTGCGGTTTACAAATTGAGTGTTCAAAACATTTCAGCAAGGCCATACGTGGACTTGCATTGGAACGAGCTCGCTCTAATGCGTGGCTGAAAGGTTTCATTGTAATTTTTGAAATATTCAGAATAGTTATTGGAGGTCAAGGACAAGGACCACCAAAACACCTTGAAATGTAACTTGTACGTTTACCAAAACGTTGCTGGTTGGTTACCAGTTTTGTTGAAGAAAGTGATTAAAGTAGGAATTTGACCTTCAATGATTATCCCTCAACCTACCCAACGTTGCTTTGTGCAGTACTCGAATTAAATTTCGTTTCTAGAAGCATTTTAATATCCCCATCTAGAGCCGAAAAATCTAGTTAGCTAGCGTCATGGAGAGAGTGGGACATCTTCGATTTTTTAACTTTTTAACAATATTGCCTTGGTCAAAAAGTTGTGCTCCAAGTGTAGAATATGATGCCGACACTTTTTCAGTTTTCTAGGCTGTCCTTCCTTTGGGTGGCTTTAAAAACTTGAAACGCCAGCCTAAACCACACTACCAATAGTATTGTCCATTTCACAGAGCTCCTGACCTATACTTATTGTTTTTAAAAGGTCATATATGTCCGCACAATCAATAGCTAATCGTAACCACAACATGGATATAAAGTCAAGTCTAGCCACTCTTTGATACGCATGATGCCCATTTTACAAGCACTGGTGGAAGGGTCCTATTTTACCAGTAAACCGTAGAAGAAAATCAAGTTATCATCTGAAGAACTATTCTTTGAGGTTTAACACCACGCTCAACACAATGCGATTTTGTGAAGGACAATTTTAAGACCGTGCAACCGGTCGGAAGCAAAACCAGCGGCTAATAACTATCTGACAATCCAACCTATTAAACGACACATGCAGAATTAATATTGCTTGAAGGCTGGTGTGCCATTGACGTGTTGTAATCGTCAGCACACTTCACAAGCGTGTACAGAGCTATAACTATGACCGAACTAACGACCATTCGATTTGAAGTCAAATGTGTATACCAATTAACCGCTACCGAGCTGCAAGTTCATCAGATTCATGAATTAAGTCCTTTCCCTGAACCCGTTTAGCGAAAGTAACTTCCGGGAGATATAGCCGTCTCGGCGCTTCCAAATTCTTGACAAATGGGTGTCGTCCGTTTTAAACGGTGTACAGAATTAGATCAATTAACTTTACCAAGCATGTTTAGTAGACATTTCCATTTTGCTTAATCTCCCAAATTCTGAGGTCACAATACCAATATTTCAGCCAGATTTTTTTTCCCCACAATGCAGCTAGATTTTTCACCAAATCTCATTGAGTTCAAACAAGCTTGCATTGATCAGAATCCTTACGTCATTATGGATAAAAATGCATCTTCAAATTGATGTTTCGACGTCATTGTGCAGAGATTTATCAAAAAACACTGCAAATGTCTACTACACATGTTCTGGTTTAAGACATTGTCTAGTACTATACACCGATAAAAACAAACCCATTTGTTTACAATTTGAACGATTCGGTATCAGCAGGAGGAGGACAGTGAGGTCCAAGTTTGATGTCTGCAGTTCTGAGATTGGAAGGCAATTGTAAAAGTCGAATCAACCCATTTTGCATATAGCCTGGATTTATTGGGTTTAACCACACTTTTGACAGCCAGGGTCACCTCGCGCCGGGCAGCTTTACAGGAGGGGTAAGCCTGAGAACCCGAGGCGGCCAGCAACTGTCCGACCCCCTAACGCACCAACTCCGCACGTGCAGTGTTAGTATTAGTTTAAGACAAGTGCACCATCGACGTGGAGTACGCCTTAGTACACAGCGCCACCATGCCCCCCCCCCTCCCCCATGGGCAGTCTGAATTAAGTGTCTAGCCCAAGGACAAAGGGCAGTTTTAGGTCTAATGCCGTGACCATTGAGCCACCAAATGTAGTGCACTAGCCGTTCAGACAACGCCTTATTTAGTGGGGTTTAACGACACTTCGGACAGCCATGTCATTTCACGTCGGACAGCTTTATGGGTGGAGCAAACCAAAGAGAACCGCCTTGGCGAACCACCACCTTTTATACTTCCCAATCTAATATGCACAAGCAGGGCTAGCATTGGCTGAAGAGCATTGCACCACCTACTTACAACACGTCTTGGAACAGAGGCACCTTGCCCCCACGCGAGCAATCTGGAAGTGCCCTGCCAAACAAGTAACCGCTGGTTGAGATCGATCCATGGGGCCTTACGATAAGTCCAATGCCTTAACAGCCGCAGCGCTCCGCAAAAATGGCGTTACATACTAAGGGACATGTGCCCTCAGTTTGTCCATCGCGAATGCACTACAGTGATGGCAGTCTGTGAAACACAATGACATCTATACAAAATTACACCCCCCCCCCCCCCTCCACCCACCCCAACGCACACGAACTGGATGGTGTACAGTAAATATCGTGACGATATCGTTCAAAAGTCCCAAGTAGCAAAATCCCAATACCAAATTCCAACTGATCTGTTCATACCAAGAAACAGCATTGGAATAGATTGAACAAAACAGTGTGGACTTGACCACGCGAATAATTTTTTTAGTTGGTGGTTTGGGTCACAGCAGCTATGATGACCATTTGTCAAACAGGTTTTAAGTCAAGTGTAGCCGCATCCATATATGCCTATACTGCGCACTTCCACTCTTGAAGATCGGGTCCTATTTTACCTGTATTACTGAACTTGTTCACAATAGTAAACAAGCACTGATTCACCTCCGTGGGTTTCCATTAAAGGACCCAACTTCGAAATGATGTGTCAAGGTTCAAGTACGGTAGGTTTGTTACTCGAGGAGAGGTTAGGGTAGGTTACTATCCGTTTCACCATAAATTGCTCTCGTTTGCACATGTTACAGAGTGGCTGATTTACATCTAACAAACTTACTAAAGCGAATTTCTGTCGAAATATCAACAAGACGCGCGAGATAGTGCGTTTGGTGTTGCTATTTATTTTGGCGGAATTCCCATCACAACGCAATCGTGGTTTCCGTTTTGAAACAGAACCATCACAACTCAACTCTTGGCTGCCATTATGTTGCATAGGGCAACCTTTTAACGAGTTACGGTGTGAGCTATTGGAGTTTGAGGTCTCATTTCAGCAGAATGGCTAACCATGACCAACAGCAACTTGAGGATAAAGTCCAGCCAATCGTTTACATCCATGTTGCCCATTTTAGAGGATTTCTCAACCAGGCATTGGTGACCGGGTCCTAATATATCAATAAAACAGCTTGTTTACCGCAGTACACACCCACTGCTTCACTTTCAGTTGTGAAACAGAACCATCACAACACACTCCTCAAAGCTACCAGTATGTTACATAGGGTACCATTCTAACGGGTTGCAATGTAAGCTGTGTATTGGCGTTTGAGGTCACATTTCTACAGAATGGCTAATCAATACCGACAGCCACTTACGTGAATGGTCACTTGCTACATTTGTGCTTAAATTTTCTGCACAGTGTGTAAACGTGAACACAACATTGGGATAAAGTCAAGTCTAGTGAATGATTTATATCCATGTTGCAGATGTTTGGGGACTTCCTATTTTACCAGTAAAATCACTATATACAAGCACTACTTCACTTCCAGGGAGTCCAACTGGGGTGTTAACTCTTAATCCGCTGACTATTTTCAAAATATTTTTCATCAGATCTAGTCAGATCCTGTGAAGCAGCCATGACAAGATTTGATCAAAATTTATCAAAATTTAACTATTAGAAATAATTCGTCAAAAGGCCCATTCAATTTACAGGAGAAATTTGGTCAAATGTGCCCATTTATCCTTATATCGGTGGCAAGAGATGATTGTCTTGGTCAGGCATATCTGCCGGCAGCATGCACGAGTTAATGGTCGGTTTCATTATCTGGCTCATAACCGCTACATATTTATACTTTAGTGTTTAACGTAACATTAAGCACCTGTGGCTATTTAACGACCACATGTCCAATTTAGCACATCGCTAATACCTACGCAGCCCATTTTCTAGAGAACTTTCTCCCCGGGAATGAGAAACAGGGTACAAATTTACAAGTGAAACCGAACTTTTTACCATAAATGGGATCGTAACAAGAATCAAATCTAGTTTAGCCATTCGTTTATATCTGCGCTGTCACCTTAGAGGATGCCCACAAGGCGCTGGTGATCGGGCTCCAAGGGTACAGCTTTGATAAATTCAACTATTCAACAGCAAGGGTTATATTACCTCAGTGAACAGGCAATGCATCACTTCCCGAGGTTCCCGCGGGAAGGTTATCGCCCTTGAAATTTTTAGACAAGCGAGGAAGGTCCAGTTTGGAAGCAAGTATTTGAGAAAATACCTATGACGTCAGTATTAAAGACCAAGTTTCCTTTTGTTGTGTTTAAACAAAATAACGCTCGGGTCAGACTGCTTTTGTTGATTAAGGGTAACAAAAGGAAACTCACTTTTTATGGCGAGCTATTTAGAAGTAACTGGTTCACAGATGATCCACTTAATATTGATCAGTATCACACCCTCAAACAGTAAGTGTTCACTCAAGTCTGAATATTTTTACAATTTTCAAATTGTTTTAGTTCCCGTGAAAAATATTTGCAAATCTCAAGACTTGTATATTAATGGAAAGGACAGTATATTATATTTCACGATGCGCACACTTGATATAACAAAAAGCAGTTACAGAACATCTCTTTCCACAGAAGTGAAACGTTCAAACTGGCAGGGCTGAGGGGAGGGTGGGGGCTGTGTTGGTAACAGGGTCCCGGAACTTGGGGGTCGGGGTTGGCCCAGGAGTCCTCCAGGATGCTTGCGTCAGGCCTGTGTTCTCCAAAGTTCTGACTCCTGTGCAAAGCCTGGACCCCGACCCCCGAGCGGGAATCGGAAAGGTAAGCTGCCCGAGGTATTGGAATACCGATACTAGTTGCCATTCTGTCATGTAAAGGAATGGGAGTGCCTTGTGGAGATGTTCAATCTGTTAAGCCCTTACTTAACATGAAAAGCAGTAGATACGTGCAAGCAAAATTGCATTAAAAAAAGAAGCTTTTGACCCCAAAAAGGGCTCGTTCCAATCGTTTCAATGAGAGGTCATAATTATGCCATATTTTTGAGGCAAGGAATTAAAATCGAAAGGCATTTTGTGTCAATAGCTTTGGCCGGTTTGGACCGTTACGTTGGTTGAAGAGTTAATACACTTATTCACATATGTACCAGACCTGTTATCACTTCAAGAATTCTTCACTTCAATGACTTAGGCATCTGCATCAGTATCCCGACACTTTCGAACGGGGGACCCCGTCACAGAATTAGTCCAGGGACCCAAATTTGCTCCCCACAACCCAGTTCCAATGACGAGTTAGGTTTAGATGGCAAAAATTATTAAAATTGAATGTCGAATTTTTTGCTCCAGATTCATATAAAATGTTCGGTCAAGGTTTAACTGACCGCTACCTTATGAACGCAACATTACAAGACGAATATCAAGTAAAGTGCAGCCATTCGTCTGAACCACAGGCGTTAGTCCATAAGTAAATGTTTTTTTCTTTTCAGTCGGCTGTGCCTATATCGCGATCGCAACATAGGTATGGAATAAAGTTTAGCCAATCATTTATACCTATGCTGCCATTTTAGAGGACTTCACCCACAGGCGTTGATTACCGGGTACTATTTTACCAGTATTTATTGGTGTTTAAGGTCTCGTTTTTGCACAATGGCTTATGGCCACAACATGAGTATCAACTCAGGGCCAGACGTGAGCGCTAATAAGCCATGTTGCCCATTTTATAGAGGGTTTGCACCTCCAAAGCATTGATGACTGGGTCCTATTTACAGCCCGTTTACCGCAGTGAACAGGCCCTGTTTCACTTCCAGGGGTTCCCACGGAGACTTACCAGTAAACCAGCCTTGTTACCCCAGTGAAAAGGGCGGGTCCATTTTCCCGAGCGTCCCAGGTGAAGGGGCAGTGAAATGTAAACTGTTTATTCATGCTTTCGGTCGTGTTCATCACCATCAGTGGCTATATTGCAACCATAAAGAATCAGTTAAGCCACTCGATTATACCCGGGGGTAGTTCTATGGACTACACACGAGATTACCGGATCCTGTTGTACGAGTAATTTAAAACCTTTCCAACATAGTAAAGTAATGCTCCACCAAATCCACTTTAAAAAAACGTACCGTTTAATAGCAAAGCACTACCCCACATACGAGAATATCACGGTAAAGTAATCCAATACAACCGTGGCCAATTATACTGATACGGCTTCTTTGTGGGAGGGGGGGGGGGTGGGGGCGGGGTGGTCAGTTTCTCTTTTCCCCATTTAGTTGGCGATGTCAAATTATTCGGGCTATTACAAAATGAAGGAATCTTCATTGTATTCACTGGAATTTTAATTTTATGAATATGAGATAGATTCCACCCTTTTATTTATTTATTGGTGTTTAAGGTCACCTAGTTCTGCACAATGGCTAACCATGACCGTGACAGTTCTTTTACGGGTGGAGGAAGCCGGAGTACCCGGAATGAACCACCAAGCAACGGCGAGCAACTGTCAGCTCCCCAACATACCAACTCCACACAAGCATGGTTAGCATTGGATGAAGACAAGTGCACCATCGACGTGCAGTACGAATTAGTACACAGCGTCACCGTGCCCCCATGTGAGCAATGGGGGTGAAGTGTCTTGCCCAAGGACACAACGCTGTTGCCGCAGGTGGGATTCGAACCGAGGACCCAACGTGGCGTAAAAACCTCCAATACTTTTTAACTGCTTCACCCTTTTCCTATCGCAAACGGTTTTAAAATTTAATTATTTTTAAATTTTTTTCAAAAAATTTTAACAAAACCATATCATGTGACCCTTTTTGGAACGAGCTCGACGAGCTCGTTCCAAAGAGGGGTCACATATGGTTTTGTTGAAATTTTTCGAAAAATAATATTTTTTCAGCAACTATTAATGTTTAAGGTCACATACTTATGCACAATGGTCATGACCGTGACAGTTTAACAGTGGAGGAAGTCGGAGTACCCGGAGTGAACCACTGAGCAACGACGAGCAGCTGCCAACTCCCTAACTTCGTAACTCAGCACAGCAGCAGACAAGGTTAGATTGGTTGAAGACAAGCGTACCATCGACGTGCAGTACGCCTTAGTACACGGCGTCATCGTGCCCCCATGTGGACAATCAGGGTCAAGTGCCTTGCCCAAGGACATAACGCGGGAGTCGAATTGATCGCTCAGACGGTCACCCATCTATTGATTAACCAGACTTGACGTTGCTTAACTTCGGTGATCTGACGAGAACCGGTTACCGCAACGTCACCGCGCCCCCTTTTCAGCAAATGAAGTTGCATATTACGCGGGCGGGTGCGGGCTATTCGTTTGGGTAAAGGGTTAATATTTAGAACGAGCTCTGAGCTCGTTCTACAAATGGGTCAAACTAATTTACTTATTGGTGTTTACACAAACATTGTGCCCATGTTTGCCCATTCTAGACTTCCGACACAGGCGTTGGTTACTGGGTCCTATTTCAGCAATGAAATAGCTTGTTTATCGCAGTAAACAAGTACTTCACCTCCCAGGGTTCCATCGGGCAAGATTAAGGTCAAAAGGAACAGGCGAATTTCCCCAAATGGTCAAAAACAAAAGAGTTCTAAAACAAGTAAATTAGATGATTTTCGTACAAACGGTGACAAGCAGTGATACTGCTTTGATCTAAAGAATATTTTGTTTGCTGAAGTTGTAAACTAAAAAATATTTTTGTTGAAAATGAACTTTTAAAATGTAGATCGCACTAACAGAACGGAAAATTCACACACGCAACTCTTAAATTAACCCTTTACCCAACGAATCGGCCGCATCCGCCCGCGTAATATGCAAATGCAGCAGTTGAAAAAATATTTTTCAAAAAATTTCGACAAAACTATATCATGTGACCCCTCGTTGGAACGAGCTCGTTCCAACGAGGGGTCACATATGGTTTTGTTGAAATTTTTTGAAAAATTTCAAAAAATGATTTTTAAAATAATTTTGATATCGTCCGCGTTGGGTAAAGGGTTAATGAAACCCAAATTAATCCAAAACATATCTATAGCACTTTACCGAGAAGTGAACTCTGAGGTGATTTTAAAATTAATTAAAACATGTTTTTAATGTCCATTCCAAAATATTTTCCAGTAATGACACCAAGACGTGATACCTTAAGAGACAAATGGCACATGCAAGATGTACATAACACCTTGGCTGATATATTTGGTACAGATATGCATGGATGTTTGTTGACATTGCTAAATCCAAACATCTAACACTGAAATGGCAATACATGATACAGCTGACTGGTCAAGGATAAATACACTAATTATTTTGTCTCTAACACTAGATGGACAATCATTGTTCAGTTGATGGTAAACAGAACAAATGAAAAGTGTGAAGCTCCAGTGAATCCTGAGGATGCATTCTTAAGGTTACACATCTTAATATTGATACTAAAAAAATCTTTCAGGTTGGAGATTAAAAATCTGTTTTAAATAATTCAAAAAGCACATCAAAGTTCATTTGACGGTAAAGTGTTGTAGATGCAGGGTTCAGATTAATTTTGGTTTGAGTAATTTAAGTGTTTCAAATGTGAATTTTTAGTTCTGTTAGTGCAATTTGCAATTTAAAAGTTGATTTTCAACAATAAAATCACTTTTTAATTTGAAACTTCAGCACTCCAAATATTCTTTAGATCAAAACAGTACCATTGCCGGTCATTGCTTGTATGAAACTTGTTTAATTATCGTGTTTTGGAACCATTTGTTTCTGTCAATTTGGGAAAATTCGCCAGTTCCTATAGATCTTAAACTATATTGTTGAATAAAAACGTTCAACTGTCACGATTTGTTTTGTTTTGTTTTTTTTTTTTTTTGGGGGGGGGGGGAGGATTTCATAGATGCATTATGGGGGTTGTGGTCGGCGGCTTGAAATATATATTTTGCAATCGGGGTTAAGGGCCTATATAAGTAATGGAATTGTTTATTTTGAAATTTTCACCTCTCATTCCTTAAATTCAGATTAAATATACACAAATTATACATCAAAATGAAGGTTGGGATGTGTAGAACACGAAACACATATGTAATCATCTCATAGAGTCGACTGTAGGCACCACTGGTTCCTGGAAGTCTGCTGCCGTATTCGCACCAGAACTGATAAAATAATATTTCATCAAAACAACTTGTGGCCAAGTGTGCTTCATATATCCAAAAACAAAGCTAGGCATTCAAAGCACTTTCGAATACAGCGATAGGACTGCATTTTGGAAAAGGACAACACTGTCTACGTTTTTATTGAAGATGGTTTCCATGCTCGACAGACATGCGCAAATCACTCGTTACCACGAATTTCCATCGAAGAACAAAATCGTAATTCTTAGAAATTTCAACAGGTATCATGATACCTTGCATTGAATGTGGCAACTGTGCAATCTCTATCTAATAACAGTATACTGTATGAAGGCGATCTTTTTCATTATTTGATTTTAGACGGCGTTGTTTTTACATGCTTTTTCTGTCCGATGACGTCGACGGGAAATCGAAAGTACACTCATACGTAAACAAAAGCAAAGCTTTGGAATTTTCCCCAATGCAGCTCTGTCGCCGTGTTTTGGATAATTTTTATCCCCTAGCTTTGTTCTTGGGATATGTAAAGCACATTTGGCCACAAGTTGTTTTCGTGAAATATTAAATTATCAGTTCTGGTGCGAATACGGCAGCAGACTTCCAGGAACCAGTGGTGCCTACAGTCGACAAAGAGTTGATTACACATGTGTTTCGTGTTCTATACATCCCAACCTTTATTTTGATGTACATTTTGTGTATATTTAATTTGAATTGAAGGAATATCAGAGGTGAGAATTTTCAAAATAAGCTAAATTTCATTACTTATATAGGCCCTTAAGTAGGTTAACTGATTCTAGATCAGTAGACTCACCTCCCCATCCCCACCCCACAACCCCGCGTCCGATGGATATCTACATTTTGTTAGAGAATAAAGCACGAAAACGTCAACAAAACTTCAGCTCACTGACCACCAGCTATAATTGGTTTATTTGCTGTCAATTTACTCTTGTCTTTCCGAAATTATTTAGTCATGTTTTGGAAATCTGGACACTTTACTCGTGGCCGAATGTGCTTCAGATATTCAATAACAAAGCTAGGCATTCAAAACACTTTGGCATGATACCTTGCAATGAATATGGTAACTAATCTCTATCCATAACAGTATACTGTATGAAGGCGATCTTTTTTCATTCTTTGATTTTAGACAGCATTGTTTTTGCATGCCTTTTCCGTCCGAAGACGTCGACCGGAAATCTTAAGTATACTCATACGTAAACAAAAACTATAGTTTTGGAATTTCCCCCCATGCAGCTCTGTAGCCGTGTTTTGAAGAATTTTGATCCCTAGCTTTGTTCTTTGATACGTAAAGCACATTTGGCCACAAGTTGTCTTTGTGAAATATTAAATTATCAGTTCTGGTGCGAAAACGGCAGCCGACTTCCAGGAACCAGTGGTGCCTACAGTCGACTATGTGCTGATTACACGTGTGTTTCGTGTTATATACATCCCAACCTTCATTTTGATGTACATTTTGTGTTTATTTAATTTGAATTGAAGGAATATTAGAGGTGAGAATTTTCAAAATAAACTAAATTTCATTACTTATATAGCCCCTTAACGAATTTATAAAGCGTCATGTTCATGGACCGGAAAAGCGGTCTCAAGGGTTCAAAGAAAATCAATGCGGTCATACATGTATTGGCGATGTGTAGTAACCATATGTATAGGAGTGGTGTACGTTATGTCGGAAAATGCCGTTCGGGTACCTAGAATTGGTGAAAAAGTGGGGGCATGTGTCCCCCCCCCCCCCCCCCCTCCTCCCGGCTCCGCCGCACCTGGAGCATTTCATCTCATTTTTGCCTCCGACAGATTTTTTTTCTTTGGTAGGGTTCTTTTCTCCTCACTATTTTATAAAATGTTCGTGATTCACTGGAAGATACATTTTTTTTACTTATTCGAATGTTTTCCGGAGTTCTCCAGTTGCTACATCAATTTGCATATAGTAGCGAAGAAGCTTTCACGGTAATGTGGCGACAGAATCGGAGAATTTATCATTTTTTTCACTTTTCAATTCATATTTATTTTATATTACCCAAGGCGAAAGAAGTAATTTTCTTTAGAGGACAAAAATCAAGTTTTACAAAAACACTTTTTGGAACTCACCTGCACATGGTAGACAAAACCCACAGTAGAACTTGTCTTCTTCTTTCAGAACCGCCAAATGATATTTGAGAGCTTATTTCCAACAATGAACGACAGAAAATCCGTGCAAAAGGTGCAGCCAATCATATTGTAAGACTCGTGACGTTTTGTTTTCACAGGGAAAATTTGAATTTGAATTTTCGCGCTGAACTCGATTTAAGCTGCAAAATCAAAACCCCACTGCTATCAATGGATCAGAAATTTACACAAAGGATATGTCTTCTTTTAATTCAATAATCAAAAAATAGTTAGGTTTTTAAAAAAATAATTTATATTTCTAAAAAAAAACACTAATGGTCTCCAGTGGTGGCTTTGGCGCTGGCAACAACACTTTAATCAATTTGTTTGATAGGTTTTTTTCAGGAAAGCATGTCTCAGCTCGCCCAATCTTTGATTCGGCATCGGTATTTACCCTTGCCCACGCCCTACCCACAATTTAAAAAAACAGTGAAAAAAAAAACATGAATTTAGAGTTGGCTTGGCATTGGGCGAGATTTCACGGTCTTGTTATTTTGTGATTCGTAATCGAAACCTCTCTGCTGTGCTATAACTTCAGGAAACCCGTCTGTCCACTTTGTTTTATAATATTTTGTCAATGGACGTGGGATGGGGGGGGGGGGCAAAACATTTTCCTCCCACTTCATTTAACCTCGTGGTATGTTACAATTTGTGTACTCCACATTGGTAAATTTTAGTACCGTGCGATTACACTTTCGACAGACAGGGACACCTCGGATCGGACAGTTTTACATATGAAGGAATCCGGAGTGCCCGAAGAGAACCACCTAGCACCGACAAGCAACTGTCAAACTCCCCCAACGTACTAACATCGAATAAGCATGGTTAGCATTGGTTGAAGACAAGTGCACCATTGACATGCAGTGTCAGGGTAAAGCCAGTCTAAAAAGGGAGAGCCCCCCTCCCCCCTCCCCCTACTTTCAAGTTCAGATATATGCATAAATTTCTTCTTTCAGTGTTCTAAGCACACATGTTTTAATTAGATAATTAGCCTTAGGTGATTCACAGTGGGATAATTCTCTGGCATATTACTAATCAGCATAAAATGTTTCCATGCTATCTGAAGTTAATTAATATCGAAGTGACCGACACATTATTTCTCGGGATACACTTGACAGCATATGCATTGGCACGCGGTGATTTTATCTACAGAAATGTCGCTTGCCATGTGCAGGCATCTTGAAATATTGTTATCTGACCATCTAAGACCAGATATAAAGTGTGGGGAACAAGCTAGTTCAGAGAGACTTAGGTTCCGACCGTTTTGTAGAGAGACTTGGGTTCGGCCGAACAGGAGACGCCATATTGGGTCCCGTACGAGTGAAAGTGCTGGGCAGTCCACGAAGCTCCATTGTACGCCGCTATTGACAGATTAGGTGGACGTTGTGGTGCTACAAGCCCGGATTTAGAGAATAGGTTACGAACCCAAGTAAAGGCTAAGTTTAGTTGGCATTAGCGAGGGTCACCTCGCACCTGTCTCAAAGTGTATGCAATTGTATTGTGGTATTAACCCTCAGAACGCAGAGGTTGATCGCGTAGTAGCCTTTTTAGTATCAGAGTGCTTTGAATATCGACTCAAGGTCGACAGTGACAATTCGCGTAAGCTCAAAAGCGCATTTGAAGTTGTGAGTTCTGCATAAACTGTATGTATTTCAAAAGGACAGGAACATTCAATGAGAGTTCTATCAAGGGACACATGTATAAGGTATGTGACGTAGACTTGCTAAACTAGCCGACAGAGTGGATAAACCGAATCCAAATCAGAACTATGTTGCCACAAGGTAATTAACATTACTAGTAGGGATCCCCCGACAGTCAGAGCTGCAGAAGCGCACAGACGCAAAAGATTAAGACTCGATGTTTTAAGCTTCTGTTGCGACAGGGCTATAGATAGACTGAATTGATGAAAAACTAATTTTAACCTCTGTAATAAGTCTTTGGTTTGTGTTGATCAAATTGTTAAATGTGTTGAATGTGGAATGAGTTATATTTTAAATCTAAATAAAAGAATCGTTGTTACTTTAATCATTGTTTCCTTTCCGCAGCCTGAAGTGATTAGGAATCACACCTAACGAAGAATGAACCTATATTTCGAGTTCACTCGGCAGGGAGAAAAATCGTAATTCGACACTTCCGACAGCCGGGGTCAGTCCGGGTCGGGGACAGTTTTACGGGGGAGGAATTCTGAGAGAACCATCGGGCAACGGCGAGCAACTGTCAGACTCCCCAACGTACTTACTCCACACAAGCAGTGTTAGCATTGGTTTAAGACAAGTGTGCCATCGAAGTGCACTACGCCTTAGTATACAACGCCACCATGCCCCACGTGGACAATCGGGATTAAGTGTCTTGCCAAAGGACATAACGCAGTTACCCGTGGCGGGTATGAGACCTTTGGGTTTGAAGTCCAATGCCGTAACTACTGAGCCATCGCGTTCCCTCGTTGAATGCAATAGTTGAGTGGAGACTGGCAATATTTACGGTTCTAAGAAGAAGCTCCGTTTACAGTTTGAATAGACTCAAGACTCAAGATCCGATTCGAATCGATTCGAAATTCTCTGCCTGATTCACTTTCAGATTCGTTTCGACCAGAAATTTGAGATTTGCAGGGCTCTTTTGATATGCATATATAATAAAACGAAAATATCGTAACAATCAAATAAATTCCTCTTATTCATTTCTTCCCTTCTCCACTTCGATTGTAGTGAATGCTCATCGTTTGAAAAGTTTCATGCAGAACACCAGTTCAAAGTGTTTTTTCATCATGGATGATTTATCTGATACGATTGTAAGTAGTATAGCTCGTACCTTTCAACCCTATTCTGGATGACCCCGGTGGATGACCCCGGAAGTGACGTTATGTCACGTGACGTAGTGGCGCCATGTTGTGTTGTCATGGTAACCCGCGTGAGCGGCCATGTTGTGACGTCATCTCCATAGTGATACGTGGTGTGAGTGCGCATGCGCAGCGCGTGTTGTTAGGGTGATACGTGTTTCCGTCGTCCATTTTGTATACTGGAGGCCGCCATCTTGGTTTCTATGGTAGCACGTGGTTGCTATGTTACCCGATTGTTCTGCAATGGAGCGGGGTATGTTCGGAGGGTGTGTTCGATTGTAGAAGAGTAAATCTAATTACCATAAACAACCCGACAACTTGTATTATTTCGAATTCTTCCAGAATTCTCTGCTTCTATCTATATATGTAATAGTTATCGTTTATCTGGCCATGTTCCTTTATTCTAGAGTATACTCCAGTAGCGTAGAAGAGCCTTTTAGTTGGAACAGTTTACCTTATTATTACTATATTTAGCAATTTCTAGTCTATTCTTGTTAGTTCTGACCCTATTCTGAGTACTCTTGTTGTTTAATTTATCTAGATAATAACTAACCAATCAGATTGCTTGATTTCCCGTAATCTGTATGCAGAGTTATCTCTCTTCTGTATAATAAAAGCCTATATCCAATGGCCATATCCCATGGAATCCCATTTTTTGCAAAACACCTGCGGCTATGGATTCCCCTTTCTGTCGTAAGAACTGAATTGAATTAACACCAAGGGCGCGACTTGGGTACAGGAACATGTGACTCCTTATAATGAACAATTGTGCCGAAAAGTAAATGTTCAATTTTTCTAATTTGTCAGTTTTTTTTTTTGTTCCAACACCTAACTGTTTACCCCTCACTGGAACAAGCTCATTTTAACCCTTCAACCAACATAGACGATATCAAAATTTATTATTTCTTTCAATTTTTTCAAAGAATTTCAACAAAACCTATCATTTGACCCATCATTGGAACGAGCTGGTTCCCATGAGGGGGGTCACACGAAATGGTTTTGGTGAAATGTTTGAAAAATTTTTTTTTTTCGTGCTGAATTTGTATATCACACGGGCAGATGTGGCCGATTCATTTGGCGACGGGTTAATGAAGAGTTATAAGCTCTACTTAGAAGGAAAAATTGAGTTTTCTAGAAAAGTGTATTTATTTATTTATTTATTTGTTTATTTATTTATTTTATTTATTTATTTATTTATTTATTTATTCATTTATTTATTTATTTATTTATTTATTTATTTATAAGTTCTTAAGGTCACATACTTCCGCACAATGACTCCAAAGTATTCCAATTATATTCATAAAAGGGGCGTCGTGGCTCAGCAGGTAGAGATGAAAGCTGCAAACCGAGAGGTCCTCGTATTCCAATTAAATTCATAGAAGGCATGCCTTGATGATGTAGTCGGAATATTTCTGTCTTTTATTCATTCTTTTTCCTATAATAGTGCGATGATTTTTGCTAAAGGGGTAGGTAGTTACTTGTACTTGACCATCTATGTTTTTCAGGCGTTTGGGGCCTTGTGTTTGTTTCTAGAGGCCACAGAATGTTCACAGCTTCTACTTTTGCTGGTAAATGTAATCCTTGAAACAATAGCCATTATTTAAAACAGTAGGGAATCTCTTCCAAACAAACTCATTAGAGAGTAATGTATAATGGGTCACACAGAATAACAATGCTGGTCAAGGGGGACAACTCTAGCTTCGTTCATATCAGCCGAGATAGGCGTCATATTAGTCGACTTTAAAGTCATGTCAGCAGAGTTTGGTAATGGGCGATACTGCGAAAGAAAATCATATCTGATAAATCAAAATGTATGTCGACTACAAGCCCGCATTGATGGTAAAGGCAGCGGAAGCTCGGTAAAAGTGAAGGAGCACAAATTTTAAAGGCCACCATTGTTCAGCCCAATGGGAGGAAAAGTTGCAATCGTATATCGGTAAATGTACCGCGGCACACTATAGTGAATTGTTATGATGAGCATGCCCCGGTGTGGCCACTGTCCTGTCCATTTCTTCCACTTCAATCATCCAGCCTTCGGGTTGGGAGATGGTCGAAGTAGAAGAAACGTACTGAAGCGACCGACGGCGGGATTCATTGGCCAAATGTTTGAATTTGCAAATAATATATTACAGGAATACTTTATGTTGGCACGCATGCATGCGCTTAACCCATTATGTCACCACGCAACATATCTGTGGAAAAAAGTGGAGGGGCACGTATACCCTATGCCCCCCCCCCCCGCCCCCCCCCCCCCCCCCCCCCCGGTTCCTCGGCAACCCAGTTCAGATTGATAATAAGGGTCAAGCGCGTTGAGTACGTTGCATTTACTTTTAAAATAGCTTTGTTGGAGGATAAGTGTTGTGTGAAAACTTAAAAAGTCACCTCGTGAGAGGTGAATAAGGGTGAAATGTTTGGGGAAAGGAATTGCGTAGAGTATGGGTATTGAAGATTATTAAGGGAACATCTTGGTGAATTTATCACCAATTAGATATTAACGTTCCTGGTATATACATATACTACTCAAAGTTTACTAAGCACCAAGTATATCCATCTACCTGTTTTACGTTTTAGTTGAAATATTGTAATGAAAAGTGTATATATTTTTTATTTAATTATATCTTTAATGATTTAAGTACAGAAATTTAAGATTTTTATTTGTGTTTGATATTATGTTTTGATTTTGAATACGATAACCTTGGAAAATGGATATTATTGATAAAAGAGGGAAATTTTTCAATTTGCTAAAAAGTTGACGGAGCGAACTGGTATGTCTTCAATATCGAGTATGAGACCAATTACTGTTATTTACAGCTTGACAACGCCTTCTCATGCTCCCAATCAGGTTCCTGGTGGTCCTTTGTGGGATGTTGTTCCATTCTTGGACCATCATGGCACCAAGCTCCTGAACACTTCTTGGCTTGACTGGACGGTCTGAAATTGCAAGGTGCAACTCATTCCAGACATGTTCGATTGGATTGAGGTCGAGGGATCTTGCTGGTCAGTCCATACGGTCAGTCCCCTCCCTCTGTCGGTACTCCCCGAAAGCATGGGCAACATGGGGACGGGCATTATCGCCCATCCTAATGAATCTATGACCCACTGTACCTGCATACAATCTGACGTGGACATCCAGGATCTCATCAATATACCGCTGTGCAGTCAATGCACCACGTTCAAGGACACAGAGCTCTGTACGTCCATCCCTGCTGATACCGCCCCAGATCATGATTGACCCTCAACCATAGCGGTCATGCTCAGCAATGCAGGCTGCATGGAATCGCTCTCCTTATCTTCTCCATATCCTATAACGCTTATCTGTGTGGTGTAGGCAGTACCTTGACTCATCTGTAAAAAGGTCGCCAATCTTCTATGGCCCATTCAACGTGGTCCATGGCCCATTCATATCGTGCGTGGCGGTGGTTCTGGGACAGCGGAATGCGAGTACATGGTCTTCTCGATCGGAGACCACCTTCCTGCAACCTTGCCCGGATAGTCTGCGTCGAAACATTTACCCCGGATGCATTCTGAAGGTCACTGCGAAGCTGGGATGCTGTGACAAAGAGGATCCTACGGGCCTGAATGATCAAAAACCGATCTTCAGCTGCAGATGTTGCCCTGTTTCTGCCACTATCATGCCGTCTTACTGGTGTGCCATACTACTGGAATCTTGCCCAGGCTTTGGTGATCACCGTATGGTGCACACCAAGGGCTTCACCAACCTGACGATGGGTAACCCCTTGCTCCACCATCCCTACAGCCCGCCACATTTCTGCTGCAGACAAATGTCTTCTTGCATTTGCATTTGTCATATTCAATCATTAAATCACAAGGGTTTGTGTTGAAATGAAGATTGAATACCCTACACACGTCATATATATGTAGACAGTACACGAAAACATAATAAAAATCAAGGGGTACATGTTTTCCAGGGCTGTCACGAAAAGTCTGTCTGTAGAGAGAGCTAATGTAAACACTGGGGACCATCTCAGTACATTCCTCAATCATATCCACCAACAATATCGCAAATATATCACAAGGAAATTTCACAATAAAGTGCCAAATATTTGGTGCTTAGCAAACTTTGAGTAGTAGATTATCGCTACAGTGAAGTGATCTGAGTCGTAGTATCACGTAGAGTTGAGATCAGATCGTCGGATCAAACGAGCTGTCTCTGACCTCAACGACGACCCAGATCACTTCACTGTAGCGATATAAGGTTTGACGTATAGTTCAACATTGTATGCCAACAATAGCATTAGCAATTCCCCCAACCTTTTTTGTTAATTGAATTGAAGTAAAAAAGAACTATTTTTGTTACACATTTTTTTTCTAACAGGTGCACACTTCCGGGGAATTCCCGGTAAGGATGAATTTGATAAAAAAAATAAGTATACAATAAAAACAATCCGGACCGCCGTTCGAGCGCACCCATTCCAGCTCGGAATAAAGTACTCTCTGCGGCCGGAACAGATAGTTATGCAAATTCGATCACACCCGTAAATAGACCGCCATACTATAGTGATGCGGAATTGGATTCCACACTGTGGATTTTCAGGGACCAGGAAAAGATCGCCAAACAGTCGTGATATTTAGCGGTTAAATTACATAGTCATATAATAAAAGCAAGTATCTGTCTTGTACGTTATTACATGCACCCGCCCTACCCGTGAGAACCTCGGAAAGTGAAACAGTGCTTGTTTACTTTTGTAAGCAAGCTCTGTTTTGCTGGTAAAATTGGACCCAGTCACCAATGCTTGACGTGGAAGTCCTCTAAAATGGGCAAAAAAGGTATAAACGACTCACTAAAGTTGACTTTATCTCCATGTTGAGGTCGCGATTAGCCATTGGGCAGAAATGTGACCTTAAACAACAATAAATAAATAAATAAGTGATTCTGTAGATTCACAGGCTTTTCCCGGCATACAAAAACATTTAGCCTTTTGAAGGAATTGTAAAAAATTTCAGCCCTATTTCACTGAACATGTAGGTGTGCGTACAATAGTGTCCCGAATGAAGCGTTAATACAACGTTATATGAAACATCCCTCCAACCCATGCATAAAATCACTTAAAATCCTTCAAAACTCATTTTAATGCAGAAAAAGCAATTATGCCGATCCTAAAGGTTTTATTAGTAAAATTCGCGCATTTAGTTCATTGTAACCCTAAATTTCCAACAGATTTCAACTGCGAATTTGAAACCGATTTTGGTGTTCAAGCTTCCAAAATTACTTGTAGTAGGGGCTGGGGGTTAAATATCAGACAATATAAATGTGGAGCAAGTGGCAAGTTCTTGTTCAGCAAAGGAAACCGCATTTATAAATAGATGAAATTTTACAATGCATTACTGTTACTTTTCCTTTAATTCCTTCGGAAATGATAATTCACACCTTTGAACACCGTTGCTGTATGAAATTCCATCAGGTAAAGTGGGGCTGTCTTTTTATAAGAACGCTCGACAAATCGAAACTAGCAGCTGTCTTTATGCACCAAGAACTTTCTTATTAAGAGAAAAAGTTGGTTAGCTTTCCAAAGTGAAGGAGTATATGCTCTGCTCTGCCTGGAGCTGCACCGAACTGTTTTGAGGTTCCAGCTTAAACGTCCCCCGGAGAGCTTAACAAGAAACTTTATTTTTCTTATTATCATAAATCTGAGTTTGGGATATCATTATTATGTAACGTCACCAGTACAGGATATTGAATGACCCTGATGTGATAACTGTTGCACAAGCTTGAAGTGTCGTTCTAAGTGACGATGGTAGCTTGTCGAGCGTAAGATCAAGCGGACGTCGGGCAATAGTGCTCGGGTATGGTCGTCTGCCTCAGAATATCAGGGCACCTTCTTACCCCATGGTTCCCACACCACTGCTTCTGCTGTCATTTTGAATCTTGACGCCTCCCTAGCTCTAATGTTGAATCTTGACCCCTCTGGCCCATGCCCCATCACCAGATTTCCTATTTTCCTTGTAATTTTAAATTTCTTGTTCCCTATATGTGTTAACATGGGGGCGGCGGGGGCATCACTGGATATTTTTGGGGAGGGGGAATCGAATCTCACCTGTGCCAACTGCGTTGTGTCCTTAACAAGCCTCTTAATCCCGATTGCCCACGTGGGGGCACGGTCGCACTGTGTACTAAGGCGTACTACACGTCGATAGTGCACCTGTCTTCATCCAATGCTAACCCTGCTTGTGTGGAGTTGGTACGTTGGAGAGTTTGACAGTTGCTCGCCCAGCATCTTTAGACATATGCCATTCCACGAAGATCACAGAGTGCAGTGATGTAACATGTGTTAATCCATCATTTGTCAGTTATGAGATCTAGGATTTTAACCCTTTACCTAACATGAAAAGCAGACGACACTTGCCAAAAAAATTCTTGAATAACTATTTTTTTTCATTTTTTGTCTCAAACACATAGGTTATGACCCCTCATTGGAACGAGCTCGTCGAGCTCGTTCCAATGAGGGGTCATAACCTATGTTTTTGAGACAAAAAATGAAAAAATAATTAAAATTAATAGGCGATTTTTTAGAATAGCGCTGGCCGGTTTTGGCCGTTACGTTGGGTAAAGGGTTAAAAATGATCGTATTTGGCCGCCATCTTGGACACATTGTGGATACAATTGAAATTTCTTTTGCATTTATGAAAATGATACATTACATTCTTATTATTCAGTCCATTACTGGTGTTCTACTAATTCAAAATATTGAGATTGTAGGCCAAAATGTCGTATTTTGAGGCCTATTTTTGATGTTTTGAACTCTTTGGGCAGAAAAAATAACATTGGTAAATTGTTGTTACCAGTTGCTTATGAAAAACTGTATTTATTACGAATCTGTGAAAATTCCAGGTCGTTAGGCCATTTGGACCAGAAGATATTGGTCAGTAAAAAATTGGGCATTTACCCCCATGTTTGGCAACCATTTTGGGCACATTGTAGAAAAAATCGAAATTTATTTTACATTTATGATAATGATATATTACATTCTAACTATTCAGTCCATCGCTGGTGTTCTGCTTAATCACAGTGCCGAAATTGTAGGCCAAAATGTTCGATTTTCAGGTCTATTTTTTTTAAGTTTGGGAAAATTTTGACAGAAAAATCATTTTGGTAACTTCAGTTACCAGCTGTTGATGGAAAAGTATATTTATGACAAATCTGTGAAAACGTCAGGTTATTAGTCCGTTCGGACCAAGAGATATTGCTCAATGAAAATTCAGATGTTTTTGGCGAGTTTTGGCAGAAGAAAGTTAAAGCCCAAATTCAAAATCTCTCAAGACAAAGTGTAGCCCTCTAAGACCTTGCGAAGTTTTAACAAAATCTGTAAGAGCGTTCTCGAGAATTCTGCTCCTGTAAAATGTTGGAAAAAAGAAAGAAAAGGGGAAAAAAATAATAATTGTTTTTCCCGTACAATAACAAATGTTTTTTTCCTTTTAGGAAAAGCCAAAAAAAAAAAAAATTTTTTTAGCCTGTACAATAACAAATGTCTTCCTTTTAGGAAAAGCCAAATAATTTTTTTTCCCGTACAATAACAAATGTCTTTTTCCTTTTAGGAAAAGCCAAATAATTTGTTTTTCCCGTACAATAACAAATGTATTTTCCTTTAAGGAAAACCCATGAAATAATAATAAAACCCTCCCTCATGATTTGAAAAAAATGCCTGAGAATCAATTAATTTATTTTGTGTGGCCTAAAATGTGTTTCCTGGCACCCACGCGGTCTCAGAAAATATGCATCTGGAAAATATAATGTTGTATTTCTTTATTATTTGAGGGTATACTTTTTGAGGCTTTGCGTTTTTTTTTTTTTGTTTGTTTTTTTTTGCTATCTAATATCCTTCAGGCTTACTTTGCAGGGTGAACAAGAAATATCTCGCATTATTTTATTTTGAAAAGTTTTATCGAAGCTCTCCATTCCGAAACACACTAAAACGTGTATCTGAGGACAGCGGTAGTGTCTGTAATCCACTAACGCTCATTAATTAAAGCCGAACACATTGCTCAGCTTAAGTGGATTTTAACACGTTTTAACGATTATATCATTGCAGCTTAAGTGGATTTTAACACATTTTAACGATTATATCATTGGGGACATTCTTGGTGTAAATAATAGGGATCCCGATATAATATGGGAGTGGCTTCGTCATATATAAATAAAAGTGACACTATAGAAACCGTAAAGAAGGCATCGAGCATGTCTACCGACTAGTCACCCAAATGAAAACCGCTATCAACAATCAGCAAATAGGTGCGGCAGTCCTGTTAGACATCGAAAAAGCATTTGACTGTGTTTGGCACAATGGAATGCGCTACAGATTATCAAAAAATGAGACTCCCCATGAAATTGCTCAGATTACTATCCTCTTTCTTAAATGATCGCGAAATTAAAATCAGAGTGAACAATGAAATGTCTAACAGTGCCCCCCTGGAAGCAGGCACCCCCCAAGGATCCGTCTTAAGTCCCTTCCTTTACATCTTTTTATGTAAATGACCTTAATTTCTCCTATGATCGTGTTTATGTCTCCCAATTCGCGGATGATAAAGAACTCTGGGACTCTAACAATACGGCCAATCTGCTCCAAAAACCCCTGCAACACGCTCTCGACGAGCTAGAACAGTGGTGTGCCAAATGGAGAAATAAGCTAAACGCCAATAAAACCCAACGAATCACCTTTACTCGCAAGGCAAATAAACGTGATTTTGACCTAAAACTAATGGATAACACCCTCCCAGAATGCAAAGAGGCGACATTCCTGGGCATCACCATTGATCAAAAACTGTCCTTTAACAAACACACCGACGATATGGCGAAAAAAGCAACTAAACGCATTAACTTATTAAAAATCCTAAAGGAAACTTCGTGGGGAGCCAACCAGTCCACCCTGCTCAAACTATACAAAGCCTTTGTGCGTCCAGTACTCGAATACGGGGCAATCATCCTAACTAACCTCGATCTAACTAATATGGGAAAACTCCAAAGGGTTCCAAATCACGAACTCAGGGTCGCCCCCCGTGCCCCTTGGGACACACCCATCAAAACACTCCACGACAGGGCAGATATCCCCACCATCAAAGACCGCCTAGCCACCCTGGCCGCGAAAAATCATGACCGGTTAGCCGACAGTGAACTAATTTCCGAACTTGGAGCCATTTGCGAAAGCCGACAAAAGCCCCAAAATTCCAATCAAAACTAAGACCGCTCGAAAAAACTAAGATACGAGAAGGTGAACTAAGAGGCAGAATAACAGCTTAACTGTGGCCTTCTACCAGAAAGGGCTGCCTTCACCGACTCAACTAAATTACGTCGCAACCAGCGAAGGGTAAAACAGGAAAGAAACACCCTCGGGTATGGTTTAGTGTGCTAAACCTGTTACCCTCCCGCTGCAATCTCATTCCCAGCCGCGGAAGCTTAGCCCACATTAAACGCTCGCGATCCCCGGCACCTTCAAATAAACTCAAACTAACCTAAATATGGTCGCAACCAGCGAAGGGTATAACAGAAACACCCTCGGGTGTGGTTTAGTGTACTAAACCTGTTACCCTCCCGCTGCAAACTCACTCTCAGCCTAAGAAGGTGAGCGAACAGGCAGATTAACAGCTTAACTGTGGCCTTCTACCAGAAAGGGCAGCCTTCACCGACTCAGCTAAAGATTAGATCATAAATTAAAACAAAATGTGCTACTTTTATCTTTTTTATTTTACATATTCTAATGAAAACTAATTCTGCCTTCTTCTTTTAAGCAGGTACACAGAAGATAATATTTGACCAGCACCACAATAACCGCTATGGACACTATAACCGTTATGGAAACAGTAACCGCCATGGTTCCTGAACATCTTCCACTCCATCCCTAAAAGTGGTCGACCACTTTAAGGGAGGCGAGCGTTGGTCCTGCGTCCCGCCTCTACCCCTTTTTGTAGGCGCATTGCGCATTTTTTGTCCCAACCCAATAGGATTACAATGCAGGCCTGCCCCCGAACCAGGGAAGTTCGGATCTTCTTTCTGGTGGTCCCCGAAAGGGGTCGTTGTTGTTTTCTTTCCAAGAGTCCAACCAAACAGAGACAGCCTGAGGCAGATTATACTTGCCAGCGATGGCCATCACTCAAAATCATCTCAGAAGTGGCAGACTCTATTTGCCGGAAAATCTATCTACTTGCCTGAAAACCTAGAACCACTGCACCCTCGGGGAGAGGTAGTACCTTTGTGAGAGGACCCAACCTCCCACACTGGTCCTCATCCGAGGGTCCAACCAAGATATGTCAACAAAGCCATCACACCGCAACCGGAGACACCTGCCGAGTACCTGAACCTTTTCCTCCTTCAACACGCCTAGACATGTGACAGCCAATCATATACAGTCAACGAGGGTCGAAAGGGGCTTGTTCCTTATATCGACCCTGCGCGCCTTTGGCGCGCGAAACCATTTCTTTGTTTGTCTTTTGTTTCGTTTCAATTTTTTTTTAACATTATCGATCAACAGAACTATTAAAAAACAACATACGAGGACAGTAAATTTTCAACAGACATACACCTTTGGTGTAATATGTGGGGATTGGGTTTCTAATAACCTTTTACTTTATGTAACAACATATCCCTCCTTTTCTAATAAGAAAATAAAAAACCTTTTTCACAATTTTGTTCCAATTTATTTCAAATAAGCATTGAAACTTCTGTGAGGCCATAATAAATCGTCACCTGAGTGCTAGAATGTTCTATGCCCCCTATGGGACATAGAACATTCTAGCACTCAGTCGACGAAATCAGGAACCGACAAAAGTTTGAATGCTATGAAACATACATTTTATTCAGCAGTAATTTAACCCTTTACCTAAGCTATCATCACCATTTTCGTTCAAAACATAGCTTATGGTCCCTCACTTAAACGAGCCCAGGAAGGGGTCATAAGCTGTGTTTTTGAAACAAAGAATGCTGATTATAACTGATTAACTGAACTAATGTACTCCCAGTGCTACATTTACATAAAAAATAACCATTTGTCATCTAAAACATAACTTATAAGCCCTTAATGAAGACCGCTCACCCAAGGATCATAAGTTATGTGTTTGAAATAAGGAGTGGAAAATTTTATTTATCCAAGAGAGAAAAAGTATACACTCATCTCCTTCTGGCACTTGTGGTGGAAATTGTGAAATTTTATCATTATCTGGACTGCAGAATATTGAAATTACTTCGCGAAAATGTAGGATGAATCTCTAGTAGTGTACACCTTTGCCATAACTACCAGTAATCAGACGACTATTTTTTTCGTATACTCGGATGGTTTAGGGCGCCGAAGGCACGTTGGGACACTGGGGGAGGGGGGGGGGGGGGGGGGGTTGTTAACGACTTGCGGCAACATTGGCGGTAAATTGTATTGTCCAACATCCAGAAGCCGAAAAAAGAGGTGGAAGCGAAGGAGCTAAGGAGGCCATCGAGACCCAGTCCACAGTTCAGGCAGGCGATCTGTTGGAGTTTACCACCTTCTGTCACAAGCATGTCTAATCTGCCACTTTATTGTTATTGGTCACAGAACTGCCTCAAAGCCCTCCTTGACAATTACAGCCTGTCATCGACTGTGGTAGTTCAGTTGTAGTTCTGGGCGTTGTGTCTTTTACTGGTCTGCAGGAAAGTATACTGTCTGTCACTCTGGTATTAGTCCAATCGCAACCCTCGTTGACAAATATGGTTTGTCTCCATCTTGATATCAGGCTTATTGAACACATCCAACAAGTGAATATTTCGAAAACGTGTGGCACATGGATTACCAGAGGTTTGACGTCCATCTACATAGATCGCAGCTCCCAAATTATTACCGAGAGCTCCGTTCTCATTCGGCCGAGCGTCAGTGGGGAATTAAGACTCCTCCAGGATGGAAAAACTCAAATGGGGAGCCTTATCGGACCAGAGAGAAGAAACTCCAGCATCAACAACAACAACAACAGGTAGCGGGTAGTTCTATACTCCTCTGCGTCATGTCTACGACCGCGGATACCGACTCCGTTGCTAATCATAGCTAGCCTAGTTTTTGGGCCTTTGTGGGCACGTAACCTTGAACTTCCAGGTGAGGTTGCCTGTAGCCATGAAAGCGAATGAATCTCTCCCACGGACAGCCGTTAGAGCGATCGTTATGTCAGTGTCAGAAGTCCTGGGGTGAACCCTGCACATCACCTGCAACGAATGGGTTCTTCGGTGGTGCTTTAGTTCTGATGTGGTTATGTTTTTTTCTGAACGCGGTTGTTTGGGTCCGTAGAAAACTCTTTAGCCTTGTCAGCATAGGGGTTGCCAGGATTGCCTAATTTGCTATGGGAGGGCCGTTTTGGGGTCATTCTTAGGTAGGCCACTGAGAGCGGAGTGTGATTTCCACTTCCATTTGGGACGGAAGATTTTCGTTGCTGTTTGGCTAGTTTTGGGAGGACTAGCCTGCCTAGCGATGACTGTTTATTGGGGCGTCGCGACCGAGAGGAGAGGTGGATGCTATGGTTTTGAGCTGCTGAGCTCAGTATCATGGGTGGCAGAGTTTCTTGCATTGTTGATTCTGGACTACATTTTACGCCCTCTTGTTTTCAACACCCAGGAGTCATGTGAGGATTTGGTTTTGTTAGATCCGCTTCTGTCTCAAAAGCGAGCTCCGAGGCCACTCGCACCCTTTTGTACGGCGGTTCACATGGGAGCCCCATCCTCCGAGGTTAAATCTGCTACGGTGGTATCATCTTGACTATGACTGGGCGTTGCGGCGGGTGGGATGTGGCTACCATTTCGGAAACTGTTTACTCGTCAATGTAGGATGCGATGTCAATGTCCAATTTACGTCTTGTTATTACCGTTATGGGTATTATGGTTTGGCATCGGAATTCGGTCGGTTATTGTGTGTGCGAGGTTCAACGCGGTCTCAGTGGGATCAGAATCTTTGATAAGTAGGGTCTTAAGGCCCTTCACCTCATCTATTAGAATGCTCTTTCGTTCTCTTTCAAAATCAACACCTCTCCCTTTCTCCACCTACGAGGCGACAGGCAGTGAATTCAAGCGCACGATCTCTTTCTCCGAGTCGGTCTCTCTCTCTCTCTCTCTCTCTCTCTCTCTCTCTCTCTCTCTCTCTCTCTCTCTCTCTCTCTCTCTCTCGGCAGGCATTTCCTAGTTCTACCGAGTCAAGGTTTCTCTGAAACACATAAATTCCCTCTCAGTGGGAGGGAGGCCTGTGTTAACTTTTTGGTCGGCGAGGTAACATTTTCCATCACCACTGCGTCTGCTTCTTATTGAGGGACCTTAGCCCAAGCACCTGCTGAGTGGGCGGTGAAAGGCTCATCATTTCTACCCCGATGCCTTTATAGCCGTCAGTCTTCTGAGAATTGAAGCTGTTCGTGGGGTTAAGAGTGCCGTGATAACAAGGTGCATGGTTTTAGGCCACCGATGGATACAGGGACAATGTGGAGTTTGTTAACCACATAAGCAATACAATGGTACTATCCAAATTTCAGAACCGGCACGATGAAGAAGCAAAGAGACAAGCAGGCCGGCGAGACCCAGTTCACAGACCCACCGGGCGATCTGTTGGTGTTGTTTTCTTCATGCATGTAACATCTGCCACAAGTCTTATGTGTTGTTGGCCACTGAACTGGTTCACTGCCTTCTTTGAAAGCTCTGTTCCCGGGAATTTTAATTGAATTATTGTTCCGGAGTGGTGTCATTCAAGTTGCTGGTATTCGGGCAAGTATAGTTTCCACTTCGCAACACTCATTGTCAGGTATAGTCTGCCTCCAGCTTGATCAGGTCTGCCAGGCTTATTGTACACATCCAGCAAGTTAATGTTGCAAGAAAATGGAGCCCATGGGTTGCCAAAGGTTACACCAGTCTAGGTTTCCATGTTATTGAAAACTCCAATTAGTGTAGGCTGGGTATCACTGGGAATTTTAGATTCTGCCAGGACAATACACACAAAAGGGTTGGGGGGGTGCTAGTCGAACAGAGAAGAAGAAGACCCAGCGGCAAAGCCAGCCAGGGTTTGGCCCCGAAATTATTATCCACAGCGGTTACAAAAAGACTTCGTGAAAACGCCTATAGTGATTTTGAAGACCAGGTGTCACCCACTCACTTGAATCCACAAGGGAGATTGCGATGCCGTATTTGATACCTCCGTCTTCGAAAAAATACAATTGGAATCATAAGTGGCTAGCTTGGGTTCTGCCCAGGCTGTTGAAACTAATTCTTTAATCAAAACAGTATAGCCATGCTTAAAATTTGAAATAGAAAGTACTTGTAACTGTAATTAAGAACAGCCTTTATACTAAACTAGCGGGTCGACCAGTCCCAGGAAGGGCAGTCCCGTCCATGCGACGGGGAATTTCTGGAAGAACGTAGGCTTATGGAACATGGAATGAACTCTCACTTTAAAAGATTATTATTCATTCGAGTGATTCCGTTTCCGGATTATGCCTGCATTAGGGTCCTACTATTTAACGAACACAAACGAACATAAACGAACATAAACGAACAGAAGAGAAAATAATAGGAAATACAAGTTAAAAATGATTGAGGGTGCATATGCAGGTATATATGGGTATATATTATTCGTTTGTAAAATTTTATTCACTTCTGATGAGTATTTTGATGATTAATAAGGTTTATAAAATGTACGACGGCGCGAAATTCTTGTGTTCGTTAAGAAGTAGCCTGCTTGAAGCTGTCGACAAGATGCGACAAAGGTGTGAAATCAATTAGCTGTCTATCTGAGGAAGAATGTCGCTGAGGAAAACAGCGAAATTTAGGTTTAAGAGTATGGCAAGCGCCTATTTTAATCGTGTGTAAAATTGTATCCACGTCTGATGAGTATTTTAGTGATAAATAAAGATTATTGCCATTATTTGGATTGACAAACATGCATCTAACTCTCGCTTTGGATTCCGAGGACGCATCACGGCGAGTCGGGGACAAACCGTCATCTACCCTTAGAAAGCGGAGCAAGACTCGGATACATGTAGCATATTGTACACCCACATAATGATAATAATCTAAAGATCTTAAAATATCTTGGGGATAAGTCATTAAAGTCCAGTTTAAGTTTTCCTGAACACTTTCCCCGAACAAGCTCACCCTCCACCAACGCGGGCTCCCACAAACGAGAGAGGACAACCAGGCGCATAGCCAGGAAAAAGTTTCCAGGGGGGGGGGGGGGGTCGATAACAGGGGGGCGGGGTAAACAAAGTTTAAAAAAAAAATAAAAAAATAAAAACTTAAAAAAAAAAAAAATTGCAGAATGAAATATGCAAAAAAGTTATATCTAAATGATGCTAAAGAGGACAGTAGCCAAAGTGCACTGCCCGCAGTTGCCAAAAGTTGCACCGCAGCGGTAGCAAAAAAATGTGCATCGCATCGCAGGAGATGTTCGAAACACACTGCTTACAGTAGCCAAAGGCACTGCTGCAATACTAGCGAAAATATGTTGTATGTTACCCACTAAAATGGTCACTTTCATTTTAGTGGGTATCATACAACTTGTTTTCCGCGGCTTGTACTATCAGTAGCCAAAGGCACTGCTATGTCAAAAATGACCAAAAAAGCCGAATGTTGTACGGCTGCGGTAGCAGAAATATGCACCGCACAGCAGGAGATGCACTGCTTACAGTAGCCAAAAAGGCACTGCTACAGTACTAGCGAAAATAAGTTGTATGTTACCCACTAAAATGGTCACTTTCGCTTTAGTGGGTATCATACAACTTATTTCCGCGGCTTGTACTGTTTGTCAAAAAGAAAAAAGAATTCTTAAATTTATTTTGGATAACTCATTTTTTCACATTAAATATAATTATAGTAAGGCAGTGAATTGAAAGGAAAATCAGAATTTATCTGATAATCATAGAGTATAACAACCGTTGTATATACTTGAAGTATATACAACGGGTGTTGTATATAATTATAATTTATGCGAACGACCTCTGACCTCTTTCAATTCCATTTTCATTCATTCATTCATGAAACATCGTTATATCACAGGGCAGGTTTTAATTGTACGCTTATTGCACTTTGTCAAAATCCTCTGATGGTGTCATTTCTTATTTATTTTGCTTCAATAAAGGCAACCTAAAATTTTGCTTCAAAACATTGTAGAAATTACTTGAATGTTAATAGTAATTAGTATGCGGCGACTGCGAACTATTTAAAGTCACGGCCTCGATCAAAAGTACTCGCGGAACTGCGCTAATTAAAAGTTCGTCTGCTCTACCTGAAAAAAACACTTCGTAAAAATTGTAAACAAACGCAAAATTATTTGTTATATTGGGACTACAGCATAAAACACGGAAGAAAACTGGAACTATGTCAAAAAAAGAATAACTCTACTGAAACACCGTTTTGTTACTGTTAATAAAATAGCTGAAATTTATTTTGTTCCAGCGCAGTTACATGATGCAAGAAGTGCAATCGCACTTTACAATCGCCGTCATCGATTTTGTAATGTAAGGGACACAACTCTATGCGTCTTGTCCTATTTCTTTTGTCTCGTAGACTGGTTTTCTTTGGAGGCCCGTGGGAAGCATATATAAGTCGGGTAGACGCACGAGACGGGTGTCTGTTTGTTATCAGATAAAAACAATAAACATATAGTGTGTTTTTATATCTGTGTTATACAACTCGTTGAAATATGGTTTATTTTTTCTCGGCGAAGCCTCGAAAAAATAAACCATATTTCAACTCGTTGTATAACACAGATATAAAAACACACTATATGTTTATTGTCTATATATCTGCCAAAGAAGTAATAGAATAACTTTTTGAAAAAAAACAAAAAAATCTAAATCCGCCTCACTTGACTCTGTTAAGTATGCCGGTCCCAAGCCCGGGCAAAGGATGAGGGGAGTTTAAAATTTATTGCTAATTTTTTTTTTTTTGGAAAAGCACAACAAAAACTCTAAATCCGCCTGACTTGATTCTCTTAAGTCTGCCGGTCCCAAGCCCGGACAAAGGATGAGGGGATGTTGGGGGGGGGGGGGGGAGTTTAAAATTTATTGCTAAAAAGACATTTTGGAAAAAACAACAACGCTGAATCCGACTAACTTGACTCTGTTAAGTCTGCCGGGGGGGGGGGGGGGTAAATTTATTACTAAAAAAAAAAAAATTGGAAAAAAACCTCTAAATCCGCCTGACTTGACTCTGTTAAGTCTCGTGGTCCCAAGCCCGGGCAAAGGATGAGGGGAGTTTAACATTCATTTATCTAGTCCAATAATATTAGCCTTCGTCTGTGCTCCGAATTTATTATTTTTTTATTTTTTTAATGTCGCACCGGTGCGACATATTAAAAAAAATAATAATAATAAATTCGGAGCACAAGCGAAGGCTAATATTATTGGACTAACATTTATCGCGAAGTGGTTAGGCCTACTGTATCACGGAACGCGTTTCCTGGAAAGAACCGGGGGTGGATGGGGCTCGTTGGTGAGAGTCTGTGGGTGGAGGTGTTCCGGGATTTGTCGTTGCCACAGAGGGCAGGTGCCCCTCCCCAAAATGTAGCTGTACCCCCTTCCAAATGCTTTCCTCCAGTAGTTAGACTTAGATTTTAAAATTTTCCTGGGAAATTTTCCCCATACCACTCCCCCCCCCCCCCCCAAAAAAAAAAAAAATCCTGGAGAAGGACCCCCAGACTCCCCCACCCCCCGCCTTTCGCGCATCTGATGGCTATAACCCCCCACCCCCGCCAGTTATCGCCCCCCCCCCCCCCCCTCCCCCGGAAACTTTTTCCTGGCTACGCGCCTAGTTGTCGTCTCTCGTTAGTGGGAGCCCGCTTGTTCGGGGAAAGTTTTCAGGAAAGCTTAAACTGGGCTTTAATGACTTATCCCCAAGATATTTTAAGATCTTTAGATTATTATCATTATGTGGGTGTACAATATGCTACATGTATCCGAGTCTTGCTCCGCTTTCTAAGGGTAGATCACGGTTTGTCCCCGACTCGCCGTGGTGCGTCCTCGGAATCCAAAGCGAGAGCTTGATGCATGTTTGTCAATCCAAATAATGGCTATAATCTTTATTTATCACTAAAATACTCATCAGACGTGGATACAATTTTACACACGATTAAAATAGGCGCTTACCATCCTCTTAAACCTTAATTTCGCTGTTTTCCTCAGTGACATTCTTCCTCAGATAGACAGCTATAAACCTTATTAATCATCAAAATACTCATCAGAAGTGAATAAAATTTTACAAACGAATAATATATACCCACATATACCTGCATATGCACCCTCAACCATTTTTAACTTGTATTTCCTATTATTTTCTCTTCTGTTCGTTTATGTTCGTTTGTGTTCGTTAAGTAGTAGGACCGCAGCATTCTCATTAGGTTGGGCCTCACAGTCTTAAAGAATCCAATCTGCCTTATTGTTGAATAAAAAAAAATTGTTAATGTGTTCGGCAAAAAACAAGCTTTCTCGCTGAACTTAAAGTAGGATTCGTGTATTATTTCACCAATATCAGCAGGTCCTTCCATGTTTTGAAACAGCATAGACGGTATTATAGATGGGAAATATACCGCAAAACCGAATCGAACCAATCGTTGAATACCGAAACCGTCAGAATTTTCAATTTTTCATACATTCGCTATTTGTAGGTCCCTGTAGAGGCTTGATAACAGTTAAAAGGTTCATTTTCATGAAAAAAAGTGACTGATTTTCTTTTCAGGTTTGTTAACTCTCAATGGATTTGGCAGTTGTCTTGAATTCCCACTAGACTACAACCTATACATGTCCAATTGCTTAGCAGTAATGTCTAGTCAAGTCTTGGCTGCCTGTTAAGGCTACCAAGGTCTGACTATAAATCACTGCCTAGGTGTTTTGTCTATTGTCACCAGGACCTCATAAAGGTGGCATGGTCAGGGCACATGCCCTGAGATCGCAAAGGTCTGAAATAGGTCTTTAAACATACAGGCGCATTTAGAACAAGTCACACAATTAATGTAGATATGATTTGTGGTCGTAAAAGAATGCCACTGTTGAGATCACTGGCAGTTTCATATATAGCGTTTTGGTAGAATGATAGTACAACTATTTATTATGTTTTTCGTGTTGTGAATTCCTCTTTGTACTATCAGCAAATCTCAGTCAAGTCAGATACAGAATACCGAACCAATACCGGGGTATATTCACCCCACCCCCACCCACACCCCGCTCCTAAAAATACCGAAACCGAACTCAAAATTCCAATACCTCCAATCTCCAGACGACATTCAACCAATGATTTAAATGCGTGTTTAAAACAAAATACAGTAACGAGACTTAGTGCTTAGTGTCACTGTGTAATCCGAGCGCGTAGACAGGATTTTATAATAGGGGGTGTCCCAACCAGGTTGTTTTTCTAGTGGTGGTGGGGAGGGGGGGGGGGCGAGATATTTGAAAGCCGTTGTGAGGAAAGATTGGAAGAGGGAGGGGAGGGTAGTGACCGGTGCAATCCTGGTTAGGACTTGGCCTCCCACCTCAAAGAAAATGTTTGCAAAACTTTGTGCTCTAAGAGCGAATCTGGGGTATTTATAGGGTGCATAGCCCTACATTGGAACCCATTTTAGGGCTCTATATATTATGTGAACGCTGTAGTGATTAGCCCAAATTATTTTAGAGAAGGTGCGAATATTTTAGGGAGATACCGATAGATTGAATGTAGTTCAACATTTGAACTTTGTTTGCAGTTGATGTGTATTTCTGCAAACAATAAATATCGAAATCATAAAATGAGCTATTCTCCGCTGGAATTCCAGCCAGACTGAATGGTGGTCAGGTGTTGGTCGTTCCGTTATTGACTGAAAATATTCATCCACTTTGGTGTTCTAGTTCTACACACCTGACATCCAGCTCAGACGGTTCGATCATAAATTCCACCCTGTATTCATTTTCGTTACTTTACCAAATTATTGTCACTCTTTACTTTTCAGTGCTATTTGTTTGGTTAGATGCACTTGTATGAAAGAAATTCAACAAAATAAATATGAGGCGTTTATTTAACTTGACTTATCACCGAATTTCGAGCTAATGCAGTTAAGGTCAAACTAAATTTGCAGATTCAAATGCGGACCAAGCAGTACATACGTGTCGAAGGCGGCTGGTAATTTGCGTCTTGTTGAATTGTGTTTTTCAAATGCGAAGAATGTACACCATTAAAATCAAACCATGCGATTTGCAGGAAATTTTAAACAAGCCAATGTGCTTAATATCTTCAATCAGACTACATGATAAGCTAGTCCTAACAACATGGCCTGAAAAGAAGTACAAAAGCCCAAATTTAAAATACAGTCTTTCAGGGCATGCTTGGACTGACTATAAGCAAACATGTAAATTCAAAATGAATAAAAAAGAAACGATTAAAATCTTATGCATTGGTATAATGTAATGGAATAATATTCTTGGATAGGCCTAATGTTTTCTGCACAGGTGGGATTGGCATTCAGTGCATTTTATCAAGATTATTTGATGTACTAGTATTGAAATGGTTAACCGGATAATCGGTTTGAACCAGTTAGCCACCTAACTGATTAGAATAACTGTCAACAGGTTATCCGAAATATCGACAGTGATCGTCATTCCATGTTTAAAACGTAGTAAATCTGCTGCTTCTCCTTTGTGATAGATTACACCTCGAAACCGCATTGTATATTTAGAAATAATGACTTTGAAGTTCAATTCTTTAATGATTGATAGTTTCTGTGAGTATTGAGAAATCTCAGAAACTATTCCATAGTATGTACACAAACGACTGTTGTCGAGTCTGAAACTATTCCAATGTGTGCACACAAACGAACGTTGTCGAGTACTGTATGCACACAACGGAATAGTTTGAGAATACTGCTCTCCAGTTCCTATAGTTTTGATTCTGTATTTGATGAAATAATGGCCATGGACAATCGGATATTATCCAGTTGTCGCTCTTGGTTAGTGAAATGAGCCAACCGTTTCAGCCCTAGAATGTACTCAATCAAATAAGGTCATTATAGGTTAGACTGCTAATTGCATTACAGGAATTTTAAGTTCCCTCTATTCAAAATTCTATGTTGATATCAGTGTGCAGACCGTCTACAATCTGCACTGAACTCAGGTGATGATAGGCCGACACTTGGCAGTTCATATTCTTGAACCTGTTCAGTCACTTCATCATCAACTAAATGTGGAATACTTTTTTCAGCCCACTTAATTTGATATTTCTTAACTGGTAGAGTGCTGGAAGCCCATATTTGGGCTTTATTCTGAAGTGCAGGTGCCGCAACTTGATGCCTTCATATTCTGTGGATATGCTTCATATTAGTTTGGAATTAAAATTATTTAGACTGGGAGGGTTTGCCTTGTTACAATTTATGGGAGAGTGCCAAGTGGCACTCTCCCATAAATTGTAATAAGACAAAGAGACGTGGACAAATTTGGATGATCAAAAATAATTTAGCACTCTACCAGTTAATTGCGTAACCTGGATAATTGCGTAAATCTTCACATTCCAAATTATCTGTCATGAACTCCCCATGTTATATACCTATTTGACCTTAAAGCATCCAATATGCAAGTAAGCAATTCAATCTAATATCCTTTGTTTGACAGGACTCCAATCAAGAATACACTTTGAATGTCTTCAGAACGAAAAGGAGCTTATGAGGCCAAAATGGTTAAGTTTGCTTAGTTTGGCATTAGATTTACCATTCCATGGTAGTCAAACAACATTATTACTACAAAGTTTGTTCCAAACAGCATTACACGAAAACAGCGTGATGTGCTTTGAAGTCCTTCTGGTTTCGGGTATATTTATTTCAAAATTTAAATATTTCCAAACTAAATTAGGCATAAATTATTAATAAGCCTCAAGTCTGATGTATGCATTTCTGAATGAACAACACGACTGTTATCGACATGTTATGTCCACAATACTTTGTTCCCTGACAAATTGTTTTGCTGCAGATTCATCCCAGCTTTTATCGCGATTTTTATTTTTGGTTATTATATACCACTTGCACTATTAGTGACACTGAGAGACATGTAACCATTATCGGCCATTGGTATAACATCACCAAGTCATTAATTGATAGTAAATTCCCAGTTTGAGAGTGAAGTGGTGCAGTGGAACCCAGTTAATTGGATTTTTCTTAATTGAATAACTCTGTTAATTTCATATGACTTCCAAATGCCAAACCATTTACCATACCTTCAGTACAAATTTGCCCCAACTCATTCTGACAAGGGGTCATAAGCTATTCATTTATTGGCTTTTAACCCTTAATTTACCCAACATAATGGCCAAAACCGGCCAGCGCTATTCTGAAAAATTGCCAATTAATTTTTATTATTTTTTGTCTCAAAAACATAGGTTTTGACCCCCTCATCGAGCTCGTTCCAATGGGGGGGGGGGGGGTCATAACCTATGTTTTTGAGACAAAAAATGAGTTATTCAAGATTTTTTTTTTGCAAGTGTCGTCTGCTTTTCATGTTAGGTAAAGGGTTAACCCTTTACCCAACGAATCGCCCGCAACCGCCCGCGTAATATGCAAATTCAGCAGTTGAACAAATATTATTTTTCAACAAATTTCAACAAAACCATATCATGTGACCCCTTGTTGTAACGAGCTCGTTGAGCTCGTTCCAACGAGGGGTCACATGATATGGTTTTGTTGAACTTTTTTTGAAAAATTTGAAAAAATGATATTTAAAATAATAAATTTTGATATCGTCTGCGTTGGGTAAAGGGTTAAGGTCACTTTTAGCATCTATGGCTACATCATGACCACAATGCATAGATATGAAGTCAAGTTTAGCCACCCGTTTATACCTATATGCTGCCCGCTTTAGGTGACTTAAACTCGGGCATTGGTTCAGGGTCGTACAGTGTGTTTTACCATTGAAGCAGAACCTGTTTACCACAGTAAACAAGCATTGCTCCACTTCTCCGAGTTCCCATGGAAAAGGGTGATGAGCAATGTTTTTAAACCAAAAATTGAAAAATAAAATTTGATTGGTAATTTTTGGTATAGAATTTGGCAGATTTTATCAATTTGAAGGTTAAATTTATTTATTCATTTACTAGGGTTTAAGGTCACATATTTCTGTGACCTTTATACCCATGTTGCCCATTTTAGAGGATTTCCACCCCAAGCATTGTTGCTTGCATCCTATTTTACCAGGAAAGCAGCCTGTTTACCACAGTAAACATGTTCAACTTCACATCGCAGTGTTTTTATGGGTTGGGGATTTGAAGGCTTATGGCATTGAACTCATTATAGGGAAATAACTTATCATCTATGGAGGCAGTGATTTCTTGAATTTGCCTTCCTGTAATTTTCAAAATTATAGGCCTGCTCTCCAAGCTCTTTCCAACAGTGAATCCAGTCATGCAATGTTGAAATGAGCAATCGCTATCACATTTTATGGACCAGCTGGCAGAGGCGGCGGAAGCTCCAAAAAAGTGTAGGGGGGGGGGGGGGCATAATTTTTTTTCTGGGTAACTGCAGGGGTGTTATCATAGTCCAAACTTGGACCGAAAGTCTGTAATGTAATTTTTTGGTTTGGTACGTCTAAAGGACATACCAAACCCAAAAATTCCATTACAGACTTTGGGTCCAAGTTTGGACTAGTTTTACTATTACTATACATGTAGTCTGTGCTTATTATGGCTAGTTGCGAACATGCGATGTGTAATATCTCAATATAGAAAATGGACAGTGACACCGATAGTATTATGTTGCTAATTTTGATAGAACTATATCACTATCTCCCACAGTCAATATGACCATAGGGGTTGTGTACATTATGTCAAAATATGTCCTGTTAGGGTACCCATAATTGGTGAAAAAAGTGTGTGGGGGGGATGTGCCCCCCTCCCCCCCCAGTGCCGCCGCCCATGCCACCTGGTTTGAAAATAAGAAGAGAAGGGTGTATACACTTTTAAAAATCCCTGACAAACTTATACTTTCTAAAATGCAGTATTAACTTAACACATTTAATGGAAACACATGGTATCTCCATCAACACTTATGGGAAATTATTCCAGACTTTTTTACAAATCACTAACTTTTAAATCACCATTCTGTTTTTATTATTATTCAATAAAAAAATGTATAATAATAAAAACAGAATGTTGATTTTTGAGAATAGCACTAGCCAGTTGTGGCCATCCCATTCTGTTTTTATTATTATTCAATATATATATATAATAATAATAAAAACAGAATGGTGATTTTTGAGAATAGCACTGGCCGGTGGTGGCCATTACATTAGGCTATGGGTTAATAGTACTAGCCAAATATGCCCGAAACCTCAGGTAAAAGGTTAACAATTTCAGTGCCAAGTCTGATATGATCCATCCACAATATCAAAGCCTTTGTCCTGGATTTTCTTCCAATAAGCTAATTGTATGCTGTAATGTGCTTCACAGGTCTGTAACTTTAAAATTTACGGGAAGGCAACTAATGGGAAATCTGATACCATAAGTCTTTCATTAATACCCTTCTTGGAAGGTGTTAATGCTCAAAGGCCTAGCCTGACACTGTTAAACTTTGTAGTCTCAAAACAGGTATGTCAACACACATGTATGTGTTTATGTGAGCCATTCGTGTATTGCTTTCGTTCTTTGATTACAGATAATGGGCCTAACCCGAAGACTGAAAATAATTTGTAGATGTTTGCAAAAGGTATGAGAGAGTAGCGGTAACAAAAAGTAGTATAATGGCAACAAATATAGCTGCAAAAAGACATATTGTTCTCACAGGATACCCAGGTGAGCAAGACTTTAACCCCCATACAGCCCCAAACCATCATGTTTGTACAGTGGAACCCTGTTAATTGGAATAGCCTTTATGTCAGTGAAAATTATTCTGTTAACTGGTAGAGTGCTGGAAGCCCATATTTGGGCTTCATTCTCAAGTGCAGGTGCTGCCATTTAAAGGCTTCAGATTCAATGGATATGTTTCATATTATCTTTGAAGTGATATTATTTAGTCAGTTAAGATTTGCCTTGTTACAGTTTATGGGAGAGTACCCACAGGCACTCTCCCATAATTGTACCCACAGGCACTCTCCCATAATTGTAGCAAGACAAAGACATGGGAACAAATTTTAATTACCAAAAATAATTCAACACTCTACCAGTTAATAGAAGTATTCAATAAACAGGGTTGTGGACACTTAGCTGTATTCTTAGGATAACGTGAGCCTTTAGTCTGTTATCTTGTTTGATAGAGCTCTGTCAAAGAAGATATAATAGATTAAATGCATGCATTAGATGCACTGATGCCAAATAGGTCAAAACACAAGGGGAAGTTGGTGATTTTAAGATTTTCAGGGTAAATTCTTGACATATTACAAGATTTTTTATTCAACTAACAGGAGTTTACTCTATAATCTATATTCATTTAACAGGTCAAATTTGTACTAAGGTGTGGTGAATGGTTTTGTGTTAGGAAATTATATTCAATTAAGAGGGTTATTTGGTTAAAAGATACCCAGGCCTGAGTTACATATCCTAGAAGCGTTTTATAGGAAACGGTCTGAGAAAACACTAATTTGGCACAGGTGGTTTTGGCATTTTGAATTACATATCCCAGAAGCCTTTGCCAGAACGATCAAAGAAAATGCTATAACCAGCTAAGGTGGCACAGGTGAGTGGCACATGGAAAATCCGAAACCTTCATGCACATCTACCAGGGCTTAATATTTCATCTAAATTTGGGAGAATCCATTTGTATTCTTGTGAAAATGGTTGCAAGAATCCATACCTGCGGTGAGTGTCCCAGGAGGCCACCATGGTTGGACTCCTGTTGTATACTGATAATGCATGTTAACCCTTTACCCAACACAGCTTTTTAATTCTTAAAACATAAACTGAATTTGATAAGTTTTTAAAATGTAAACAATATCTACCAATAAAAACTTGCAAATTTGGATGTCATTGGAACCATGACCAGCTGCTCATTGAGCTGATTCCAGTGACAGCCATATTTGTGCAATTTTATTGACATGTCAGGATATTTCAGGTCATGTTATATTTGTATTTGTTAATTTGCTGCCATTATGTTAGGTAAAGGGTTTAACTGACTCAATTCTTTTCATGCAGATCCTACCAGAGATGCATCGAGAATCTACATGGATTCGCATTGGTTTTGTTGCGTGAATCGATTCTGGGATTCTTGTTGAAATAGCAGCCTTGTCTGTTTTGCAATATCTGAGTATGGATTTAGCACTTCAAATTATATATCCTGGAAGCCCTTTGCTGAAAACAGGCCAATAAAACACTTAAAGTGACACAGCTCAGTTGTTCGCCCAAAATCCAAAACCGTAATGCATATCTTCAGACTATTGCAACATCTGAGCATGGTTTGGCATATTTTTATACTGTACCAATGACCCAGACATAGCTGGTGCTAACTCTTAAAAATATAGGGCCAAACACAAATTTTGCCCCCCAATCCCCAAAATTTGCATCTAAAACCAAAGAAAACATGTCCTGAATGGCCCTCCATACTTCACCTCTACTGCGCATGCGCAGTGTCAAGGACGTCCCGAAATTGGCGCCATTAATCATTCTTTGTTTGGCCCTTCATCAGTTAACATCTGACTGATCTTTGTGCTTGTAAATCTCAGTTTAAATGATGCCAGACACATAAATATTAGTGAAATGGTGATTCTAAGGAGGATATAGAAGGAGGAGAGGAAAAATGAGTGACAGAAAATAATCAGGGCTGTAACTTGAAATTTTTTTTGATGAAATTATGTTAAGTTACCTATTTTCGAGGCAACAGCCTGTTGTGGTCATTCTTGTTATCAAGATTACACTGCTTATTCAGTGTTTTCCTCTCTCCCTTTCCTTTAAGTCCCCTCTTGCTATTCTCCTATGCTTTTGGCATATTTTCTGTAATATTATTACTAAAATTTCTTGGGAGTTTTAGCTGGATAACAGAATGAATTCTGTTCTTTTCCCCATGTTTACGTCTTCACCTATGGGTGGTTAGGCGTAGTGTTCTGCATCTACCATCTGATGTTCTGCAGTTTCTTCCCTGGAAGTCTCTGTTTTGCATCAGATAGTGTATTATTGGTAACTGATTTCGGGCCAGGGTGCCTGGAGTCTTGATCTAGTGTTTTTACACTTATTGTTTACATTTCCAGCAGCCCTCTGTGTGAGGGGGGATTTCTTGAAAATAATATCTTGATGTTAATTTAATCATAACTAGATACATTATTATTGTTCGTAAGTGTTGCATAAATTGTTTAAAATATTTTTAGAATTTTTGTCCACACTTAGGCTTGGGATCCATTGGGGCTCAATGTTACTTTTCAGAAACTTGGGCTGTTCTGAAGAAATATTTTTTCAAAAGTTTTTGATTCAATTATTTTTTCTATGTTAATGGAACTTGTTATTATGTATTTTGATTGTCAGGGGTTGGTGCGAGTACTAGGACTTTGTTTTCTTTTCACAATGAAAGGATATTGTTCAATGGTAATAAGAGGAAATCTTCCTCTGACTTTCATAATCATTGTATAATGTAGTCAGTGTACTCACACTAACTCCTGTTCTGTATGTGTTGATTATGATGACAACATGGGAAGCGTGTGTCACGGTATGTTAGTGGGGAATTGGCCATTCCAGTCCTTTCCCTGCAAGGTCACTCTACTTTATCAATCTCTATTTCAGATGATCATGATCAGGGTGATGTATCCGTGATGTCTTCCAAAAAGTGTGCCTCCTTCATCACAATTAATGAAGAGCTAGCGGAAAAGTGCTCATGTAATATGTCAATTGCCTAAGAGGACCCTAGTAGGTTCGACGGCCTTTGACGTCCGCTAGCTCGCCCGGTGTAGCGTCCATTTATCGAATGGTTCGGCAGCCGGGTTCGTCCGTTGCGGTCTAGAAAGGAGTTTTGGGTGATGCGAGCACTATAAAATATCCATGTGCACACCCAGTGACGGCGGATTAGAGGGGAGAACGGAGGAAGCCTTTTAGTCCGGTTCATAGCTCGTCCAGGCCCACCCGATCTGCGAGCGAGAGAGGCCCCTCTCTCGTACATCAACATCTGGCCCCATAATGTCTCGCATTCGGAGCATACGTCCGCCGCTCGGGACGCTCCATTATATAGACAGTCCGGAGAGACTGTCAATAAGGCTTCCTCATTCTCATGGCAGCGCACACGACCGCACCTTGGATACGTGACCTCCGATATCCAGTCAACTTCTCCAATCAGAGAATCCTCGGCGACCAGGTCACGCCATCCGATAGCCAGGGACACGAGGCCTGGAGACTCCGGACGTTCGCATAAGAAGTATGCGGGAGTCAACGTACACGGAGCTTCCAGCGGCAAAGCATCGTAAGACCGCTTCTGCACAGGCCTCGGTGACGGACATGCTATTCCAAATAGCACAACTTATCGCAGCATCCCAGCAACGACAGAATCTCTGTCGCATAATATAATATCCGATGATGCTGGGTCGGGACGCTCCGCGGAAGCATCAGGTGCGGACGTCCGAAAATTTCATACGGTCCGACGGGATGCCGAAAGGGATTCAGAGGTTTTCGAGCTTTCCCTTTCGGAACAACATAAGCTGCTGTATATGTCATCCGACTTCATCTTCTAGAGGTTCTTCGTCGGACCAGAATGCTGCGATACCGGATAAGAAACTGATAGCGTCGGTGGACTTAGAAATTTTTGGTTCGGTTCAGGGACATCGTCCCTCAGTTCCGACACATCCAATAATGTCTCAGATACGTTCGATTTATTGAACGACGCTATATATATTTTTTATATGCTTGCTATGTACAAGCATATCTGGTTTCTTGTTCGCAAAATTACTGAGATGTCTTTCAAAAGTGTGCCTCTGTTGTCATAGTTAATGAAGAGCTAGCGGCAATTAGTGCTCATGGATTACGTCAATCGCTTAAGAGGTCCCTAGTAGGATCGACGGAGTTGACATTCGCTAGCTCACCCGGTGTAGCATCCATTTATCGAATGGTTCAGCAGTCGGGTTCATCCGTTGCGGTCTAGGAAGGAGATTTGGGTGATGCGAGCACTATAATAGACTTTAGTACACACCCAGTGACGACGGATTAGAGGAGAGATCGGAGGAAGCCTGTTAGTCCGGTTCCTAGCTCGTCCGGTCCGTCCGGGTGGCAAGCGAGAGAGGTCCCTCTCTCGTGCAACAACATATGGGACCGGATGTTGTGGTACAGACATTTCACCTTCGGAGCGTATGTCCGCCACTCGGGACGCTCCGTTATATAGACAGTCCAAGTGACTGCCGATAATGCTTCCTCATCCTCACAGCAGTGCACACGACCGCACATTGGCTACGTGACCTTGAATATCCGGCCAGCTTCGGCATTCAGTGATTCCACGCCATCCGGTAGCCAAGGGACACGAGGCCTGCACACTCCGGTCGCTCGCATAATAGAAGTATGCACGGGGTAACGAACACGGAGCTTCCAGCGGCAATGCATCGTAAGACCGCTTCTCAACAGGCCTCAGTGACGGACGTGCTATCCAAAATAGCACAGCTTATCGTAGCATCCCAGCAAACGACAGATTCTCGATCGGATCAGGAATAATCCGACAGCGCTGGGTCGGTGCGCTCCGCTGTTGCATCAGGTACGGACGACCGAATATTTCATAGGGTCCGACAGGATGGCGAAAGGGATTCGGATGATTTCGAGCTTTCCCTTTTGGAACAACAGGAGCTGCCATACATTTCTTCCGGCATTATCTTCCAGAGGTTGTTCTGTCGGACTACATTGCTGCGATGCTGGATAAGAGACTAATAGCGTCATTGGACACGGAGTTTTGGATCGGTTCAGGGACATTGTCCCTGAGTTGCCGACGCAGTCCAATAATGTCTTTAGAACATTCGAATTATTGAACGACGCTATATATATATAAGCTTGCTATCAACATGCTAGTCTAGTTTCTTGTCCGCAATGCTCTATTCTGCCTTTCGTGAATTCTAGGAAATAATTGTTTTTTGGCAGAACTGGGCTTACCAAGAGTTCCTTTGCGTGTAAGACGGCGAGACTGAAGACTGCAAATTATCTTTTTCGCCGTCTATGTCAATTCCAACCATGATGTTGGAAATGACAATGATGTATAATAGACTTAACTTAGACATTTTATCATACGTACACCACCTTACTGAGACGTTTATCATTACGTCTTCAAGAGAAAGAATTCCAGGATATGATCCTCAATGAGATTTCTTTCAGGGGCAGTAGTTTTTCCACGTATAACTCCGCCCTTCAATGGCAACCTGGAGTTGGTTAGACGTGACGCAGCCCTAGCTATATCCACGCGCGTGGATAGTAAGGTGAAGAACTCACTCAGAGTCGCTTCGGTCTCCGAGAAGCTTCTCTTCGACGGCAACCTTTCAGCAATCTTGAATTGCTCGATATACACGTTCTCTTGTCTATCAAGTGTAACAAGAGATTCAGACGTGGGCAAACATTCGGTGGTTGACTCAGAGAGTTCCACTGTAGTTGCCGGATCCGAGTTTCTCGATTATGACGGATGCCAGTCAAACAGGTTGGGACACAATTTTGATCCCAACGGATTCGAAGTGCCAGGGTCTTTGGGTTCCACAGTTTTTAGGCAAGCTCCTTCTTCCAAGGAAGAATATTATGTTGGCTTGCACTACGTCATTGGATGAATTTTATTCAGAAACGCATGTTCAATCCTGTCCTATTATACGACAGTAGTTGCGTATATCCGGAACCAGGGAGGCACTCATTCGTTTCCGTTATTGATTTTAACGGAAAGAATCCTTCTGTTTGTTATAGAACACCAAGTTTTGTTTCGGTTCGTCATATTCTCGGTCGTCGGATCGTATTAGCAGACTCCCTTTCACGTAAGGGTCGTTTGTTGCTGTCAGAATGGACTATCAACACACAAGTATTCAGTCAGATTTGCTATCAATGGGAGCGCCCAGTGATAAATTTATTTGCGACACAACTCTCCAATCAATTGTAGACGTATGTGTCACTGTGTCCGGATCCCTGAGCATATGTAGTTAACGCTCTATCGATCTAGTAGGACGCGATGATAGGATATGCGTATCCTCCAGCGCTGTTGATTCAGCAAGTATTGCTAGGATTATTCATTCACAATACAATTCTGTTGGTAGCATCTCTGTCTCCACTGAGAACATGGATAAATTTACTTAGGTGTCAACTGTGGGACTTACCGTGGAAACTTCCTCCACGAGAGGATCTTTTTTCGCTGGGGAAATCGTGTCAACTCTATCACAACCTGCAAGGTCTCAACCTTCATGTATTCCATTGTGCGGTCCTTCTTGCATGGCAAGCATTGTACAGGACGAGCAGTGGATACGATTCCTAACTGTAGAAGGACCTCCTCTTCGCTATACTATGTGGCTAAAGTGGAGAGTCTTCCGTCGTTGGTGTAGGGATCTTTATGTTGATATTTTTTATCCCTCCATACCAGACATTGCAAACTTTCTAGTATACTTGTTTAACGAGATCATCTGCAGCCAGTTACTTTTAAAGGTTATAGGTCTATGTTATCTGATACCTATGCACACCATGATAGTTTACAATGGAGCCTAATGTCTCTTTATCTAAGTTAGTTTGAAACTTTTCGATAAGAGACCTAGAATCGTTAGATTAATTCCTATTCGGAATTTAGCTTGGGTTCTTATTAATTAAAGCAACCATTTGAACCCCTTGAGACAGCAGTTTCAAATTCTGACCTTTTAAGGCAGCGATTCTCTTAGTCTTCTCTTCTGCTGAAGAGTCAGTGAGCTTCATGCACTATTGGTGGACGATTCTCACTTTTGTAGTATCGGGAACTCTATTACCTTTACTACTAATGTTGTATTTTTGGTTAAGAATCAGGCTCGTAATGATATCTGGAACCTATTGTTTTTAAGGTCCTTCCGTCTTCGAGCGGGCATAGGCCTTTACTCTGTCCTGATAGACCTTTATGTATTTATTAACAGATCTCAGTTTATCAGTAGGACGTAAAGCTTCTTCTGGCTCTGATGCCTAATAGAAAGGTCATTACGGTCCATTATATTACTTAATGCGTTCAGTTAACTATCGGTACTGCTTAGGATAATTTATCCTTAACTCAGCAGTCTGTGCTTAAGATTTCGGCTCATGAAGTAAGAGCTCTTCTACATCTTGGGCTGACGTATAGTTTTGCTATTATAGATTAAGTAGGTCGCATATTGGTCTCAGCCATCCACATTCACGAATTTTTATCTCAGAAATATTGTATCCATTTCTGGAGACCTGCATTATTTAGGTCCATTATCAGCTGCTCAGAAAGTCGATCACTTAACAATTGCAACTATAGCTATGTAGGCTTTATGTTCTGGCAGTGACTCCATCCTGCTGCCCTCTTCACTCTGGGCTATTTGACCCAGGACAAGAAAAAGGGGGGGGGGGGGAGGGTGTTCCCTTGGGTCACCTGTTTTATTATGAAAACAAGGGGATACCTCCTCCGGAGTTAGTAATTCCGAGCTGTTACTGTGGTGGTTTCTCAAGTGAAAGTTATGTTTTTAAATTCATTCATGTCATAGTTTTAAAGTATAGCATTTGAATATGTCATGTGTCAAACGGATGTTATTATACTATCCTCGGACACTTTTTAAAGAGTATAAAGAGTCTCAATTCTTTGGACTAACTTTATTTATTGGCTTACTTTAAAAATAATTAGTATAAGAACTATACTGGATATTAATAGAGAACATGGATGTTATGATGCTCAGTTATAGAAGGTATTGTGTCTTTCTAATTTGTCATAAATAGGAAAGATACACGTGAAGCCTATTTCTCCTTTTCTCCTCCAGGAGATGTCTCTATTTTATATAGTTGAGCTTATTAGATTTTCCTCTATGTCCTGGGCTCTCCAGCCTTTTTACTATTCAGCTATGTCTGGGTCATTGGTACAGTATAAAAATCTTAAAAAATTTATAGTAATTTATATATTTTATATACATACCAATGACCCAGATGGGGATGGCCCTCCCAGGAGTTGGGAACTCATACCTCCCCGCTGAGGACATAGCGCTTACCAGGCACTGTTGGTAAGAATGATTAATGGCGCCAATTTCGGGACGTCCTCGACACTGCGCATGCGCAGTAGAGGTGAAGTATGGAGAGCCATTCAGGACATGTTTTCTTTGGTTTTAGATGCAAATTTTGGGGATTGGGGGGCAAAATTTGTGTTTGGCCCTATATTTTTAAGAGTTAGCACCAGCTATGTCTGGGTCATTGGTAAGTATAAAAAATATATAAATTACTATAAATTTTTTAAGTTTTAATTAATTTAGATACACTAGAAGTCCTTTGCCTGGAACAGTTTAAGAAAACACAAAAGTAATACATACAGCTGAATTGCACATGGAATATCTGAAACCTTTGTGCACATCCATCCACAGGCCCTATTGCAACATCTGAGCAAAGGTTATTAAGCATTTCAAATTACATACCCTAGCTAGAAGGCTTTTGCCAAAAATGGTCCAACAAAACACTAAAGTGGCACAGCCAAGTGGCATTTGAAAAATCTGAAACCCCCGGGTACATCTAAAGAGCCTTTCACAACACCTCAGTACAGTTGTGGAAATTTGAATAACATAGGTTTGGATTCCTTGAGCAAGAAGTGGAAAATCAGCACTTCTTTCAAGTCACACCACAAGAAACCATGTGGTGGCAAATATTTTCAGGAACTGAACAACAGAGTTTTAGCATTTCAAATAGCAAAATCAGATGTGCAGACTTTCTAATGTACATATGAAGATTCTGACAATATCCCTGTCTTTTTTCGAATACAGGGACTTATTTATTGGTGTTTAATGTCACTTGCAGGATCTATGATTCATGACCACAACACAGTCACGATTAACCAATTGTTCATAGCTATAATACCTACTTTAGAGGACTTCCACTCCAGCCGTTGGTTCAGGTTCCAATTTTAGCAGTAAAGTAGAACTCATTTACCACAGTAAACAAGCACTACTTTATTTCCTAGAGGGCGTTCCTATGGGGGAGAATATGGGGATAACAATTCATATTCTGTGAAAATACATTACAAAGCACAAGTAAAGTTCGAAGTGGATCACTAGGTTATACTCTGCGATTGGTCCATCAGGAGGGCCATCCATCTGTCCATTTGTCTGTTCAGAAACATTTGGGTTTCCAGATGAAAATTTGTGTTATAATTGTTCAATCTAATCAATATGACCCTTTCCACAGAAAATGCAGATCAAGTTTAAATTTGAAATTTGTCCAATATTTTGTTTGGAAGTTACAGGTTGTGGAGAGTGGATTGTAACAAAATCACCTGCAGAGTGAAGTTATCACCCAAAGTATTACTTTCAAATTCTGTACATATGGACAAAAACACAAGCAGTGTTTCAGCCAGTGGACCTCTTGGTTTAACCCGGAGGTTCATTGGCTGGAACTTTGCTTGTGCTTGTTACCCTTTGCAACAAATTTGCAATTATTGCTTGGGTGGAATCTCCACTCTGTGAGTGATTTAGTGATAATACACTCTACACATACTGTATAGCCTTTTACTGACTTGTATTTCCACGATTTTAAACTTATTGGTTTTAGGATGATTACTTGTGATATAATTGTCTCATCCCATCCATATTTGGTATATAGCCAGATTAAGTTCAAATCTGACATATAGGCCCCAAAAAGTTAAAAATCTGTTTCTCGGGCCCTCCCACATGGTCCTTTAGGCTGCCACATGTCTTATTTTATAACAAATGCAAACTTAAAAAAAAATAAAAATTAAATGGTTTATGTCTGATATTTTACCAAAGTTAATAAAATTTATAAATTTGTCCCTTGAGTGCAACAAGGCTTTGCAGTGCATTAGCATTTCAAAGCCTTCTTGCACTCGAGGGAAGAAATACACCACCACCCATGCTATTCTGTAGATTATGATGCCTAAAACATAAAACAAACCAAGAATATGAACTTCTGATGGCAAAGAAATAATTACAAAAATAAACCAGAGGCTCAAGTGAGCATAAAACACTCACCTGGCTCAAGTTGTCAAAAGAGATGAGTGTATCAGTAAGTGATCAGCAGCAAGAGCAATTTTTTGATTTGCTATAATACAACCAAAGGCAACTTTTTTGGCCATTCATTTATGCTGGTCATAGGAAAGCTTTCTAGCAAGCTCTGTTCTGTGAATTTTTGTTTTGTTTTCAACTACTGTGGTTCTCTCTACCTCCCCCGTCCCCCCCCCCCCCAAAAAAAAAGAAAAATATTCTGGCATAAATGAAATACTTATGATCCAGTTATATACTACATGACAAATATGGTTCACATCTGCCCATTGAATCTGAAAATAGAAATACTGAGTGTAGCACAAAATTTGTGAGGCCAAATTTTGACTTACCGAGTTTCTTTGAAAAAAAGTGAATCTACATCACTAAAGTAAGTTCCAAACAAGAAATCTAAGTATTATTGCAAGTGGCTTATAAAAAGAGGATTTTAAAAGCATATTAGGCTTATGAAGCATTAACCACACTCTAAGGGATATAGTAATTTGGAGGCAAAATCAGAAGAGTAAATTCCACCAGGCTGAAGATGGCAGCAGCTTCATTTGAACAAAGGAGAAAAGGTTTACTCCAAAGATGATATGTGCCATAAATGAATAAATTTAGCCCAGTGGTTTTAAAGAATAAGAAAGATTTCAAACTGGAGAAACAGAATTTTTCTGCCACCAGTAAATTCAAGTTTCTGTGAAAATGGTTAAATCAAAAATAAACAAAACAGAAAGTTAATTTATGGAGGCTTATTTTTTTTTTTTTTTTTTTTTTGGTGGGGGGGGGGGGGGGGTACAATATTGTTAAAGAAATCAGAAATAGGTTTTCATTAACAGTATTACATAAAATGAAATCTTTGGAACCCACATTGAAGCTTTGAGAGGGTTAAATTAAAGATATTCATACAGGAATTAGAGAAAAGTTTTCCAGGAAACCAGAAAAAAAACATATATGTGTACAGCATTGAAAAGGTTTGATCAAGGCATCAGTAAAATCGGAAACCCACACTGAAGTCTTGAGAGGGTTAAATTAAAGACATCCAACAGAAATCAGATAAATGTTTCCAAGAAACCAGAAACATATTTGTGCACAGAATTGAAAGGGTTCAGCATAAAATAAAATCATTGGAAAACACACTGAAGTCATGAGAGGGTTAAATTAAAAATACTCATACAGGAACCAGATCAATTTTTGTCCAAGAAACCAGAAAAATCATATATGTGCACAGCATTGAAAGTGTTTGATCATGGCATCAATAAAATCTCTGGAACCCATATTGCAGTCTTGAGAGGGTTAAATTAGAGATATGCATACAGGAATCAGATAAATGTTTCTAAGGCACCAGAAAAAACATATATGTCCATAGCAGTGAAAGGGTTCAACATGAAATAAAATATTTGGAAAAACACACTGAAGTCATGAGACGGTTAAATTAAAGGTATTCATGAGGGGAATCAGATCGATTTTGTCCCAAGGAACCAGAAAAAAACATATGTGCACATCATTGAAATGGTTTGATCATGGCATCAGTAAAATCTTTGGAACCCATATTGCAGTCTTGAGAGGGCTAAATTAAAGATATGCATACAGGAATCAGATAAATGTTTCCAAGAAACCAGAAAAAACATGTACTCAGCATTGCAAGGGTTCAACACGAAATACAATCTTTGGAAAACACACTGAAGTCACAAATTTTCTGAACAATTTCCAGATTATAATAACAGATTAGAATGTGCCTGGCAGCAATTTGTTGTTATAAGAACAACATGTTATTCTAGATGTCAGTCTAGGTTCTCAGTGAATGAAATTTTTCTCCAGGATTATTTAATTATTTATTAAGGTTTAATAACACTTTAACAGCCAAGTTCATATCATATCAGTGACAGTTTTACAGGTGGAGGAAGCCGGAGTACTCAGAGAGAACCACCAAGCAACGATGAGCAGCTGCCAGCTCCCCAACATCGTAACTTCGCACTGCAGAACAGGCAGGATTAAATTGGCTGAAGACAGCACACCATTGACATGCAGTATTTCTCCAGGATAAACTACTGCAAAGATGCAGACTCATCATTTTTTTCAATACCCTCTACCAGGCACCCTGATTGAACCGGTGGCAATTTTTTTAACCCATCCCTTCTACTGGTCCTAAGGATACCAAATGACAGTTCTCTGTTCCTTGTGATTTGGGTTATATGGGCTTTTGAATTTTTTTCTGTTTTTAGCCCCTGGGTTGCCACAGGGCTGTGAAAAAATTGGTGGGGGGGGGGGAGGGGGGTTGTCAATCAATTACTTAGGACCCACCAATACTACATGCCAAATATGGTTGAAATTGGCCCACCAGTTCTTGAAATAGAAATTTTGGGCAGAGCCCAGAATGTATATACCCCCACAGAGAGCCCAAATATTGACCTATCAACTTCCCTTGAACAAACTTTAATCTTCTACACCAAAGGATGTTCCATACCGAATATCAAGGCATTCCCTCAGGTGGTTCATGAGAAGATTTCTAAAGGTTTTTTAAGCTTTTGGGGCATAAACCAGGACCTGAATATGGCAGCTGCTTCATTTGAACAAAATAGAAAGGGTATACTCCATAGATGGTCTGTGCAATATATGTTTCAATTTGGCCTAGTGGTTGTGAAGAAGAAGTCAGGCTTGCAAAAAGTTAACGGCTGACGGACAAAAGTGATGGCAATTGCTCCCACTGACTTGCAGTCAGGTGAGCTAAAAATAAAACAAAAAAACCCCTGCCTGCATGCAACTTTACAAAAAATGGCCCAAGAAACAGAAGATCAACTTTGTGGGGCCTTATCCAACATTTCATTAGGGAGTTATTGCCCGTTATTACAGAATTTGAGTGTGAGTGGTTTAATGGTTATCTGTTAAATAGAGCTGGGCGGTATTGAAATTTCAAGTTCACTTTCGGTATCAGTATTTTAACACTGCTTTACCAACAACATACATGTACCCACACTAATACCAATTCAAATGTTATTTTTGATGTACTACCCAGCTGCAGATCCCCATTTTACAGCAGTCGAATTGTCAAATTATTGGAAATAACACAGGCACTCTCCATCAGTCATCTGATTTAACGAAAAATGCTGAGAGAAAATACCCTTGGGGTAGTTTGAGACTCCCTCAGTACGGTAAATCAGTTTTGACTTGATACTGACACCGAACGGTATTTACTGTATATCGCCCTTCTCTACTGTTGAAAGAATGTTCTTGTGGCCATATCAGAACTTCACGTGTGAGCTCAGGGTCAACTTTTTATGTTCCCATATCAACTTACATTCAAACCTAACCAAATTTGGAATACAGTAATATTGTGTGAAAAAATTACTTTTGCTCTCAGAGCACATCATTGGATATAACAATACAAAAAAAAAACTCAAATGTCTTTTTTAGGAACTGGACAGTAAGGCATGAATTTGAGGCATCGAATTGTTTGACATTTGTATGCAATGGAACCAATTGTATGTAAAACTGTTTTTCAGGTGTTGGTAAAACTACACTCATTCATAAAGCCTGTGATTTATTAAAAAAGAAACAGATTCCCCTGCAAGGATTCTATACAGAAGAAATAAAACAAGGTGGCAGAAGAATTGGCTTTGATGTGGTCACTATAGATGGAAATCGGGGACAACTGGCAAGAGTCAGGTATAGTGGAACTAATCAAATAGTTTACTAAATAGGATCTTTGCCATCGAAAATTATTCAGTCAACAAATAAATAAATAAATATTTTATTTTCAGTGGTAGATGCATTAGAATGCTCCAAATTGTTTGGCAAGTTGTTGCTTCAGTTTGGGAAATCCTTAGCATATTTTTCTTGACTTACCTGTTATTTTCTGTCAGCAATTTGAATACATTTGGTGGTACAAAGTGTCAAAGTTTACAAAGCCTGCACATGCCTTGAAGCTCCCGGAGGCTCAGTTGCAAAACCCACAGTCCAAATGCAGTGTTGAAGCAAACACACTGCATTGGTAAGTGACAGGTAGACAGGTTTTCTCCGATGTTTATAGGCCAATCCCTTTGAAACTTGGTATGCATGTTCACCACCTGGCACCATGGGAATCTGTGCATTTGTGATTATAGTTCCACTCGGACTACTTTCACCATAGTTATGCCCCTTTTTGACTTAGAGTAATTTGCTGCTAGTGCTAAATTTTGTTGGGAGATGAATAAACTGCACATTTGCAATTTTAATGTAGATGTGCATTTCAGTACTGTGGTGCCCATTTTATAATTATTGCTATCACACCTCTAGTTTTATATAAGAATTTAAATGAACTGTCTGTCGCTTATTGGAATATGAATATGGAATGGTCATTTTAAGTTATATCTGCCAAAATGCATGGTATATGGAGATTTAATACCTGGATGTCGGTTTTTAAATTATTGCTGTCACACCTCTAGTTTTATATAAGAATTTAAATGAACTGTCTGTCACTTATTGGAATATGAATATGGAATGGTCATTATAAGTTATCTCCGCCAACATGCATGGTATATGGAGATTTAATACATGGATGTCGGTTTTTAAACACCAAGCCACAGGCAAGGTGTTTAAAAGAGACATCCTGATGATCCAGGTATGAAATCTCCATATACCATACTTGTTGGCAGAGATAACGTTTTTGTCCTGTTTGAAACACAACAGAAGCACATTGGAAACAAATTTGTGGATGTGTTTTTCACACTCTGCAATCAGTTGGACCAAATGCATGAATAATTGTTTTGTTTTTACAAACACAAAAGACAACAGACAGAGTTACATCCCTTTCCCTTGGTAAAGCGTAAACATATTGGCCATTTTGTTATTAGATTTGTTCTTATTTCATTTTTCTCAAGTTGTTTGATTTAATTATTCGACTATTTAATTTATAACAGCTAAATATGATCGAATTGTTAGAAATCTGATGATATTTGAGACTATTTGCCGGTTTTTGGTTCAATTTTTATATCAAGGTGAGCAAAAGCAGAAAGCTTTCATTTAAACCATATACCTCTGATGTTTCACATGCGCTTATATTCTGGGTGTTGCACTCTCTCGTATACCTTGGATGTTGGGTGCACCCTTTGTCATAACTATTTGTCAAAGTCATTCTGACCAATCAAAAGACAGAATTTTTCGGGATATAGGGACAAGTTAAGTGTGTTAAGAAGTGCAAATTATTAAAGCAGATGGCAGTTTTATTTTCAGCATAGGCTAATACATGTGGTATTAAATACTGGTGTTAATAACCCATGTGAATTTATTTATTTTTATTTATTTATTGGTGTTTAAGGTCACATATCTCTGCAAATCAGATAGTCTAGACCACAACATGGAGATAAAGTCTAGTCCAGCCAATCATTTATACCTATGTTGCCCATTTTAGAAGACTCCTACCCCAGGCATTGGTTATCAGGCCATATTTTACCAGCAAAATAGACCCATGTGAATACAAATTTATAAATAAATTTAGGCCACACAAAGTAGATTTTCTGTTTCTCAGGCCATTATTTGTGAAATTGCATGCGGGCGAGCGGTTTTTCATTTTATTTTTTATTTCAGTAATTACTTTTTTGCCATCAAAAGTTCATGTTCTCGGTTCAAGTTTTAGGCCTCATAATCTACAGAATAGCATGGGTGGTGGTGTATTTCATCCCTTGAGTGCAAGAAGACTTTGCAATGCTAAAGCATTGCAAAGCCTTCTTGAACTCAAGGGACAAATTCATCACTTTTTTTAACTTGGGTAAAATATCAGACATAAACCAATTAATTTTTATTTTTTTTAAGTTTAAATTGGTTATAAAAAGAGAGCATGCGGCAGCCAAAAGGACCATGCGGGAGGGCCTGAGAAACAATTTTTTTTATTTTTTTAGGCCTTATCACTATTGTATTGAATGTAGCCATTCCAAGTTTCAGCACCAACTCACATTTCAGTGAAAATTTTGAATGATTGTTTTGGTTTACCAGGTACACAAAATTAAATACCTTTACCCTTTACCCAACATTACAAGCCAAAACCGGTCAGCACTATTCACAAAAATCACCATTCAATTTTCATTATTTTTTTCATTTTTCATCTCAAAAACATAGTTTATGATACCTCACTGGAACGAGCTAGAACCATTGAGGGGCCATAAGCTATGTTTTTGACGTAAAAAATAAAAAATGAGTTATTCAAGAATTTTGTTTGCAAGGGTTGTCTGCCTTTCATGTTAAGTAAAGTGTTAAATGCCCATGTGTGGCAAAATTATAGTTGAATTGCACTGTTGGACACTCCAATAAGTTTTAGCTCGCCTGACTTTCAGTCAGGGGAGCTATAGTGATCACTCACCATCAGTCGTCTGAGAACGTGTTGTTTGTGTCTTCTCCTCCAAAACTGCTAAACCAATTTAATTGAAATTTGAGATAATAGTTTGTTATGACATCGCATTTTGATTTTGTTCAAATCAAGTTGCATCGCCCCTCGGAGGGTCACACCCAAAAAGTGTGCTTAAATATTAAAAAATCTTCTTCTCAAGAACCAGCAGTAGCAGAGACTTGATATTTGGTGTGCAGCTTCCTTTTGAGGTGTAGACTCAGATTTGTTCAAGAGAAGTTCGAGGAGCCATATTTGCCTTTTCGTTTTGGGAGGGGCAAGAATTTTTGCCCCGCCCAAAATTTCTATTTTCCAAAACCAAGAGACTGATTTGAACGAAAGTTGATGTGAGGGCTTATTTGGTCATAAGTACTTAATTTATGCCCCAATGTTTTTCCCGTCACCCCATAGGAACCGCAGGAGCTAAAAATAGAAAACAATTAAAATGCACATATCTCCAAAACAACATGGCACTGAGAATTCTTATATGGTGTGAAGCTTCCTTAGGACCAACAGAATGGAATCATCAAAAAAAATTGCTATCAGTTTTATGATAGGATACTTTTTCAGGACTTTGAAAAAACGCTAAATCAGCATTTTTTAACACTGTGGATAATGGGGAAAACATTTAAGACTCTTCTTCTCCCAAACCACTGCTCCAAAAACTTTCAAATTACACACATAACATCTCTGGAAGATTGTTTTGCATGTTTATTAAAATCAAATCCCTTGGTTCACATTTGGGCTCTCTATGGGAGCTCAAATGTTTAAATTAGTGCAGTATGAGGAATTTTCTTTAAAAATCTTCTTCTTCAGATCTATCAATCAAAATCTTTTGATATTAGGTATGTAGCATACTTAGGGGTGTGAGATTCAAATTTGTTCAAGCCAAGTCCTTGGGTTCATATTTGGGCTCACTGTGGGAGTCCGAATTATAACTTAGTTCAAAATGAGCAATTTTCTTTAAAAATCCTCTTCTTCAGATCCAGCAGTCAGAATGTTTTGATATTTGGTATGCAGCATCCTTAGGAGGGTGAGATTCAAGTTTGTTTGAGCCATGTCCCTAGGTTCATATTTGGGCTCACTGTGGGAGCTCGAATTGTAACTTAGTTCAAAAATTAGGAATTTCTTTTTAAAAATCTTCTTCTTCAGATCCAGCCGTCGGAGTGCTTTGATATTTGGTATGCAGCATCCTTAGGGGTGTAAGATTCAAGTTGGTTCAGGCCAAGTCCCTGGGTTGATATTTGGGGTCCCTTTGGGAGCCCAAATTATAACTTAGTTCAATATGAGGAATATTCTTAAAAAATCTTCTTCACATCCACTAGTCAGAATCTTTTGATATTTGGTATGCAGCATATCACTGGAGGTGACCCAGGGTGGGATCCCGAATTATTACTTAGTTCAATATGAGGAATATTCTTTAAAAAATCCTTCTTTTTTTTTTTAGATCTACTGGTCAGAATCTTTGGATATTTGGTATAAGCTTTTCTTAGGAGGGGCAGATGCAACTTGTTGAAATCAATTCCCTGGGTTGATATTTAGACTACCATGTCTGGTGAGAGCCCTTGGGCCTCTTGTTTGGACCAATGTGGGTACAAAGTAAACACATTCCTGTGATAAGAAAAACATGAATTAAGTTATGAAAATTTCTACTTGTCCAAACTTTTGTAAGCATAGATTTCATTAAAGAAAATTTTATTATCCTCCCAAATGTAAAATTTTTTTACAATGGCATAGTGGGGGTTTGAATTCACACCAGGAGAGTTTCCTTTGGCACCAACCTCCTAGAGAAACTATTCTAAACCACATACACCATTCGGCCACCAGCAGACCCTATGTAGAATTAAGTGATGCAATTATATGATGAATACTTCAAAAATTGAGTATTCCATGTGTTCTGTACTGGCCTCATATATCTTTGTTTAACTAGCATTTCTTCAGAGGGGTGTGCACAGTTTAGTATAATTTCGCTAGGCGGTTGTTTCTGAAGGAAACTATCTTGGCGTGGGTTCCCCCCCAACCCCCCACCCCTCCTCCCAACCCACTAAAATGTTTAGTTTTTTTTATTCAAAACCATAGTTTATGACCTCTCAATGAAACTACCGGTAGCTTAAACATATGTACAATATTCAGGCATGAAACTTAATTGTGTAATATTTTTTATTCAAATTGAGTAATACATTTACAGATACAAATCAATGCACGTTTAGTATTGTTTTTATATTTCTTTTTTTACAGCCAAGAGAATGAAGTTCCATCAACTCACAGAGAATACCGAGTGGGACAGTATTGTGTACAGTTGCAGTCATTTGAACAAGTCGCACTTCCTACACTGAGAATGACAGTAAGTATCAGTGGATGTATAGTTGGATATAATTGTTACCATTAGTGATAGAGTCTCAATTTTTATGATTGATTGATTGATTGATTGATTGGGTGGGTGGTTTATTTATTTATTTATTTATTTATTTATTTATTTATTTATTTATTTATTAGCCTGACTGTTTACAGTGAGGGCTGTTGTAATGACTTTTGTCCGTCTGTCCATCTGTCCATCGGTCTGTCTGTCCGTCTGCCTTTTTCTGTTAACATTTAGAGTTTTGGTTAAAGTTTGTGGTTAAAGTTTTTTATTGAAGGTTCAAGTGTTTTCTTTTTCCGGTTTGTCTTGTCTGATCGTCACCAAATTTCATATGCAGGTTTTAGGTCATGTCTACATAAGAATGTCCCCTTTTGGTCAAGATGGGTCAACCGGTATGGCTGCCCGAGCCCAAAACACGAAAACCATTAGCACAGTCTACAGGTCGTATTTATGAAGGGATTTCATTGCAACTTCATAGAATGCCTCTGTATAATGCCTAGATGAGAACGTCCCCGTTTGGGCATGATCTGTCAACTGTGATGGCTGCCCAAGCCCAAAACCCAAAAACTTTTGGCACAGTCTTCAGGTCATGTTTAATATGGATGGATTTCATTGTAACTTGATATGATGACTCTGTATGATGTCCACATGAGAATTTCCCCATTTGGGCGTGATCTATCAACCGTCACGGCTGCCCGAGCCCAAAACCCGAAAACCTTTAGCACAGTGTACAGGTCATATTTATGGAGGGATTTCATTGTAGCTTCATAGGTTGACTTCATATATTTTCTACACATGAGAAAGTCCCCTTTTGGACAAGATTGAGCAACTGTCATGGCTACAGGTGCCCGAAGCCCGAAAACCTTCAGCACAGTCTACAGGTCATATTTTTGAAGGGATTTCATTGTAACTTTGTAGGATCAATCCACATGATGCCAAGATGAGAATGTCCACTTTTGGTTGCAATCATTCAGCCATGATGGCTGCCCGAGCCCAACGCCCGAAATCCTTTAGCACAGTCTACATGTCATATTTATGGAGGGATTTCATTGTAACTTGACAGGTTGACTTCATATAATGTCTCGATGAGAACGTCCCCTTTTGGGCAACTGTGACGGCAACAGGGGCCCGAAGCCCAAAAACCTTTAGCACAGTCTACAGGTCAAATTTATGGAGGGATTTCATTGTAACTTGATAGGTTGACTTCATATAATGTCTAGATGAGAACGTCCCCTTTTGGGCAACTGTGACGGCAATAGAGGACCGAAGCCCGAAAACCTTTAGAATATTCCACAGGCCATAATTATGAAGGGATTTCATTGTAGCTTGGTAGGATGACTCCAATTTTTTTGTTTTTTCTGGGGGGGGGGGGGGGGGGGGGGGGGGGAGGGGCCAATTAGGCACTTTTTTTTTCTTTCGTCAAAAATGCTTTTTTACAGTTTTCGTTAATGTTTGTGATTAAAAACCCAGACAAACACCACCCCCCACCCTCATGTTGCCAGTTAGGTATTTTTTTTTCTCTGCTCAAAATGCATTCTGAAGGATTTAGACTGACCACATGTGGAAAAAAAAATGGACTCCCCTAATACACCCCCACTCTCCCCACCCCTCATCCCCCACCCCACCTCCTCCTCCTCACCCAAAGCCATTCATGCAATATTTTTTCTTTGATACAAAATGCATTTTTAGCCTGACTGTTTATAATCAGGGCTATAGTCATGACTTTCGTCTGTCCATCTATCGGTCCATCCATCTGTCTGTAAACAATTGGTTTCCGACTGATAACTCCAGTTTGGATTATTTGACTTCAACCAAAGTTGATATGTGTATTTTCCAGCTAGTAATACAGGCCAGGTTTCAATATAGGTTCCACAACTGCCCCCCTCCCACCCCTCCCACCCCTCCCCCCCCCCCCCCCCCCCCCCCACACACACACACAAATTGTCACTTAGGCAATTATTCCCAAAATGCATTTTGAAGGATTTGGAGTTATTGCATGCAAAAAAGAAAATTGACTCATATAGCCCAACATTGCTTTATGTACTGCATCTTTACCTTACACAAGTTGAAGCCAACAGTACAAATTATTTTTCTGAAACCTCAGATTTTTTCATTTTTTATTTACTACTAACCATGGCTTATTACTCCTTATTGGAACAAGCTCATCAAGTCGGGCTGCATGCGTGACATCACTCTCATTTCATTTTTTGTCTTAAAAACAGCTTGTTCCAACGAGGTGTCATAACCTAAGTTTTTGAGGCAAAAAATGAAAAAAATAATGAAAATTAATTGGCAGTTTTTTAGAATAGCACTAGCTGGTTTTGGCCGTTACATTAGGTAAAGGGTTAGCAGGTAATATTTGTACTGAAAGTAAGCTGAATGGTTTTATGTTTGGAAGTTATATTCAAGTAAGAGGTTTGTTTATTCAATTAAGTGGGCTTCACTGCACTATGAGATCTTGACTTATGTTCTACAAATGTTCATTTTGTGGGCAAATAGAGATGCTAAGTGATAGGTAGAGGAAATCTCCAGTACATATTTCATCTGTTCTAACCACAGCAAATATAGAAAGATATACTACCTGAACATCTTTCTATATTTGCTGTGGTAACTGGTTTTCTTGAGATCACCGAAGTTAAGCAATGTTGAGCCCGGTTAGTCATGGGATGTGTGACCGTCAGAGCGATCGATTCATTCTTGCCTTGGGTAAGGCACTACACCCTGCATGTCAACATGGGGCACGATGACGTCGTGTACTAAGGCGTACTGCACGTCGATGGTGCGTATGTCTTCAACCAATCTAACCCTGCCTGTGCTGCAGCGCGGAGTTATGATGTTGGGGAGCTGGCCACTGCTTGTCGTTGCTCAGTGGTTCTCTCCGGGTACTCCTGCTCCCTCCACCCATAAAACGTCACCAACACAATGTGACCTTGGCTGTTAATGTGTCATTGAACCCCAATAATAAATAAATCTATATTTGCATTTTCTGAAAATCAAAGCCTAATAGGCCTCAACCTTTCAACTTACGAATTGACCTCAACCATCTGCATTATTAACAAACTGAGAAGTTAAAAAAAAAATTTCAACAAAAACATACCATGTGAAACCTCGTTGGAACAGCCTCATTGAGCTCATTCCACTGAGAGGTTGAATGATATGGTTTTGTTGAAATTTTTTGAAAAATTTGAAAAATAATATTTAAAATAATAAATTTTTGTTTGTGCACTGGGTAAAGGGTTAACTCATTACTTAACAGAACTTGTTATGACACAACAATTTTTCATAAATGACTCAAATTTTTCATTTTGGCTTTGAAAACACAAGTTACAACTACTCATTGAGTGGAACAAGCTCATTCCAGTGAAGGGTCATAAGCAATATTGGAAGAATTAATCAGATTTAACAATGATCTTCCTATATAGCACTTGCTACATTTGCTAAAGATAAGAATTTGGTATAAAGGGTATTTAAAAAGATTCACTTTCATTGTAAGCCCTCTATTAACCCTTTACCTAACATGAAAAGCAGACGACACTTGTAAAAAAAATTCTTGAATAACTAATTTTTTTCATTTTTTGTCTCAAAAACATAGGTTATGACCCCTCATTGGAACAAGCTCAGCACAACTTTTTAGTTTTTAAAACATTAACTGAATTTTTGAAAAACTAAAACAATATTTACCAATAAAACATTACATATATGAATGTCACAGGAACCAGTTCGTTGAGTCGGTCTCAATGACAGTAATATTTGTACAATTTTTTTGACAGTGTGTCAGGATATCTCAGATCATGTTAGCCTTGGATTGGTTAATTTGGTGCCACTGTATAAGATAAAGAGTTAAATTGACTCAGTTCTTATCACACAAATCCTAGCAGAGGTGCAGCGAGATTCTACATTGATGCTAGCTGATTTTGTTGCATGAATCTTTGTGTGAAACAATTCCAGGATTCTCATTGCAATAAAAGCCCTGGTATTGGTTCATATGCAACTCAGGTTATGTTAGAAATTAGATGAAGAGCATGGATACTTGCCTGAAGAAAATTAACCCTTTATTTTATGGATCGGTTAATTTCCTCCTGCATAGTTAACAAAATGAGCAGTACAAAAAAAAATATTTAAAAAAAAAAATTCAGCAAGACCATATCATGTGACCCCCTCATTGGAACAATCTCATTCCAATGAGTGGTTACATGATATGGTTTTGTTGAGATATTTGGAAAAATTTACACAGAATATTAATTAAAATAAGAAATTTTAACACCTCTGCATGATTCACTTGTAGCTTTGCACTGGTCAGTATGCTAGAAACATGGAAAGGGTGGGGTGGGGGAAAGGACACCCCCCTCCCCCCCCCCCCCCCCCTCACCAAACCTGAGCTTTGTCAAACAAGGTATATTGGAATAAATGCATATAATAGGCCATTAACTGGTACAGTCCTAATTTTTTTTTCAGAGGTGGTTTGTGACATGACAATGTTTTTCAAAGGTTCCATGCTACCAGCAACAGGGGTCTTAGTTTTGTAAGATTTTATTATAAGCAACTGTTTTGTCACAATTTATTGGAGAGTGTCTGGTGGCACTCTCCTATAAATTGTAACACAACAATTTTATATAAACATTTTTTCTACTGGTGAGCAAACAAAAAGGTGCTGTATACACTGTAAGGCCACTACAGTGGCTTTCGGTGCTTTTTAATAGAGCTATGATAATTGCTTCCAGCACTCAACCAGTTAAAACACAGGAATTTGAGGGTTTCATTGTTTAAAAATTACCATATTGTTTATTCAGTTAACAGGGATTTTCCCTGTAATCTGCATGCAATCAACAGTCCCATAGGGTGTGATTATGACTGCAGAAATAATTGTTGAAATGGCTCCACCTCGGCAGGCAGTTGTGATGTTAAAAGTACATGTGCATGGCAGTAATTTCCACTTTGGCAGGCAGTTGTGATGTTAAAAGTACATGTGCATGGCAGTAATTTTACAACCGGCAGACAGTACTTCACTACAAGTATTACTGAGCTGGAATGAGCTACGAGTATTGATAGTTCTGTGTCCCTGTATATTGGATTGAAATCCTGAATAAATTCATTGGCTTCAAGTATTGCTAAACTACACTTTGAATCCGCACTTTTTAAAAAGATTTTCATTCAAAATAAATATTGTGTCCAGTTTGCAGCTGGGTTGATTGATTAATCCATTCTGGGATTTCTATGAAGAATCTTGTATTATGTCAAGAAATTACCCTAGACATCACGAAAATCACCTTATTTAATGGCCTCCATGTATTTGGTCTGATTAATCCAAAACAGGCATTTAATTTATTATATCTTGTTTGTTAGAGGTGTCAAATAAATAATAGAATAAATGCTCTGTTTATCTCTAGAATACAGGAAAGTTACTAAATCTTTGTTAACAGAATACTGCTGTTAACTGAAAAATTTTCATTGGCAAAGTGGCCATTCAGTTAACCCTTTACTCAACAATGTAATGCCTAAAACTGGCCAGCGCTGTTCTCAACAATCGCTAATTAATTTTCATTATTTTTTCAGTTTTTGTCTCAAAAACATAGATTATGACCCCCTTATTGGACAAGCTTGTCAAGCTCGTTCCAATAAGAGGTCATAACCTATGTTTTTGAGACAGACAATGATTTTTTGAAGAATTTTTTTTGCAGGTGTTGTCTGCTTTTCATGTTAGGTAAAGGGTTAACAGGGTTGCAATGTAACTCAAAAATTAAACTTGACTTAGATATTATATATCTATGTTAAAGCATGTTAAATTCAAATGATGCTGAAGTGTCATTCATGTGTTATTGGATGGAAACAAAATTCAAAATCTGTTTTGGCCCAAAAATCTGAAATTAAAATGACAGAAAATTAAACATTGAATTCCACCTGAATATTGTTTTCCCGCTAATTTTAAATAAATGCATTCAAAAACCTTTCAGTCTGCTAAGTCTTGAATATATTGGATGGAAATGAAATATCTCAAAATTTCAAGTCCATTTTCATGAGACAAAAAAAGGTCAGAAATAGTTTAAAATCAATATTGTTTTGTCTTAACTCCTTGCATGCTGGTGCGGGTATTCCTGCCCAGGACACAAAATCTCTTCACACAGATATAATTATAATTTGGGCATATTTAACCAAATTTCTCTCCTGTAAATTGTGTGAACTTTTTAACAAATGACTGATTTCGTTACATTTTGCTTATTTTTTCATCAAATCTAGTCATGGCTGCTTTACAGCAGCCATGACTACATTTGATGAAAAATATTATGAAAATAATCAGTGGGTTAAGAGTTAAAGGCATAACAGAAAATCAGTCATTCATATGGGGACAAACGCAAGCTGTAGACAGTGTTACCCACAAACTTTAATTATGGTCACTTCTTTTGCTGAAGTTCACTTTTTTATAATTTATTGTTAGAAGTCTTCGGTAAACCCTGTGTATATCATCGATGAAGTTGGCAAGATGGAACTATTTAGCCAAACATTCGTACAGGCAGTGAAAACTATTTTTGATGCATCAAGTACTGTGGTTATTGCTACAATTCCTGTCCCAAGACATAAACCTATTCCATTGGTGGAGGCAATACGGAACAGAAAAGATGTCTTTTTATTTACTGTGAGTATACATCTAATTTAGGTGTGGCTTTGACTTCTTTTATAGTTTAAGACTGTACTATATTCTCAGGGTGGGGCAGAATTATTGGAATCCAATCCTGTCATTCTGAGAAGGGTGATCGACCTCGCTCACCTAAAAGGAAAATTCTGAGGATGGTAATCGCCTGCCTCACCATATGTTGAGCAGGTGACAGAATGGGGTCATACTATTGTTTCAGCAGAGAGAAAAGGTGGTTACAATGCGTGAACAGAGAGAGTAATACTGTACAGCAGAGTAAATGCATGCTTATTTGATACAGACTTTAACACATTCCCAATTTTACTCAGTCACATCAGCAAATTTCTGTGCGTGTGCAGTCGACATGTGTATAATGTAAATAATGGCTGTCATTGCTATAAAGGGAAATATAGAGTTAAATACTCAATGTTTCAGTGTTCAAGGAAATTCAGTGTTACTAATATTTAAATGTATAATCCCACATTTAAGTTTGATACTGAACATGTCATGATGCCAGTCTGAATACAGTCTATAGATATAATAGTATTATATGATTCATGATGGAAGTAATACATATGTGAGTGATATGATACTATTTCTACTAATGGCCCTCCTTAGCTCAGTTAAGGTAGGTCAAAAATAGCCCTCCTGGGATTAATTAAAGAGGGCGGTTATAGCTCCTTCTTCAGTTTTGAAAATGACAGGCCTGGGAATCATTGTTTGTTATTCAAATGGCCATTTGCAAGATCGGTTTTCATTCATGCTTCAATTGGTCTTCAGGGTTCACGTGCATTTTCTATGGCATTTGCCAAAAGAAATAAATTTTGGCACCTCCCTCATCACCAAAAAGCAGCCTTGTCACTCCCACTCCTTTTTTATTACCTGGACATCTCTTCATTACTTTGCAGTTTGCACTTGTAAGATAAAAATTTGACCCACTACATTTTGTTTGACAGAGCTCACTGAGTTCTGTCAAACAAGATATAGTTGGTTAAGTTTGTAGCAGCATTATAGGAAATTTTCACTGCTTAGGAAAAATGTTTTTTCCACATAATAGTGTAGAGTTCATATTCATGTTTCTTTGTCCCAAGACAACTTTGAGCAGTTAAGAATAACAAAGGTTATAAAGGGATTTTTAGCTGGCAACATTCTTAGAACTTAGTTCAGTTAGACCTCAATATTTCCCTTTGGCACACCCTACAGAGCACATTTATGATCGGATTGCTTTGAAACCTGGCATGCTTGTTTGTGTTGACCTCTAGATGGGACCTTTTGATTTTCTTCCATTTCCATCAAAAATTGTTGCCGCTGACAATGACCTTTGAACTTAGTTTAGTCAAGCATCAATATATTCCTTTGGCACTCCATACAGGGCACATTTTTGATCAGATTGGTTTGAAACTTTGTATGCTTGTTTGGGGTTACCTCTAGATGGGAGCTTTCGATTTTCTTCGATATCCGCCAGGAAATGTTGCTGCTGGCAACGACCTTTGATAAACTTAGTGCAGTTATGCATTAAAATTTCTGTTTGGCACACCATGCAGGGCACATTTATTATCGGATCGATTTGAAACTTGGTATGCTTGTTTGAGGTGACCTCTAGATGGGAGCTGTCTATTTTCTTCCACTTCCATCAAAAAATGTTGCTGGTGGCAACATTCTTAGAACTTAGTTTAGTCAGACCTCAATATTTCCCTTTGGCACACGCTACAGGGCACATTTATGATCGGATTGATTTGAAACTTCGTATGCTTGTTTGGAGTGACCACTAGATGGGAGCTATTGATTTTCTGCGATTTCCATCAAAAAAATGTTGCCACTGGAAACGACCTTTGAATTTAGTTTAGTCAGACATCAATATATTCCTTTGGCATGCCGTACAGGGCACATTTATTACTGGATCGATTTGAAACTTTGTATGCTTGTTTGGTGTTACCTCTAGATGGGAGCTATCAATTTTATTCAATTTCCGTCAAAAAATGTTTCTGCAAGCAAAGTTCTTAGAACTTAGTTAAATCAGACCTCAATGTTTGCCTTTGGCACACCCTACAGGGCACATTTATGATCAAATTCTTTTGAAAGCTGGCATGCTTGTTTGGGGTGACCTCTAGATGGGAGCTATCAATTTTCTTCCATTTCCATCAAAAAATGTTGCCGCTGGCAATAACCTTTGAACTTAGTTTAGTCAGGTATCAATATATTCGTTTGGCATGCCCTACTTGGCACATTCCTGATCAGAATGGTTTGAAATTTGGTTTGTTTGTTTGGGGTTACCTCTAGATGGGAGCTATCGATTTTCTTCAATTTCTGTGTAAAAAAGTTGCCACTGGCAACAACCGATGAACTTCGTGCAGTTATGGATCAATATTACCCTTTGACGCAGCCTGCAGTGCACATTTTTGACTGGATCACTTTGAAACTTGGTGTGCTTGTTTGGGGTGACCTCTAGATGGGAGCCATCGATTTACATCCATTTCCATCTAAAATAGTTGCCATTGGCAATGACCTCTGATGAACTTAGTAAAAACTTACTGCTGCAGTTATGCATTAATATTTCCCTTTGACACACCCTACAGGGCACATTTATGATTGGATCACTTGGAAACTTGATATGCTTGTGTGGGGTGATATCTATATGGGAGTTGTCAATTTCTTCCATTTCTGTCAAAAAATTTTGCCTCTGGCAACAACCTTTGAACTTAGTTTAGTTAGGCTTCAATATTTCCCTTTGGCACACCCTTCAGGGCACATTTATGATCGGATCACTTTGAAACTCGGTATATGTGTTCGGGTGACCTCTAGATGTGAGCTATTTATTTTTTTTCATTTCCTTTAAAAAATTATTTTCATTATCACCTGCCTTTGAACTTACTGCTTTTGTGCAGCAACTTATCCCTTTTGCACTCTCTGCAGGGTATATTTATTAATTGCCATTAATTGACATAAAAAGAGTGAAAAAAACATTGCCACAAGCAGTGACCTTCATACTTAGTGCATTTGTGCATGAACATCTTCCTTTGGCATGCCTCAGAGGGTGCATTCATTATCAGGTTGTTTTGAAACTTTGTATGCTTATGCAGGGTGACAAAGATATCGATTTTCTTTTCATTTTCATCAAAAACTGTTGCTGTTAGCAACAATCTTTGAATTTATTGCATTTGTGCATCAAGATTCTTCTTTGACATGGCCCACAGGCCACAGCTATCATAGGATTGTTTTTTGAACATGGTGTGCTCATTTGGTGAGACCTTTAGATAAGAGCTATTGATTAGCATTCATTTCTGTGAAAAAAATTGCCATTTACAATAACCTCTGAACTTAATGCATTTGTGTATCAGCATTCTTCTTTTAGCCAGTCTTACAGTTTACATTTAAAAATGCATGGATTACTCTGACGTTTTACATACACAATGCTGTTATGTTGAAATTTCACCAAATAACATTAGTACCAATGGTCTTCAATTTTGCCATTCTTTCCAAGTTCAAATTTGTCAAGTTGAGCTACAGTGTCATTGACACTTTCATTTTTTTCAATGTTGATGGAATGTTGTTGTTCGATACGGTGGATCCCACTTGAGTGGATATTCCCTAATGAAATAACCCTCTTAAATGCATATAATTATCAAATACCAAAGCATTTAGCATTCTTTTAGTAAAAGTTTGCCTTTTCTCATATCCGGGTTCATTGGATATAATCAGCCAAACCACTATTTTGGGCCATAATTTTATTTTGTAATGGTGTGGGTTTGGTAAATAATGCTCATTTATGGTGATATGGCCAAAATAATCTGCTGATAGTCATGATTCATAATGTGTACAGTCAGGTGCATTTCACTTGGAGGTCAAGCTCACACAGGAGTGTTTAATAACTAACCAAAACCAAGGCTTGTTTGGGAGCTGACATTTTGCAGGTGACAAATGGGACAGTTTTTGAGTAAATATCCTTTGAGAATTCATTTTGGAAAAATGAAAATTTATTTATTTATTGGGCTTTAATCGCACTTTCAACAGGTAGAATCACCCTGTGTTCGACAGTTTTGTGGGTGGAGGAAGCCTGAATACCTGGAGAGAACCACTAAGCAACTATCAGACTGCCCAACGTACTAACTCTGCACAAGCAGGGTTAACAGTGGTTGAAGGCAAGTGCACCATCGATGTGCAGTATGCCTTAGTACAGAGTGTCACCATGCCCCCATGTTGGCAATCAGGATTAAGTGCCTTGCCCAAGGACAGAATGTAGTAATCCCTGGTGGGGATGAAACCATGAACCTTTTGGTTTGAAGTCCAATGCCATAACCACCAATCCACTGCAATTCCGAAAAAATGATAAACCCACGTGTTTCCTTTGTCAAATAAAAAACCCACGTGTTTCCTTTGTCAGAATGTTCACATTATGCTGTAAAGTCCTCAGTGTGGGGAATGAAACCGATGCACGAAAATTGGAAATTTACCCCCAAAATGAGAAAATTATGTCTATTTTGTCCAATTTGTCGACTGTATCATTCAGCAGAGTGTATTTAAATGATATAGTAAGAATTTCATTGTGTGTTTTCTCCGTGAAAGGCCACACTGAGAGCTTTCAAAAAATGTATTCATTATGAGCATTGTGAATAGGGGAGGTAATTTGAAGTGAAATGTCCTTGGCTGTGTTGGTGAGAAGTTGTTAATATCTTGAAAAATAGACATATTCAGCTGAATAACTGTAATGAGACTTTAATTTCTCATGTATAATAGATCCCTGTTAACTGAATAGAAACTATTGAGATTTTTCAAAAACTTTTGCTTACGATTCTCAAGCATTACATACCAATAAGATCTGGTATAATATGAGGGTGCACGGTGGCAGACTGTTGGACTTCTTTGCTAGAGGTCCCAAGTTTGATCCCCCATCCGGGACGACCCGCGTTGTGTCCTTGGGCAAGGCACTTTATCCCAGTTGCCTACATGGGGGCACGATGACGCTGTGTATTAAGGCATACTGCACGTCAATGGTGCACATGTCTTCAACTGCTGTAACCCTGCTTGAGCGGAGCTTGAACAGAGTTAGAATGTTGAGCGGATGGTTGCTTGTCGGTTCTCGCCGGGTACTCTGGCTTCCTCCACCCATAAAACTGTCACAGTCATGATTAGCCATTGTGCATAAGTATGTGACCTTAAACTCTAATAAATAATACTTCCAATATGAGCTTTTATTCTGTTTTATCTTGTGTGACATAGTTCAAGGAGCCTACTCAATCAAATAAGATATAATAGAGTAAAGTCTCAATTACACACCAGAATGAAATTATCTAGTTCTTGTTAACTGAATATATTTTAGATTTTACAAAGCAGGCGTGTTTTTTTATTATGGCTTTGAAAAAAATATTTCAGGAGCATATAGTGTTTGTCATTTCTGCCCATCTTTCTGCTTGTCAGGAAGGTTTTCGTGTTCTCTCCATAACACTTAGATGCTTCATTGGATTTTGTTGAAACTTGGCATACTCATTGCCTATGGGTTGGCGATGTGTTGTGCACACAATTTTTTTATTCATTGGAGGTCAAGGTCAAAGATCAAGGTCAACCGTCTGTCAGAAAGATTTTCGAGTCTGCTCCATAACTCTGAAATGCTTCATTGGAATTTGTTGAAACTTGGCATACATGTTGCTAATGGGAAGATGATGTGTTGCACACAAACAATTTTTTTGTTCAGTGGAGGTCAAGGTTTCAGAACAAGGTCATTGCCACATTGGGGGCATAGTCACTTCTGACAATCTCTTGTTTTATTTTTGCAATTATATCTTTGCCATCAGAAGTTCATATTTTTGGTTTCTGTAATATTTTAGGCCTCACAATCTACAGATGGCATGGGTGGTGGTGTATTTAGTCCCTTGAAAGCACTGCAAAGCTTTGTTGCACTCAAGGGACAAATTTATCAATTTTATATCAGACATAAACCATTTAATTTTTATGTTTTTAAGTTTGCATTGGTTATAAAAAGAGAGCATGCAGCAGCCAAAATGACCATGCAACAGGGCATGGGGGAACAGATTTTTTAGGCCTTACTGGCAAATTGATTTTTCAGTTAACAGGGATCCACTGTACACTGCTGGAAATGACCCAGATAAAACTTTTCAGCCATTTGCTGCATAACCCTATTTCATCTGCAAAGGCAAAGAAATTGAAATCCTGAAAGTTTTTTTTTTTACAAATGAGGCTTTGACTGGAAAACAAAATTAACCCTCTACCTAACACCACTAGATGTCACTCAGAAATAAAAGTTCCTGAATAACTAAAAAAAAATCATTTTATGTCAAATAAAACAAAAGCTTATTAAGCTCCTTCCAATGAGGGATCATAACAATGTTTTAGAGACAAAAAACATTAAAATATTAAAATATGGGTAACAACTTGTGTGAATGCACAGATTTGCTTCAACATCAGGTAAAGGTTAATCTTTTGTGTAACTTATCAGCCACTTTTGTCCTTTCTGAGACATCATCTCATATAGAATTATATTTGCTATTATACAGTTCCATTTTTATCACTTATTCTTCAGGTAAATAAAGACAACCGGAACTCTCTTCTAGAAGATATTATGAAGGCAATTTCTGAGTCTTTATCCGTTCACAACAATGTATCAACATGATATAGAAAAGACCAACAATGGGACTTAGTGAAAAGGAATGACCTCAACTACAGAAAAATGAAACTGAACAATTGAGTGATGAAAAATGAATTTCTCAGAAAATCTGTTGAAGGTGAAAGTCACCGTCACATTTATTTTTGTTTTTTATTCATGGAAGTATAAAGTCACACTTAATGAACTGTTTATATCTCTAAGCTTGACAGATGACTTTCACCCAGAGGCATAAATATGTGTGGGTGAAGGAGGGTATGACACACCCAGCCAATAATTTTCCAGTATGGACATTTTAATCTGGACTATGGAGTCTTAGATAACAATTTGCTCTTGTTGTTAGTAATCCTCTTCTTTCTTACGAGACTAGATTGATACTTGTTCCTATGTCACACTCACAGTCAGTCTCATGAAATTGGAGGTCTGTGGCCAGGTTGGTCCTGGTATGACCAAATTTGAATTGAAGCTGCAGTATCATTAACTATGCATCATGACTACAGCATGTATTTATCCAAATTTTGGGATTTTTTTTTTTAAGAACATACTTTCTTCCTTTCTAAGATTTATATTACATTTTACTGCCACACTATACTTGGGGTGGGGGTAGGAGGATTGAAGGAGGGGCAGGCATTTGTTGAAAAAATGTTTTTGCTTCAGAGAAGGTATGCCTTGATGATGTAGTTGGAATATTTTATCAATCGGAACTTAAGTCTTAACAGTTGAGACTGCTTTTACGCCTCCAAACTGGTCATCTTTGCGAAGCCCCTGCTCTCACACGAGGCATTGATTACCAGGTTCTATTATGCAGTGGAATCCTGTTAATTGAATAGCCACTTTGCCAATGAAAATTATTCAATTAACAGGAGTATTCAACTAACATGGATTGTGTCACTTTTCTGTTTTCTAGAGATAAACTTAGCATTTATTCTATTATATCTTGTTTGACAGAGCTCCATGAGCTCTGTCAAACAAGATATACTAGATTAAATGCCTGTATTGGATACACTGAGGCCAAATAGGTTTATAAACAGAGGAAAACTTGAGAGAGTCAGGGTAATTTCTCAACTGGTTACAAGATTTTTTTATTCAATTAACAGGAGTTTACTCTATAACCTATATTCAATTAACAGGTCTAATTTGTATGGTAAATGGTTTTGTGTTGGGAAATTATATTCATTTAACAGGGTTATTTAGTTAAGATATATCCAGTTAAGTGGGTTCCACTGTATCAGTAAAACACAGTAATCAAGCACTGTTCCACTTGCCATGGGATTATCTGTTTATAGTACAACTCAACTGAATGCATGATGGCCTCATTCATATAACAGAATTCGCCATAGAACAAGCTATTAATTGAAAATAGAATATGCTTTCATTTTTGGAATTCACTTAAAAAAAACATTGAGGGCCTTAAGCAGAGTTTGAGTAGTACCGGCTTGTGTTTGCCATGAGTTTGGGAAAAGAGTTGAAAAAGACAAGATTTACTCTAAGGCTGTACAGTGCACCGGGTTAGTTACTTATTTTTTATGACCAGAAAGTGTGACTATCCCTGTGCAGCGTACAGGGTTAGTCATGCTTCCAGGTTATAAAAAATTAGTAACTGCCATATCACACAAAACATGAAAATATACACTGACTAAAGCCGTTAAAAAGCACAGGGTTAGCTGGTTACATGTTGTTACATAGGATGCAGGTTTCAAGGAACTATTAGAAATACTAACACAGGTTTTAGGTGAATTCCAAAAATGAAAACATATTCTATTTTCAATTAATAGCTTGTTATAGGTGAAAATATGCTCAAGTATACAGGTCCAGATCATATTTTTCAGATAGCTCTGCCCTCTTCAGAACTTTGGCCTATCCAGTAGTGGCATCAACATGCACATTAATTGATTGTACATCACTGGTCACCTTTCTTGAATAGACATTTACACAACAGGGGTTGTACACCTCAGGAAGAAAAACATTCCAGGACCTTTTTAGGAATTTTTCAAGCACTTTCCAGGACCTCCACCTGAAATATTTTCAGTATCTCTTATGCTCTTACACAAAAACAAAATAGTTTAAAATAGTTTAAGAAATAGTTTTAAAGCACTTTCCAAGACCTTTTCCAAAAATTAACGTTAGTTCAAATGGGGCCATAGGGAGATGATGAGGGGGAGGGGTGGAAGAGGGAGTGCAGGCATTGGGTGAAAAAAAACTTTGCTTTAAAATGAGTTTTGAAGGATTTCAGATTTTCTTTTTTGCACCCACAAAAACAATTTACTCAGTTGACATAACACATAGGGAGACCAAATGTGAAGCCAGGGACATGATTTGCACCACCAAGAATCTGCCCCTGCCGCCCCCTCACCCCACCCAGCAATGTTGTATACCATATATCAAAGGGTACTGACTGGTGATTTTTGACCATTGAATCTGAAGAAGATTTTTAAAGATTTTTCTTCAAACTGGACTAAGTTAAAATTTGGGCTCCAACAGTGAGCCCAAATATTAACCCAGGAAAATGATTTGAACAAACTTGAATCTGATCTCCTAAATATGTTGTATATCTGATATCAAAAAATTCTGACTGGTGGTTCTAGAGAAGATTTTCAAAAAATCCTCATATTGTGCTAAGTTCAAAACAGGCTCCCATAAGGATATCAAATATTAACCCAGGGATAGGATTTGAACAGACTTGAATCTAACCCCCTCCCAAATTGGTGGTACTAGAGATGATTTTTAAAGATTATCCCTCATATTGCACCAAGTTAAAATTTGGACTCCTGTATGGAGCCAAAATATGAACTGAGGGGCTTGATTTGAACAAACTTGAATCAGATTCCTCTAAGAATGTTGTATTCAACATTCAACTTTGCGCCAGTGACAGCATTGTTAATCTGCTCTTCAATTTATTGTGTTTTATAAGTGTTCATTTGGACTTTTCATTATTGAAAATTATTTCAAAATATTTCTACTGATTTGGAGCTTTTGAAGATTCTGGAATTTCAGTGATATGGGATACCGTTTGTGCAAGAAATCTGTCTTTATTTTCCTATATTGGATATATTCTGTACTGTGTGAACAGTTTTCAGTGGAATGTTCACTGCTCTTTTCAGCCATGTGCAACCATCCAGAACAACAACTCTCTCCAATTGGTAAAAATGTTCAACATAGACCACTGTTTCAATCTCACACCTACAGGAACAATACAACATGTGAATATGCTCATGAAAGTGGGCTACTTGATGACAAGCTTTTTGGTTACTCTTCTGATCAACTTCACCAGTTTAACCCTCACTCATCTTATGGACTTCCACCAAATACTCTAACAAGGATAAGACAATTGGGAATTAACTGTGATAAGATTACAAAACGTGGGATGAGGGGTGGTAAATATAGACATATTCCTATCATACACCCCATCACAGTAAAGAAGAGTATTAACCCCTGTAAAACTGAGGAGCATTCTAACCCCTGCCTAGAGGAAACAAGCTCTTCTCGGTCTGGGATCAACATGGATAACGTGATAAAAATAAGTTTATCTTACAGTTATGAAGAAGTTTTGGATGAGCTCGGCTCCTCGTTTGGACTTTTTAATGTAAGATCCATCAATAGAAAGGAACTTGATATTCATGACATTATCTCTGATAATGAATTTGATATATTTGCTCTGACTGAAACATGGCTCACAGGTGAGGAACGTGACAACTATTCTATAGGAAACTTACTTCCCACTGGATATGGAATTTTGCAGAAAGCTTGTGGTAGTCGTGGTGGGGGAACTGCTGTAATCTTCAAGGAGAACATTAACATCAAACTCAGCAATGAACCATGTACTATGACCACATTTGAATCTTTAGATTGTTTGATAAAGGGAGACCGCTCTGTTAGGCTGCTTATCATCTACAGACCTCCTCCTGCAAAGTCCAACAAGTTCACCTCATCACAGTTCCTTGCTGATTTTAGCGAATATCTGTCAGCCTTTGCATCCTATGCTGGTAACATGGTCATTGCTGGAGATTTTAACATACATGTAGATGTAACAAGTGACGGCTTTGCACAGAGGTTTTTAACCTTAATTGAATTATTTGGATACATTCAGCTTGTGCAGGAACCTACTCATAGGAGCAGTCACATTCTTGACCAACTAATAACTCAACAAGATGATGTACCACTACTGAGAGACATTACTGTGCATGATCCAGCTTTATCAGACCATTTTACAGTGTCCGCACTCTTGCCTCTGACTAAACAAAGCGTCCAGAAAAAGTGTATTAATTTTCGAAAAACAAAATCTGTAGACCTAAATTCACTAACAAATGACATTCAGGCCTCACTTTTAATGACTAGAAGTGAAGATGAGTCATCTGACTCATTGGTTCTTCTGTACAACAACACTCTTACAGCCACTCTAAACAAGCATGCCCCTTCAAAATCTAGGATAATGGTGCCCAGACAGCAAGCACCTTGGTTTACCGATAACATCCGTAAAGCCAAACAGAAGCTACGCAAGTTGGAATGACTTTACAATAAAACTAAACTCGAAATACACCATCAAATGCTGCGACAACAAAGAAACATTACAAATGAATCAATAAAAAACGCTAAATGCAACTCCTACAACAGCTTGATTACAGACACATCAGACAGTAAAACATTATTTACCATCACAAACCAGTTACTTGGTGACACGAAGTGTGTAATCCTTCCTGAACACTCAACCGTTGCTGATCTGGTGTCCAGATTCAGTGACTATTTTATTTCCAAAATTAGGCTTATTCAGGAACGGATTGGTGAGGCTGAACCACCACGCCCGACAAATCTTATCATAAAAACACATTTTTCAGAATTTTCCCCAGTATCAGAGGCCGAGGTGTCAAAGTGCATTTTCTCATCACCAAACAAATCAAACAACCTTGATCCATCCCACGTCGCTCTCGAAGTCTGTTTCTACATCGCTCGTTCCTATCATCACTTACATTGTTCAGGCTTCACTTTCTGAAGGTCATGTTCCTGATAATATGAAACTAGCCTTAGTGTCACCACTCATTAAAAAACCATCACTTGACCCCAATAACTTGAAGAACTACAGACCTGTCTCAAATCTGGCATTTGTGTCTAAAGTGATTGAAAAAATCATTGTCAGTCAACTAAATAGGCATCTATCTGTTAACGATCTAGTAGAACCCTTTCAATCGGCATACAAATCCAATCACAGCACAGAAACTGCCTTATTACCAGTACACAATGACATCATCTGTGCCTTGTCTGGTGGAAAAGCTGTTCTTCTCGTACTTTTGGATCTTTCGGTTCCATTCGATACAGTAGATCACAATTTTCGAATTGATATTCTGAATCAAAATGGGGTAAATGGGACTGTTCTTAAATGGTTTCAGAATTATCTAGAACATCGTTCCCAACAAATTCACATTGAAAACACCAGATCCGAAAGTGAAGCATTGAATTGTGGTGTACCACAGGGTTCAGTTCTTGTCCTCATACTATTTACCCTATATACAGCATCACTTGGACGAATACTGAGAGATCTTGGTGTGCCATACCATCTTTACACTGATGACACACAGCTCTACTTGGCATTCAACCCATCTGATGCTTCTGAAACAGTTGGCACAGTGTCTGAAATGGAAAGATGCATCAACTCAGTCAGACAATGGATGTCCAGTCACCGGCTCAAAATGAACGATTCCAAAACCGAAGTATTGGTCATTTCAAGGAAAAGAACAACTTTTTCCTCTCCTATTCAGTCAATCGATATTGGTGATTCTGCTACTCTAGTCACCAGCAATGCTAGGAACATTGGGGTGTTTTTTTATGCTAATCTCACACTTGAGTCCCACATTAAAAAAATTAGTAAAACTTGCTATTGGCAACTCAGGAAGCTGAGTAAACTCCGTTCCTTCCTTAGCCATAGAGCTCTGGAGCAACTGGTTCACTCCTTCATAACATCTCATTTGGATTACTGCAATTCTCTTTTCCTTGATTTACCACTCATATTGCTGCAGCAGCTACAGAGAATTCAGAATATTGCTGCTCGAATTATCAGCAGTGCTAAACGCTTCGATCATATCACTCCTAAATTGAAGAATCTACATTGGCTTCCAGTTCAAAGTCGAGTGCATTTTAAAATCCTCCTGCTAGTATTTAAATGCATTCATGGTCTTGCACCCGCATACCTGAGTGACCTTCTCTCTCTCCACACACCCACACGCTGTCTTTGTTCTTCTGACAATTTGTCACTGACTGTACCTTTCACGAGATCAGTGCTGGCGAGCGAGCGGGCTTTCTCAGTTGCTGGTCCAGGACTCTGGAATGCATTGCCCCAGAATCTTTGGTCACAAACAAGTTTTCCCACCTTTAAAAAACAGCTTAAAACTCATCTATTCAAATTACTTATTTCATAATTTCCGCAAACACAATCTGTTAAGCGTTTTAGAGCACCCTAGGTGGTTTCACGCTATATAAAATTAATTATTATTATTATTATATACCAAATATCAACAGATTCTGACCAAAAACTTCTTGAAAATATGCTGACTCTGCATATTTTTCATCTTCCAATGGTACACTATGACACAACAGACTGCTTTTTTTTTGCCTTTTTTTGCCTTTGCCATCCAATTCTACTGGTCAGGAGATTGCTCCACACTAAATAACAGTTCTCTGTTCTGTGTGTTTTGGGAGATAAGGGCTTTTGAAAATTGAAAACAAGTCATTTCTATATATATTATACTTATGACTGGCCCAGACTAGCTGTGCTCAATTCATGAGACTTTCAGACCAAACAGTAAATTTTTAACTCCCTTCCTGCCTAAAATTATGCCAAACAATAAAAAAGAAAGAGTCCTGTATGGTGCTCCATAGATGACATCTCTACAGGCGCAGAAGTCCAGGAAGTGTCTTCCAACCCTGCCAATAACCATTCTTATGTAGTGCCTGCTAAATGTTTATAGTTGTACGAGGGAAGGTGTGAGCGAATGAGTGAACAACTCAAGGGGAAGGGGTGGGGTCAGTGTCTGGGTTAGTGGTTAGTACAAAAAATAAATTTTCAAATTCCAATATTTAAACCATTACCACTAGTCCAGACTAGTTGAATGAATAAGACGAAAATAGGGACCATACAGGACTAAAGATGGTGGATAAAGCAGGTTTTTTTTAATTAATTATAGAATCTTTAATCTCTAAAGAGAATGAATAACTCAATAGTCTTCACCTGACAATACTAGAAGACTGGCTATTGACAGATGAAAAGACTGAGAATGGATAACAGAATCATATTCTGGAATTATCATGATTTCCTTCTATCTAAGATGCCTAACCTAATATTATTATTTATTATTTATTTATTGGTGTTTAAGGTCACATACTTATGCACAATGGCTAATCGTGACTGTGACAGTTTTACGGGTGGAGGAAGCCGGAGTACCCGGAGAGAACCACCGAGCGACGACGAGCAGCTGTCAGCTCTCCAACATCGTAACTCTGAACTCTGCACCGCAGCACAGGCAGGGTCAGATTGGTTGAAGACATGCGCACCATCGACGTGCAGTACGCCTCAGTACACAGCGTCATCGTGCCCCCATGTAGGCAATCGGGGTGAAGCGTCTTGCCCAAGGACACAACGCGGGTGCCGCAGGTGGGATTCGAACCGAGGACCTCTCGGCTTGCAGCCTGCACCTCTACCAACTGAGCCACCGCGCCCCCGCCTAACCTAATAGAATACGCTTAGATTAAGGGTATCAAGTATGAATTTGTCCAAATGCTAAACTAAGATGATTCTATTAACTGGTTGAGTGCTAAAAGCCACTGTCAGGGCTTTCAAAATGAGAGTGTCAATGACACTGTAGCTCAACTTGTCAAGACATGTACATGTATAGTATGTGACACAGCAATGACAAACATCTAGATAATGACCTGATAACAAAGGTACATATAAAGTATTGTAACGGTCTGTACATAAATACTAACTGTAGCCTGTAACAAATGTATAGGTAAAGTATTGTAAAGGTGGGTGACAGTCAGATGCTAAACTAGAAAAGAAATCTTTGAGTCCAAGAGTGGGTCTGACTGAACCCCACAATATTTGTTCTCATAGCACAGTGATAACAAAGGCACCCCAAAACACACTCGGTTCCTGTCCCAAGGTGATAACAAAGGTACCCAAGAAGCTTCATGAAGATCAGTTCATAAATACGAGCCACATAGAAGTTGTGACAAAAAACTGTTTGGACCTAATTTCGGTACAACTACAAAATGGCCACTGGCAGCCATCTTGACTTTTGGACCGCACCCAGAAACACTTGTTCTTGTCCCAAGGTGATAACAAAGGTACCGAAGAAGTTTCGTGAAGATCGGTTCATAAATACAGCCTCTAGCCCGAGCCGTATTGACATGTGCACTTACTGTGTACAAGTAGCACTGAATAAATCAAAGTTCTTCTAATTTGCATAATTTCTGCACGAGAAAAAAACCTGTACTATATGTGATGTATTCCATGTTGCTAAACATTCATACAAAAATTTATTCAAATCAGAACTTTCATACAGAAGTTCTGTACAAAAAACTGATTGCACTAATTTTGGTACAAAATGGCTGCTGGTGGCCATCTTGAATTTTGGACCACACCCCAAACACTCGTTCTCATCCCACAGTGATAACAAAGGTACCCAAGAAGTTTCATAAAAATTGGTTCATAAATACGGCCTCTAGCCTGAGCTGAAAAGAAATTGTGTACAAAAAACTGATAAGACCTAATTTCAGTACAAAATGGCCACTGGCAGCCATCTGGAATTTTGGACCGCACCCAGAAACACTCTTTCTCGTCTCAAGGTGATAACAAAGGTACCCAAGCTGTTTCGTGAAGATCGGTTCATAAATACAGACTCTAGCCCGAGCCATATTGACATGTGTACTTACTGTGTGTAAGTAGCACTGAAAAAATCAAAGTTCATCTAATTTGCATAATTTCTGCACGAGAAAAAACCCGTATTATATGTGATGTATCCCATGGTACTAAACATTCACACACAAAAATTATTCAAATCAGCGCTTTCATATGGAAGTTCTGCGCAAAAATCTGACTGCACCTAATTTTGTACAAAATGGCTGCCATCGGCCATCTTGAATTTCGGACCAGACCCCAAAACACTTGTTTTCATCCCACGGTGACACCAAAGGTACCCAAGAAGTTTCGTAAAGAGCGGTTCATAAATACGTCTCCAGCCCGAGCCGTATTGGCATTTGCACTTACAGTGCTGAAAGTAACACTAAATACATCATAGTTAGTCTAATTTGCATAATTTACGCACGAGAAAAAAACCTGTATTATATGTGATGTATCCCATGGTACTAACCATTCATACAAAAAATTATTCAAATCAGAGCTTTCATATCGAAGTTCTGCGCAAAAATCTGATTGCACCTAATTTTATACAAAATGGCTGCCAGCCACCAACTTGAATTTCAGATCGGACCCAAAGATACTCGGTCTCGACCCACTGTCATAACAAAGGGACCCAAGAAGTTTCATAAAGATTGGTTCATAAATACGGCCTCTAGCCCGAACCATATTGAATTATTGACGGACAGACGGACGACTGGCCATGGCATAAGCTCAAATTTGACTTACATCAAAGTTGATCTAAAAATGAGGGTACCAGTGCAAAAGCCAACGTTTTCCTTGCTCATGTATCATATTCAGTCAAACACAAATAATATTTTGTTTATATTAGTACATGTATGTTCTATAAAGTATTGGAGAATGTCCTCATGACAAAATGCCTGATTTCTAAATAAGAAGTCTGAGGTGAACTCTGAAGCTCCAACAGCACTGTGCTTAAACAATAGTGTTAGTCGAAATACATGGTATCCAAATGTTGATTCGATAATTATAGTCCAGTTTGATCATCTGTTGACTCAGCTGACTGAGAGCGAGACGACCAATTGTTGGTCATGGTCCTCTGAATTTTGGTTTGAGTGAGAGCTTGAAAGAAAGTTCTATGAGTACGAGAAAGAAGTGTCCGACCAATTAGGGGAGTTCTTCCTCAACTGCAATGCTTTTGACAGCAGCTCAATATCTTGTAAAAAAGCTTCCCGGATTCAGAATCACACATCTGACCCCAATGGCAATAAGGGATGATTGAGATGGAGAGACATGGCATCAATGCTTCCAACGATGATGTAGAGCATCTTGACGACCTTAAAAAGCATGAAGAATCCAACTAATGCTGAGTGGAATGTCTCTTACATGATCATGATGACTGTGAGACCTGCGACTTCCTGAGTCAAAGTGACAGCTCAGAGAACAGATGTAGTGAGGCTGATATGTCCGTGAAAGGAAAGTAACAAAAAGGTTGTGTCTTCAATGGTTGTTTAAGCAAACCATTTTCTTTTTTATGGTGCTACTGGCTGAATGAAACAGTGATTCACTTGAAGGCCAGCAACCTGATAAAAATTGTGGCAAATTCAGTGGCTGAAAAAAGTGCAAAAAACATTGGATGGACAGATGGACTGGGTGATTACTAAAGGACCACCATTCTCGGCTGCGAGGCCCTAATAAGAACTTAAAATGTATTTATAATGCCTAGAATAGTTACATTACAAAATGTTTAAATATACATATTTGATATTTGCTCCCGATGGTTTCCCTAAGATTATCTGAAACCTAGAATAAGATATTTCATGAAATGATATCATTGAAATAACTTATTTAAGGTTGACACCTAATGAAACTGACATAATGGTATGAAAAATTTTCACAACACGTTTTCAAAATAATTTTTTTTTAAAACATTAGTAATTGTGATAATTACTGACTGTTCCAATAGAACTGGAATTAAACGGAGCTAAAGTTAAAAGAATAGCAACCAGCCAATCATTTGCGAAAGGGCCTAATATAGGGTGCATCCATGAACTGGTGTCCCTGGGTAGCAGTTTCTGATGTAAACAAAAACAAACAGAAATTTTTGTAAGAATTATTTTGAGTTCTAAAGTGTTAAAAACGGCAGGGGAAAACCGGAAAGGGAGGGAAACATTGAGAAGATAGATCGAGAAAATAGTTATATTCAAGTAAAGCCCCAAATGAGGGGAACACATGATTCTACAAAATTTTTTGAGTTATTGTTGATAGAAAACACTGTCCTGATGTATTTCTTTTCTGTCTGCCATCCATTCTATAACCATTGTTGATCTTCTCAACCAAACATCCCTCTTCATTCAGTATACAAGCCTTCATACTTTGAAAACAAGACAACTGTCAACACCGAGGTCAAATAGTCAAACAAAAGAAGGGTTATTGGTGGGCTTGGAAAGTCTTCCTTCCTGGACTATTGCATATGCTCATACATTTCTTTTTGTAATTTGGATTAAAAAAAAAAAATTGTGGGGGGGATGGGAGGGTGTAAATAAAGTGTTTGGCCTGTAATTCTCAGGAATTTAGCAAGCTAGTCTGGCCCAGTGGTAATGGGGTAAATTTATTTTTGCATGAATCAAGTTAATCAATCGACTTAATAATACCACATACCAAATTCAGTTCAAATTGGCTCATTGTTTCAGAAAGGAGAAATTTTGGCAGAGCCAAAAAATCTTGCCCTTGCCCTCCAACCCATTACAAAGGTAGATATGCCCTACGAACTTCATTTGAAGAAATTTGATTCTTTACCTCAAAAGGAAGCTCAGTTCTGAATGTCAAGTTTTTAACCAATTTGTTCATGAGAAGAAATTATTTCAGCAGAGCTTTTCTTGTAATGATTTGTCATTGTCAGTCTCTCAACATTTTGTTTGTCTGGGCCATAACTTCTTAACCACTGGATATTTTTTGACGAAACTTTATAACAATATAATTATCAAATGACAGTGTGTCGCGAATCATAATATGGTATGTTCCCCCCAAGGTCAAGGTCACAGGCACCATGTTAAGGTGACAGAAAAACTTTGACATTTCACTTTTGTCCGCTCCTTATAACTTTGTACGACTGACAGATCTTATTCATACTTGATACAATTATTGCTCATGACTCAAAGGTGTGCCGTGACTTTAAACTAAGGTCAGGTCAAGGTCACAGACAGCAAAACTTTGATATTGTCATGCAGCTCTTGTCCGGTCCATGTAACTTGATATGATAATAGATCTTTTTCAAACTTGGTACAATTTTTGCTCATGGCTCCAGGGTGTGTCATGACCTTGACCCATTGTCATATCATCAAGGTCACAAGTCGTAACATTTGGATTCTTGTCTTGTATTTAGCTTCCCCTAAAAGCAGTGACTCTGAGGGCTGTTTTAAATTTGGGAGCATTTTGCTCCACCTACTTCCTGAGGAGCAAGGCAACTTCATATGAACAAAATCACAATGCAATGCCATAACAAACAATTGCCACAATTTTACTGAAATCGGTTCTGTGGTCTTTGAGGAGAGGCTACGAATATCATGCTCATAAATGCCAGGCGAAGAGGGATCACTATAGCTCACCCCAACTTTCAGTCAGGTGCGCTAAAAAACCTGATTTCTCAGGTGGAGTCTTGATGGCACTGTGTACTAATGCATACTGCACATCAACAGTGTACTGGTTTTCAACAGCTGCTAAATGTGCTCAAACCAGAAAATAAGCAGACTGTCATCTGCAAAATGAGGTCCTCAGAGGGTGAATTTAGTAGGATCACTAAATTTACCCTCTGTGAACCTCAATCTGAATCAGAGTCTTAAAACTAAACAGAAAGAGGTACACAGAGGATAAATTGGCCCACTGTATGGGATGGCACCATTAAATTCACCCTTTGGGGACCTCATTCTGCAAATGTCAGACTGCTTATTTTCAGGCCTGAATGCGCTTGTGCAGGGTTAGTAAATTGGAGAGTCTGACAGTTGCCCAGTGGTTCACTCAAACAAAACAGAAGCCCTGCGAACATGCACACAATGCCCGCCCCCCTCCAATCATCTGACTTGGACAACACAGTTATCAATACTAACAAGACTTCATTCCTTTGTAGTGTTAACTGCCATAGATGCTGAATGTGACCTTAAATTCTTCTTTAAACAACTTTCTCAAATGAGCAGTTAAGGCTCCTTGGGGCCCTCTTGTTTTGAAAGTGGATGTCTAATGTGCTTGACTGAACTCAAAAACTCAAAACAGGCAATTATTTTTCTTTAAGAGTCAACTGTTCATGTGTAAGAACTTTAAATCTTTTGACTAAATCCTTGATACCACAATCCCCTCCACCTACATATATTTGCCATTGATGAATACATGTTAACAGGTAGAGTACTGGAAGCCCATATTTGGACTTTATTCTGAAGTGCTTGTGCCACGACTTAATGGCTTCATATTCTGTGGATGTGCCACACATAATTTTGCAGTTAAAATTATTTAGTCTGTGAGGATCTGCCATGTTACAATTTATGAGAGCTTATGGCACTCTCCCATAAATTGTAACAAGGCAAAGAGATATGGACAAATTTGGAGGACCAAAAATAATTTAGCACTCTACCACTTAAGCAGTATACCACAAGTGAATTATATCATAGTTTATTGTTTCCATCGCCTCGTAAGTGTAAATTAAAATTTTATTTGTTTGTTCATAATAGGCCTCTTCATAACAGAAAATGAGGAGTGTGTGTAGGAGTTTGTAAAGGAGCTCTCCTGCAAAGCACTTAGGGTAAGTGGTGAGCATCTCTTCTGAAACAAAAGGAAAATTAATACTATAAAAAATGCCGATAGGATCACCGATCCAATGTCGAGTTGTGACAGCACAAAAGTGGGTTTAATCATTATCAACTTATCGTCCAGAAACCAGTTGTTTACAATTTACTATGTGAAGGGTAACTGTGACCTTGACCTTTGACCTAGTGATTCCAAAATAAATAGGGCTCTTTTTTGCACCAATACCAACCAACCTATGAAGTTTCATGAACGTGGGTGGAACCATTGTCAAATTATCATCTGGAGACCAATTATTTATGATTTATTATGTTCAAGGTCACTGTGACCTTGACCTTTGACATAGCGAGTCCAAAATAAATAGTGGTCTTCCACTCACCTAGGCCAACCTACCTATCAAGTTTCATGCATGTGGGTCAAACCATTATCAAGTTATCATTCGGAAACTAATTGTTTACGATTTACTATGTTGAAGGTCACTGTGACCTTGACCTTTCACCTAGCGAGTACAAAATAAATAAGGTTCTTCCTCTCACTGATGCCAGCCTACCTATGAAGTTTCATGAAAGTGGGTCGAACCATTATCAAGTTATCATCCGGAAACCAATTGTTTACGGATTTACTATGTTGAAGGCCACTGTGACCTTGACCTTTCATGTAACAAGTCCAAAAAAAATAGGGTTCTTCCTCTCACTGATGCCAACCTACCTATGAAGTTTCATAAATGTGGGTCGAACCATTATCAAGTTATCATCTGGAAACCAATTGTTTTGATTTACTGTGTTCAGGGTCACTGTGACCTTGACCTTTGACCTAGCGAGTCCAGAATAAATAGGGTTCTTCCTCTCAGGAGGGCTAACCTACGTATGAAGTTTCTTGAATGTGGGTTCAACCATAGTCAAGTTATCATCCGGAAACCAATTATTTATGATTTAGTATGTTCAAGGTCACTGTGACCTTGACCTTTGACCTAGTGAGTCCAAAGTAAATAGGGTTCTTCCTCTCACCGAGGCCAACCAACCTATGAAGCTTCATGAATGTGGGTTCAACCATAGTCAAGTTATCATCCGGAAACCAATAATTTATGATTTAGTATGTGCAAGGTCACTGTGACCTTGACCTTTGACCTAGTGAGTCCAAAATAAATAGGGTTCTTTCTCTCACCGAGGCCAACTTACCTATGAAGTTTCGTGAATGTGGGTCGAACCATTATCAAGTTATCATCCGGAAACCAATTGTTTACGTCTGCCCACCTGCCACCATTCATCAAACTGTAAGTCGAGTTTGACTTCGACACAACTCGACTAACAACTGAGATGAGTAACATTATGTTGCATTAATGTCCAGCTTAATAATTTGATAACTAAATACTAAGTATTGCAATGACTGGGAATCAACTAGTTACTTTACAAAATGGCAGCAAGTAGATTATATGTTCCATCTCCTTAAACCCAATGGTTTTTTTGCTAATAACAGAGGTACAGCCTGTCAGGCCAGTGGAAACAGTTAATATCCAGCAATGAAGGTCAGATGTTGACCATTGTGCATGTGTTAAATTACCAGAACCATGAGTTTAAATGGGGCAAACCCTGTCATTCCAAGGAATCAAGGGCACTGCTACTATTTATATTACATAATACGCCGTTAGCCTCACACAGAACTAGTCTGTTTGTTTACCAAGTTTTTATGACACTTTCAACAGCCTGGCAACATACCATGTCAGAGAATTTTACGGTGGAGGAAGCCACATACCCAGTGAGAACCACCGAGCAGTAGTGTGTAAGTGTTAGACTCTCCAATGTACTGACTTGATGTGAGCAGGGTTAACCAGCATGATGAGCAGGGTTGGTATTGTTTTAACAGTGACACTATGCACGAAAGCTAAAAGTATGTCACTTGGGTATTCAGGATTAAGTGGCCTGAAAAAGGACATGGGGTCATGATCAAGCCATCAATCCTTCAATCTGGAATCCAATTATTTATTTATTTATTGATGTTTAAGGTCACATATTTATGCACAATGGCTAATCATGACCATGACAGTTTTAAGGGTGGAGGAAGCCGGAGTACCCGGAGAGAACCACCGAGCAACGTGGAATCCAATTAACTGACTGGTAGAGTGCAAGAAGCCACTATGATGGCTGTACTGAAGTGCTGAAAGCCACTTTAGTGACTTTACCTCCTTTGTATAGCCTTGTTGTTTTCTTAGCAGTAGAAAATAAATCTTTAAATTATTTTGTTACAATTTATTGGAGAGTGCCTGGAGGCACTCTCCAATAAATTGTGACAAAACAATTGTTCATGAACAAAGTCTTACTAAACTAAGGCTTCCCTTGCTGGTTACATGGCATCTGTAAAAAAAATACCCACTTTTCAAAGCTCCTTTGAAAAATAATTTATCACTCAACCAGTTAATGAGCCACCACAAGCCCACAGAATCCGTCAACATCACAACCATGAGGCAAACAAAGTATTGTGTCTCATGGAAATTGGTTTTATGCTTGTCTAAAGTCATTTAGGTGATGATAACGTGCGTGCAGGTGACTGCTTATGAAGGTCTGACGTTCAAGGAATAAATTGGAAGATTGTTTCAAAACTATTATAATTTTACCAACAAAGAAGGTTTTAACTCTTGAGAGTCTAATTCGGAGTTTTATCAGTTTTCTACAACAAAACCAGTGCCCCAACATGCAGTCTTTGGGTGAACTTGCAAGTTACAATCAAAAGAGCCTTTGCAGTTGTTTCTAGGTACGGATTGGCTGCCTATTTAGTCAGCTAAGACTTGCCAAGTAACAACTGCAAAGTCACAAGATATGGAAAATCAAAGTATAACAAAAAAGTATAAAAAATATCCAGGCCCTTGAGGATTAAAGACAAAATGAAATAACTGCTAAAAAATCAAGAACTTAAATAACTTTATTGTTTTTTTCACAAAATATAACAGACATCTCTGTTGCATACGTGCATGCACACAACATCCAGAAAACAGTGATTACAAATATGCATCCGAAATAAAATCACAGTGAAACAAACAGAAATGCTACAACAAAGTAGCTGTTCTATAAATTCAATTGTACCGGGTTATCATATTTAGCACATCCTTCATTCCCACCAGATATACAGGAAGAGAAAACTCTTGTCAACGTGATTGTGAAGAAACTGAATTGTAGCTGCACCTTTCTATTGATTTCTATTACAGTGAAACCCAGTTGATTCACCGAGTGTTAAAAGCACATTTGGCCTTGACAGAAAAGTGCTGGTACCTCAACTAAAAGCCTTAAATTCTGTGGATGTCTTTCATATTTTCTTAGAAGTAAACATTTTTACAATGGCATGGCAGGGGTTCGAAGCCAGTTTGGCACCAACCACCTTGCGAAACTATACTGAACCACGCTCACCACTCGGCCACCGACAGGATTTGGCACTTATGTCAGTCTAAGGATTAACATGATTTGGGGTCTGTAGGGTGCAGAGTGGTGAGCATGGTTCAGTAGAGTTTTGCAAGGCGATTGGTGCTGAAGGAAACTCTCTTGGTATGGGTTCAAACCCCTGCCATGCCATTGGAAATACAGCTGGTGGCCTTTCTTGATTCTATGGCATTCGGGAAATTTGATAAAGAGACATTCTCGCCGATTTCCATGAGGTGCAGTATGTAGAATTAAGTCATGCAAATTATATGATAAAACATTTTTAGTTTGTATATGATTTGTTTTGACAGATTATTAGAGACTGCCTATTGGCAGTATCCAAAAAATGTTACAAGACAAACTTAATGAATAAAATTCTACCAACCAAAATTAATCTAGCACTAGTTGACCATCGCACACAAACTTCAAACAGCAAATATCTCCCATCATACAACTGGGAATTTAAGCAATAAAATCGTTTTTGACATAGCTTACCAAACCCTGTCAAACTAGAGAGAATTGGTTCAATTCCTAGTTGCATCATGGAAACTTTTAACATTTTGACATGTCCACATCAGTGTGCAGGAGTTAGCTTAAGCCCCCAAATGCCCACACAGATTTTCAATTAACCCTTTACATAATCAAATGTAGATACAGAATTTCAAGGATGGAGGGGGTTGGGGGGTCTATGAAAGAAATTCTTGAAATTTGTCCATTGTACCCTGGTCTGAATTTTGCATAACTATTCCTTATTTTCTTGAACCAGTGCTAGTCAATTTGGTGCGTGGCAGTGCAGTAGGACTAATGCCCCGGACCCGGCAACAGTTTTCCAAGTCAAAAGTATGAAAAAGGACCATAACTCTGGGAAAAATGTTGAAGAAACTCACACTACACAGAAATCGTTCCCCCATGATGGTCTATCACAACACCAATTATCATTCAAATCGGAGTAGCAGTGGCTGCGATACAAGGGAAAATGTTGGTTTGGACGAACGGATGGATGGAGGTCTCCACTAGATACTCCTTCCACTTTTCAAGTTGGAGCATAACAAAGGGAGAGTTTAATATCTTTTGCTTCCTAAACATAACTTATGACCCCTCCTTGAAAAGACTCAACAAGCTCACTCCAATAAGGGGATGCGAGTTGCATTTTGACAAAATTGAAGAAAAGAACATTTTAATGGTCTTTTTGTATCTACTGTTCAGTCATTATTAGTTCATGCAGAAAATGTAAATTTTTTAAGAAAACACGTTTACCATTTTGACAAAACATGTCGCCACAATCAATTTCAGAATGATGACTAAGCTTGCTTTATCTGTTATTGCTGATAAAATGTGATGTGGCATGCTTTTTGTAAGGGATCTGAGCCCTTTTCAACACAGTAGCACACAAAATGATATTTTCAGTTCAAACCTTAACCTGTATCTTCCATATCAGTTCAATGGCAGCAATGGGAAGAGTCGATATTCTTTATTTGGGGGTAGTCCAATTAATATTTTCAACGTGCAGCCTTGAGGCTGCACATTGAAAATATTGATTGGTCTACACCACACCTTCACTCAAAATCAACCTACTTAATGAAATTATGAAGTATCATGATACTGAGCCAGAAAAGTGGCCTCTGGGGTTCAAAAGGTTGAGTTAATAAATTAATCCAATCAATGCCTTCTATACAGGCCTGTAAATTTCAAAATTTTGTGTAAAAAGTTCATCATTCTTGAGTGTATCGACAACATAACTGTTGCAAAATTCATTCAATATACATAGAAATCAACCTGTTGACTTGTCCAGGGTTTGACTTGACGTGGAAATCCTACATTTTTAGTGCAAATTTCAATATACAATGAACGCTGGTCCAAGATCTTGTGTTCAGTGTAAGTATTTTTTTAATTTAAAGTTGACCGTTCATGAGCAGGCAACAAAATACGAACGAAATCGGATAAAACGATGACTAGATTTGATGAAAAATATCTTGAAAATGCCAAGTGGGTTAAGCGTTAAACTTGGCACATTTACAAGTTGTGTCTCTAAAAATTGAAAAATGAACCCTAGAAGTCGAAACACGATGAACGAAGTGACTGCTAATTTTGAACCCATAGGTAAAACTGTGACCTTCTCATTTATGATATGTGTGCCGAGTCTCTGCAAGAATACATGATTAACATTGTTGAATCAGTGAAATTAAGCATGGGACTCATTTTAAGCAGTGTTGAACATCATTACATGTATGCTAATTTCGATTTGTCACAATGCATAAATTACCCAAAATTGTGCAGTGAAATGTTGAAATTCAAATATGTGGTATAAATTCCAAAGAGTTACACGAATACTTGGGATTTTTTCATAGCTCTTAATGGTGAATTAAAAGCTACACTATATATGTAATACTATTTTATACATTAGTGAATTGACAGTCAATAAAACCAAAGTTAAGGCCTATAAAAAACATTTTGGTTTCTCAGGCAATTTTCCTCAATTTTATGACGATGGGGCAGCTTTCTGTTTTGGTTTTTTTTTTAAATGCATAAAATAGTACAGAAAATAGTAATTAACTCCCTAAAGTCGATAATGATAAAAAACAAATATTTTCAGAAAAAAAATTCAATTCCCATAATGCACATTGGAATTTGACCAACTGTATCTTGTTTGACAGAGCTTAACCCAAAATAACCCTTAGGAACCTAATTCTATTTATTTATTTATTTATTGGTGTTTAAGGTCATATACTTATGCACAGTGGCTAATCATGACCATGACAGTTTTATGGGTGGAGAAAGCCAGAGAGAACCACCAAGCAATGACGAGCAGCTGCCAGCTCCCCAACATCGTAACTCTGCACTGCAGCACAGGCAGGGTTAAATTGGTTGAAGGGCCTAATTCTAACTTTGATAAATTTTTAATACAAAGCAACAGGTGCCCCAAAATGTATGGTTTGGGTAAACTCAAAACTTGTTGTTTTCTAAGTACCTTGTCAGTTGTTTCTAGGCAAGTCTAGGCTGCCTCTGTAGGTATCCAAGACCTGATTAGAAACCACTGCAAAGACACTGGAGGTAGACTTTCAAAGTGTAGTGAAAATGTTTAAAAAATCTCCAGGCCCCTAAGGGTTAATTCTACAACAACAAAAGAAAAAAATTACTGACACAGGATGACACTGATGAGTGTGATGACTGAGAAAGAAGATGTGTTTTTTATATAGCCTAATCTATAATTTTTTCACAGGTCATTGACTGTCATTAAAGAAATTAAATTTGTGTGAGCAGAAGAGGAACAAAATGATCATTCTCTCCAAATTCACAGAACTGCTATACATGCAAATCACCATAAACTGTTTCAATTTTTTCCCACACCATAGCAGAAATGAGTTCATTAAACTTCAAACTCGTTTCAGACAGGAATTGTCAGGGCTGAGGAATTCATGGTAATTGTAAGTTCTGCTTCTCTGTCGCTTCAGTGGATGCAAAAATTCAACAATAACCAAGTCCAGAAAAATGAACTCATCTTGCAACAAATTTATTTGGGATCCTAAGGATTTCCTTAGAATTAAACCACAGAGGGAAACATTGGGTTCTAATTATTTCTGGAATAATCTGATCTGAGTTCGGAGTTCTTTTCTGAAGTGAATATTTATATACTGGCCTTAACATTTGTTCTAGACAAAGAAGTAATAAAATAAAAAAAACTCCAGGAATGTGTTTGTAGCACTGTGCAAGTCTGGAAATAAGCAATCTGTCATTTGCAAAATGAGGTCCCCAGAGGGTGAAATTGCTGATGATATCCCATACAGCGGGCTAATTTATCCTCTGGGTACCTCTTTCTGTTTAGGCCTGAGACCGTGATTCAGATTGAGGTTCACAAAGGGTACATTTAGTGAGCTGTGCAGGGTAGCATCACCAAAGTCACCCTATGGGGATCTCTGCTGATGGCAGTCTTCTTATTTCCAGGCTTGGTACAGTGGGGCATTCAGATCATAATTGCAGGCCTGGAAATAAAACTCTAACATCATAACGCGTTAATAGGTTACACTATACAACATGGTGGTAACCTATGTGAATCAAGTCTTGTGATACTCATCTACCTTCTATATTTTCACTACACCACCCATACTGTTTATGTTTTAACAGAATTTCCTATAAAATAAATAGCATCAACTAACACACGATTTCACCAAAGCGAGATCACACGTTGATACCATTTATTTTGGCAGAAATTCTGTCAAGATGTAAATGGCGACATTCCACTCTATTCAAGTGGAAGCAATGTGCAACCTTTGAGTCGAGTTTGTTCCCAAAGACTGGCAAAACATATGGGATTAGAAATTTAAATTATGTTGTATTATTTTGTCACAAACTGTAGTTTGTACATTTTACAATTGAAGTTACGGCCCAGATAACATAAATGATTGTTCATGGGTTATTTCCAGGCCTGTACTTGTCACTAAAATGGTTAAAACAGACAGAAGAGCATCATGTCACATCTTCTTGGCATGAGCTCCCTTGGTCCTTTCAGTTAATATACATTTAAGAATTTCTTCTGCCTTCAAAACTGAACACATCCGTAAAGTAATTTGGAAATTACCTCCTTACAGCATGATAAACATTTTACTAAAATAAAAACTGCAGAAAAAACTGTAGTGGGATTCAACAGTATGGGCATGTGCAGTACGGCCATCATGGACTGGTCACTTTCCATGGGTGGGCAACAGGGGTCAGCCGAGTGGGCGACTAGGGCAAAGAAGTCGCCTTGTCATTCCTCAAGTCGCCTTGGCTTACATTGGGGGCGAAATTCAAGTCGCCCTCCAAAACTTCCTTGGGAGACATGGTAGTTTACTGTATTTTCTTATGACATGTTTTATTTCCAAAAAAAAAATGCTTCCGCATTCACAAAAAATAGGCCGATGAAATCGTCAGATGTGTACCCATACGTGCAACTAGTAGAAAGCTGTATGACAGAGGGCCACCACGGATGCCGACATTATGTACACCATACAAGGTATGGGTACATATAGAAATGGATTGGAGGAGTGTCTAATTTGATGGATAAAGGGTTAATATCTCCGGATCAAATTATCAGATTTACATAAAAAACTATACAGCACAGCACATCAGTAACCTGAATAAATATATAAAGCAACATGACAATCGGATTGATATGTTTGGAGTTATCTCATGCCAAAGGGATTGGAGGAATTTTCAATTTGAAGGATAAAGGGTTAATATCTCCAGATCAAATATTCAGATTAACACCAAAAACTATACAGCTCAGCACATCAGTAACCTGAACACAATTATAAAGTAACTTGACAATCCAAGCAATATTTTTCAAGTTATCAAATGCCAAAGGGATTGGAGGAATTTTCAATTTGAAGGATAAAGGGTTAATATCTCAGGATTAAAATAACAGATTTACACCAAAAACTATACAGCTCGGTACATCCTTCAATTTGAAGGATAATATCTCAGGATCAAATTATCCAATTTACACCAAAAACTATACAGCTCGGCACATCAGTAACCTGAACACAAATATAAAGTAACTTGACAATCCAAGCAATATTTTTCAAGTTATCGAATGCCAAAGAAATGGATATGGAAGCCGGCCGGACGGATGGACAGACGAAGGATGGACGAACGACGGATGGTCACCCCGGATGCCGGCATTATGTGTACCATACATAGTATGGGTACACATAAAAAGTAAACACAGCTGCTGTTAAAATCCATCATACAGCTCTGAAAATAGCCTAAACTAGCCCAATTTTATATTTCTGAAAAGAGTTGTAATGGCGTAGTCATTCGAACAATACGCCCCAACTGATAGCAACCAGCACAAAATGCTATTTAAAAACAAAAGTGCCAGCAAAAACAACGAACCACACAAGACACGCATCGAGTTAATTAGAATTTATTAAAGTTAACCACCGTTTCAAAACCAAAAAAATGTGTAGGAGACAATCCAACCATAAAAAACATCGAAACTGTTTATGGCTGCGCTCTGTTCCGCTGAAAAATTGGTTGCATTGAAATTCGCCCCACAATTTGCATTGAAAGTTTTTCTTTGAAAACTTGTGTTGGAAGGGGGTTAAATGTAATAAGGCTACGATAGAAATCACACATATTAGGATGGATAAGAATGGCAGGCCTTTTTGCACCAATCCCACGTGTCAATGTAAGATGGTTGGCAGAAATTGTAATTTTTCTGAACAATGAATGCATTGTCACCCAGCTAGGGCTGGGCGATATTTCGATATACCGGTAAATACCGGTATTGAAATCAGTACCGGTTAAATATCGTCTATTTTTTGGCAATACCGGTATATCGTCTGTAACGATATTGGTTTGGGTCACATGATAATAAAATTTCAACATGTTTTTTTTCGTAAAATCGCACAGAAAGTTGCTTTGAAAATACAGGAAGTTTATCTTTCCTTATTTCGTGAACAAATGATAAACAGCGAGAGATGATGAGAGTAACGGAAAACACACCCGACTGTCACGCTGTAAAAACACGGTCACTTTTGTTTGAACTGTAATCAGCAAGCCATACTTATCGCTTAATTCATTGTCAGCAATCTGACACAAAAATGTTTCAAATCACACTATTCACAATTGCGAAATGTGCAACAATTTTTGTCAAATATGACAGAGGTGTGATTCCATCACTGGGAGAAAACATTGTCGGCTGGTGATTGACACTTGCAGACTATCATGAAAGTGAAGGGTGAACACGTCTTGGAGGCGTGCTTAATAGCAACAGACCGACTGGCCTGGCATGTGACAGATGACATTTGACATTGTCATCTTAGGAAGTTCATTGCTGGAATATAGGAGAAGGGGAGGAGCTACTACTGGTTCTTTGTGAAACCAGGCCCTCGTAATTCCATCAACTGGATACCCGTTGTTTTGATAAAAAGTTTTGTTTGCCACTGTTTTCATGAAGACACATATGCAATTAACACAATGTGACAATTGACTGGCTCAGTAATTAAACGCTTATCAGTCAAGAGAGGCTGGCCATGTTTTTACAGGAATTAAATTGACAAAGACTAATTTACTTGTATCCCAGATTCAGATGAAAGCCAGTAAACCCATGATAATTTTATGGCTTATTTTCGTATTAAACAATAGGTTCAATAACTTTGTAGACATGGATTATTATGGTCTTCCATTCAAATCACTCATTTTTCCAGAGCAGTAAGTGATACTTCTATCTTTTGCTCCAAAAATATCTTTTTTATTCATGATATCCTTTGCACTTAATATGTGTTTCACACACTGGTGCACGATATACCGGTATATCGCGATATTTTTTCTGATATCGTTACCGGTATTCAGATTCCCATATCGCCCAGCCCTACACCCAGCGCAGCAGGCAAGGGAGACAACTGAAATATTTTGTCATTTACCTTAGAAATAAATTAACACAAATTGTTAATGACGCTTAATTTACAAAGGATATCGAAAACTTTTATAACTACGCTTTTCAATTCAATTAGGACATCCAGAAACCATGAATGACCCAGCTTCTTATGAGAACTTGAAATTTATTTTAAATACTTAACATATTTTTTTTAAAAGAATATACCTTCTATTACAGAGAAGAACACTCAGCATAGGTAATGCTAAATTTCAAATGCACTGCATTGAGGCAAATACAAAATCAACTGCATGGTAACCCAAGTCATCACTGTTAGGGATAGAGTTAGGATATTCAGAAACCATGAACGACACAATTTTTTGTAGGGGAGGGAGGAGGATTTTAACCCACATGACTTAGTTTTGTGTGTGTATGTATGTTTGTATAACTTTTATTTATTTTTTTCTCCACAATTGTGTCCTCTATGTACATTTATTTTGTCACAATGTCATATGTATTTTATGTTTTTTTCTGACTTCTCCCTCCTGGCCCCTGACCTCTCCCTAAAGTCTCTGGAGGGAGAAGTCACTTCTCCCTAAAATGAGCTGCCAGGCTGACCCCTGGTGGGCAATATTTCTACGACTGCAATAATATTAGATTCCAAACACTAATTATAGGAATAATCATCAAAAATTTAATTAATGAAGCACCAGGTATTGCCTGGTGCTTCATTAATTAATATTTTGCTGCTGATTATTTTTATTACCTGGTAAACGCATGCATGGACATCACTACCCACTCGTGGATTATAACCAGTCTACGGTGACTGTACTGTATGTTCCTGATTTATTCTAAGAGAAAACCATCTCTGTTACTGGTTGAATCATTCTTCAGAGTGTTTAATCAATCAGTGACTTGTGTCTCCAAACTTTGTGACATATGGTCTACACAGTTCTGTATATATTCCTGAGGATAGGAGGGTCTGTAGATGATCTTAAAACAAACCAAACAGTGGACTTGCATATGTCATTGGTTTCACGTTGGGATGAGGCTGAAAAAGAAACAATGTTCACTTGCATGTTATTAACATTATAATTAGAGTCCTGCGAGGCTTCGAAATTCGATTTGATTCGATTAAGTCAGACTGATTCAAATAAAATTGATATTCTCAAAGCCTACCAAGTTCCTCCTTTTGAACTGTTCTTATATCCTCAGGTCTCCTGTTCAAGAGGCCTCATGATGGAAGAATTAAAGGAAGTTCCAGTTCTGAAACTATGTTAACAAGAGGTCTGCATCGCCAAGCACTGCTAATCCCCCTGCACCCCAATTGGGGGAGGGGGGGGGGGGGGATAGGTGTTTTTTTTCCCCCCACATAAAATCACTCCATATCCTGCCAAACCCATCTTGGAGCAGAAAAAAAAAATGTAGCCTAACTGACCAGCGAAGGGAAAATGGTCATAGGACAAACAAGTTGTTTTCACTCTAAATCTTTCAAAATGCATTTTGGGGCAAAGAAAAAAAATGTCCAATTGACAGGGGAGGAGTGGTGTGTATTGTCATGGGAGTCATTTGTTTGTCTGCATGTAATCACTCTAAATCCTTCAAAATGCATTTTTGGAGCAAAGTTAAAAAAATTGCCAGCCAGTTTTTTTTTTATCGAACTTGAGGTCGACATTGTTCCCCAAAAGATATATACCCCCAAAAATTGATATTTGGTTACATGTTTATGTTATTTATTTATTTATTATTTATTGGGGTTTAACAACACTTTTGACAGCCAGGGTCACTTTGTGTAGGACAGTTTTATGGATGGAGGAAGCTGGAGTACCCGAAAAGAACCATCCAGCAACTGTCAGACTCCCCAACATACTAACTCCACACAATCAGGGTCAGCATTTGATTGAAGACAAGTGCACCATTGATGTGCAGTACGCCTCATTACACACTGTCACCGTGCCCTCACATGGGCAACTGGGATTAAGTGCACTGCCCAAGGACACAACACAGTTGCTGCAGGTGGGATTCGAGCGGAGGGCCTCTCGGCTTGCAGCCTGCATCTCGATCTGCTGAGCCACTGTGCTCCCCTGTGTTTAAGTTACTCCAAAAACAAGCATTAAAAGATATTTTTTAACAAAGGGCAATAACTCTCAATAGATTTTATCGGATATTGCTGGTCATCGAACTTGATGTAGACACCGTTGCTAAAAAGACATACACTGAAAAGAATTGAAATCCGTTTTTTATTGTTAAAGCAATGACATAAACAAGCATTAAATGATATTTTTGATTAAACAAAGGGCAATAAGTCCCATAATTTTCAATGGATATTGTTGGACATTGAACTTGACGTAAATATTGTTGCTATAGAGACATATACCGAAAAGAATTGAAATCGGTTAACTATTGTTCAAGTTATGCCATAAACAAGCATTACACAATATTATTTATTAAACAAAGGGCAATAACTCCCATAATTTTCATCGGATATCACTGGTCATCAAACTTGATGTAGACATTGTTGCTATGGAGACATATTCCAAAAAGAATTGAAATCTGTTAACTTTTGTTCAAGTTATGCCATAAACAAAATTTACAGGATATTTTTATAACAAAGTGCCATAACTTCTATAATTTTTGAGACATATCAGTGGTCATGGAACTTGACGTAGACATTCCTGCTACAGAGGAATATGCCAAAAAGAACTGAAATCCATTAACTTTTGCTCAAGTTATGCCACAAAAAAAATTTACAGGATATTTTTATAACAAAGGGCCATAACTCCTATAATTTTTGAGACATATTGGTGGTCATCGAACTTGACGTAGACATTGTTGCTATAGAGACATATAACAAAAAGAATTGAAATCTGTCAACTTACGGAGGGATGGAGGTCTTTGCTTTTTCCCTCCATTGCAGGGGGATAATAATTCCATTTCTAGAATATTCCACTTACAGAGTTGAGATTGACAATTTTTTGTTTTATTACACGATTGTAAGAAGGTATCTCTAACTTTAAAAGCGATGAGATTCGATTCAATTTGATTCAAAAACATCTGCCTGATTCAATTAGACTCGAACTTTGAGATTCTCAGCACCCCAATTCGAATAATGACGTTACTTACAACCCACGAAATCCACCACTCCCAGCAGACTATCACAGCCCTGGCAGATATAATGGCCTCACAAAACATATGCAGTGGAGCCCATTTAAAATACAAATAGCAGTACAACTTGCAAACAATATTCTTAAACCAGTATAAAATATTCATTTTTTCCTTCCAAAACATAGCCAATATAACATTAACACGATTTGGGAAGGCACAGCAGTTTATTAGAGAGCTGGAAACCCAAATTTGGGCATTATTCAGAAGTACAGGTGCCGCAACATAAAGGCTTCATACTCAGCAGGTATGCTTCATATTATCTTTGAAGTAAACTTATTTAGTTTAGAAGGATTTTCCTTGTTACAATGTATGGGAGAGTGTCTGCAGGCACTCTCCCATAAATTGCAACAAGGCAAAAACATGTGAACAAATTTTGATAACCAAAAATAATTCAGCACTCTACCAGTTTATGGTCCAACAGAAATGATTAATAGCCCGACATCTAATTAGTAGCCTGAAATGCTGTCGAGGATCACTAATTAGGTGTAGGGCTGGTAATCATTTCTGGCATGCTGTTACTGAACCTCAATGTCCAAGAAAGTCAGGTTATTGCTTTTATTACCACAGTTGGTCCTGCAAAATGTCTGAAGCATGGAAATGAGTGGTGAGGAATCAGATATTTGAAGTTGGAACAATACTAATTTACTGATCCTGTTTGTCAAAGTGACGTGACGAAGCATCCTGTTATTGAAATTGTTAATGCATTAACGGTCAGACATGTCATGTGTCCAGTTCTGTTGAGCATTACAGAGTTTTACTGCACTGCTAAACTCCTAACAAACAGACTGGCTATCCACAGAGAAATTCATCTTCATTTTAAATACACAGCCAACTGTTTTTTGGGGGGTGACTTGACTTGGAAGTTTTTAAAGTAGAATTCAAGGTTTTAAGTTGCCTACAGTCATTGTTAAACAGAATGGTTCAATTGAGGGAATCATTAGTGGCAAGGGCACAAGTAATGGGCGTGTGAGTCAACCCCCAATAATTTTTCCAGTTCGGGCATTTTTGTCTGGATTGGAGTATTAGATATTGACTCGCTCATGCTAGTTGCCATGTACTTTCTAAAGACACTACATTTGATATTACGGTTTATGTCACACACACAACTGGTCATACTAATGGAGGCCTAAAGTACCTAATTTGGTCTGTTGGGGGGGGGGGGGAGAGGTGAGGGGGGTGGGGGGGTACCAGTATGACAAATTGGAGTACAGTGTGCTAATTAAACAAGAAGTTTGAAAGCCCATGGGTGTGTCTTATTGCTCTCTCCAGTAGATCTCAAAGTAGAGGAGCCAAACAAATGCAGAGAGAGGTTTCCTCCAAGTTTTCCGACCAGGTTCAGTTGATTCATAGAGTGATTTCCTCTCCACTCAAGCTTATACCTGTATTTGATACTGGTGATATGATAGAGCTTCAGGAGAGCTGCATACATCAAATAAAATGCAAATGGAGAGCTCCTGGACATCTTCAGGAGAGTAAAAAAATGCACCCCATGCATCACAAACAGAGCCACCAAGAGGGAGGATGGGCCTGGAGCAATGTGTAGAATGGCCATTATAGGCCCTGCAAGTGCCAAAGGCACGAAGCAATAAGCATGGGATCTGGGGATCCTCCTGCAGAAAACTTTTTTTTAAGTTAGTGCTAGAAGCATTCTCCTGCAGTTTCTTTACAATATCCACTCAATTATTTCCATACAATTTGGGTAATTTATTATTACCTGTATTTCTGTGTGTATGGTGCCTTTTTTCCTCCAAAGGTAATCATGGCCACCACGATGCAGGAAAGACAGGTGGAAAACCAACAAACTGGAACTAGTGGGATTTTTTTTATATGAATGGAACCAGGACAGTAATGTGAATTCGTACTATTGCCACCTCCACCAGCATCGAAGGCTCATACCAAATGCTTTCCCACGTCTTTCAACTTTTTAAAAAAAAACAAAAAGCAGGGTAGTTGCCCCCCCCCCCCTTTACTCCTGAGTCCCACCCCCATATACTAATGGTCACAACTACTACATGTATTATCCACAAATAAATTTCCAAGAACTCTGGCATTTTAAAACCACAATCCCACTGAGTAATATTCCAACTGCATCATCAAGGCATGCCTTCAACGAAGGCATGCCTTGATGATGTTGATGGAATATTTTGTCAGTCAGGACTTAAGCCATCAAGATCAGAAACAATCAGGTTTACACCCCTACACCTCCAAATCAGTCATCTTCTCAACACCTCTGATTAGTGGAAGGATTAATCAACCTCCACTATCATTTCACGCAATCCAAAATTAAATGTACACTTACCACAGCTTCATAAGATGTGTATTTTGGTGTGAGATCATTCCCCTTAATTGTGATGAAAGCACCTTTATTTCCCATTGTATCACTGCAAAGCAAATGTAAAAAAGAAAGAGAATTAATGAGTCACTAATAATGATTATATTTAAACTAAATGTGATTATGTATAAACTATGTATTTGAATGTATTATTATCAATAAAGTGAACAAATTTCAGGGTGGTGAGAAACGTTAGTTAACTGATTTGGCCATAGGAAGGTACCATACAGGATAGCCGGGGACTATCACTAAGTGCTTAAGACACAATGTGACATAGTTCATGAATAAGATAGAAAAGCTGATTTATGTCATTTTCTGATAACATGAGGCAATATATGTGGGTTACCTCTCATTCTGCCTTCAGCTCATTCTGCCTACACTTTTCTAAAACCAATTAACACCTTTCTTGGGGATTAACAAAACACATACATACCCAGTGATAAAATGGATTGGACCACAAATCAAGACACTGACCACTGATTGCAAGTCAGGACTCAAGGGTGAATTAATTGTTTCAGTGTTTGAATAACTAACTAATTGCAAACAAAGTAATACTGAAAGCATGTTTTTAGAAAAATGCAAAATTACTAAAACTGGCTTCATATGCTTAGCATATGTATAAGATTCATAGACAAGTTTCATCAGTAATCTTTGCACTGTGGCAGGAATACACAGAGTAGAATTTATAACCTCTCAAGCTAGTGGTCAACAGGTTCTTTTTGATGGGTTTAGGTATCGTTTAAATGTACACCGAAAGTCAACAACTCACTGGAAATGTGTATTTGATCATTTCAAAGGTCGACTCAGTACAGTTGATGATTTTGTGAAAAATGTAACAGAGCATATACATTCTCGAATGGAAATGCCTCACGATTTGAGACTCATGAGTAACATGAGAAACCATGCCCATGAAGAGGTACACCAATGCAACAAATCTACAGAGAAGAATTGGACAACATGATAGAAGACGAAGCTGCTATTACACATTCTTTCACAAGTATAGACTCTGGTCTTTATAGACATCGCTGAAAAAAGATACCAAAACTTCCAGCAACTCAGGAAGAAGTGGACCTACAAGATGGGTGGAGTCTCACAAAGAATCGAAGAAGATTTCTTGCTATTGATAATGGGTCTGGTGACAAAATTCTGGTTGCTACAGGGCTGCAAGGTATGTGAACGAAGGGCTGCAAGGTATGTGACAAATCGATACCACAACACATCAATGGTCCAGAGCATGCTGGACGATCTATCATGGCCAACACTCCAAGAGCGCAGGAAAAACGCCAGGCTGACAATGATGTACAGAATCACAAACAACCTAGTAAAATCCAAGGCTGTCGACATACTCATACAACCAAAGCATAAATCAAGAAACACCAATACCAAAGCATACCAAATTCCATCATGTCGGACAGATATCAGAAAAGAATCATTCTATCCCAGGACAATCAGGGACTGGAATAACCTGCCAGATAACATAGCTAGCGCCGGGAGCCTCGTATCCTTTAAGGCCTCCCTCTCCATTCAAGTGAAAGTATAATAAGAGAAAGAGAGAGAGATGGTGTGTGAGGAGAGAAGATGTGCATCCCTGCCAAAAAGTAGCAGAATAATCAAAATATTAATGGTGGCTACTCTCCGGTAGAAGTAGAAGTAGAAGATGAGATGTTGTGTACGATATGTATGAGTTTATAACACAATTAAAGACAACTGAAGACAGAGATAGAAAGACAAGGACTCAGCTTGACCATGGCGCTGCTCCAGCAGCCAGAAAACACATCTACAGAGAAATACACTCTCATCTTACTTGCCTCAAGGAGCAACTCAGACAAGGACTAAAGTCACCCATTCAGTTTTTTGATGCAGCTAGCCATGTTTTGAAGCTTGATTTTTGATCTTTATTGTAAATTTATGTAATTTCATTTTATTCTATTCAGATTTAAAATTTCTTGTCACATTACAGAAACACACACCTTGCTCTTTCATGTTAAAATAACGAAATTTCAGTAAGCAAATTTTCCATACAGGGTAATTTATACTAAACCCACTTAGGAAAAATTAGCCGACTGAAATCTGGGTATTATGACATAAGAGAACAAAAGTGGTTATGAAAATGAATAATTTATACCAATTTTAATATTTTTAATACTTACCAATGGCCCAGACTAGCTGGTACAACCCAATTTATTACCATGGCCAAACACAAATTTTGAATCCCCCAAACCCCCTAAAATTTGCAAAAAAACTTAAAAACGAGAAGACCATTATGGTCCTCCATACTTTTCAAGGACAACAATAGGCTACCGCCATCTTGTCATTCTTTATTGTTGTGCCTGTTAAATGTTATTAAGAACTGTAATATAACTCAGCGGGGAGGAAGGAGTGTCTACTCCAGGGAGGGCCATCCCCATCTGGGCCATTGGTAAGTATTAAAAATATTAAAATTGGTATAAATTTTTCATATTTTTCCACCATACCAATGGCCCAGACTAGCTGTGAATAGTAAACAGGTAGGCGGGCCCAGTACTTGATATTCATTGCTCCTATTTCAGAAAAAAACAATGAAAATATAGGTGTAACTCTATTTAAGGCCTAGCATAACCCATTATGCTAATTTGATAAAGGAAGCCAAAATATAAAGAAGTCCAGAGAAATGAGGCTCTTTATAAATCATTAAAAGTGTCAGAGTATTGTATAGTAAAGCTTGTCTTGACACATGACATATACAATAACGCTTCACATCGAGCTACACATTAAAAGCATATAATACATTGAAAATTGCTTCATACCAAGCTACACATTAAAACTACCATAGCACCGACCCCAGGATACTATCACTGAAGGAGGTATGTCCATACTTTTCACTATAAAGCCAGATGACTATTTGGAAATACCATCCCCTCCCTCCCCTTGTTTTGAAAGAAACTGCACTTCAAAACAAAGAGGGTAGCAGACTGGAAACAGTGCTAGAGCAGAATGAAAATCCTAATTAGAATGGACGACATTCTGAGCTACCGATAACGGTCCTAAAGATCTGAGATCTGGGGTTACGCATTTCGTTATTATCCGACTGTGCCATCCCCTTTTTGAAATCGCTCCCCTGTTTCGAGCCACCACGCCCACGATTAGCTTTAGAAGCGGCACGGGCTGAGCCTCTCTTCGAGAAAAACTTACCTCTCCGAGGAGTACCACTTGTGGAAGGCTGAGGTTGTGAAGCTGAGTGCAATAAAAGCTGACTTGTAGCTTTCTTAGAAGCATCTTCAAATACAGCTTTTAGCTTACCATTGAATAATGAAGAGCCCGAAACGGAAGCGGCCCTTAAAGAGCTCTTAACACTGTCGTCAATAAATGATGTAGATTTAAGGGCAGCATCGCACCTGACCAACTCTAAATTCGCTACTGAAAGAGCAGAGTGGGATGTTGTACACATGATGGCGTGAGAGAGCACTCTCAAAGGAGATAACAACTCATGTAAGCTCTCAGATTCCAAATTGCCGGCCAATGCCCTGCAAATATGATCTGCATAAGACATAGCATCCAAAGTACTTCTGCTAGATTCAATGCAAGTATCTATAATATAAGAACTGACGTTACACGATGACGGAAGAGACATACCTAAGTCCCTAGCTCCATCATCCAATCGTAGATGAGCTCTTGGAATCTTATTCTCACCTACCGTCTTTAAGAAGGTATTGCCTCTAAAGGGTAGGTCAAGCTTCCTTTCTGAAAGGAAAGAACTTTTTCTAGCCTGAGCCAGGTCAGCAATTGCCTCGTCACAACAATCAAACGCATCTAATGCTTGGACTGATTGAGACGGATACAGAAGGATACTTTCCTTCGACTTAATGACCTCCCTGTCTAAAGAAGACAGGTGCTTGGCTCTAGAAGGTGCAGAACTCTGACCAGAATGAATTAATTCAGGTGAAAAATCCTGCAGGAACCTCATAGTTTCCATATGCTGTTCAGCCAAAGATGTAGTGTCAGTCTCGTCTTCATCAAACTCCCTAACACTAACAGCTAGAGGTTCCTGGTCTGGTCTATTATCGGCATACTGATTATTTGAGGAAACCCTTCTTTCTGCCGATCCAGCACCGTCCGAATCATCCGAAGCGGAGATCGATGACGGCCGCATATTATTAGCTGGGCACTTTGCTCCAGCAATTCCGTATTCGAGGCTATGTTCACCCCTGTTCTACGCCTTTTTGGCTCCGGAAGGTGATCTGACACAGCGTCCTGTGTCCGTCTTTTTGAAAAAGACGTTTGCCTCGAAGTGCTAGCCTTAGAGAGAGAGCCGGATCCTGGCTCTGACTCTCTACTTCTGGATCTTGCCGGCTAGCATGCGGTCTACTGTGCTGAGTCCTGGAAACAGACGAAGAAGAGGCTCTTATATCAAAATTACTGCTAGCCGCACTGGCAGAGAAAGGTACATCAGAAACAACTGGCTCCGAAGCATTTTCTACCGGACTACCAGCGGAACTGGCAATAAAAGTCGAATCTTTCTGTTTTGTCCCAAAAAACAGAAGAATGCTTCGCTACTGATGCACCTTTCAATTTGACTGGCCTCTTCCTCTTATGTGCCGTCGTCTGAACAGAGGACTGTCTTCCATCCTCCGTATCCTGGGCCGCTACGGATTTTCCCGGTACTGAAGAACTAATTAAAGGCTCGGTTACACCGGTCGAGCTAGTTGACCATCTGCTTGCCCGAGGTACCGAGTATTCTGCGATACCTCGTAAGTCAACATGCTCTGTATCTGAAGACGCAGTCAGCACAGAACTTGATGTTATACCATGACCAATACCATGTTCTTGTTCCTCTGAAATGGAAACTAAATTTGATTAGTTACCTTAGGCGAAAACACCAAAATCGGTGCTTCACCAACACATACATAAGTTGAAAGGGAATTCCATCGCTTGGAATCCCAAGAACAGCAAGTTGCACAGGTAACATCTTTCGAGCAACGAGTGCAAGATAAACATGAAGAATGAGAATCAAGAGAGGACTTCTTCCTCTTACATTTCGAACATAAGGACTTCATAATACACACATGCCCGAGGCAAAAAAAAAATTTAAACTGAATAGGAGCCGGTAACCAAGTCCAAAGCAGGCACAACAAAGGCCCAGGTCAGACAACCGGTATCCCAAGAATACCCTTAACAATAGAGAAACTTCCCCAGAAGATTCCCCGCAGAGAAGGGTAATGGCAAACAGACACGTCCGACTAAGTCAAAAATAACCAGTACGCGACAAAGGGGGTAGAATAATCCACATTCCGTAAATTATCTAAGATTTTTAAGAAGAATTTTAATTAATAACAAATTCACAAACAGCAATTAGTTCTTAAAAATCTAATGAGAGGATTCAAGGGGAAAAAAGTGAACATTGAACACACACATATGATAAACAAAGAATGAACGAATCAGGTGCATATCCCGAAAATGGGAAGAACAAGAAGTATTATTTAATTTCAATAAAGTTATTGCCCTGATGTTCAAAAACTCAATGTCTATATTGAGCTGCATTCTGCTGCAATTATTCCACTTCAAAATCGTGTCTGGCTACATTATTCTTAGGATTTTATAGCACAAAAGTCAGGATACGTGTTGATCTGACATAGGCCAAACAACAGAATGACAAGATGGCAGTAGCCTATTGTTGCCCTTGACAACAAGTTGCACATTGCGCAAAAAGTATGGAGGACCATACTGGTCTTCTCCTTTTTAAGTTTTTTGGCAAATTTTGGGGGGTTTGGGGGATTCAAAATTTGTGTTTGGCCCTGGTAATAAATTGGTTTGCACCAGCTAGTCTGGGCCATTGGTATAGTGGAAAAATATAGGAGCAGTCTATTTATTACAAGGGAGATTAGCTTTTATCAGTGTAGAAGTAATTAGATTATTTACTGAAAATTGTAGGCAGATTGGGTGTAGGCAGAATGAGCTGTAGGCAGAATGAGAGGACACCATATACGTGTATCATTTAACAAGGTGCCCAATTTAAATCCTCAACTCTCTGCCCCGAGATATCAAATTACATTACTTGTCTTTTCAACAACTAACATGAAACAGGAATATAACCCACTATTCTTCTTTGAGTTCTCTCAGCTTTATAAAATAAAATATACTGGATTAGGCCCCACAAAGTAGATCTTGTTTCTCAGGCCACGTTTTTGTAAATTGCTTGTTGGTGGGTGGTTTTTCATTTTATTTTTGTAATTATTTCTTTGCCATCAAAAGTTCATGTTCTTGGTTTGATTTATGTTTTACGCCTCATAATCTACAGAAAGCATGGATGATGGTGTATTTTGTCCCTTGAGGGCAAGAAGGCTTTGCAATGCTAAAGCATTGCAAAGCCTTGTTGCACTCAAGGGTCAAATTCATCAATTGTATTAACTTGGCTAAAATATCAGACATAAACCATTTCATTATTATTTTTTTAAGTTTGCATTGGTTATAAAAAGAGAACATGCGGCAGCCAAAAGGACTACGCTGGAGGGAATTATAATCGTAGAATTCGAGAAGTGTGAGGCCACAAAGTTGCCGCTACGAAGGTCATCCCACACACCTGTGCCATTGAGCCAAGGAGAGGCATTTCTTTAAGTTGCATAACTTGTTGGCCAATACTTGTGAAACATATAAGATTAAATAAATTGTTTTCAGAACTGACAGGGAAACACAAGCCAAACTGGTTAGTTTTTGTACCAAATTACCACATTTCGATAGTACTACAGCACAAGGAGAGTGTATTATCACTAAATCACCAACAGAGTGGAAATTCCACCCAAGCAATAACTGCAAATTTGTTGCAAAGCTTAACAATCAAAAAGCAAAGTTCCAGTCAATGGACCTTTGGGTCAAACCCAGAGGTGCATTAGCTGAAACATTGCTTGTGTTTTTTTGTCCTTATGTACAGAATTTGAAACTGATGCGTTGGGTGATTATTCCACTCTGTGGGTGATTTAGTTACAATCCACTCCCCATGTACTGTACTATTCGAGCTACCCTGCCTGCCCTGGTTTTATATTTTCATAATAACATATAACAGCAAAGTTGTTCCTCTTACATTGGGTGTCCCAGTCATCAATCATGTGAAGTTTCAAAACATTTGGCCTTGTAGTTTTAGAGAAGATTTTTCAAAATTGATAAATCAGAATCAAAGAATGCCTCTGGTGGCCATGTTTTTTCATCCTCTCATAGACCAGTCCTGCCAAATTTGGTTGACATCAGCTCAGTAGTTCCAGAGAAGATAAAAATGTGATTTCCCAATGGGTTTCTATGGTAACTATATGAGGTAATTGCAGCCATGTTGGCAACCCGATCAACACTAAATGATGACCATTGGTAGAGGGTGTCCCATCCATCAACCCTGTGAAGTTTCAAAATGTTTGGCCTTGTGGTTTCAGAGAACAAGATTTTTAATTAATTAATCAATTAAAAATCCACCAATCAGAATCAGAGAAAGCCTCTGGTGGCCATTTCCCAACCGACAGGAGCAAGATGAGGATCATTTGTAGAGAACCTCCCATAGACCATTCCTGCCAAGTTTGATTTATATCGGCTCAGTAGTTCCAAAGAGGAAGTTCCCATAGGGTTTCTATAGTAACTATAAGTCACAATTGTAGCCATGCTTATAACACGATCAACATTAAATGAGGATCGTTGGTAGAGGGTGTCCCAGTCGTCGATCATGTGAAGTTTCAAAACATTTTGCCTTGTAGTTTCAGAGGAAAAGATTTCTGAAAATCTACCAATCAGAATCAAAGAATGCCTTTGACGGCCATGTTTTTAAACCAACGCGAACAAAATGTGGACCATTTGTAGACGTCCTCCCAAAGACCATTCCTGCAAAGTTTGGTTCAAATTGGCTTGGTAGTTTCAGAGAAGAAGATGAAAATACGTGATTTCCCATAGGGTTTCTATGGTAACTATAAGCTGCAACTGCAGCCAGTTTTGCATCCCAATCAACATTAAATGAGGAACGTTGGAAGAGGGTGTCCCAAGCATCATTCAAGTGAAGTTTCAATTCAAGTTTTGACCTTGTGGTTTCAGAGGATAAGGTTTTTGAAAATCCACCAGCCAGTGTCAAAGAATGCCTCTGGCGACCATGTTTTTCAACAGACGCAAACAAAATGAGGATTGTTTGTAGAGGACCTCCCATAGACCATTCCTGCCAAATTTGGTTCACATCGGCTCAGCGGTTCCAGAGAAGAAGATGAAAATGCAAAAAGTTTATGGACGACAACAGACACCAAGTGATAGCAATAGCTCACATGGCCCTTTGGGCCATGTTAGCTAAAAATGGAAATCATCTGCCCATTGGTTCTGTGCATAATGAAAACATTTTTGAAGCATTCTGTGAAATTTAATGTCTCTGGCAATATACCAATACTCACCAGTAATTTGGAGCAGAGAAAACTGTTATGCATTTGCCATCATGACTTTCTTCCCAACCATCATTCTTAACTTCATGACTTCGTATAACATAGTCTAATTTATTTTTCTGTAGAAATTTTTTTGTAACATCTGGACCAAACTGTAAACCAACTCCTCTCTTACTTGGAGACCTTCCACATTGAGGCTGTGGATCTGACCACAGAAGTTCACACATAATGCCTGAAAAAAAAAATTTTATTGCCTATTTTTGATGCAGTTAGTTATAATATCACATAAAGCATTTAAATTAAACAGATATATTAGTTACTTTAACCCTTTACCTAACATGAAAAGCAGACAACACTTGCAAAAAAAAAAGTTATTGAATAACTAATTTTTTTCATTTTTTGTCTCAAAAACATAGGTTATGATCCCTCGTTTGATCGATCTCGACAAGCTCGTTCCAATGAGGGGTCATAACCAGAGACCAGCCTAGAGGCTAAATTTAGGGAGAAGTCACTTCTCCCTCCCAAGGTTTTAAGGAGAAGTGAGGTGAAAATAGGGAGAAGTGAGCAAAAAATAATATTTCTCAAAAAGCTATGTCAAGTAAAGGGTTAAATTCAGTTTATCAAATTACTTTTGACAACCAAATATTCTCAAGAACCTGTGTTAGGTAAAGGGTTAAATTCAGTTTATCAAATTTACTTTTGCCAACCAAATGCTATTTCTCAGAAAGCTGCTTTAGGTAAAGGGTTAAATTCCGTTTAGCAAATTATCTTTTTTGTCAACCAAATATTATTCAGAAAAAACTGTTAGATAAAGGGTTAAATTCAATTTAGCAAATTATATTTGCCAACCAAATTTTTCTCAAAAAGCTGTGTTAGGTAAAGGGTTACATTCAGTTTAGCAAATTGTTTTTGCTAACCAAATATTATTTCACAAAAAGCTGTTTAGGTAAGGGTTCAATTCAGTTTAAAAGCTATTAGTGGGGGTGGTTAAATTCAGTTTAGTGAATTATTTTTGCCAACCAAATATCATTTCAATTCAGTTCAGAAAATCATTTCTTCCAGGCAAATGTTCTGTTATCAAGGAAGATAAATGAATTTGTCAGTTTGCTTTTAACACCATTTATTTCTGTAACTTACTACTTTTTGGTAATTTAGTAGGACCCTTATTGTGACTGCCACAAATGGAACACACCCAACAATAATTTTTAAAAATCACATGCTTCAAACTCACAAGTGCAAACTGAAAAATAAACCTTTTTATCATTACCAAAAATGTTTTTTTTTAAATAAATACCCTGTATAGCGAAGTTTGACGTTGGAAACCACTTTTGAAATGAAACATTAAAAAAGAACTTGTCATCGAACTTCACTCTAGTGAAAACTTGAATTGTCATGATGAAATCGTGCCGTGGTTGGTATTATTTTGGGGTTTCATCGGAAGTAAAATCCATATATTTAGTAATTCTTTAACCTGCCCAATTATTTGCTTTCACTGCACTTATTTTTTTTCTATTTTTTCCAAGTGAAGTTAGCAATGGAATCGCCGGAAATAACTTTTCTCAGCTCTTTTCAAAACTGCAAGGCGACTTCAACTTCGCCCAGAGAAAGAAATTGGGCGAAGACCTGGTGTTAAGGGCAAAGATATTGCCTACTTCACCTTATAGGCTGTTCCCTGGTCATAACCTATGTTTTTGAGACAAGAATGAAAAAATAATGAAAATTGGCGATTTTTTAGAATAGCACTGGCCGGTTTTGGCAGTTACATTGGGTAAAGGGATAAATAGAATAACTTTCATACGGAGTCTAATGCCTTAAGGTTGAGTTTAATTCAAGAACACTATCAAGCCATATTCACGTACCTTATTTATTTATTGGTCTTTAAGGTTATATATTTCTGCACAATGGTTAATCATGACCACAACATGCAGATGAAGTCAAGTGTGGTCAATCGTTTATACCCATGTTGCCCATTTTAGAGGACTTCCACCCCAAGCAATGGTGATTGGGTCCTATTTTACCAGTAAAACAGAGCGTTTTTACCACACTAAACAAGCACTGCTTCACTTCCTTGGGTTCCTTCGCATGGGGATTCGAGGCCCGTTTTAGAAACTTTTTAGACTATTCCAAACTATGTGTAGGTTGCTGGCACCATCACTTGTGATTAAGAAACCTAGTGAAGTCTTCTCACCTTTGATGCTGTTCAGCAGGAACTCATGCTGATGTTTGACAAATTGTGAACAAAAAAATTTGCATTACCCAACAGCAGTCACTTTTGGTCAAGTGCCATCTGCCTATTCAGACAGACGACACTCTACTAAAAACAACTGCAAAGCCATAACGTCTTTTTAATGTTTAACCCTTTATCCAATATAATAGCCAAATCTGGCCAGTGCAAATCACAAAAATCACCAGTCAAGTTTCATTATTTTTTAAATAGTTTGTCTCAAAAACATAGGTTTTCAATGGATTGAGCACGCTGAGCTCATTCCAATGGGGGGTCTAAAGTTATGTTTTTGATGCAAAAAATGATAAAAATTAGTCATTCAAGAATTTTGTTTGCAAGAGTCATTTGCCTTTCATGTTAGGTAAAGGTTAATAAATTCCCCTCCCTTCCCGGACTTTTGCAAGTTGAAGCATCTTTAAAAAACAAGGACTTCCAGTGCTAATACACAAATTTATTGTATTTCAAGGTTTTTCCAGCTGTTAAATGACCACACCAAATCCTGTTAACTACAGTGGTTAAAACTAGGTTATGTGAGACTGAGTTATCAATTGAAATGAGACTGGATGGGTCACCATTTCCAGAATCATAGATCTTCTGTTTACAGTCATAGTGCAAGACTGAACAAGAATACCAAGTTCAAACAAGCCTCTTTTTATTTCGGGTAGCATTTAATGACCAGTAGTATCACAGGTTTGGTTAAGTTGTTCCATGCACAAAAACCTGCACAAATAACTCGATTGGCACCCTGAATCAAGAGCAGTGGAGCCCACTAATGGATTAATTCCAAACTGAATAACCCTGTTAAGTGCATATAACTACCAAACAGTCAACAATTTATCATACCTTTAGTATAAATTTGACCTGTTAATTAACCGTTTACCTAACACGGATTTAAAAAAAAAATAAACTAAATTTCACATTTTCGAAAAAAAGTCACACAATTTTTCAATAAAATCATACAAATATGGATATCATTAGAACTGGCTCGACGAGCTGGTTCTAATGATATCCATATTTGTATGGTTTTATCAAGACATTTGTAAGATATTTTAGGCCATGGTAGGCTTATTTTGGTCAATTTCCTGGCCGTTTGTGGCTGCTGTGTTAGGTAAAGGGTTAAAGAACACACTCCTGTGAAACAAAAAATATTTTGATGTGACGAAGAAGTAATAATAATAATAATAACACAGTTTAAAGCCATGAATCTATATTGTGCTCTCAGGCTTTTCAATAAAAGTCCCACTTTTCTCTGACAACCACAGAATTCTCTATGTTTATGCATCTATTTGGTCTTTGTTGAACCCATATAGGCAGATGGAGAGTTGTCAAACAAGATATAACAGAATAAACATTCAGTTTCTTCCTAGAATATAAGAAAAGGACTGAAATGCTGTTAAATGAATATTCCTGTTAACTGAATATTTTCAACTGGCAAAATGGCTGTTAACAGGATATCACTGAATAACTGTGGTACAACTTATTCAAACTTTTTCCAGTCCTAACAGGTGAGAATAAATTATGCAACAAGGTTATATGTTTAGATTTTGATGTGCCTCAATGTACAGTTTGTCAGTCTTCTGGATTTTACAAAGTCTCTCAGGCCATATACAGATCCTTGAAAATGCTTGAATTTTAAAACTGAAATTCCAGACCCTTAGAAATACTGGAAAATTAGACTTTCTACAAAAAAATGTCATGGTAAGTCCAGATATGTTAGCCATCCTGAAATGCCCGGGAAACTCATGGGAATTCAATTTTGTTCCCAGCATCCTGGAAAAAGATCTCCTTGGTTCCGAAAATCCCAGAAAATATTAATCAAAACATTTGGTAGTTTTGAAATAATTCGAGGGTCAATTTGTGATCAGTATCAAAAGATTTATAGTCTTGGCATTACCCTGTTCAAAAATCATTAAAATGATCATAAAATTCATTAATAAAAGCAAAAAAAAGGATGTTTGTACCTTTTTAAAGTGTAGAAAATAATGTCTTGATCAGCACTTTTTTGTGTACCAATTTGTGGTGACCCAGTTTCAAACACCTGATCATCAACAACTTCAGATGTTTGGTTTGTAAAAAACAGAGAATTCTCCTTTAAATAGTTTTCCATTTCTATTTTTTATGTATTTGGATAAGGGTGCCCAAGTTTGGCTTTACAATCTACAGCACTGTGTTTGAACATTGAAGAGAGAGAACATAAATCACAATTCAGTTGATGGGTGCTGCCAATTTTAACTTTGAATTCTGGGAGATACTGGGAAAGTTCCTTTGATCTATTTCCAGTGATAAAAATATCTGTCTGGGAATCACCTCTTTCTTTCATGTAAATCTTTGAATCAAACATGGCAGGGTTTGGGAAGTTGAGCTTATGACAACTCTGGTTCAATTCAAAGTTAAAGGCCTCTTTTGGAAGAGTTTTTATTTTATTTTTATTTATTATTTCTTGCAAAATATTAAAATTGATAGGATCTACAGAGAAATTCATTTTGTGTCTCTTTTACATTTTTCAAGAGGTCCTCTGTTGAGTAATCTTTTTCATACTCCTGAGAATTTTCTTTAATTTTTATTTTTTTCAACTTATGTCTGCTCTTCAGCAGCCATGAAGTGATCGTAGGAGAAATTTTTGAAAGTTGAACAAAAGAAATTTCTGAACATTTGTGTGAGTAAATTATGCTTCATTTTTTCTCTAAATTATTTTTCTTCAGATTACTGCTACAGTCATGGATTGATTGTAGGAGAAGTGCAAGAGAACAAATTTTTTTTTGAAGTTTGAGCTCTACATGTGTTGTACTAGAAACTGAAAAAGAAAAATTATGGTCTTTTTCCATAATTTTAGGTACTATTTTTTTATATTTTTTTCTTTTTTTGTTTTTGTTTTGAGGGAATGGGGGGGGGGGGGGGGGGGGGGGGGGTTAGGGGGTATTGGGATATCTGAAGAAATTGATTACTGTTATGATTCCAATGTTTGTGAATATAATACAGTTTGGATAAGCCATTAGGCAGGATATAGAACCAGCTGAGATAAGCAGTAGTATAACTCCAGAATGAAAATTTATATTTATATATTTTGACCATATTTTTATTTTGTAATACAACCAAAGTGAAGCACATTTATTGTTATGTAGTATCTCCTACGGAGAGAAGTCCTCTCACTGAGGGTGATTTAGAGGTAGTCGACTCTTTGCATACAGCATTTTCTGTCACACAAACTTTTACTGAAATCCATGCTATTTCCCTGAAAATCAACCTCAATTACCCTAGAAATTGTTTTTGGAGCTCAACATGTCTGGGTAAGTCTTTGACAAATATATTGTCCCTTGAGTGTAATAAGGCACCATCCGCAATGCTAAAAGCATTGTGTTGGCACTTTTATGCTGTCAGAGGATGATTTAATATTAATTTGTAAAATCAGCTTCATTTATTTATTTATTGGTGCTTAATGCCACATCAGCAGCTAAGGCCATATCATGGTGAGAAAATGGTAACAATAAGTACTTACTCAGCGAAGATGCAGGCATAAAGTTGTGGCTACTTTCTTCATGCACTTGCCATTGAAAATCAGAAAAGTCAATGTGCTGAGCTCAAAATACGCAAAAATTGAAGATAAAAAGCTCAAAATTCGTAAAAATGGACAAATTAAGGCCCATAATTCTGTAACAAGAAATTGGACTAGGCCAGATTTCAAACTGGCTTGAGATATTATTGCAAAAGACCTGTATGGCAAATATTTATCAAATCGGAGAACGTTTGTTCAAGTTATTGTGCTAACAAGCTCAAAATTCATAAAAATATGGTTGAGTGATAGAAGCCACTATCACGGTTCTATTGAAAAGGGCTGAAAGCCACTTTAGTGGCTTTACACAGCAAGCATTAACTTGATGTTTGCTTAGAAGTAGAAGAAAGAATATTTGTATCAAATTGTTTTGTTATAATTTATTGGAGTGCCAACAGGCACTCTCCAATAAATTATAACAAATAAATTATTTATCAAGAAAATCTTGCTAAACTAGGGCTTTCCTTCCTGCCAGCAATAGCATCTGTGAAAAAAATAATCATGTTACAAATCACCTTTGGAAAATAACTCAGCACTCTACCAGTTATGGCCCACAACTCTGTAACAAAAAATCAGGCCATGCCTGTTTTTGAACTTGCTTGAGATATTATTGCAAAAGACCTGTATGGCAAATATTAGTCAAATCAGAGAACATTTGTTCATGTTATTGCACTAACAAACTCATAATTCATAAAAATTGATTAAGATCCATAACTCTGTAACAAATGAAAGTGTCAATGACACTGTAGCTTAACTTGTGTGTTGTGTTTGATGAAAAGGATAATGTTCAATGTTTATGAAAGGATAATGAAATAAGACAAGAATTGTGATAATTGGGAATATGTTCATTTCTGTTCCCTGTGTGCTATGTTTATGATAAAAATAATATGAGGTGTACACTGTACTAAAGAGCTGAGGGGTGGGTTAATATGACCTCACAGTTAATGTATGTGGCCCTCACAGTTAACGTATATCAACAAAAGTTACCAAGTTACAGTGAAATTATTCCAAAACGAGTCATCCTATCAAGTTACATTAAAATCCCCTCATAAATATGGCCTGTAGACTGTGCTAAAGGTTTTCGGGCTTCGGGCCCCTGTAGCCGTCAGTTTCCCAATTGCGTCCAAAAGGGACGTTCTCATCTAGACATTATATGAAGTCAATCTACCAAGTTACAATGAAATCCCTTAATAAATATGACCTGTAGACTGTGCTAAAGGTTTTTGGGCTTTGGGCTCTGGCAGCCATCATGGTTGAATGATAGCAACCAAAAGGGGACATTCTCATCTGGACACTATTTGGAGTCATCCTACCAAGCTACAATGAAATCCCTTCATAATTATGACCTGTAGACTGTTCTAAAGGTTTTCGGGCTTTGGGGCCCTGAAGCCGTCACAGTTGCCCAATCGTGTCCAAAAGGGGACATTCTCATCTAGACATTATATGAAGTCAACCTACCAAGTTACAATGAAATCCCTTCATAAATATGACCTGTAGACTGTGCTAAAGGTTTTCGGGCTTCGGGCTCGGGCAGCCATCATGGTTGAATGATCGCAACCATAGGGGACAATCTCATCTGGGCATCATCTGGAGTGATCCTGCGAAGTTACAATGAAATCCCTTCATAAATATGACCTGTAGACTGTATTCAAGGTTTTTGGGCTTCGGGCACCTGTAGCCATCACAGTTGACCAATCACGACCAAAAGGGGATGTCATCATCTAGGCATTATATGGAGTCAACCTAACAGGTTACAATGAAATCCTTCTATAAATATAACCTTTTGCCTATGCTAAAGGTTTTTGGGCTCGGGCACCCATCAAGGCTGAATGATCACAGCCAAAATGGGACGTTCTCATCTAGACATTATTTGGAGTCATCCTACCAAGTTACAATGAAATCCCTTCATAAATATGACCTGTAGGCAGTGCAAAAGGTTTTCGGGCTTCTGGCACCTTTATCCGTCAAAGTTGCCCAATCATGTCCAAAAGGGGACGTTCTCATCTAGACATTATATGAAGTCATCCTACCAAGTTACAATGAAATCCCATCATAAATATGACCTGTAGACTGTGCTCAACGTTTTTGGGCTTCGGGCTTGGGCAGCCATCATGGTTGAATGATCGCAACCAAAGGGGACAATCTCATCTGGGCATCATCTGGAGTGATCCTACGAAGTTACAATGAAATCCCTTCATAAATATGACCTGTAGACTGTGCTCAAGGTTTTTGGGCTTCGGGCACTTGTAGCCATCACAGCTGGCCAATCACAACCAAAAGGGGATGTCATCATCTAGTCATTATATGGAGTCAACCTAAGAGGTTACAATGAAATCCTTCCATAAATATGACCTTTTACCTATACTAAAGGTTTTTGGGCTCGGGCACCCATCAAGGCTGAATGATCGCGATCAAAATGGGATGTTCTCATCTAGACATTATTTGGAGTCATCCTACCAAGTTACATAAATATGACCTGAAGACTGTGCTAAAGGTTTTCGGGCTTCGGGCACCTTTAGCTGTCACAGTAGCCCAATCATTCTCCAAAAGGGGACGTTCTCATCTAGACATTATATGAAGTTAACCTACCAGGTTACAATGAAATCCCTTCATAAATATGACCTGTAGACTGTGCTAAAGGTTTTCGGGCTTCGGGCTCGGGCAGCCATCATGGTTGAATGATCGCAACCAAAGGGGACAATCTCATCTGGGCATCATCTGGAGTGATCCTGCGAAGTTACAATGAAATCCCTTCATAAATATGACCTGTAGACTGTGCTCAAGGCTTTCGGGCTTCGGGCACCTGTAGCCATCACAGTTGACCAATCACGACCAAAAGGGGATGTCATCATCTAGGCACTATATGGAGTCAACCTAACAGGTTACAATGAAATCCTTCTATAAATATAACCTTTTGCCTATGCTAAAGGTTTTTGGGCTCGGGCACCCATCAAGGCTGAATGATCACGGCCAAAATGGGACGTTCTCATCTAGACATTATTTGGAGTCATCCTACCAAGTTACAATGAAATCCCTTCATAAATATGACCTGTAGACAGTGCAAAAGGTTTTCGGGCTTCGGGCACCTTTAGCCGTCAAAGTTGCCCAATCATGTCCAAAAGGGGACGTTCTAATCTAGACATTATATGAAGTCAACCTACCAAGTTACTATGAAATCCCTTCATAAATATGACCTGTAGACTGTGCTTAAGGTTTTCGGGCTTCGGGCTCGGCAGCCATCATGGTTGAATGATCGCAACCAAAGGGGACAATCTCATCTGGGCATCATCTGGAGTGATCCTGCGAAGTTACAATGAAATCCCTTCATAAATATGACCTGTAGACTGTGCTCAAGGTTTTCGGGCTTCGGGCACCTGTAGCCATCCCAGTTGACCAATCACGACCAAAAGGGGATGTCATCATCTAGGCATTACATGGAGTCAACCTAACAGGTTACAATGAAATCCTCCCATAAATATGACCTTTTGCCTATGCTGAAGGTTTTTGGGCTCGGGCACCCATCAAGGCTGCATGATTGCGATCAAAATGGGACATTCTCATCTAGACATTATTTGGAGTCATCCTACCAAGTTACAATGAAATCCCTTCATAAATATGACCTCTAGACTGTGCTAAAAGTTTTCAGGCTTTGGGCCCCTGTAGCCGTCACAGATGCCCAATCATGCCCAAAAGGTGACTTTCTCATTTAGACATTGTATGAAGTCAACCCACCAAGTTACAATGAAATTCCTCAATAAATATGACCTGTAGACTGTGGTAAAGATTTTCGGGTTTTGAGCTCGGGCAGTCGTCACGGTTGGCAGATCATGCCCAAATGGGGAAATTCTCATCTAGACATCATAAGGAGTCATCCTACCAAGTTACAATGAAATCCCTCCACATTAAACATGACCTGCAGACTGTGCTGAAAGTTTTTGGGTTTCGGGCTTGGGCAGCCATCACGGTTGATAGATCATGCCCAAAAGGGGACGTTCTCATCTAGGCATTATACAGAGGCATCCTACCAAGTTACAATGAAATCCCTTCATAAATACGACCTGTAGACTGTGCTAATGGTTTTTGGGTTTTGGGCTCGGGCAGCCATACCGGTTGCCCGATCGCGACCAAAAGGGGACGTTCTCATCTATACATGACCCCAAACCTGCATATGAAATTTCGTGACGATCAGACAAGAACTGTGGGGTGTAGCCCGTGCTAAAGGAAAATGTGAACAGACTAACAGACTCACAGACTAACAGACTTCTGCACGCGTGATGGCAATAGCTTATCTTGACTATGTCAAATTAAGCTAAAAATCAAGCCATGCCAGTTTTCAAACTCGTTTGAGATATTATTGCAAAACCCCTGTATGGCAAATATTAGTCAAGTAGGAGAATGTTTGTTCAAGTTATTGCATCAACGAGCTGAAAAATGGTAAAAATTTACCAATTAAGGCCCATAACTCTGTAATAGAAAATCAGACAGGGCCAGTTTTCGAACTCACTTGAGATATTATTGCAAAAGACCTGCATGGCAAATATTAGTCAAATCTGAGAACGTTTGTTCAAGTTATTGTGCTAACGAGCTCAAAATTTGTAAAAATTGACTAATTAACCCCCTGCACACTGATGTCAAAATATCTAAAGTTCAGGATGCAAATTTTTCCCATAATGCAACTAGAAATTTAACCAATTCAATCTTGTTTGACAGAGCTCATTGAGATCTGTCAAACAAGATTTAATTGGTTAAATTCCCAGTTGCATTATGGGAAAAATGGCTACTTGAAATTTGGATATTTTGACATCAGAGTGAAGGGAGTTAATGCCCATAATTCTGTAACAAAAATCAGGCCAGGCCAGTTTTCGAACTCACTTGAGATATTATGGCAAAAGACCTGTTTGGCAAATATTAGTCAAATTGAAGAACGTTTTATTCAAGTTATTGCGCTAAGAGAGTGAGGATGTCCAGACGCAGTCAGTCAAACCCTAGTTCTCGGTTGTTAATACAACTCAATCAAAATTATGATATAAAAGGATTGGATAAAAATAGGAAATGAGTATGCAAGAAATGTCAACGACAAGATTGATGTGAACAGTAATGAGTGATGATACAAGAAAAGTGAATTCCTTATAAATCAACTTAATGATTTGAGACTTGAATTTTTTAGGTAAAAATTTCGTTTAAGGTTGAATTACTGTCAGAAATGAGAGAATTTTGTGCGAGCTCTTATGATAAAAAAAAAGGATCTCTTTGAAATTCTATAGTGAAAGTATTCAACATCAGTTTCACTGACACTAGCATTAATTTGTCTGGTTGATTGCATATCATCATCATCCTTAACTCTTAGAATCTGGGAAATAAGAATGAATGTATTGAACATGACATACCACGAAAAACTTACAGTAAAGCAGGTGCTTCTAGTCAAATGTCGTCTCCCTATTCAGGCAGACGTCACTTGACTAGAAACACTGCCTCAGTGTTTAATTCTCCCTAGCCCAAAGATAGCTGAACTGTCACAGCCAGATTATCTGCCATATTACATCACAGGCAAGAAAACTCGACTCCCGGCAAAGGAACAGGTTCCCCAACATGGAACTCGACTCCCGGCTTCTGAAAGTTAAAAGAGAAGTATGTGTTATGTGCACATTGTACTTGTACAGAAGCTTCTATCATGACGAGGCGAATTTTGGGGGATGCATAGCTACAAGTCACATTTGTTCAATGAGAAGCCATATCTCTATAAAAACAATTCGAGTAACAATAAAAGATTGTATATAAGCACAGTGTTCACATGTCTACCACTCCGTCAACAAAACCCACAACCATGATATCTTGAAAACAGTCATACAAAAAAGTCAAGCTCAACTGATCAAGACAATGAGACTCCTGTTTTCAGTTCTTCCAACCCTATAGCATGTATGTGAGGAAATTTCTTCAACATGATGAAAATATGCAAACTCAGTCCAAGTATTCTTTTTCAATGGAACAATGATCTTTCAAACCAAATTAAATTTAGTTCATGAGGTTCAGGAAGGGTAGGCGGGTGGTTTGCCAGAAAAAGCAAGGGAATTATAATTTTGTAGCATGAAAGGATCTCTTTAAATACATGACATCATGTCATTCATAATTAACCATTACCATCACGAAACAGTGATAGCTATAAAGATTAGCATATTGAAAAAACTCTTTAAGAGGGAGAGTTTAAATTGACTGGGTCATTCAAGGGATTGATCTTTATTTTCAACCTGTTGGTTAACTCTCAGCAATCAAATCTAGGTTTTAAAAAAAACTACACATTCAATATGTATTGTACAAACTCATTGTTGAGAGAGCAGAAATGAATAAACAGACCTGACTCTGGTGGTTGTTTATTTCTGTCAACTTTCCTAATGTCATCCAATGTAACATTGTCTTCAGAAAATAACCCACCATGTGTTACCTAGAAATGACAAAATGATTCTTTGTTTAAATGAAGAAAGATATGAAAAGTAAGATGTAACAAGAGCAATGTGAAGCATTACATATCCCACTCCAGTAAACAAAAGTTAACAAGGACTACACAAAGCATGGGCCACTGCATCCTACCCACAGGTGTGTTCAAAGCAGACTTAAAGGTTATGTGGGACGGAAAAAATTTCTAAGTAAAAAAAGTGAAAAAGGGCCATAACTCTGGGAAAAATTACTGGATGGAACCCGTTCCTTGTGCATATCCTCTCCCCCATGCAGGTCTATTAGCATACCAAAGGAGATCCAAATCCAACTGATGGCTTTGAAATTACAATGCAAAACATTTCTATGGACAGACAGACAGGTGGACAGACAGAGGGATAGATGGACAGAGGGCTTCATTAGATACCCCCGAATCCTCCTTTGGAGGTCGGAGGCATAACAACTGGCATAGTGAGGTTCGAACCCATGCTGAGAGAGTTTCCTTCAGCACCAACAGCCTTGCTAAACTAAACTATCCACACACACCATTCAGCCACCGACAGGCACCAACAGCCTAACTAAACTAAACTATCCACACACACCATTCAGCCACCGACAGACACTCATCTGCAGTGGCTGAGTGGGTGTGTGGTTAAAGTAGTTTGTGGTGCCTTGCCCAGGGACACAACACGAGAGTCCGAATAATCGGTCACTCATCCAAGGACTAACTGGGCTCGACATTGCTTAACTTTGGTGATCTGAAGAGAACCAGTTACCGCAATGCAACTGTGCCCTGTCTACCTTCAGTAGCTTTGCAGTTGTTTCAAGTCAGCAGAGGCAACCAAGACTTATATAGAAACAACAGACAAGGTGCTTAGAATGAAAGTGTCAATGACACTGTAGCTTAACTTGTCTGGGTGTTATGTTTGATGAAAAGGATAATGTTCAATGTTTATGAAAGGATTATGAAATAAGACAAGAATTGTGATAATTAGGAATATGTTAATTTCTGTTCCCTGTATGCTATGTTTTCAATAAAAATAATATGAGGTGTAGACTGTACTAAAGAACTGAGGGGTGGATTAATGTGGCCCTCACAGTTAATGTATGTGGCTCTCACAGTTAATGTATATCAACGAAAGTTACCAATTAACAGTGAAATTATTCCAAAACGAGTCATCCTATCAAGTTACAATGAAATCCCTTCATAAATATGAACTGTAGACTGTGCTAAAGATTTTTGACCGATCGCAACCAAAAGGGGACGTCCTCATCTAGACATTATACTGAGTCATCCTACCAAGTTACAATGAAATCCCTTCATAAATATGATCTGTAGTCTGTGCTAAAGCTTTTCGAGTTTTGGGCTTGGGCAGCCGGCATGGCTGAATGATCGTGAACAAAAGGGGACGTGCTCATCTAGGCATTATCTGGAGTCATCCTACCAAGTTACAATGAAATCCCTTCATAAATATGACCTGTAGACTGTGCTAAAGGTTTTCGGGCTTCGGGCTTCGAGCTTCGGGCCCCTGTAGCCAACACAGTTGACCAATTGCGACCAAAAGGGGACTTCCTCATCTAGACACTGTATGGAATCAACCTACCAAGTTACAATGAAATCCCTCCATAAATATGACCTGTAGACTGTGCTAAATGTTCTCGGGTTTTGGGCTTGGGCAGCTGTCATGGCTGAATGATCGTGACCATAAGGGGACGTTCTCATCTAGACATTATCTGGAGTCATCCTACCAAGTTACAATGAAATCCCTTCATAAATTTGACCTACAGACTGTGCTAAAAGTTTTCCGGCTTTGGGCCCCTGTAGCCATTACAGTTGACCAATCAAGACCAAAAGGGGACGTTCTCATCTAGACATTATATGGAGTCCACCTTCCAAGTTACAATGAAATCCCTCTATAAATACGACCTGTAGACTGTGCTAAAGGTTTTGGGGTTTTGGGTTTGGGGCTCGGGCAGTCATCACGGTTGACAGATCACGATCAAATGGGGAAGTTCTCATCTAGACATCATACAGAGTCATCCTACCAAGATACAATGGAATCCCTCCATATTAAATATGACCTGCAGACTGTGTTAAAAGTTTTTGAGTTTCGGGCTTGGGCAGCCATCACGGTTGACAGATCATGACCAAAAGGGGACATTCTCGTCTACATATTATACAGAGGCATCCTACAAAATTACAATGAAATCCCTTCATAAATACAACCTGTGGACTGAGCTAAATGTTTTGGGCTTGGGTAGCCATCATGGTTGACCGATCGCGACTAAAATGGGACGTTCTCATCTTCTAGACATGACCCCAAACCTGCATATGAAATTTTGTGACGATCGGATAACTAAGGGGTGTAACCTCTGCTAAAGGAAAATGTGAACAGACTAACAGACGTCAGCTCATGTGATGGCAATAGCTTATCTTGACTTTGTCAAGTTAAGCTAAAAATAAGTTTTGTGTTTACCCAAAAAATGCATGTTGGGGAACCTGTTCCTTTGCATTAAAAAGTTATCAAAGTCAAAATTAGGCCCTTAATTTTACCCCCATAAGGATGGTGTATTAGAAAAATCCAAAGATTCTGACTTGTGGTCTGAAGATTTTCAAAGAATATACCTGATTCTGAACAGGGACACTAGAGGGGAAATGGACCTGGGAGAGAAATGACAGAAAATCAATAATTGACTACATTCTCACAGATATGAATTTACGGAGGGAGGTGATAGGGGTAGCAGTGGACGATGAGGGAAAAATGGAGTTGGATAGTGATCACAACTTGATTACAGTTACGATGAGGGCCAAAAATCTAGAGAAAAGCAAAGGAAGCTTCAAGGAGGTTTGGGAACTCAAAAAGGATGCCGATTGGGTGAAGTTCGAAGAAAAACTGAAACCAAAGCTTGCAGCCGTACACAAGGGGGGAAGTGTCCAGAAGATGGCCGACGCCATAGTTGCGAGCCTAGTGGAGGCAGGGAAGGAAAGTGTAGGAAAGATTAGGGTGCCAACACGGGAACTTGGGTACAGAGTGAACGAAGAACTGAAAAGGGCCATAAAGGTTGGAAAAGCTAAATATGCTGCATACAGGAGAAGTAGAAAACTTAAGGGGGTGGAAAGCAATGAGGCCATGGTAGCAAAGGAAGAATACCAACAAGCATGAAATGAAGTAAACAAGATTAAAGACGACAACTGGAGAGTGCGAAATAGCAGAAATAGCAGTCTTATTAGGACGATAAGAATGACAGAGGGGGGTCGGGGGGGGGGGGGGGGGGGGGGGGTGGGGTCGAGTTCGAACGTATTTTGGAAATGGGTGAACAAATGTAACAAAGGGAATAACCCACAGAGCATTAAAGTAGATGGCAGAGTTACAGAAGAGCGAGAACAAATCGCATTAGAACTAGTCAAGCACTGGGAAAAGGTAAACGATAAGCGATGGGGCATGGGGAACCCACCAGAGTGCCCAAACCAGGTCGAGGAAAATCTATCGAACTTCGTGTGCAGCAAAATCAAAACTGATGAGGTGCGAAGGGTGATCTCGAAATTAAGGAATGGAAAAGCGGGAGGGGTGGACGAAATTCCTAACGAGTTTACCAAAAAAGGGGGAGAGGAACTCTTGGAAAGCCTAAATGCCCTATTCAATTTAGCCATAGAAAAACAAGAGGTCCCAAAGGAGTGGAGGGAAAGTAAAGTGACATTTATTCACAAAACGGGGGAAAAATACGTCTTGGATAACTATCGAGGGATCTCTGTCAGCAGCAACATTGGAAAAGTCTTTTGTAAAGTCCTGTATGGGAGAGGTTATCGAAGAGAAGGGTTTTTTGGGAGAAATCCAGAATGGCTTCACGCTATCCTAAATGATAGAATCCGCGAAAGCAAAAAAGAAAAAGATGTTCATGGCCTTTTTGGATGTTAAAAAGGCATATGATAGAGTATGGAGGGAGAGTATGTGGCGCAAGCTGGAGGCTCTGGGCTTGGAGGGCGAGTTTGTTGGGATTATGAAAGCATTATATAAAGATGTACAGAGTGAACTTAGCCTGGGAAACATTACAACAAAACGTGTGCCTATGGAGATAGGCCTAAAACAGGGGGGTATCCTTTTGCCAATTCTTTTTGCATTGTACATCAAAGGTTTAGGAGATGAACTCCTGCATAGCGATGAGGGGGTTGCAGTTGGTGACTTGAAGATCCCAGGGCTATTTTTTGCAGACGATATGGTGCTAGTGTCAGAAAGTGAAGAGGGGCTAGCGAAGATGCTGGGAATTGTTGGGAAATATGGGAGCAAATGGAGATTCAAACTTAATGAAAGCAAGAGCAAAGTTATACCCGTGGGCCGCAAAGTGGACCCCACTCGAAGGTGGAGAGTGGGGGAGTTCTGCATTCCAGAAGGTAGCAGTAGACTTCTTAGTGTAGGAGAGACTAGTGACTATGAGTACCTGGGGGTAAATATAAACATCACAGGAAGAGGCATCTACCAAAACCACACAAATAAATTGATTCTGAAGGGGAAGCGAATCCTTAACCAATTGAAACTTATAGGGAGAAACAGTTTCAATAAGGTTTTCGTGGGGAAAACTATTTGGGAGGTCTGCCAAGTATAACATACGGTACGGAAGTTGTACCCCTAAACCACACAGCTGTTAAGAGCTTGGAAATCCTGCAGAACGATGCAGGCCGATGGATAACAGGCTCGAGTAATGCCGCAGCACTAGAAGTGATCAGGGGTGAGCTTGGGTGGATGAGGATCAAGGACAGGATAGACCTATTGAAACTCGGTTATCTTAATTATTTGGTAAATCTCCCCGACAGCCGATGGTGTAAAGTAATGTTCCTGAGAACTTTCAACTCAAACATCAAGACGGGGTGGATGGTCCAAGTGAGGGAGCTAGTAGAAAACTACTCATTGGAGATCAAGGACTTTGAAGTTGGGGCAAACCAGGGCAAAAAGATCGTCAGAGAAAGGGTCATGGAGGATTGTAAGCATAATTGGCGAGAGGGGGTCAAATCAAAGAGATCTTTGGGTGGCCTGTGTGATAAAGAGAAGCCTGGTTTTGAAGAGTACCTTGATGGCACCTTTGGGGGGTCACTGTTGTTCAAGCTGAGGTTGCGGTCCCTGGAGCTGAGGGGAAAACTTGGGAAAAACAGTGAAAAGGAGTGCCAGATGTGTAACTTGGGCGTGGTGGAGACTCTGGAACACTTTCTTATAGAATGCCCAAAATACCAGTCCAAAAGAACAAGATTCACAGGGAGTATAATGGGGAAGTGGGATGGGAGAATGAAGGACATGTGGTTAGGGGGCGACTCAAAGGAGAGGGTTAATATACGAAGACATTGGGAAGAATGGGGCAAGGGATGTCATCAAGCAGTTCGTCTCCGAGTGTTGGGAGGAGAGAAGAAGCGCGGGAATAGGGAGGCAGTTGGTAGAACATGGGTAACCAAGGCCTTCTCATACGAGAACCACGGCAAATCAGCGGCCGGCCGAAGTGTTATTATTATTATTATATTGCACTCTAAGCTTCAGTGGCAGTGATGACACATAAAGCAATCTAAGTTGTTCACAACAATACAATCATCACCAGGTTGCTTTCCACTTGTAAACTAAGCGATTTTTTAAACTTATACACCAGTTGCATTCTTTCTTTTTTCAAGGGGTATGCCCCAAACTGCATCAGGTTTTGGTAAACCTGTCCAAACTAGGGGAGAAACACTGCCAAAATTTGGCAAAGGATTTTTAAACCCCACAAAATTTGGACACAATTACCACTATTGGCACAGGATTTATCATTGTTAATTTCAGAAGAATTTAAAGTAAAGATGGACGGTATTGGAATTTTGAGTTTGGTATCGGTTTCAGTGTATTTAAGGGGTATACCTCGGTATTGGTTCAGTACTTGAAATCTGACTTAACTGAGATTTGCTGATAGTACCAAAGAATAATTCACATCAGGAAAAACAGAATAAGATGTTGTAGTATCATTATACCACAATGCTTAGTATCATTATACCACAATGCTATAAAGGACACTGCCAATGACCTCAACAGTGGCATTCTTTTACGACCACAAATCATATCTACAGTAATTTTTTGACTTGTTGTAAATACACCTTAATGTTTAAAGACCTATTTCAGGCTTGTGTGATCTCAGAGCATGTGTCCTGACATTGCCATATTTTGGAGGTCCTTCTGACAATGGACAAAACAGCTGGGCAGTGATTTCTAGTCAAGTATTGGCTGCCTTAAAGTGCAGCCAAGACCTGACTAAAAATCACTGCTAAACAATTGGACATGTAGAGGTTGTAGTCCAGTGGGAATTCAGGACAGTTGCCCAGTCCACTATGGGTTAACAAAACTGAAAAGAAAATCACTCACTTCTTTCATGAAAATGAACCTTTCAACTGTTATCTAGACTCAACAGGGACTTAAAAATAGTGACTGCAGGAAAATTTGAAAATTCAGATGGTTTTGGTATTCAAAGATTGGTTTGGTTTGGTTTTTCGGTATCCCCATGATATGGGTATTGATTTGGTTTTCCGACAGCCTATCTCCAAATTAAAGAAGAGAATATATCAAACAGACTTACAAAAACTTTTTCATTTATACAATGTGCTAAAGGAATCCAGTTGAAAACTTCAGTAAAAAGATTAGACATCTGAGCTGAGTATGTAAAATTTGTTAAGGAATAAAATGAATGAAGTTAACAGATGAGCTGGCTTTTGATAAAACTCATTTTTCAGCTGGTTCAGAGAAAGAAGCCCAAATACTGGTTTCATAAGGAAATGCTGATTGATGGTTCATCAGAAGATTTTAAACAAGAGGCCTCAAGGGGCCTTAATCACTCACCTGATAAAACTGTTTAAAGAAGGATTTAAGGTCACATTCAGCATCTACAAGTTAATATAGTTAATATAATCTATCTAGGGGAACTGGGGTGGAGGGAGAACAGTCTGTTGGGTGAATTTTATTTCTTTTTTTTGTGTGTGTTAAAATCACTCAATCATCAAGTGGCCTGGTGGTCCCTATTTGAGCAAACATTAATATTATATGCCTACATTTGCATCAAACTACAGTTTACCACAATCAGCTCTGTCACAGGTGGGCACAATTCATTTCACCCTTTACCTAACATGAAAAGAAGACGACACTCTTGAATAACTAATTTTTTTCATTTTTTGTCTCAAAAACATAGGTTATGACTCTCATTGGAATGAGCTTGATGAGCTCATTCCAAGGAGAGGTCACAACCTATGTTTTTGAGACAAAAAATGAAAATTAATTGGCAATTTTTGAGAATAGCGCTGGATGGTTTTGGCCATTACGTTGGGTAAAGGGTTAAACAAATAGTATTTTCTCCATTGCGTTCTGTGTTAAATTTTAAACTTCTCTGGTGCCCACCAAAATCAGTCAAGCTAACACTTCAAACAAACTTTAATCTATGAGTTAAAGTAATGCTATAATATACCAAATATAAAAAGATTCTGCCTGGTAGATCTGAAGAAAATCTTTGATGAATATTCATCATACCACATTAAGTTTTAATTCAGGCTCCCATTTGGAGCCCAAATATTAGCACAGAGATTTGATTTAAACAAATTTGAATCTCACCACACAAAGGATGTCAATACTGTGTAACAACAGAATCTGACTTGTGAATATGAAGAATATTTTTTAAAGAATATCTGCACTGAGGTAAAATTTGTGATTCCACTGGGAGCCCAAGTATGATCCAAGGGACTTGATTTGAACACATTGGAAGCTGAACCACCTACAGTTAAAACTAGAAGTCCTGTCACGAACTAGGCTTAATTATGTACAGAATTTGATAGCCCCATGTTCATAATGCGTAGAGTAACGCCCAAATCGACGTGCTATTTGTGCGCATTTTATGACAGGACTTCTAGTTTTAACTGTAAGGTTGCTGCATATCAAATATGAAAAGATTCTGACTGGTGGATATGAAGAAGATTTTAAAGGAATTTCCCCATATTGCACTTAATTAAAATTCAGGTTGCCACAGAGAGCCCAAATATGGGCCCAGAGGCTTGAGTTGAACAAACTGGAATCTGATACCATAAAGAATACTGCAAACCAAATAACAAAAGATTCTGACTGAAGGATCTGAAGAAGAGGATTTTTAAACAATATTCCTCATATTGCACTAAGTTAAAATTCAGGCTTCTACACAGAGACCAAATATGACCTAGGGACTTGATTTGACCAAACTTGAATCTAAACCTCCTAAGGATGTTGCATACCAAATATTGAAAGATTCTAATTGGTAGATCTGAGAAGATTTTTAACTCTTTACCCAACGTAACGGCCAAAACATGCCAGCACTATTCACAAAAATCGCCAATTAATTCTCATTGGTTTTTTTTCATTTTTTGTCTCAAAAACATAGGTTATGACCCCTCTTGGGAATGAGCTCGTTGAGCTCGTTCCAAAGAGGGGTCATAACTTATGTTCTTGAGACAAAAAAATGAAAATAATTAGTTATTCAAGATTTTTGTTTGCATGTGCCGTCTGCTTTTCATGTTAGGTAAAGAGTTAAAGAATATTCCTCATATTGCACTAAGTACTTATTTATTTATCTATCTGTTGGGGTTTAATAACACTTTTGACAGCCCAGTTCACCTCGTATTACAGTTTTATGGGTGGAGGAAGCCAGAGAGAACCACTGAGCAGCAGTGCGCAACTGTCAGTTTTGGATATATGGAAATTGGAAAAATGTTTTCTATTTTCAGCTCCTGGGGTTCCCATGGGGATGGAGATTTTTTTTGCATAAATCAATTACTGATGATCCAATACCGATAATACTGCATACCAAATTTGATTCAAAGTGACCTATCAATTCTGAAAATAGATATTTTAGGTGGGATCAAAAATCATTCCCCTCTCAGAACACCTGATAATAATGCTCATCAAACTTCCCTTGAGCAAACTTTACCTTTGAGCAAACTGTACACCTCAATAGAAAGCTGAATACCAAATACCAACTGATTCAATCATCAGATCACAAGACGTTTTTTTTTTTTTAATTTGGGGCAAATTCCTCCATCCCTCTCTTTGGGGGAGGGGGGGGGGTGAGGAGGGGGGGGGGGGAGTAGCAGATTGCTTTAATAAAAATATATTGTCCCTGCACCACCATAACTCAGATGATATTATATTGGAAATGGGTCAATAGTTTAGGTTGAGAAGAAATACATAACACCTTTACAGTGGATGAGGAACAAAGAGTGATGAGTATAGCTCATCCTAACTCTCAGTCAGGTGAGCTAAAAAAAAATCAAAGGATATTTCGATTTGACTTCTCCATCAAAACCATACATCTGATTCATTGTTTCACTCTCATGGTTACCTGGAAAATAAAAGGGAAAATTATTCATACGTGCTTGAGAAATACAGAAACAAATTATACAAAATGGAATGTGTTCAATTCCCTCACTTCTTCTTTATGGCCTAAAAAAGTTAAAAATCTGTTTCTCAGGCCCTCCTGATATGGTCCTTTTGACTGCCGCATGCTCTCGTTTTATAACCAATGCAAACTTAAACAAGAGGCCCCAGGGGGCTTGAGGGCACTCACCTGACATGGTAGTCTAAATATCAAACCAGGGACTTGACTTGAATAAGCTGCATACGCCCCTCCGAAGAAAAGTATATACCAACTAGATGAAGCTATTGTGCCCACACAATACACAGAATTTTCCTTCTATTTTCAGATCCTGCACTTTTACGTCCCCAAATTGAGATAAATGCATAAAAAACAGATTTTTTATTTATTTTTGTTCAGAAATTTTCGAAGTCCCAAACAAAATATTTTCAGACTAAAATTATTTGTTTCTTCTTAAAACTGACCAAAACCTGTAAACATTATTTGGAGTCATCCTACCAAGCTACAATGAAATCCCTTCATAAATGACCTGTAGACTGTGTTAAAGGTTTTCGGACTTCAGGCTCGGGCAGCCATCATGGTTGAATGTTCGCAACCAAAAGGGCACATTCTCATCTGGGCATCATCTGCAGTGATCCTACGAAGTTACAATGAAATCCCTTCATAAATATGACCTGTAGACTGTGCTCAAGGTTTTCGGGCTTTGGGCACCTGTAGCCATCACAGTTGACCAATCACGACAAGAGGATGTCATCATCTAGGCATTATATGGAGTCAACCTAACAAGTTACAATGAAATCCTTCCATAAATATGACCTCTTGACTATGCTAAAGGTTTTTGGGCTCAGGCAGCCATCAAGGCTGAATGATCAAGATCAAAATGGGACGTTCTCATCTAGACATTATTTGGAGTCACCCTACCAAGCTACAATGAAATCCCTTCATAAATATGACCTGTAGACTGTGCTAAAGGTTTTTGGGCTTCGGGCCCCTGTAGCCGTCACAGTTGCCCAATCACGTCCAAAGGGGTACTTTCTCATCTAGACATTATATGAAGTCAACCTATCAAGTTACAATGAAATCCCTTCATAAATATGACCTGTAGACTGTGCTAAAGGTTTTCAGGTTTTGGGCTCGGGCAGTCATCACGGTTGACAGATCACGCCCAAATGGGGAAATTCTCATCTAGACATCATACGGCGTCATCATACCAAGTTACAATGAAATCCCTCCATATTAAACATGACCTCACGTCACCTGCAGACTGTGCTAAAAGTTTTGGGGTTTTGGGCTTGGGCAGCCATCAGTTGATAGATCATGCCCAAAAGGGGACGTTCTCATCTCGGCATTATACAGAGGCATCCTATCAAGTTACAATGAAATCCCTTCATAAATACGACCTGCAGACAGGGTTCCTGCACTTTTCAGGGGGGCAAATACAAGACTTTTCCATCCCCTTTTCAATGCAAATTCAAGACTTTTCAATGATGGAAAAAACAAAATTCAAGACTTTTCAAGACTATTTGCATTACAAGTATGTAACATACTTCGCACTATTAGTGCAAAGTATGTTACATATTTAGAAATGTCCCGTTTTCAAGACTTTTCAAGGCCCAGGCTTCAAATTCAAGACTTTTCAAGGCCATTAATTTTTTTTTTCAAATTCCATACTTTTTAAGACTTTTCAAGGCCCACGGGAACCCTGGTAGACTGTGCTAATGGTTTTCGGGTTTTGGGCTTGGGCAGCCTTACCGGTTGACCGATCACGACCAAAAGCGGACGTTCTCATCTAGATATGACCCAAAACCTGCATATGAAATTTCGTGATGATCAGACAAGAACTACGGGGTGTAGCCTGTACTTGGAGGTTGAATAAAAAACTTTAACCACAAACTTTAAACAAAAATTCCAAATGTTAACTAAACAGGGGGAAAAAAAAACCCACTTGAACCTTCAGTAAAAAACTTTATCCACAAACTTTAACCAAAACTCTAAATGTTAATAGACGGACAGACGGATGGATGGACAAAAGTCATGACTATAGCCCTCACTGCAAAGAGTCGGGCTAAAAATGATATAAAAATACACCCACCCACATGCAATTTTACAAAACAAAATGACCTGAGAAACAGAAAATCTACTTTGTGGGGCCTAACCAAGATTCAATTAAAAGGTAAAATTTGTATTAAAGATATGATAAACAATTTAATATTTGATTCTTTTATTAACCAGTATGTAATGGAGTGGAACCTTCTGTAATACTTTTTTAAGAAAAGAAATTTCAGAAGTTAAACTCAAAGGACTAAAAAAAACAGACCAAGGCCATCCAGGAGCAAACTCCAGGAAGATCTTCATGGTCCTGAAATGTTTAGAAGAGGTACTACAAACAAACTATTCGTCCACAGGTGGGAAAACAGAGGAAGATTCAGAGGTTATTATTTGATTTGTTTCATATCAGCCAAGATATCAGGCAAAGGTAACTTCATGTCAGTCGGAGACCGATGGTTGAAAGCTGATGTGAAGTTAGCCTGAGTCTGAAGCTGAAGTGAAGTTACCAAGGGCTGATATCTCGGCCGATGTTAAACTAACCATGTAATAACCTCTTTATTTAATTATTAAACCAGGGGACACGGTGGCGTTGCGGTAACCGGTTCTCATCAGATCGCCGAAGTTAAGCTATGTCGAGCCTGGTTAGTCCTTGGATGGGTGACTGTCTGAGCGATCAATTCATACTCCTGCATTGTGAGGGCAAGGCACTTAACCCTGATTGTCCACTTTGGGGCACGATGACGCTGCATACTAAGGTGTACTGCATGTCAATGGTGCACGTCTTCAGCCAATCTAACCCTGCCCATGCTGCAGTGCGGAGTTATGATGTTGGGGAGCTGACAGCTGCTCGTCATTGCTTGGTGGTTCTCTCTGGATAATCTGGATTCCTCCAACCATAAATTAAAACTGTCACCAATGCGATATGACCTTCACTGTTAAAGTGTTGTTAAACCGTAGTAAATAAATATAAATATTTATTAAACCAAAACAATTACAAAATGTTCTCAGATCTGTTAGTTTTCTAACAGTGTTATTGTTTCTCATTCTTTTCACTAATAAGTGTGAAGTTTCCTCTGATCTTAGTTTGTGCTGAATTTTCTGTACAACTCTTTTATTTCCACTCTTTATCCCCGAACCTTTACTTATTGCCATCATTACAACTCTGCTTCAAACCACTAAGCTATGCCTGGTAACACCAATGTTCCTGATAGCACTTAATGAAATAGTGTGCTCATTTTGATCTATACAAATTGGTTGCACCAAGTAACATATTAAGGGGATAAATATAGCCTGGTTCATATCGGCCAACATCTGTATCATATCAGCCAGAGTTGAAGTCATATCTGCCGAGCTTGATAATTGACAATTCTTGGACAGAAAATCATATCTAATAAATAAGACAAAAATAACAGGCTCATGCCAATTAAAGCCATGGTTTATTTTAGATATTCCTGAAATCGTCTCAAGACATGATACGGACAGAAACTCAACCAGCTAATTCCAATAGTGCTTCCTTCATAAGCCAGGTTTTAAACCCAAACAAACCGCAAAAATACTAAATTGAAATTCTTTCAGATAAATGGTTTAGACAGGTACACTGAAGTACACATTCTTTTAACCATACTGACAAAATTAAAAACCATGTTCATGCAGTACTTGTATTATGCTGGATTTTCTTAACATTCTGTTTTTTTTAATTCTAAAGCATAACTTATAATCCAGTATTAACCCTTAAGTGGTTGAAGGCTAGATTATTTTTGGTGGTCTGAATTTGTTCACCAAAATTTATTTTATTACAAATTATTGAAGAGTGCCCATAGGCACTCTCAAATAATTTGTAATAAAACAAATTTATATTAACAAAATACTATATGCGTTTGGCTAAATATGAAACATAAGCAACGAAAATGTTGGCTTTTGTTCTGGTATCCTTTTTTTGAAAGTCTTGATATTGGCTTCTTGCACTCAACCAGTTAAAAGCCTGGAGATTTTTTAGCATTTTGCCAAAGATGGACAGTCAACATTCTGTGGATTTGCAGTTGTTTCTGGGAATGTCTTAGCTGCTGATAAAGGCAGCCAAGCGTTGCCTAGAAACAAGTACCAAGGTATTTAGTACCAGTATATTACCTGCAGGCTTAAAATACTGTATGTTGTGGAACCTGTGTGGATGCAGTAAAAAGTGATCAAAGTAGGAAATAGTCTTTTGAGGGTTTATGGAGGAGTTCATCGTCGGCTACATTTTTAAAAAAAAATAAGTGATTTAGAAATTAATTTTGAGACAAGACAATTGAGACAATGTGAATTTCCATTAAAACACCCTGTAGTCGACATTTGGACAAAACTTGAGGACAAAGTTATTTTATATAACAGTTGGCATACTGAGAAAAAACAGGTTCTATGTCTTTGAAGTGGCTTCTAGTCAAATCTTGACAGATTGTATGGGCAGCCAAGGCATGACAAGAAATCATTACTCAGACACCTGGATTCTTCCTTGAAAAATTGCTACAAGATTGTGTTATTGGGCACTTGGTCTGATGTAGTAAAATTAATCAAATTCAAAGTAGTCCTTAAAGGGTTCAAAACTATTTACAATTCCCAAGAAAAGCACAAGAAGCATCAGTTGCATTATAACCCAATCACTGGCTTGCTCCAATGACCTTAAAAGTACAAGTACTTGTACATTTTCTCAGGAATTATGAACATCCAATAGATAGAAAATCCACATCTGCAATGTTTTAATAACACCCCTTTTATGGATGATAGACAGAGACAATACTTTTATGGACAACAGACAGGACAAGAGGCCCCAGGGGGCCTGAGGGCACTCACCTGACATGGTAGCCTAAATATCAAGCCAGAGAATTGATTTCAACAAGTTACATCTGCTCCTCCTAGGAAAAGCATATACTAAATATCCAAAGATTCTGACCAGTGGATCTAAAAAAAAAAGATTTTTAAAGAATATTCCTCATATTGAACTAAGTTATAATTCGGGCTCCCTCAGAGAGCCCATATACGAACCCAGGGACTTGGCTTTAACAAACTTGAATCTCAACCCCCGAAGGATGCTGCACACCAAATATCAAAACATTCCGACTGTTGGATCTGAAGAAGAAGATTTTTAAAGAAAATTCCTCATTTTGAACTAAGTTATAATTCGAGCTCCCACAATGAGCCCAAATATGGACCTAGGGACATGGCTTGAATAAACTTGAATCTTACCCCCCCCCCCCCCCAAGGATGCTGCATGAAAAATATCAAAAGCATTCATCTGCTGGATCTGAAGAAGATTTTTAAAGAAAATTCTTCATTTTGAACCAAGTTGTCAATAGGGCTCCCATAGTGAACCCAAATATGAACCAAGGGACTTGGCTTGAACAAACTTGAATCTCAGCCCCCTAAGGTTGCTGCATGCCAAATATCAAAACATTCTGACTGCTGAATCTGAAGAAGATTTTTAAAGAAAAATTCCTCATATTGACTAAGTTATAATTCAGGCTCCCACAGGGAGCCCAAATATGGACCCAGGGACTTGGCTTTAACAAGCTTGAATATCCCCCACCTAAGGATGCTACACACCACATATCAAAACATTCCGACTGCTGGATCTGAAGAAGAAGATTTTTTAAGAAAGTTAAAAAATTTATAGTAATTTATATATTTTTTATACTTACCAATGACCCAGACATAGCTGGTGCTAACTCTTAAAATATAGGGCCAAACACAAATTTTGCCCCCCAATCCCCAAAATTTGCATCTAAAACTAAAGAAAACATGTCCTGAGAGGCCCTCCACACTTCGCCCCTACTGCGCATGCGCAGTGTCAAGGACGTTCCGAAATTGGCGCCATTTATCATTCTAATAACCAGTGCCTGGTAAGCGCTATGTACTCAGCGGGGAGGCAAGAGTTCCCAACTCCTGGGAGGGCCATCCCCGTCTGGGTCATTGGTAAGTATAAAAAATATATAAATTACTATAAATTTTTTAACATTTTTATACTGTACCAATGACCCAGACATAGCTGAATAGTAAAAAGGCTGGAGGGCCAAGGACATAGAGCAAAATGGAATACGCTCAATAAAATAAAATAGAGTCATCCCCTGTAGGGAAAAGAAGTAATAGGCCTTACATGTATCTTTCTTATTTATGATAAATTAGAAAGATACAACACCTTCCAAAAATTGAGCTTCATACATCCATGTACTCTATTAATATCCAATAATCCTTATACTAATAATTTTTAAAGTAAGCCAATAATAAAGTAAGTCTAGAGAATAGAGACTCTTATACTCCTAAAAGTGTGTGAGAATTGCATAATCATGTCCGTTGACATATGCAATATTCAAAAGCTATACTTTAAAAACTAAGACTTGAATGAATTTTATAAACTTAAACTTCTCACTAAACAACCATCCCAATAACAGCTCAGAATTACTAACTCCGGAGGAGGTATCCCCTTGTTTTCATAGTAAAAACAGGTGACCCAAGGGAACACCCTCCCCCCCCCCCCCTTTTTCTTGCCCTGGGTCAAATAGCCCAGAGCGAAGAGGGCAGCCGAACGGAGACACTGCCGAAACAGACAGCCTACCTAGCTATAGTAGCAACTGTTAAGTGAATGACATTCTGAGCAGTAGATAATAGACCTAACAATAGAGGCCTCCAGAAATGGACTCGATATTTCTGAGATAAAATTCATGAATGGATGGCTGAGCGCAATGAGCAGCCTTCAAAAATCTATAATAGAACACTATTAATGTAAGCCCAAGAAGTAGAAGAACTCTTACTTCATGAGCCAAAATCTTAAGCACAACTGCTAAGCCAATGATATACCATAAGCAGTACGCTAGTTAATAGAATCCATTAACAATAAAATGGAGCGTAACGTCCTTCTACTAGACATCAAAGACAGAAGAAGCTTACGCCCTTGTAATAAACAGATATCTGTTTATAAATACATAAACTGTACCCGGAAAGAGTAAAGGCCTATGCCCATACGAAGACGGAAGGACCTTAAAATAATAGGTTCCGGATAATAGGAGCCTAACTCTTATGCAACAATCCAACCTAAATAGTAACGGAAGTATTGATTCCGAAACTATGAAAGTGAAAATCATCCATCGATAGTGCATGAAACTCACTGACTCTACAGTAAAAGAGAAACCAACAGAATTACTGTCTAAAAGGTCAGAATTTGAAAACTACTGTTTCCAGAGGCTCAAATGATTACTTAGCTAAATAAGAACCTGAAGTTAAAATCCGTACAGGAATTTAATCTAAAGATTCTAAGTCTATTTATCAAAAAGTTACTAACTGACTTAGATAAAGAGACAAAAGACTCAATTGTAAACTATCGTAGAGTGCATAGGTATGAGGTAACATAAACCTATAACCTAAATAACAACAGGCTGCAGTAGATCTTGTGAAACAAGTATACTAAAAAATAGCAATGAGTAGTATGGAGGGATCAACCATATGAACAAAATGATCCCTACACCACGACGGAAGAGCCTCCACTTTAGTCGCATAGAATAGCGAAGAAGAGGATCTCCTATAGTAAGAAATCGCGTCCAAAGCTCGTCCAGTACAGTGCTTACAATGCAATACGGACCACACAACGGAATACATGAAGGTTGCGACCTTGCTGGTTGTGATAAAGATGACACGATTTACCCAGTGAAAAAAGATCCTCACATAGAGGAAGATTTCACGTTAAGATCCACAGTAGACAAGAGAGTAAATTACTCATGATCTCTGTGAAGATAGAGATGCTATCAACAGAAATGTATTGTGGTTGTTTATCTTAGCAATACCTGCTAAAAACAACAGCGCCGGAGGATACGCGTATCCTATCATTCTGTCCTATAGATCAATAGAGCGTTAACAGTATTAGCTCAGAGATCTGGACAAGCCAACACATACGTCTGCAATTGATTAGCCAGCTGTGTCATAAATAAAACATCATTGGGCGCTCCCATAGATAGCAAATCTGATTGAATACTTATTTGTTGAGAGTCCATTCTGACAGTAACAAGCGACCCGTAAGAGAACGGGAGTGCGATAAAACAATCAGACGACCCAGAATATGACGGACCAAAACTGAACTTGGTGTACTATAACCAACAGACGGATTCTTTCCATTAAATTGAATAACGGAAACGAAAGAGTGCCTCCCTGGTTCCGGAGATACGCCACTACTGTCGAATTAAAGGACAGGAATTTGGGCATGCGTTTCTGAATAATGTTCATGCAATGACATAAGCAAGCCTAAAAAACATTATTCCGCGGAAGTTAACTGATAGCTAAAAGACTGCGGAACCCAAAGACCCTGGCACTTCGAATCCGTAGGGATCAGTATATATCCCAATCTGTTTGACTGGCAACCGTCATAACAGCCACACTCGGGTCCGGCAACTGCGGCGGCACTCTCTGAGTCAACCACCGAATGTTTGCCCCAGTCTGAATCTCTTGTAACACTAGATAGACAAGAGAATGTATAAATCAAGCAATTCATGGATTGCCGGAAAGTTGCCGTCGAAGAGAAGCTCCTCCGAGAACGAAGCGACTCTGAGAGAGTTCTTAACCTACTATCCACGCGTGGATGTAGCTAGGGCTGCATCACGTCTAACCAACTCCAATCAGCCACTGAAGGGCGGAGTTATACGTGAACAAACTACTGCCCTCAAAAGAAATTACATTGAGAATAATATCCCGTAAATCTTTTCTTGAAGACGTAATGATAACGCCTCAGTAAGGCGGATTACGTATAATAAAGCGTCTAAGTTAAGTCTAATATACATAATGTCGTTCCCAACATTGAAATTGGAAAAGACATAAACGGTGAAAAAGAATATATGCAGTCTTTAATCACACCGTCTAGACGCATATGAACTCTCGGTATGCCCTGCTCTGCCAAAATAAACTATATGTAAAAAAAAAGATAAAATGGCAGAAATGAGCCACGCGGACAAGAAACTAAACTATCATGCTTAGTAGCCGTCTTGTATATATATATAAATATATAGCGTCGAAAAATAAAACACATGTTGTAATGACAATATTGGACTGCGTCGGTAAGTCAGGGACAAAGTCCCTGTACCGATCGAAAAATCCGAGTCCAATGACGCTATAAGTCTCTTATCCAAGATTGCAGCAATGAAGTCCGAAAAATAATCACTGGAAGAAATGCCAGAAGATATGAAAGGCATCTTCCGATACTACTGAAGGGAAAACTCGAAATCTTTCGAATCCCTTTCGCCATCCTGTCGGACCCTATAAAGCGTTCGGTCGTCCGTAGCTTGATGCAACCGCGGACCGCACCGACCCAGCGCCGTCGGATAATTCCTGATTCGACCGAGAAACCGTCAATTGCTGGGATGCTGCGAAACAACTGTGCTAACTCGGATAGCACGTCCGTCACTGAGGCCTGAGGAGCAGCGGTCTTACGATGCATTGCCGCAGGAAGCTCCGAGATCGTTACCCCGTGCATACTTCCAATATGCGAGCGAACGGAGTGTATAGGCCTCGTGTCCCTTGGCTACCGGATGGCGCGACCTATTCGCTGTGGAATCACTGAATGCCGAAACTGATCGGATACTCGAGGTCACGTAGCCAATGTGCGGTCGTGTGCCCTGCTGTGAGGATGAGGAAGCATTAAAGACAGTCTCTCGGACTGTCAATATAACGGAGCGTCCCGAGCAACGGACATATGCTCCGAATGTAAAATATCTGAACCACAACATGCGGTCCCCTATGTTGTTGGCTTCCTCCGATCTGTCCTCAATCTGCCGTCACTGGGTGAGTACTAAAGTAATTAAAGTGCTCGCATCACCCAAATCTCCTTCCTAGACCGCAACGGACGAACCCGGCAGCCGAACCATTCGATGAATGTACGCTACACCGGGTGAGCTAGCGAATGTCACTCCGTAAGCGATAGACATATTCCATGAGCACTTATTGCCGCTAACTCTTCATTAACTATGACGATAGAGGCACACTTTTGAAAGACATCTCCATAACTCTTCGAACAAGAAACCAGAAATGCTTGGATAGCAAGCATAAAATAATAATATATATAGCGTCGTTCAATAATTCGAAAGTTTGTGTGACATTATTGGACTATGTCGGAACTGAGGGACGATGTCCCTGAACCGAACCAAAAATTTCTAAGTGCACCGACGCTATCAGTTTCTTATCCGGCATCGCAGCATATGTTGTTCCGAAAGGGAAAGCTTGAAATCCACCGAATCCCTTTCGGTATCCCGTCGGACCGGATGAAACTTTCGGACGTCCGTACCCGCTTCCGCGGAGCGTCCCGACCCAGCATCGTCGGATAAAATATATGCGACAGATTCAGTTGATGCTGGGATGCTGCGATAAACTGTGCTATTAAGGAAAGCACGTCCGTTCCCGAGGCCTGTGCAGTAGCGGACTTACGATGCATTGCCGCTGGAAGCTCCGTGTACGTTGACTCCCGCATACTTCCTATGCGAACGTCCGGGGTCTGCAGGCCTCGAGTCCCCGGCTACCGACCCAGCGCTGTCGGATAATTCTCGATCCGACACCGTTTCTGTCGGCTGATGGGATGCTGCGATAAGCTGTGCTATGTGCACAAGAATGTCCGGCGTCGAGACCTGCGGAGGCGCAGTCTATCGCTGCTTCGCCGAGGGCAGCTCCGCATCAGATGGCTCCCGCATACTTTTCCTATGCGAACGTCCGGAGTCCATCGGTCTCGAATCCCTGGCTGCCGGATGGTGTGACCTGGTCGCCGAAGAATCCTTGATCGGCGAAGCTGGTAATATATCGGCGGTCACGCAGCCAAGGTGCGGTCGTGTGCGCTGACGAGAAGAGGAAGCCTTAGCAGTCTCAGCGGACTGCCTATACAACGGAGCGTCCCGAGAGACGGACGTATGCTCCGCTAACGACACATTTGTACCACAACATCTGGGGCCAGATGTTGTTGAACGAGAGAGGGGCCTCTCTCGCTTGCCGTCCGGATGGACCGGAACGAGCTATGAACCGGACTAAAAGGCTTCCTCCGTTCTCCCTCCGATCCGCCGTCACTGGGTGTGCATTAAGTTAATTTTATAGTGCTCGCATCACCCCAAAATTCCTTCTAGACCGCAACGGACGAACCCGGCTGCCGAACCATTCGGTGAATGGACGCTACACCGGGCGAGCTAGCGGACGTCAAAGGCCGTCGAACCTACTAGGGTCCTCTTAGGCAATTGGCGTATTACATGAGCACTTTTCCGATAGCCCTTCATTAATTGTGACGACGGAGGCACACTGTTGGAAGACATCACAGATACATCACCCTAATCTTGATCGTCTGAAATAGAAATTGATAAAGTAGAGTGACCCTGCGGGGAAAGGACCAGAGTGTCCAAATCCCCAACAACATACCGTGACATACGCTTCCCATATTGTCATCGAAATCATACGATACAGAACCGGAGTTAATGCGAGTACACTGACCACATATAGAATGATAATAAGGTCAGAGGAAGACTTCCTCTTAAAACAATTGATCAATATCCTTTCAATGTGAAAAGAAAACAAGTCCTGGTACTCGCACTAACCCCTGGCAATCAAAATACATAATAATAATATGATCCATTAATATAGAAAAAATAATTGAAATCAAAATATTTTGAAAAAATATTTTTTCAGAACAGCCCAAGTTTCTGAAAAGTAACGTTGAGCCCCAATGGATCCCAAGCCTAAGTGTGGACAAAAATTTTAAAAATATTTTAAACAATTTATTCAACACTTACGAACAATAATAATGTATCTAGTTATGATTGAAATAACATAAAGATATTATTATTTAGAAATCCCCCCCTCACACAGAGGGCTGTTGTAAATGTAAACAATGAGTGTAAAAACACTAAAATAAGACTCCAGGCACCCAGGCCCGAAATCAGTTACCAAAATACACCATCTGATGCAAAACAGAGACTTCCAGGGAAGAAACTGCAGAACATCAGATGGTAGATGCAGAACACAACGCCTAACCACCCGTAGGTGAAGACGTAAACATGGGGAAAGAACAGAATTCATTCTGTTATTCAGCTAAACTCCCAAGAAATTTTAGTAATAATAATTACAGAAATTATGCCAAAAGCATGGGAGAATAGCAAGGGGGAACTTAAAGGACAGGGAGAGAGGAAAAACACTTGTAAAAACAGTGTAACTAAATAATCAGAATGACAACAAAATGGCTGCTGCCTTGAAAATAGGTAACTTAACATAATTTCATTAAAAAATTTTAAGTTACAGCCCTGATAATATTCTGTCACACATTCTTTTCCTCTCCTCCTTTTCTATCCTCCTAGAATCACCATTTCACTAATATTTATGTGTCTGGCATCATTTAAACTGAGATTTAAAAGCACAAAGATCAGTCAGATGTTAACTGATGAAGGGCCAAACTTAGAATGATAAATGGCGCCAATTTCGGAACGTCCTTGACACTGCGCATGCGCAGTAGGGGCGAAGTGTGGAGGGCCTCTCAGGACATGTTTTCTTTAGTTTTAGATGCAAATTTTGGGGATTGGGGGGCAAAATTTGTGTTTGGCCCTATATTTTAAGAGTTAGCACCAGCTATGTCTGGGTCATTGGTACAGTATAAAAATATTCCTCATTTCAAACGAAGTTACAATTCAAGCTCCCACAGTGAGCCCAAATATGGACCTGGGGACATGGCTTGAACAAACTTGAATCTCACCCCCCCAAAGGATGCTGCATGTCAAATATCAAAACATTCCGACTGCTGGATCTGAAGAAGATTTTTAAAGAAAATTTCGCATTTTGAACTAAGTTATCATTGAGGCTCCCACAGTGAGCCCAAATATGGACCTAGGGACATGGCTTGAACAAACTTGAATCTCACCCCCCTAAGGATGCTGCATACCAAATATCAAAACATTTCGACTGCTGGATCTGAAAGAAGATTTTTAAAGAAAATTCCTCATTTTGAAGTAAGTTATAATTCGGGCTCCCATAGTGAGCCCAAATATGAACCCAGGGACTTGGCTTGAGCAAAATTGAATCTCACCCCCCTAAGCATGGTGAATACCCAATATCAAAAGATTCTGCCTGCTGGATCTTGAGAAGAAGATTTTCAAAGAAATTTGCCTGAAATGCACTAAGTTCAAATTTGGGCTCCTATACTGAGCCCAAATATAAACCCACAGGGGCCGATTTGAACAAACTTGAATCAGATCCACCTCAAAATGTTGCATACCAAATATCAATAGATTCTGCCTGATGGATCTATAGAAGAAGATTTTTTTTAAAATTTGCCTGAAATGCACTATGTTCGAATTTGGGCTTCTAAAGTGAGCCCAAATATGAATCCAGGGGGCCAATTTGAACAAACTTGAACCAGATCCACCCCACAATGTTGCATACCAGATATCTAAAGATTCTTCCTGCTAGATCTGGAGAAGATTTTTAAAGAAATTTGCCTGAAATGCACTAAGTTCCAATTCGAGCTTCCTTAGTGAGCCCAAATATGAATCCTGGGGGCCGATTTGAACAAACTTGAATCAGATCCACCCCACAATGTTGCATACCAAATATCAAAATATTCTGCCCACTGGATCTGGAGAAAATTTTTTAAGAAATTTGCCTGAAATGCACTAAGTTCGAAATCGGGCTCCCATACTGAGCCCAAATATGAACCCAGGGGGCCAATTTGAACAAACTTGAATCAGATCCAGCCTACAATGTTGCATACCAAATATCAAAAGATTCTGCCTGCTGGATCTGGAGAAGATTTTTTAATGTTTTTCCCATTGCCTACAAGTGTTAAAACGTGCTGACTCAGCACTTTTTCAAAGTCCCGAAACTGTACCCTATGATAAAACCGATGGCAATTTTTTTTTACCAATCCTTTCTGTTGGTCCTAAGGAAGCTTCACACCAAATAAAAATTCTCGGTGCCATGCAGTTTTGGAGATATGGGCGTTTTAATTGTTTTCTATTTTTAGCTCCTGCTGTTCCCACGGGGCTGCAGGAAAAAAAATTTTTTGGCATAAATCAAGTACTTATAACCCAATAATACCTCATATTAAATTTGGTTCAAATCGGCCTCTGGGTTCAGAAAATAGAAATTTTGGGCAGGGCAAAAATTCTTGCCCCTCTCAGAACAAAGGTAAATATTGCCCGTCGAACTTCTCTTGAACAAACTTGAGGCTACACCTCAAATGGAAGCTGCATACCAAATATCAAGTCTCTGCTATGGCTGGTTCATGAGAAGAAGATTTTTTAAAATTATGTGCATTTTGGCCCCACCCCACTCCACAATATGAGCAGAAATCCAATTTGAAGAAAAACCCAAATGCCCCTATATAACCACTACTTACATGAAATTTAATTAAAATGTCGCCACTGGTTTAGCAGAAAGAGGCTCAAACACCACCTTCACGCAGGACGACGGATGACAGGCGGACGGACAGACGATGGACGAAGAGTGATAAGAAAAGCTCACCCTGACTTTCAGTCAGGTGAGCTAAAAATCTGTTTCTCAGGCTCTCCCACATGGTGCTTTTGGCTGCCACATGCTCTCGTTTTATAAGCAATCCAAACTTAAACACGAGGCCTCTCAGCCAAGATAGCTCTGCCCAGGGCAACTACTTTCAGGGGCAACCATGTACAGGGTAACATTTGATCCCCAGTCTCTGATTCTGATAAACCTTTACCCAACACGGATAGCAGACATCATCATTTTTTGTCTCAAAAACATAACTTATGGCCCCTCATTGGAACAAGTTTGTTGAACTTGTTCAATGAAGGCTCATTAGCTTTGTTTATTAGACAAAAATTGAAAACATTATAAAATTTGGCAAATACATTGGTGTTACTTTGACCAGGTAGTCTGTGACCTTAACAGTGATGGATATAGACCTTATTGTGATTGATGGTACACTGTCTACTGACAATACATACTGTTATAAAGTTTTGTTAAAAAATATCCAAGAAATTATGGCCCGGACAAACAAAATGTTGATGCCGGATGACAGACAGACAGACGGATAGACGGACGATGGACAACTCGATATCAGAAACGCTTTGCAGACTTTGTCAGGTGGAGCTAAAAAATGAAAGGTAAATGGTTTATGTCTGATATTTTATGCAAGTGAATAAAATTGATAAATTTGTCCCTTTAGTGCAACAAGGCTTTGCAATGCTTTAGCATTGCAAAACCTTCTTGCATTCAGGAGATGAAAAACACCACCACTCATGCTATTCTGTACATTATGAGGCCTAAAACATGTATTGTCTCTGTCTATGACGATTTGTCCCTACTATAAATTAACTTATAATATTGCCAAAGAGAAACATGTCCAATTTGATTGTATTATTTTGCCCACAAAAAATGAGATTCAAACTTATTATTTCCAAAAATTTGTACTTCCCAAATAGCATTCTGATCTCTCAGTGGAGTGAGTAGAAAGAAAAAAAATATTTAGGCCTACAAAAAAAAAATGTCTTGTTTCTCAGGCAATTTTTCCTTAATTTTACGATGAGGGAGGGAGGCTTTTTTGTTTGTTTATTTATTCACAAAACAATTCTGAAAATAGATGGAATCAGAAATTTAACTACATGTACTTACACTATTAAGTGGCAAACCAATGTTTTCCACAGTGAAAATTTCCTATAATGTAGTTGAACATTTAACCAACTATATCTTGTTTGACAGAGCTCTGTGAGACAACATATAGTTGGTTAAGTGCAAAATGGTGTCATAGAAGAGATTTTCAGGTAAAAAAAATGGTGATGAGGCAGATTTTCTATGACGAGGGAAGTGCGTGAGATACAAGAATTTTTTTTTAATAGCCTTAGGCCAAATAAAAAAATACATTTAGTTCTCGAGCAATTAATTTTTCACATCAGTGATGGGGGAAAGCTTTTATTTTCATTTTTCATTTTTTTCGTGTTGACGGGTGGAGTGCTGGAAGCCCAGATCTGGGCTCCATTCTCAAGTGTAGGTACCATAACTTAAATGTTTCATATTCTGTGGATGTGGTTCGCATTATCTTTGAGGTGAATTTATTTCATCTGTAGGGATTTGCCTGCACTCTCCCATAAATTGTAACAAGTCAAAACCCTTGTGAACAAATTCTGACAACCAAGAAAATTTTTTCTCTCCATCAGTTAACAAAGAAATATCAAACACATTTCTGACCACTTATATTTTAAATATGCATGAAACAAAAACGGCAAGATTTTAAAGTCTCACAATTTAATATTAATTTTGAAAGACACTGAAATTCAATTCACACATTCAGTGAGGGTACTGAATTTCAATGAGGGATTGCCTGAGAACCAAAACTTTTTTCTTTTTGCCTTAGTTTTATCGGAAAAAAATATTATGCAAATGTCATCTGCACATTGTGCAAGTTACTTAAACATAAATAAAATAAAATTTCTTACCTCTTGACATGAAAAAATGATTTGGATATAATAACTTAAAACTAAACAATGTATATATACATTCGACTGAGAAGGACCCTCGGTCAACAAAATCACCATTAAATAACTTTAAAGTATGTTAAGGAGCCTCACAAATACTGTAAAAATAAATCCAACTGGTCGGAAGACTGAGCTGCACAACATAGTGCACCTTGTCCAAACAGAAATGTATAGTGACTGTATATGGAAAAGATTAAATTGAAATAACAACAGAGCATCACCTAAAATCTGTAGGCTGATTTCAGCAGCTTGGGCAATGTAGAGACAAAAGTATGGGCCTGTACAAATTATGAATAAAAGCAACCCAGAAAGAAGTTACCTTTACATTTTCAGACAAGCCATTTTTTCAACCGAGTTGAGACACCCAGAATAGTTCAGCCATTTCATGAGTTTTGTATATTTGGTCAATGTGTTGTGTTATAAAACACTGGTGGGTAGAGATAGGCAAATTGGATTTTTTGAGTTTGGTATCCGTTTCTGTATTATTTTGGGGGGGTTGGGGGGGGGGGGGGGGGGGGTATACCACAGTATCGGTTCAGCATTTGGTATTTGATATGACTGAGATTTGCTGATACATGTTGTAGCAAAGGGTAATTACACCTGAAAAAATCTAGAATAATTTGTTCTTGTATCATTCTTCCAGTGTCAAAAATGCCACTGCCAATGAGCTTAACATTGGTATTCTTTTACAAACACACATCATATCTACAGTTTATTGATTTTATTTTATTGGTGTTTGAGGTCACATTATCTACAGTAATTTAGTGACTTGTTCCAAACGTGCCTTAACCTTTAAGGGCCTATTTCAGGCTTTTGCAATGAGGGCCATATCCAGGACATTTTTGGTACCAATATACCAGTTTGGGTGCCAAACTCCAGGCACTCAAACTCATTGTATCTGTGTATAGTTTTCGTGCACAGTCTGCTAAAATGGATGAAATTCAGCAAAAATTATACATGACTAAAACCAACACGAAGCTAATCACTTGAATCCCGAACTCAGATACTAAAAATACAGCCAAGGCAATTGCACTCTGATAAAAAAAAATGCACAAACCACCTATTCGGAAAGCATGTGAAGGCACTACAGCAATTCCGACTTTCATGTCTTAAAATATTCATCTAAAAGAAGAGCTGCTGATAAAGATGAGAGCCAAAAACGATGATGAGTTTCAAACCGGCTGAATCAGAAAACACTGATCAGACATTTGCAATACGGAGCGTGATGCAGGTGGGATAACTCTATTGTCTAGTCCCAGTAATTTGGTTGAAGATTCCGACAAAGAAAGTACATTTTTGAACTAAATGAGTCAGGTGATGACACAGATTGGAATACAGAATCTGATGGATGCTCCTATTTATCAGCCCAACAGAGTCAGGCCAAGCTGAAACAAAAATATAAATTTGCGTATTATTCAATGTCAGAAAGTGGCTGGTTATGCAAGATATGCATAGAGTTTGGGAAGGACGACAGAGTCTACTGCGTGACAAAGGCTGTTAATTGTGGGGAGCAACAAGAGAATATTTAAGGGGGCATATGAACTCAAAATAAAATCGCGACATCGACGCCATAGCTGCGACGGATGGTGCAATCTCACAAAATTCTAAGTTCATCAAGGGCCATAACTCCAAGAAAAATATTTGTAACAACACATGCATTGAACAGTGGCTTTATTAATACGCCCCACTAAATCAATAAGATACACTTACATGCCAAATATAAAGTCATTCCATCAAGTATTTCAAAAGTTACTGAGTTTTGAAACTCGTTGGTCACAGACAGACCGACAGATCGACATTGCCACTGATAGAGCTGCTAGTCGCAGCTAAAAATACAGATTCTATTAATAGCACAGTGAATGTTAAGTCGGGGAAGCATCTACAGGTCCTTAGTACAAGGAGCAGAAGATAGAAGAGATGAAATAAAGGAAGAAACAGAAGGGTTATTAAGAAGTTTCTCAAGACAACATATTTCTTGGCCTGTAAGAAGTGGGCAATAAGGGAGAATTTTACTGACACACTACACTTTTTAAAAGATTTAGGAGATACTGATATTCAAGATCATTTAGCAGAGACCAGCAAAAGAGCCACATATATTTTAACTACAAGTGTAGATGACTATTTGAAATGTATTAGCAATTATCTGGAAGAAGATTGGATGGAACACATATTGTTACAGCTTCAGAATTCAGTCTTTCAGCTGATGAAACTACACATATGGCAGATGGAGCTGAATTTGCTATATTCATTAGGTATGTGGACAGTGACATCCTCCAAGTGAAGGAAGAATTCTTGGGCTCAGTTGAAGTTATTGAGAAGAAAGGAGCAGAAAATGTACGTCAAAAGATTTGTGAAATGTTGCAAGATAAGGGAAAAGATATTTCTCAAATGCTCTTCCGTTGGTTAGTTGGAACTAACACTATGAACGGAGAGATTTCTGGATTGTAGTGTTGACTCAGACATTATAGCCACACATGAAATACATCAATTGTAGGAATCACAGATTAGCGCTCATGTTCGTGCATCTGCTGAAAAAATTCAGTCTTCTTGAAACAGTTGACAGGCTACTGCTTTTAGTTTGGAAAATGTTTAAATACTCAACAGTTAAGTCTGCAGTATTCAGTGTATCACAAGTTGTTGATGGATTTAAGATTTTAAAACTGTTGAAAGCAGTGCTGACTGGATGGCTTTTGCATGGCAAGGCACCAGCTGGAGTAGTTATTAGATTTGAGGCACCTGTTAATGCTCTTGGCAGTTTGATAGCCGAATTTAGCAGCGCTGAAATTGAAGACATATGCAACAAGCTCTTGGACCCAGATATTGTTCTGTTCTTCCTACTTTTGGCAGACATTTTGACCCAGGTTAATAGATTTTCAAAGTTTCTGCAAACAAGGAACTTGGTGTACACCAATATTGTTGAAAAGCTTAATAAGTTAAAGGCTGCACTATGAAAATTAGGCGAAGAAGATGGTCAGTTCTTTTCTAAGTAAGCTGTTAGTTACTTTATGATATCACTTCAGCAAACATTTGCGAAATGTGCAGTTACTGAAAGATGACAAAAGCAAAGATGTAGATGCAACAATTTGTCAGTTCAAAACCTCTGTAAAGGCTGCATTTTTGAAGGAGCTGCAAAATAAACTGAGTGAAGCTTTAACTGTTAGTGATTACTTTCTTTTGGCATTTGATGTTTTTTCATCCTGTCCACAGTGTCAGCAATGAAATAAAAACCCTCAAATTACAAACACTAGCAACTTTCTATGGTACTTCCAAATTGCCAACATTCCAGGATGACATATAATTGCCTCCGATGCTTTAGTGAACAAACATAACATTGATGATAATGAAGAAAGACTTAAAAGTGTTAGTTTCTTTTTTGATAACTATTCAAAGTCTCTCCAAAAAGCTGAACACCAGAGGAACAAACAAATTGTGAAAATGGTGAGAGATAAAAAACTGAAGTCTGGTGACGTTGAGTCTTATGAGAATCATCCAATCACACCATCTCAAATATATTCTGATCTGCATCGTGACCGCCAATTGTATGCTGATATAATGAGGCTGTTCAAGCTGTCTTTATTAATACGCCCCACTAAATCTAACTGTGAAAGTGGATTTTCCTCACTGAACTTGATGCATTCTAAACAGAGAAATTGTTTGTCCTCAAAGAGCGTACACAAGTTGATGAGAATCAACTTAATTGGACCAGCTCAGCTTGAAGATGACACATGGGAGACTGATAGATTCATTTCGCGATATGGGCGAGAGGAGACTAGATATATAGTCCAAGATGATAATGGATAATGTGCCTTAATATAATTATTGTTACCAAAAAGTTTGTTTATCTGTATGCTGTCAACTTGTCAGTGCCTATGTTGTTGCTGATGATCGTCTCAATGCTGAGTTTAGGATGTTGAAAGTGATATTGCATTTTAGTAGTTTTGTTTGAGTGTGAGGAACACAAACAAGGGACAAATTATTAAATTATCATTTTTAGTGTAACACAAACAGAACTAGAACTTATAACATAAAATTTTATTGTAAGAAAAACTCTACTCTGAATTTCACTACTCTATTATATCAGGCCTGTTGTTTTCAGGATTTTATGTAACCCATTTATCATTCACCTGGTCTGAGCTTTGGTAACCTATCGTTCGTTTCCCTGTACTTGACCTAGGTAACTTGTTAGGTAACCTAAATATATATGTATCGCAACTATGCTGATATATGAACTACTGTATAATAACCAAGTACATGCTTTATTGGCAATGTCCTGATGAATAGAGATGAATCCTTAGGAACAATAATGAGGCCGTGTTTCAGCAATTCAGATGCAAAATTAGTTGCAATTACGGCCTAACCTTGGCATGAACTAGCATGCTGCAGAAGAGTATGGCATCCAAAATCACTATTTGTAGCAGAGACATGAATTGCCATTTCATGATTTTGTACCTATGCTACATCTTAAGATGATCAACAGTTTAAAATGATGTTGAGCATCAACCAACCATCAGCATAGGTGTTTGTATCTGCCTGAAGTATCACTGCTATGTTGGCCAATAATTGGCCAAGAGAGCAGCTACACTTCAGACAGATGCAAACACCTATGCAGCTGATGATTGAGTTATGCTCAACATCATTCCACCATTCATTCATACCAGATCATTCAAGTTGGCAAAAATTTCGCGTGAGCAGCAATAATTTGGCGTGACCCATTTTTTTCTCACATGTTTTTCATTTTAGGTAACCTCCATGCGACTCAAATGGCCATTCGCCTCAAATCGACAGGCCTGTTATATCAGTGTGTAGGTAGAATAAAATTTCCAATTTTATTTATTACATTATTAATTTACATTGGAAAACTCATCTACCAGTCTAGTAAACAAAACTGGAAATTCTTAGCTGGTGAGCCTGTATATGATAATTTGTGTTAGTTTGAGGGCAGGCCTGAGTACAATTTTCTTTCACTCTGCACCTTGATCGGTTTTGTGATTTATACCAGTCATATACTCATATACAGACAGGCAGGAACTAGATGACATGCATGCAGGTAGGTACCACTTCACTGCAGGCCTGTCTTTTTGAAAAAGTTAGGGGAACCATCAGTAGGTCTCTTGAAATATTTGCCAGACGGGCAGTGCTTTTCTCGATCGAAACCTACTTATTAATTTAATAGATAGTATTCAAGAGTAAACTTAGTACCTGAGCCAACGTAACAAGGCGAGTAAACACAGCAAAGTTACTATTAACTGATTGAGTGCTAGAAGCCACTATCAGGGCTTTCAAAAAATTGAGGCCATCAGACCAAAAGCCAACATTTTCCTTGCTCATGTCTCATATTCAGTTAAATGCAAATAATATTTTGTTTACCGGTATATACATTTGTTTTATTGCAAATTACTGGAGAGTGCCCACTGGCACTCTACAGTAATTTGTAATACAACAAATTTTGAACTAGAAACTGTTTTAGCACACTAAAACATATGTCTCCCCGTCCTTTCTATTTAATGCACTGCAAATTCACATGCCAAATATCTAAAGTCTAGGACAAAAGACAAAAAAGTTCTGGTCTGGACGAAGTTTCCCTTAAAAAAGCACATAAATCTGACCTTCAGGTCAAAGGTCAAGGCCACATGAAGGTGACTGTGGTACGCGACACACCGGCTCATGGTGATACATCCACATGCCAAATATCTAAGGTCTAGGTCAAAAGACAAAAAAGTTATGCCCCGGACAAAGTTTCCCTTAAAAAGCACATAAATCTGACCTTCAGGTCAAAGGTCAAGGTCACATGAAGGTCACTATGGTACACGACACACTGGCTCATGGTGGTACATCAACATGCCAATATCTAAGGTCTAGGTCAAAAGACAAAAAAGTTATGCCCCAGAACAAAGTTTCCCTTAAAAACCACATAAATCTGACCTTCAGGTCAAAGGTCAAAGCCACATGAAGGTCACTATGATACGCAATACACCGGCTCATGGTGATACATCCACATGCCCAATATCTGAGGTCTAGGTCAAAAGACAAAAAAGTTATGCCCCGGACAAAGTTTCCCTTAAAAAGCACATAAATCTGACCTTCAGGTCAAAGGTGAAGGTCACATGAAGGTCACTATGGTACGTGACACACTGGCTCATGGTGATACATCCACATGCCAAATATCTAAGGTCTAGGTCAAAAGACAAAAATGTTATGCCCCGGACAAAGTTTGTATGAGAAGGGAGACATAATAACAAATTCAGACCACCAAAAATAATATAGCCCTCAACCAGTTAAAAGGGTTAATAGTCCCAGAATGACTGTGTCTGTGGTAAACTGTCTGAAAATGAAGGAAAAAGAACGACAATGGTCACACACACAGATACTATTAATTTTTTATGGTTCCTGGCAAAGCCACAATTGTGGCAAGATGGCACTAGTCAATGACAAAAAGTAAAGAAGTCATTAACAGACTGTTTTGTTACTATGTAAAGGGAGGTAATAATAATTCAATTTCTTCAATCACCTGCTTTCTGCTTTTAAAGTTTGTTTTTAACATAGCAACAAAGGGCAGATATTTCTTATAGGCCACAATACACAAGTTATGGTTAAGCAAATTTTCAGGGAAAGTTCAGTTTTGCTTTATTTCTATTCGATAAATACTTTTCGTTATTAAATGACAATTCACGCCTTTGAAAACACTGGCGTATGCAATACCATCATGTACAGTAATGCTGTTTTTTTATGAGAATGCTTAACAGAAAGAACCTAGCACATTGCCTTTGTGCTGAGAACTTTTTTATTAAGAGAAAAAAGTTGGGTTAGCTTTCTGAAGTGAAGGAATGCATGCTCTGCATTGGGCTGGTTTGGGGTTCCAGTGACTTAAACATCCTCCGGAGAGCTTAAAAAACCTTTAATTTCTTATTACCCTAAATCTGAGTGCAGGCTATCATAATTAAACATCACAGACGCCGCTAATACAGTATCTTGTACGAACATGATGTGATGACTGTTGCACAAGTTTGGAGTGTCATTGTTAGCGATGATGGTCAGTTGTCGAGGCGAGCGATCAAATGCACACATGGATGGAAAATCAGGCAGGCAATAACACCCGGGGGCAGAGGGTGGGTGATCGTCCACCTCTGAATGACAGGGCCACTTCAGTGAAGTGGAACTACCTGCATGCATGTCTTCCAATTTCTTTATACATGAGAATAAGACTGGTATAAAAAACACTCCCATCAATTCCATGAATTGAATTTAAAGATTTGTGACAATTTCGTGAGTAATTTATGGACCAAAACTGATCGCATGGAAAGTTTTAAACTGTAGCACCAAAAGGTCCCAGATTCGCTCTGAGGGCATCAAAGTTTAAAAAAATTACCCTGAGGCCCCCCAGACCTCTACCAAATGGAGGGGACCCCCCCCCCCCCCATACCTATCCCCAACCTCAGGCCTATGGCCTTCAGATATGCCTGTGGCAGGTATGGACAGGTTTTCCCAAATCATCCCTGGATATGGCCCTGGATATGGCTCTGAGTATGTGCCATCATTAGGAGGTCATGCTGACAGTAGACAAATCACCTGGGGAGTGCTTTCTAGTCAAGTCTTGGCTGCCATAAGCCAAGCATGTGCTCTTAACATGCCATCATTAGGAGGTCATGCTGACAGTAGACAAATCACCTGGGGAGTGCTTTCTAGTCAAGTCTTGGCTGCCATAAGCCAAGCATGTGCTCTTATCAAGCCATCATTAGGAGGTCATGCTGACAGTAGACAAATCACATGGGGAGTGCTTTGTTGTCAAGTTTTGAGTGCCGTAAGTCAACCATGTGCTCTTAACATGCCATCATTAGGAGGTTCTGCTGACAAATAGTCAAATCACATGCACAGGGATTTCTAGTCAAGTATTGGTTGCCTTAACTGGCAGCCAAGACTTGACAAGAAATCTATACTAAGCAACTGGACATGTACAGGTAGTAGTCCAGTGGAAATTTAGGACAATTGCTCGATCCTTAAGGATTAACAAAACTAAAAAGAAGATCAGTCACTTCTTTCATGATAATGAATACTTTAACTGCTACAAGGCCTTATAAATAATGGATATAGGAAAATTTGAAAGTACAGATGGTTCTGATATTCAATGATTGGTTCAGTTCAGTTTACTGGTAACCGCATGATATCGGGATTGGTTGATTTTTGGGTATACTGCCCATTTCTACTGGTGGGAAGGACTCTGGAGCACTTTACATCATTTTATAACACTGCAGCAATTCTCCACTGAAGTTTTATTATCATTATAATCATAGTTCTGGGAGAGTTAATGAATACCAAGGGTTATTCTTCAAATCTTTCTCACTACATTATTGGAGGTATAGCGATCGAGAATAAAAATCAGTTGTCTTATTTTTTTTGATGCGAATGATAACGGAAAGAAACAATCATTCGACCAATTTGGGAAGGCCAGAAATGGAAACCGAAAAATAACTATTTTTGCTGTAAAATGTTCTTGTCTATTCCATGCATGGTTAGAAGTCAGCAGCAGAGCAACACTAATTGTTTATCTGTTTATTGGGATTTAATAATATTCTACCAGCCAGGGTCACATTGTGTCAGACGGTTTGATGGATGATCATGGAGGAAGCTGGAGTACCTGAATAGAAACACCAAGCTGTGGCGAACAACTGTCAGACTCTCCAACGTACTAACTCTGTAAGTCACAGTGATAGCAGTGGTTTAAGGCAAGTGCAGCATCAATGAGCAGTATGTCTCAGTACACAGTGCCACCCACATGGGCAATTAGGATTAAGTGTCTTGCCCAAGGACAAAATGCAGTTACCGCTGGTCAGGATCAAACTATCAACCTTTGGGTTTAAAGTCCATGCTCTCACCACTGAGCCACCATGCGCCTGCAACATCAAAAAAAAAATCTATTAGCATAGGGTTTTCAGAGGTTGGGTAGTCAAGACTCCCCAAGAAAACAACTGTCAAAGCACTTCGAATACATCTTTAACTCCTTGCATGCTGCTAGCAGAAATTCCCATCCAGGACAGGAAATCTTTTGCTATTGAAATAGGTCAAATTTGAGGATATTTGACCAAATTCTCCCCTGTAAGTTGTATAGACTTTTTAACCAATGATCTCTTGCGTTAAATTTCCATAATTTTTTTTATCAAATCTAGTCATGGCTGCATCATAGCAGCCATGTCTAGCTTTGATAAAAAAATATCTTAAAATTACTCGGTGGGTTAAGAGTTAAAGTTGGGGCGTGGTGGCTCAGTAGGTAGAGGTGCAGGCTGCAAGCCGAGAGGTCCTCGGTTCGAATCCCACCTGAGGCAACCACATTGTGTCCTTGGGCAAGACACTTCACCCCCATTGCCCACGTACTAAGGCATACTGCACATCGATGGTGCACCTGTCTTCAACCAATGCTAACCCTGCTTGTATGGAGTTGGTATACTGGGGAGCTGACAGTTGCTCGCCGTTGCTTGGTGGTTCTCTCCAGGTACTCCTGATTCCTCCACCCATAAAACTGTCAGGGTCATGGTTAGCCATTGTGCAGAAATATGTGACCTTAAAAACACCAATAAATAAATATGAGTTAAAGTTTACCCACCAACTACACAGTGGAGTACCTGTTCTGTTGCAGTAAAAAGTGATTAAGGCTGGAATGAGGCCTTTTGGGGGAAGCATTTTCAATCACCCATACAAATCCTGAAACACTATTTTCAATGCATTTGTGCTAAAATTCATTATGTTTTAATGTCATTAAGTATTTTTCAAGATATCTGATCAAAGTTTAGTGCACCCTCCCCCCACCCCACCTACTTTACAGAGAATAAAATTCAATATAAATGAAGGAGATGTTATCTTTCTAAAAATGCAAACATATTACAAAAACGGTAAAGGGTAGACAATACAGACAATTATAAAATAAAGGATACATAGGGATTTTCTTCTGACGGAAGCCCATTCAATTCAAATATATTCATTAAATCAAAAAACTGTCCATGGATATCACCACATACTGTGAATTTCTTTCCCTGAAAAAATGCCAAATTAAACTTTTGACACAAGACTAATAGATAAAAAAAATCAACCAGAATGATAGTGTTATATCAATGATTGTTGATACTCTACACTATAAAGGAAAGTATGTTACTATGGTTATCAGTACCCTCCATTTCACTTCCCTCATTGTGCAGGATAATTTTCAGGGTGGTAGCAAATCAATTGTGGTTGGGGAGTGTAGAGGGTAGATGAAAAGTTAACATATTTAGTTCAGTGGAACCCTGTTAACCTTAATAAAGCTTGTGGTTTAACCCTTTACCAATGCACAGTATATTAAAATTTATTTTAATTATTATTTTTCCAATTTTTCAAAAAATTTCTACAAAACCATATCATGTGACCTCTCAGTGGAACAAGCTCGACAAGCTTGTTGCAATGAGGAGTCATTTGATATGGGCTTGCAGAAATAAATTTGATGAGATTTTGGGGCTTTTTTTAACAGCTTCAATTGCGACGGAAACTTGTAGGTGATAACAGAGAGCAAATATTTGTGATTTGTGACACTGCTGAAATATGAGTTGTAAATCACATGGGTAGGCCAGGCTTTATCCTTACTAAGAAAATTTTGGTCCCCAAAATGTATTTTGATTGCCTTCTCCGATTAAGAATTTGATATCATATTACACTGAGGAGTAATCCAACCAAACATAACTCATTTCAGTCATATGTAGTATTAAATCAGCAGTCTGTAATGATGCGGGTGAAAATGCATGATACTTAACAATGTCACCAAAATATGGCCATGTTCCTAAATTACGAGAGTAGTACAAAGGAAGACAAAATACTCAACACAAATTGAGATGGTTCATGATATAAACTATAGAAAGTGTCATATCAGGAGGACACAAAAAAGATACCCATGCCACCACCCCTGCTGCACCCCAGTCTACAAATCTGCAAATGGCAAGAACAATGCATGGATGTTTTTATCATGGTTGTTCAGTACATAAAATATCAAATCAATCAGAGTAAAACAAATTTCAAGTCTAGTTGCAGATACAGTCATAAATGACTTGTTCAATACTGTGAATGTAAAGGGACAATAACTCTAGGGAAATAAAGTGCAACAACATAGCCAAACAACATACGCAAGGTCATATCATGGTTATTCATCATTCAAAATATAAAAAGTAAATGATGAAAAGTGTGAGACTACTTGTGGATAAAAGTTCTTGACAGATTTTTTTAAATAATCTAAATTAAAAGGGGCAATAACTCTTGAGAAATAGGGTGGAACAACATGGGGTAATGATATATTAAGTTCATAACATGATTATTCATCATACAAAACATAAAAATATCCAATGGAAAGTGTGAAACTAGTTGCAGATAGAAGTTTGAGATGAACTTGTTCAATGCTCTAAGTGAAAAAGGTCAATAACTCTTTAAAAATATGGTGCAGCAACATGTCATGATTTGTGCAAGTTCATATCAGTTATTCATCCTACAAAATATCAAAAGTATCCAATGGAAGGTGTGAGACTAATTGCAGATAAAAGTTCAGGATGGATGAATGGATGCATGCATGGATGGATGGATGCTGATGCAGTGATAGAACAACTTATGGGAGACATAATATCTTCCCTTGGAGCAAAAGGGCACTTGAATATCAATTAATGATGATTGTTGTACTTTAGGACTAAAAAAGTAAAAAATCTGTTTCTCAGGCCCTCCTGCATGGTCCTTTTGGCTCCCACTTGCTATCTTTTTATAACCAATGCAAACTTAAAAAAATAAAAATTAAATAGTTTATGCTTGATATTTTACCCAAGTTAATAAAATTGATAAATTTGTCCCTTTAGTATTGCAAAGCCTTCTTGCTCTCAAGGAACGAAATAGATGTAGATTATGAGGCATAAAACATAAAACAAACCAAGAACATGAACTTTTGATGGCAAAGAAATAATTATAAAAATAAAAAACTGCCTGCCAACATGTAATTTTACAAAAAATGGCCTGTGAAACAGATCTACTTTTTGGGGCCTTACATGAAATAAAAGTATGCATTATATCTTGTGTACTTACATCAGGCACTTGTATATCTATTAATGATGGCTGTTGCATAAATATTTTTTTTATATCAATTAAAATCTGAAAAATAAAAAAATAAAAATCAGGATTTGAAAGTTGAATATTATGTCATTTACTCTTCCTTATAATTGTGATCTTGGAAGTTATGTGGTCTCAGAACAGTTCTTCAGTGTGGTTGTAAGAGGTAGAGCCTCAAACATGCTACTTTGAGGAATACTTCCAAACACATTCAAATAACTCTAGATGTTGTTTTTAGACAATGCTGAAAATTGTAGATGATATCATAAACCCTTTGATGGACTGCTCAATTCTGCCAAATTTCTACCATGTAACAACCTGTAACTTTTGTGACTAGGCAGTGATTTCTAATTAATAATAAATTATTTTAATTTTTTTGCCTAAAATCCACATATGAAGATCTAAGGTACAGCTGGGTGATACACCGAATTTTCGGTACGGTATCGATATTTCTTTGATATCGAATATCTTACCGAATGCAAATGAACTTTACTTAAATTTCAACATTTAGATTTTGTGGAAGCTGATCGGGGATAAGGTGGGAATTCCTCACAACACGCTAAAAACATGGCAGAATGCAAGTCTATAAGAGTGCATTGGAAACACATTTTGAAAGAATTGACAAGAAGTCTTGAAGGTGTAAACTTTGTAATAGTTTAGCAGCTGCACAGCCAGCACGACCAATTTACATTCACAATCATCACAAAAAAGATTTCAATTCTTTAAAGAAATTAGCTTGAACTCGGCAGCGGCGAAATTAAAATTGGTAAGTTTTACTTTCATTTTCAAGCGTGGAAGTTCAGTTTGTGGAACGTCTCCTATTTAACAGTTTTTCCGTTTGCTTTTTGATCAGTATCCGGATATTATTTTGTTAATAACTTAACAAATCAAAGATCTGATATTATTTAAGCTAAAACCAACTTATACTTCGGCCACGATGTGTGAGAAAAGTACAGTTATGAACTTAAGACAACCCGTGACCATGTGCTCGCTATCATGACTATGGAGTTTTACGAGAGATGCGAGATAACTCTATTGTCTAGGCTACACAGGTTGCCCTTCAGGGTCATGTTATAGGATTAGAATTTATGAGGTGAAGTTCAGAGTACACGATTTCAGCATGCATGATCAGATACCGATATCAATACCAAAACCAAGGTATTTTCCATGAAAATATTGATATCGGTATCGAACACTGAATTTCAATATCGCCCAGCTCTAATCTATACTGTACAAAATTGCAAAATGGCTTATGGAAAAGGGTTGGAAGAGAATTCCATAGTTTTTGACCTAGCATCAGCAAATGCCTTATCACCAGCTGTACTTATGAGGGCTGAACCTGATTATATTTATATACAGTACGTGGAGAATGTATTATCACTAAATCACCCATAGAGTGTTGTTTCCACCCAAGCAATAATTGCAAATTTGTTGTAAAGCATAACAAGAGCAAGCAAAGTTCCAGCCAGGGGACCTCCAGGTTAAACCCGGAGGTCCATTGGCTGAAACATTGCTTGTGTTTTTTGCCCATATATACAGAATTTGAAAGTGATACTTTGGGTGATAACTCCACTTCACAGGTGATTTAGTTACAATCCACTCTCCACATACTATAATGACCGAATTGACCTCGGTGGAATGTGACTAGAAAAAAAATCAGACAACTCTCTGCTGAATGGGAAGCCAGTAGAGGTTAAAAAGGACAGGTGAAATGCTGCAGAACAATCGAGACCAGGTAATGATATGGGCTGCACAATTTTGGGTGGGCTGTATCTTCTCAAGAGTGGAGTTTCTAGAACCTATTAAAAGAGAGTTGCCTCATCTAATCAGGTCTCAGTCACATGTATTGTCAGTCAGTGACATGGGCATCACAGAGATGATCAACTTGAGGAGTGTAAGGCCGATATGTTCCGACTGTGATCGCTCAAGTGTCAAATGATAAAATATTCCATCCACATCATCATGGCATGCCTTCATCGAAAACATTCCTTGATTATGTAGTTGAAATATTACCCAGGTAAGATTCTTGTTTAAATCCCAATACTTTTTGGAAAATTGTTTGTGGATAAGTAAAATATAGATCTGGGAGTTGTGACAATAGCTGACCTACGGAAATTAATTTTAAAGAAGTATACATGCAACAATGATATGAGATTACCTGATATGCATATTTTCTGTGAATTTTTTTCTGTTCTTTAAATGTTTGCATTAAATTTTTAATAAACTCTAAAGTTACATTTCCATTTTCTAGTCTTGGTCCCTCATAATTATCTTCTATTGCTGCAATGGATTTGAAAATTGCAAATTTAAAATAATTTCTATATTTTACAACCTGCTAGCTAGCTTAAATCGAAGAATCAGGCCAAACACTTAATTCATAACCCTCAAACCTTCAAAAATTAAGTCAAATAACGAAAAACAAAGAGTCCTCTTTGGCACGCCATAGATGACATCTGTGGATGTGCAGGGGTCCAGGAAGTGACCTCCAATTCTAATCTAAAGCATCAAGATAAGTGAGAAAATCAAACTGGAATGAATCTGAAAACCTACTGAGATTATGACAAATTTTCAAAATAAAATTTTGAAAACATGTGCAATCTCAATTCTAACTGACTGTCCCAATATAACCCAATGAAGGCAACAAAAGCCAAATTCAATTGGGACAGGGCATAAATTAAGGGGAACTCCAGAACTGGTGTCCTTGAGTAGCCATTTCTAATGTAAACAAACACAGAAAAAGGTTTCAAAAATAAATGAAAGTGTCAATGACACTGTAGCTCAACTTGTTTAAGACACGTACATGTATAGTATGTGACACAGCAATGACAAACATCTAGGTAATGACCTGATAACAAAGGTACATGTAAAGTATTGTAACGGTCTGTATATAAATGCTGACCGTAGCCTGTAACAAATGTGTAGGTAAAGTATTGTAAAGGTGGGTGACAGTTAGATGCTAAACTAGAAAAGAAATCTTTCAGTCCCAGAGTGGGTCTGACTGAACCCAAAAATATTTGTTCTCATAGAACAGTGATAACAAAGGCACCCAAAAACACCTTTTCCTGTCACAAGGTGATAAGAAAGGTATCCCAAGAAGTTTTGTGAAGATCAGTTCATAAATACAGACTCTAGCCCGAGCCGTATTGACATGTGCACTTATTGTTTATAAGTAGCACTGAACAAATCAAAGTTCATCTAATTTGCATAATTTCTGCACGAGAAAAAAACCTGTATAATATGTGATGTATTCCATGTTACTAGATATTCCTACAAAAATTTATTCAAATCAGAATTTTCATACAGAAGTTCTGTACAAAAAACTGATTGCACTATTTTAGTACAAAAAGGTTGCTGGCGGCCATCTTGAATTTTGGACTGCACCCAAAAACACTCGTTCTCATCCCACGGTGATAACAAAGGTACCCAAGAAGTTTCGTAAAGATCAGTTCATAAATACGGCCACTAGCCTGAGCCATATAGATGTTGTGTACAAAAAACTGATTGGACCTAATTTCGGTACAAAATGGCCACTGGCAGCCATCTTGAATTTTGGACCGCACCCAGAAACACTCGTTCTCATCCCAAGGTGATAACAAAGGTACCCAAGAAGTTTCGTGAAGATCGGTTCATAAATACAGACTCTAGCCCGAGCCGAATTGACATGTGCACTTACTGTGTGTAAGTAGCACTGAATAAATCAAAGTTCATCTAATTTGCATAATTTTTGCACGAGAAAAAAACTTGTATTATATGTGATGCATTTCATGTTACTAAACATTCATACAGAAATTTATTCAAATCAGAACTTTCATACAAAAGTTCTGTACAAAAAACTGATTGCACCAATTTTGGTACAAAATGGCTGCCGGCAGCCATCTTGAATTTCGGACTGCACCCAAAAACACTCGTTCTCGTCCCATGGTGATAACAAACGTGCCCAAGAAGTTTCATAAAGATCGGTTCATAAATACGGCCTCTAGCCCAAGCCGTATTGGCATTTGCAGTTACAGTGCTGAAAGAAACATTAAATAGATCAAAGTTAGTCTAATTGGCATAATTTATGCGAGAAAAAAACCCTATTATATGTGATGTATCCCATGGTACTAAACATTCACACAGAAAATTATTCAAATCAGTGCTTTCATATGGAAGTTCTGCGCAAAAATCTGATTGCACCTAATTTTGTACAAAATGGCTGCCAACGGCCATCTTGAATTTCAGACCGGACCCAAAAACACTCGTTCTCGTCCCACGGTGATAACAAAGGTACCCAAGAAGTTTCATAAAGATCGGTTCATAAATACGGCCTCTAGCCCGAGCCGTATTGGCATTTGCACTTACAGTGCTGAAAGTAACACTAAATAAATCAAAGTTAGTCTAATTTGCATAATTTACGCACGAGAAAAAACCCTGTATTATATGTGATGTATCCCATGGTACTAAACATTCACACAGAAAATTATTCAAATCGGAGCTTTCATATGGAAGTTCTGAGCAAAAATCTGATTGCACCTAATTTTGGTACAAAATGGCTGCCAGCGGCCATCTTAAATTTCAGACCAGACCCAAAAACACTTGTTCCCATCTCACGGTTATAACAAAGGTACCCAAGAAGTTTCGTAAAGATTGGTTCATAAATACGGCCTCTAGCCCGAGCCGTGTGTACAGCACGACGGATGGACAGATGGACGAGGTGCCATGGCAATACCTCAAATTTGGCTTCACCAAAGTTGAACTAAGAAAAAATGACAGAAAACATAGGAACAATTGGTGAAAGAGGAAAGGAGAAGGTAAAATAGAGCCGACATAATTAATTGAAAGAACAAGAATTGATATAACAGGGAAAGACCCAAATAAGGGTAAAATTCTAAAATGAATTTTCAAAGTAATTTCTGTAAAGAGTACTGTCCTGATGAAAATTCTTTCTGTCTGCTATCCTTCCAAGAATTTTTGAAGATTTTCTGTTCAATCATTTCTGACTGATCCAGTGTTTGAGCCATCAAAAATTGAAATTTTTAAGAGCAAGCAAATAGACAATTGTTTACACTGCAGCCAAACAAATTAATGGTTATTGGCAGGATTAGAGTTCACTTCCTGAACATCTACAACTTTATCTGTGGTGTGCCATACAGGAATCTTTGTTTTTTGTTATTTGGCTTCATTTTGTGGGTGGAAGAGGGGGGGTGGGTTCAATAGGGCTGGGCGGTTTTGAAATTTGCATTTCGGTTCGGTTTTGGTTTCGGTTTTGTACAAAAACTCGGTTTTCGGTACGGTTTTTGGTTTTTCAAAATATATTGAAGAAATCCACATTTTAGAGGGTAATGTACACATAAAATGTGCCTGTATTTGTCATCCAAGTCATGAGGCTCATATAGCGTGCTGAGTCATTCGGGTTACTCAGTGTGCACCACTCTTCTCAGCTAATGGACATATTGTGTTGGGCTACTGTAGTGGGCTACAGTGGTGGAGCCATGAGGTATCTAGGGAGACCAGCACCCCCCCCCCCCCCCTCCCCCCACTCAAAATCCCACTTGCTTCTCCCATCCCCAAATTTGAAAAGATTCTTTTTGATTTCCTGCCCTCAGTACAAGTACAGTACCCTCAGTCCTGAGATCCCCCCCCCCCCCTAAAAAAAAACCAACTCTTCACCAGCATGGTCCACAGGATTTCAAACCATGGCTCCACCACTGGTGGGATCTGCCTTGTTCTGTCAGTGAGATTTGGGGCCTTGTCAAGATGCAGAAATTCACAAGAAAAGCTAAATTTTAGCAAAAATCAACATTTCCTTATTTTTTATGGAGTCTCTAAGCTCTCAACCTGGTTTTGGTGGATAATATGCAATTGTTGTGCTTATTTCGGTAATTATCACATCGCTTGAAAATAGACGTGCCCTGTGTTTCTTGATGGTTCCTGCTTCAAATGACAGTGGAATAAGAGGAACACAAATCATATTTCTTGTGAATTTGATAACTATTATTGAAGTAAGTCATGATATACGAATCACTTTTATTGGTAACTTACTCACTCCAATGCTTTCACAATATCTTTCCTAATTTCGACTGTAGAGGTTCGTTTTTTACTTTGATTTTGCCCAAACATAGAAATTGGGCGAAATGAGCGGTGCCAATGCGAAGATATTACCAATTTTACTTTGCTCTCTTGGCTGATCTCTGCGTTGATTTCATCTCAGTCAAGACAGGCGATTGATGTTTTTGAAGGGAGACGGCTGCATAATGGGATTTGAAAGAAAGTTTGCAATATTGCATCATGGGATTTGTTGTGTTTACAAAATACACATGGTCATGGGAAAAACACGTGTTGATTATAACATCTTCATATTGGGAATGCAGCGTGTGTACCTGACAGACCTGCAGTACTGCGCGATTCCTTAAAGTAAGTTCAAATAGTATACAAACAGTTCCCAATAAGTTTTAAAAAAACTTTTAATAGTTACCTGCCATCCATTTAACATGATATGTTCTATTTTAATTTAACCATTTTATTGTTGACAAAAAACATAACTGCCAATGCGTAGCGTTATCTCTGAGCATGTGACTTCAGAGAACGTGCCAGTAGTCGGTTAATTAACATAATTTACTCGTCATTTTTCCCATGTGAACTTTGAGGTTTTAAAACTCAATAAATTTTATGTTTACGTCCAATCTAATTTACAATGTGCCGTACACAGATGATTTGGGGTCAAAAGTAATTTATAATACTTTTACACCATATATTGTCAGGTAACTTGCAATACCTCTTTGGTCGAATATGAGTGAGCATGGGGCTGTGCCTGGTTCATTAAATTTACTTAATGATTCTTGAATTACATGTGTGGATTTTTACGTAAGACTTTTTAATTTTTCATATTCCATCTGCTGGTGTGGTTCTGTAGATATTATTTAAGATACAAGAAATTTGCTACCACTATTTGTGGGGGGAGGGGGGATTTGTTGTCAGTCCTCTCGAAGTAAGCATAAATGGCACAGCATTTACCTTTGCCTGACATTTAAGCCTTTGGCGTGCAGAAAGCAAGTGATTGAGTAGTCATAAACTTTACCAATTTTGGGAAATTTGTTGAAACCGAAAGTCTCGGTTTTTTGTTAAGTCGGCAGTTTGGTTTCGGTTTAAAAAAAAAACGAACCGAACCGAAAAACCAATAAACAGCCCAGCCCTAGGGTTCAAGTGTTTGGTCGAATTCTTCAAACTGAGCTAGCTAGCAATGTCGGAGCTAGTGGTATTGGTGGAGAAGTATAGAATATACATTAAGATACCGTGGAGAATATAGAGCTTTGAATAAAACAACAGACTGATGTATCAGGCCTTTCTTCTTTGCAAGACTATGGTTAAAGGGCCCTGAAAACAGCACTATAAATCGGGTGGGCAATATTTCCACAGATACAATAATAATAGATTCAAAACTCTTATTATAGGAAGGTACAACCCAGTGTTTCCTTAATTTAAATTTGGCTGATGATGATGTTTATTACCTGGTAAACGCATGTGTGAACATCGCTACCCATGACCAGTCCACGGTGGCTGCATTTACACTGAAACAATTACATTTCACCTGTGATGACAACACATGTTAACTCCCCCTGGTGACTCACAGTCTGATGCTCAATCTCCTACACTCAGGGTAACATCCATTTTCTCCCACTTTGACACTTTTCAAACTAGTTATTCCATAAACCATCACATATTTCTGTGTTTACAACTGCTAATCTCTGGTACGTAAGATTACCAAAGTTTGTGTGAATGTCAGCACCAACGTCAACTTTTGTCAAAATTCAACTTCCTTTTACTGGTAGAGTGCTGGGAGCCCATATTTGGGCTTTATTTTGAAGGACAGGTAATGTAACATAAAGACTTCATATTCCGTGGGTGTGCTTCATTTATTTATTTACTGGTGTTTAAGGTCACATACTTCTGCACAATGGCTAATCATGACCACAACATGGAGATAAAGTCAAGATCTGTCAATCGTTTATACCCCATGTTGCCTATTTTAGAGGACTCGCACCCCAAGCATTAGTGACTGGGTCTTAATTTACCAATGAAACAGAGCTAGCTTACCACAGTGAACAAGCACCACTTCACTTCCCGGGGTTCCAACAGGGTGGATGTGCTTCATATTGTCTTTAGAGTTGAATTATTTGGTCTGTATGGATTTGCCTTGCTACCGTAGGCACTCTCCTATAAATTGTTACAAGGCAAAGACATGTGAATAAATCCTAATGACCAAAAATAATTTGGCACTCTACCAGCTAAATGTCGGCTCTTTTTTTGTATTGTTATACTGAAACATGCAACCAAGCTGATAAAAATATATGAATTTGGGACACAGAATAGTTGTTGGAGGTGATGATGTCCAAAGTAACTCAAAGTCCAAAGCAACCCTCAGTTTGTGTAAAAGTAACAGCATTATATGATGATAAATTACAGGTTATTAATTACGTGCAGTCAAAGTGTGCAACAAAAAATGCAAACATTTCAATCTTATTTGCATTTAGCAAAAAAATTTCACGGATGAAATACTGGTTCAAATGATTGTGGTAATAAGAAAGAAATTGGGGAAAAATTCTGATTTACAGTTTTATAAGGTTGGTTGTGAAAGGAATTTTTTATGAAATAAACCTTTGAAAGTTTGTATTTAAATAACTAACTTCAGTCGTTTCGGACCGGTCTGGCCTCAGACGCTTCGTCTTGTAATGTAATTTTCAAGTTTCTTTCAAAAATGAAATCATCCCCCCCCACTCACCCGCCCACTTACCAAATTCCATTTATCTAGGATCAACTACCTTCATGTAATCACCCATCAATGAATAGTTATGTGGTATGAGAGAATGTTAACTCTCTACACTCTGGTGTCAAAATGGCAAAGTTTTCAGCAGCAAATATTTCCCCTGATGCAGTTTGATATTTAACCAAATATACCTTGTTTGACAGAGCTCAGTGAGCTCTGTCAAACAAGATATAATTGGAGAAATTCATAGTTAAACAAGACAAAAACAGAGTGACTGGAGAAAAACCTGCTGCACTACCAGAGTGATAGGGGTTAAGTTAGTGGACATAACTCTTCAAGTATACAAATTACTCAAGTGGCCCCAGAATTCTAATTCTGGATGTCGTTGGAACAAGCTCAAAATGATGGATCTAGTAGTTTCCAAATTTGTATGCTTTTATTGATGATTATCATATAAATTGTTGAAAGAAAATGAAAAATAATCCATTAGGTTGGGGTAAGGGTTGGGGTGGGAAACATAAAATGTAAATTATTCAATATAATCGTTAACAAATCTGCAAATTTTCACTTTCATTGGTGCAATTAGCTGGCAAAATCTGATAAATAAATTTCTCCACTTTCTATGTAATATAATTAACATTTTTGAGAGATGACTTACACATGCTATCTATATCTAGATGGTCTGCTATACTCTTACTGTCTTCAACTGCAATAGCTTTCTCAAATGCAATTCGCTTGACTATTTTGTTACATTCAGTATACTTTGCTTTGGCATCTTTGTCATTTGGTCGAACTTTTATCACCTGAAATAAAAAAAATTGGAAATTTAAAATAATTTTTATATTTATCTTACCTACCTCTGGCCACACATGCTGGGTACTCTATTCAAAAGAACTAGGCTGACTATAACAACCGGGCATTATCGGAATCAAATACAAGTATGACATCATATGCATGGGGAAGAAACACTCCAAAATTGACAGTTTTGATCACTATTTGCAGTATATGTGTATCAAATGTATCTGAACACAAAAATAAGCATGTGTGTGTGTGTGTGTGTGTGTGTGTGGGGTGGGGGGGGGGGGGGTGTATCTACACCATATGGACTCCCTGGAAAGCCTTTTAGATTCCAAAAGTGGCTTTTGTTTCAGTTTCAGTATATCACACTGAGGTTTCACGCTTGGTTTTAAAAACGAGATAAAAACCAACACCAGAACTGAGATGAGACTCTTTTACTCACAACCTAACTTCTCTTATTCTTTTGTAGTGCCTGCTAAGTGTTAATAGTTGAATGTGGTGAGGTGTGAATGTACAACTGATGGGGAGGATGCTTCCTGTCTGGGCCAGTGGTAGGTAGATATATGTGTGAAAAATATAGAAATTATTTTCAATTTCCAATATTTATCCACCATTACCCTTGGCCCAATTGCAGGACTATGGAGAAGAGTTAAAATCTGAGATCATAAAAAAGTCATAAAAATCATAAAGAAGTCCAGAGAAGTGGAATATCTAAAAGCGATTAGAATAAGAGCCTGCATCTGTAAATATTAACTGGACAGCTAATGATGAAAGATACAAGAATCCTATCCTGTTGTAACCATGAATGTACCTCTTTAAGATCAAGCTACCAGTATTAACCAGATTAAGAGAACAAATATTGATGCGTCCATAAGACAATTTATATTAAGATTATGAACCATGAGTTACTGTAACAGTGTGGAATGAGCACATGGCTGATAAAATCTACATATAAATATACAATACCAAGCAATGGCATTGATTGTGGTCACCCTAATAATGTACAAAAGAGACGCTCAAATATTTTCTAAATCCAGAAAGTTTCACAAATCTGAGACGAACTTACCCTCCCCATTCCCCTGTTTCAGTAGGACATTTTGAGTCACAGACATATAGAACCTAGATCTTAGATCCCTTGAGACTGCTTTAAAATTTCTGAAATAAAAGGCAGTGAATGTAGAAGGCTGAATCCAGGGAGTCCAGTAAGCAGCGTTCATAATTATCAGACAATGCAACTGAATTTGAATATGCCATTAAGGATGACAATGCTCTAACCTCATGCACTGGAATTCTGTTCACCCTGCTATCTGCATCAGATGGACTTACGTATGCGATGCAGACAGCAGATTGAATCCATCTGCAAATAGAATGCACTGAAATGTCTTTCCAGCCAGGAATAAGAGTTTTTCTTCCTTTACAAATCAGTCTGGGTCTCCTGATATAAGTTCGTAGAGCTCTTAATGGGCACAGTAGTGGTCTGGAGTTATTTAACTTGACCAACGTTAAGGCATTGATAATTTTTCTGGGGCCTATTTTTTTGCTAGAAAACCAACTTGAGTAATAAGAGTGATAGTATTTCCTATACTTTGATAATAAGCATTCTCAATGGATAGATCATGAAGTTCTCTGACTCTTCTAGCCAAACCAAAGGCTAGATGGATAGGTAAGATAGGTAAAATACCTGAACTCTACTGTATCTAAAGATTCAAACGGAGCTTCTTTGGAGGGTTTAACTGGTTGAGTGCTACAGTACAGCTGCCATGGACTGGTCACTTTCCACGGGTGGATAGTATTTCCACGGATGCAATAATATTAGATTCCAAACACTAATTATAGGAATAACCTGGTGCTTCATTAATTAAAATTTTGCTAATGATGATTTTTATTACCTGGTAAACACATGCGTGGACATGACTGTACTGCACAAGCCACTATCATGGCTCTCCTGAAAAGTGCTGGAAGCCACTCCAGTGGCTTTACACTGTATGCATTAGCTTAATGTTTGATGAGAGTGGAAGAAAAAATTTTATATAAAATTGTTTAATTGCAATTTATTGGACAGTGCTTACTATAAATTGTAACAAAACAATTATTTCTGAACATCTTGCTAAACTAAAGCTACTGGTGCCGGTAGCTGGGTATTCTTGAAACAAATAACCATGTTTCAAATCCCCTTTGAAAAATAATTCAGCACTCAACCAGTTAAAAGAACTTACGCTGGATACTCCTACAGAATAAGCTGTGAGGCGGGGCTTAAAATTCATGCGAGAATCAGAATCAATTCTCGCAAAGGATTCTTGTGAGGAAAATAGAGAGAATCAGCTCTGATTCTCTCAAAAAGTGCTTGATTCACGTCCTAGTTTCAAAAATTGTCTTTAACCTTCTGCACACTGATGTTGAAATATCAAAATTTCTAACTGCAAATTTTTCCATAATGCAACTAGGAATATAACCAATTCAGTCTTGTCTGACAGAGCTCTTTGTGCTCTGTCAGACAAGAATGAATTGGTTACATTACTAGTTGCATTATGTGTAAAAACTGATGCCTGAAAGTTTAGTATTTTGACATCAGAGTGCAGAGGGTTAAAGGCCTGAAGAATTCTACTTTTCTACTCCCTCATAATAAGGTAACTCTTTGATTTAGCAGTGGTATCTAGTGAAGTCTTGACTGCCTATACAGGCAGAGAAATAATTCAAGCATGTAGTGAACAAATTCTTCTTCCTTTCCATCATATTTTGTTAAACTAGACTTTCTACACCAATAGAACATCAAAATGTTTACATAATAATTGGTGGCTATTTGAATTGTAATCTATTCAAGCCAGAAAATAAGCAGACTGTCATCTGCAAAATGAGTTCCCCAGAGGGTGAATTTTTGTGATGCTACCCTGCATAGCAGGGTAGCATCACTAAATTTACCCTCTGTGAACCTCAATCTGAATCAGGGTCTCAAAACTAAACAGAAAGAGGTACCCAGAGGATAAATTGGCCCAATGTATGAGATAGCATCATCAAATTCACCTGCTGGGGGCCTCATTTTGCAAATGTCAGACTGCTTATTTTCAGGCCTGAATCTATTGTTGTTGGTCATTTGCATACAAGGACTGGAGTATGTTGTTCACATCATGTAGTCTATTTGGGGTAATCTATTCAAGCCAGAAAATAAGCAGCCTGTCATCTGCAAAATGAGTTCCCCAGAGGGTGAATTTAGCGATGCTACCCTGCATAGCAGGGTAGCATCACTAAATATACCCTCTGTGAACCTCAATCTGAATCAGGGTCTCACAACTAAACAGAAAGAGGTACCCAGAGGATAAATTGGACCACTGTAAGAGATAGCATCATCAAATTCACCTGCCGGGGACCTCATTTTGCAAATGTCAGACTGCTTATTTTCAGGCCTGAATCTATTGTTGTTGGTCATTTGCATACAAGGACTGGAGTATGTTGTTCACATCATGTAGTCTATTTGGGGTAATCTATTCAAGCCAGAAAATAAGCAGCCTGTCATCTGCAAAATGAGTTCCCCAGAGGGTGAATTTAGCGATGCTACCCTGCATAGCAGGGTAGCATCACTAAATATACCCTCTGTGAACCTCAATCTGAATCAGGGTCTCACAACTAAACAGAAAGAGGTACCCAGAGGATAAATTGGACCACTGTAAGAGATAGCATCATCAAATTCACCTGCCGGGGACCTCATTTTGCAAATGTCAGACTGCTTATTTTCAGGCCTGAATCTATTGTTGTTGGTCATTTGTATACAAGGACTGGAGTATGTTGTTCACATCATGTAGTCTATTTGGGGTGTTGACAAAATACACCACCATCAGTTTGCAACTTTCAAGGCTTTCGGGAATATTATCAAATATTAACATCAATTTGACAAGACATGTGTTAACTATCTCTGTTGCTTCAATATATATTATAAGCATAAACTCATAAGCAAAAAACTGCTTATGACTCATTTGGGGTGAGCCCAATGAGCGAGCTTGATACAATAGAGGAAGGAGGGAGTGCATCCAAATAAATGCTCCCCCTCCCTATTTTATAATAAGTTCATGGTAGTTCAAGAATATTTTGACAAGCGTCATCTTTATCTTCTATTCATGTTATTTAATATGTTATCTAATGAATAAACTAGATCCATTCGTCTAATTTACAAACTGAACAGTTGAAAAAAATTGTTTTCCAAAATTTCAACTATTCAAAGAGGAGGTGCATGATATCGGGCTGTTGAGTGTTTTTTTTTTAATTTTAGCAATTTACAGGCTAGGGCATGAGCTTTGTATTTCCAGGGACAATCAAAGAGTCTCATAGGTAGGTAGGCCATAAGGACATTTAAAAAAAAAAACAATTTGGGACTATTATAATCCCTGATAGGTACGGGTGTGGGATGAGAAAATCTCACCCGAGGGCAAGATATTTGGGCCAGACACGAGGCTTGCCGAGTGTCTGGACCAAATATCTTGTCCTGAGGGTGAGATTTTCCCATCGCACACCCGTACCCATCAGGGATTATTTTTCTACCCCCCTCACCACCCCCCCCCCCCCACCATACAGCGGTTACGTTAGCCAGAAGTAATCGGCGGTCTCGTGCTGATATAATCAACTCATTTGGTATTCGTTGTGTTGAAAACCTAATGACACCATCGGAAAGAGCATGCAAAAGTTATGTATATACCAAAGGTATATACCACGAAATCAATTGGGAATGGTGGCATCTTGGGGTTTACAGAGTTTTAGAGCATCAAACTTTGATCACACGGCATTCTGATGACGTCAATATGAATTAGTTAGTAGCAAGAAACTGATATGATATGCATAACGTCATAATAACGTTATAAATGTATAACATCTCGTGGGTGGGGTGGGATACATCTGTCTCTCCCTACTATCTCACCCTGGACGGACGTATGTTACACATGCAGTGGGGGGAGAAAAGTTCCTTCTCCCCCACCCCCTCCACAAAATGACCCTAATGAGCACTCCTACATGCTTGTTTTGGTCTGAGTTCCAGTTAAAAGTGAACACAAAATCATAGAAAAGATTCTCCGAATGAGATGTCATGAGGGGAATTGAAATTCACATTCAATGATATTCATTCACCCCATTATATCTGCCATAAAATTAACTATAATATAAGCGAACAGATAAATCCCAACACCACCCCCCCCCCCCCCCCCCCCCCACCTCTTCCCTGCCTGAATCACTATTCAAATTCAATTATTTCTCCACTTCTTTCCCCCAAAATATGAGTTGTGACTGAAACAAGCTCATTCCACTGAGAGTCCATTACTCCATAAGCAATGTTTTCGCAAATTTTTTTTTACACTTTTAGTATTGCAGAAATTTGTTTAAAAGTGAATGTCGTCTTCCACTCATGTAAGGCAAGAGTTAAAGCATAATGAAATACTGATTAAAAAAAAATATTCATATTCAAAAGTAGGGAGGGTGGCCCCAAAATACAGGATACACTAGAGTGGTACCCGCACCTCTCCATTTCACTGTCAGGGTTCAGTAACTAGAGGCTCTAAAGAGCTTGTAACCGGTCACCTGGAACTACATATAAAAATGTGATTTCCCATAGGCTTTCCATGGTAACTATAGGTGCAATTGTGGCCATGTTTGCAACATTACATCAACATTACATGAGGATCATTGATAGAAGGTGTCACAGTCCTCAATCATGTGAAGTTTCAAAACATTTTGACTTTGTAGTTTCAGAGGGGAAGATTTTTGCAAAATACATCAGTCAGAATCAAGAGAATGCCTCTGGTGGCCATATTTTCCAACCAATGGGAACAAAAAGAGGATCGTTTGAAGAGGGCCTCCTACAGACCATTCCTGCAAAGTTTGCTTCACGTTGGATCAGTAGTTCCAGAGAAGATGAAAATGTGATTCCCCATAGAGTTTCTATAGTAACTATAAGCCACAATTGTGGCCAAGTTTGCAACACAATCAACATTAAATGAGGATTGTTGGTAGAGGGTGTCCCCAGTCATCAACCACGCAAACTTTCAAAACATTTGGCCCTGTGGTTTCAGAAGAGAAGATTTTTCAAAATCCATAAATCGGAATCAAAAAATGCTTCTGGCAGCCATGTTTTTCAATGCACAGTAACAAAAATGAGGAACATTTGTAGAAGACCTCCCGCAGACTATCCCTGCCAGGTTTGGTTCACTTTGGCTCAGAAGTTCCAGAGAAGAAAATGAAAAGAGTGATTTCCCATAGGGTTTCTATAGTAGCTATAAGCCTCAATTGTGGCCATGTTTACAACCCAATCAACATTAAATGAGGCTTATTGGTAGAGGGGGTCCCAGTTATCCGTTTGATATTTAACCAAATATACCTTGTTTGACAGAGCTCAGTGAGCTCTGTCAAACAAACTATAATTGGTGAAAGTCATAGTTAAACAAGACAAAAACAGAGTGACTAGAGAAAAACCTGTTGCACTACCAGAGTGCTAGGGGTTAAGTCACTGGACATAACTCTACAAGTATACAAATTACTCAAATGGCTGCAAAATTCTAATTCTGGATGTTGTTGGAACAAGCTCAAAATGATGGATCTGGTAGTTTCCAAATTTGTATGCTTTTATTGATGATTATCATTTAAATTGTTCAAATCAAGTTATCAATCAAGCAAAGTTTCAAAACATTTGGCCCTGTGGTTTTAGAGGAGAAGATTTTTCAAAATCCACCAATCAGAATCAAAGAATGCCTCTGGCAGCCATGTTTTCAAACCCATGGGAACAAAATGAGGATCGTTTGTAGAGGACCTCCCATAGACTATTCCTGCCAAGTTTGGTTCACATCGACTCAGCGGTTATAGAGAAGAAGATAAAAATGTGAAAAGTTTATGGATGTCGGACGTCGGACGATGCGGGACGTCGGACGACGACAGATGCCAACAGACGCCAAGTGATGAGAAAAGCTCACATGGCCTTTTAGGCCAGTTGAGCTAAAAACGATTTGTGTTGATCGAGAAGTAATCCATTGAGAATTATGAAAATAAATAAAAATGATCTATTTCCATCAGTTGTGCAGTTCTTGTGTTCAACTATACAGACATAGGCTATTCACCCATACAGCAGAAACCATTCAAAAGTCAATCTTGGTAAACAGGTTTCCAAACAAAATCAGTTGTTTCAGTTGAAGCTACAGTACAGCCACCGTTGACTGGTCGTAATCCACACCTGGGAAATGATATCCAAGCATGAACTTACAATGTGATAAAAATCCTCAGCAGCAAAATTTTACTTAATGAAGCACTGGGTTGTACCAGGTGCTTCATTAATTAATTTTTTGATGATTATTCCCATAATTAGTGAATGGAATCTAATATTAATGTGTCAGTGGAAATATTGCCTGTGGAAAGTGACCAGTCCATGGTGGCCGTACTGTAAGTGCACTGTGTGAGTAGAAACTCCACTCTGTTGGAGTTTTCATCATAATTAACCTATATCACCCCTCATATCACCTGATCAAACCAGCGTATTGTAGGAAAATTATTAACTTACCAATAGAGGACTACAGACAAGGGCTGTAATTGGTTTGTACTATCCAATGAAATTTTTACTTCAGGGACGAACATGCTTATCCAGTAGTTTAAGACTTGTTCAATATGCCTATATGCCCCCGATTCACATCAGGTCCTGGGCCAAACACCAGGTAATAATTACTAAAGTAAGACCAAAGTCAAATTTCAGCGTAATGCCTAAAAATGATAACAAAAATACCTGATTGTTCTTACAGTACTGTGATTGCAAACAGGATCACTTCCTTAGTTGAATAACAATCTGATCACAGCACATTTACAGTAGTGGATCAAGATTTCATAAATAAAAGATATTGAGAAATCAAGATAGAACAATATCAAAGATGCAGTATTTTGGGTTTCATTTTTGACACGTGAAATTCAAGTGTTGTGGGCTGTAAAGAAGAGAGAGAATCCAGTGATCATGACTGAATAGCAATCTGAATCTTTTTTGAGATCAAAAGTACTGTAAAAGAAAATTGAAAATGACAACATATCAGATTGGTCAATAAGATTAGTACTGCGTGAGAAATCAAACTGTGTCTATACAACTGGTGAAAATAGTGTTGCTGAATGTTTTGCACTTAAGAAACTTACAGCTTCAAAATCTTTTAGAGCAAGTTTAAACTTTCCCAGAGCCATATTGGCAGATGCTTTTCTGTAATAAGCCTATAAAAGAAATTTAAAATTACATGTACACACACATACACAATTTCTTCCAAAATCACATTTTAAATTCCTCCAAAAATTCAGTTGAGTAGATCTTTTACATACAGCAGGGCCGCCATGGACTGGTCACTTTCCACAGGTGGGCAATATTTCCATGGATGCAGTAACATTAGATTCCAAACACTAATTATAGGAATAATCATCAAAATTTATTTAATTAATATTTGGCTGTTGATGATTTTTATTACCTGATAAATGCATGCATGGACATCACTGCCCAAGAGTGGATTACGACCAGTCCACTGTGACTGTACTGTATGGCCCCCACAAGATAGATATTCTGTTTCTCAGGCCATTCTTTTGTAAAATTGTGCTAAGCCTTCTTGCATTCAAGGGACAAATTTATCAATTTTATTAACTTGGGTAAAATATCAGACATAAACCATTCAATTTTCTCAATATTACATGACCTTCAAAATTACATAATTAAATTTAAAGACTTTCAATAACATTTTGAGACTAAAATCAAAGAATTTTAATATGGTTTTGAGACCAAATTCAAAGTTTTCAATTTTGATGCTTAACCCATAACCTTTAGGATCCTGGGGTGTGCAGTAGCTCAGTGGTAGACTGTTGGACTTCTATGCTAGAGGTCCCAAGTTCGATCCCCGTCCGGGACGACCCGCATTGTGTCCTTGGGCAAGGCACTGACTTTATCCCAGTTGCCTAGATGGGGGCACAATGCTGTGTACTATGGCATACTGCACGTCGATGGTGCACATGTCTTCATCTGCTGTAATCCTGCTTGAGCGGAGCTTGAACAGAGTTAGAATGTTGAGGAGCTGACAGTTGCTCGTCGATGCTCGGTGGTTCTCTCCGGGTACTCTGGCTTCCTCCACCCGTAAAACTGTCATGGGCACAATTTGCCATTGTGCATAAGTATGTGACCTTAAACAAGAATAAATAAATTTGGATCCTGATGGTATATTCTATGCCAGTTCAGGACCATCAACTGGGTGAGCCTATATCCACTATTTGGGGGAAGACTAATCAATATTTTCAACGTGTAACTTTAGAGCTGCACGTTTAAAATCATGATTGGTCTTCCACACAAATTCACTGAGCAACTATCTACTTGTTCGTATCATGATCCTGGGACAGAAAAGCGGTCTTTCAGGTTCAAAGGTTAAAGGCTCAGAGATTTCATAAAAGCAAGTCAGAATTAGGCCTTTAAGGGTTAATGTTTTGGGTTTTTAAAGTCACTTTCAGCATCTATGGTAGAGATGTGGTTCAATGTTGAAACATGGTTTAGGTCTTATTAAAAAGCTTGTTTTTCAAGTTTTATTTTCGTATTTTTAAAGGGGATAATTAATGAAAGAAATGTTAATCTCCAGCCCTTAGATGTTGTCTGCAGTGGTATAAAATAAGCCAGACATGTGTATTTTCTCTAAAAGTTGCAAGTAAAAAGTAATTTTATTTAATTTATATTTATTTTTTTTAATCTTATTTGTTTTACAAGGATTGGCGAACAAGTTATGCAACTTATATTAACACCTCTCCTTGGCCCAATGGCGTAGGTGTGTGGGATGACCTTCATAGCGGCAACTTCGTGGCCTAGCTCTTCTCGAATACTACGATGGGATCTTTAGCCTCAGGCCTTAAAATTTGTCTCCAAACACGAGAATCAGTTTCGATTCTCGCGAGCTGCTGTTGCGAGAATCAATTTTCAGTTCTTGAATATTTTGAATCTGAGAGTACTGTTATATCTCTGTGAGTGTAACACATGTTCCAACATGCAGGCTTTTGGTGGTCTGGCTGATGGTGAAAATACAGTATCGTGGCAGTGGTGTTTAGGGTAGTCTTGGCTGCCTTTAAAGGCAGCCAAGACTTCACTAGACACCACTGCTGAGTGAAGTTTTGTTACCTTATTATGAGGGGGCAAAGGCGGAGCATTGTCTTGGCTTTTTAAAGCCACCTTTAAAATCTACAAGAATCAAATAAACATTTTGCGCGAATCACAGTTGATTCTCGTTGTTTCCTTTACGAGAATCATTTGCGCGAATCGATTTGGATTCGCGCATGAATTATAAGCCCTGAGCCTGCACGGAGTGTGTCTCTCTCTGCACAGAGGACAGCCATTTTACATCCCCACCCGATAGGACGATACGCTGTGACAGCATCAACCCCACAATTGATGCTGACAGAGAGTGTTCGGACACCTCGAGAACTTTCCCCGACAGGGGATCGATCCTTGGACCTCTGGCATGAGAGAACAGCGCACTTATCCACTCGGCCACCACTCAATTTATACCCAGTCAAACTGTGAAACATAACTCTTGAAAGACATTCACAAATGTGTAAGATGCCCCACTGCCCAAATGTATGTACACTGAATGCAAACTACATGTATACCGATTTTGTGATGAAAACTAGCTCATTTTACAAAAACCATAATTTTTTATTTCTGTGATTCCAACAGTTTGTTTTGGGGGTTTCGGGGTTTTTTTTAAAAACCAATGCCAATTCACAAAACCTTTGAACAACACAGCTCTAATCTAGGGCTATATAGAGCAAGCACAACACAAGTACAAGAATGATGTAAAGCTTTGCCATTATTTATAAACTTTAATACCCACATTAGAGGTCTCTCACCCCAGGCATTGGTCATCATATCTTAATACATATATATCAGTAAATCAGAACTAGTCTACAATCATAAACAAGTACTGCTCCATAGGAATTCAATTTTGATATTCACTAAATCAACTCTCGCACTACTGTGTCAAGCCAGGGTTTCACTAGGAATAAGAAGCTGAGACCATTCCATGAAAAAAATCAAGATTTTGATGTGTGCCATGCAAAGATATATTGTTTTATCAGTCCAAAACACCATATCTTGGCAGATGGCACATGGATTCTTACTTTTCTTACAGGATAAATTGCTGACAACTGTGGAATGAAATGCTGACAAACTACCAGGGATTAAAATTAATGTACAAATCAGAATCAATTCTCGCAAAGAAAACAATGAGAATCAACTTTGATTCTCACTAAATATTCATTTGATTCTCATTATACAGTCAAAACTAGAAGTCCTGTCACAAACTGTGCGCTTATCTAGGCTTGAATGCACGTAGGAATTGCCCGCAATTGCCATATCGAATGGCACCAAAGCGTGGCAGGTTCTCCTGGTTACTCCTAGCAAACACAGGCAATGTTTCTGCCAATGAACCTCCTGGTTACCAGGAGGCCCATTGGCTGAAACACTGATTGTGCGCAGGCCATATGTACAGCATTTGATAGCCTTACTATGGTCATAATGTGTAGATTAATGTGCAGATGGACATGCTACATGTATTTGTGTGCATTTCATGACAAGACTTCTGGTTTTAACTGTAGAGAGATTCTGATAGTATCCTTGTAGGCCTGGATAATTCTACATATCTTCTGCTCCCTCACAATAAGGTACAGTGCAGCCGATGGGGACTGGTCAAATTCCATGTGTGATTAACATTTCCACGGACGCAGTAATATTAGATTCCAAACACTAATGATAGGAATAATCATCAAAAATTTAATTAATGATGCACCGGGTACAACCCAGTGCTTCATTAATTTAAAGTTTGCTGATGATGATTTTTATTACCAGGTAAATGCATGCATGGACATCACATGGATTACGACCAATCCATGGCGACTACTGTAACACTGTACATGCAGGCCTTAAAATAAGCAGTCTGACATTTGCAGAATGAGGTCCCTAGAGGGTGAATTTGATGATGTTATCCCATACAGTGGGCCAATTTATCCTCTGGGTACCTCTTTCTGTTTAGTAAAGACCCTGATTCAGATTGAGGTTCACAGAGGGTGAATTTAGTGATGCTACCCTGCTTTGCAGGGTAGCATCACTAAATTCACCCTCTGGGGACCTCATTTTGCAGATGACAGTCTGCTTATTTTCTGGCTTGAACAGATTACAATTCAAATAGTCACCAATTATTATGTAAACATTTGGATGTTCTATTGGTGTAGAAAGTCTAGTTTAACAAAATATGAAGGAAAGGAAGAACAATTTGTTCACTACATGCTTGAATTATTTCTCTGCCTGTATAGGCAGTCAAGACTTCACTAGATACCACTTCTAAATCAAAGAGTTACCTTATTATGAGGAAGTAAAAAAGTAGAATTCTTCAGGCCTTTAAAGACAGTTTTTGAATCTAGGACGTGACAGTCTGCTTATTTTCTGGCTTGTGTACATGTACCATCAGCAAGATCACAAAAAGCCTGCATGTTGGGACATATGTTCTCCATGTACATGCCTGTCATAAAACGAAATTAGAACTTTATACAGGCTCTTCAGGGTGAAACTCTAGTAGTGTCTAGTGTGTTTTATTAGGGATTATCAACAAGCCTGGATTATGCCTGCAATCTGTCATTTGCAGAATGAGGTCCCTAGAGGGTGCATTTGCTGATTCTATCCCATATTGTGGGCTAGAATCCCCCAGTTTATCCTCTGGGTACATGTACCTTTTTCTGTTTAGGCAAGAGACCTTTATTCAGATTGAGGTGTAAATTCAGTAATGCTACCCTGCTGTGCAAGGTGACATCACTAAATTTACCTCTGGGGACCTCATTCTGCAGATGATAGTCTGCTTATTTCCAGGCTTGATTACGAACTGGTGGAACCCACAATAAGAGAACACCAGTACTCGCAAATTCTAAATTAACCGAAAACTTATTCTCGCAGCAGAGGTTCACGAGAAGCAAAACTTAAACAGGTGAGATTCTACAGTGTTTTGGCAAGGAGACAGATAATTTTGACTGGATCATGACTAAGTCATAATCCAGTAAAATTTCTCTGTTCACTTTTGTGATCACAGTGCTGCACATATGCAGATGTAAATTATAATTGATTATAATTGATTATACAAATTTCTTTGTCCAGATATCCAGAGGAGAGTGAAAGTCAGTCATAGCTGGTCCGCTTCTATTCACTAACATTGCCATTAGAGATGGGCTGTACTGGTATTTTGAGTTTGGAAATTTTTAAGGGGGTATATCCTGGTATATCTCGGTATCGGTTCGGTTTTCGGTATCTAACCTGACTGGAGATTTGCTGATACATGTAGTACCAAAGGGGAATTCACATCAGGAAAATAAAGAATAAGTTGTTCTTGTATCATTCTACCACAGCTTCACAAAATCCACTGCCAATGAGCTCAACAGTGGCATTCTTTTATGAACACAAATCATATCTACAGTAATTTTGTGACTTCTAAACACATGATAATCTTTAAAGGCCAATTTGAGACATTTATAATATCAGAGCAAGTGCCCTAACCATGCCAGCTTCAGGAGGTTCTGCTGACAATAAACTGGGCATTGATTTCTAGTGAAATCTTGGCTGCCTGTTAAGCAGCTGGACATGTACAGGTTGTAGTCTAGTGAGAAGTCAGGACAATTGCCCAGGCCTCTGAGGGTTAACAAAACTAAAAATAATAGCCACTTCTTCAATAAAAATGAACCCCTCAACTGCTATCAAGCCTCAAAAAGGCCTTATAAATAGTGAATGTAAGAAAATTTGAAAATTCAGACAGTTTCGGTATTCAATGATTGGTTCGGTTTGGTTTTTTGGTATCCTTATGATATCGGTATCAGGTCGTTTTTTTGGTATGTTGCCCATCTCTAATCGCCATTCATATTTCATTACTTTTTTTCATTTTCTGCCCCAAAAACATACATGTAATCAAGCCAGAAAAAAGCAGACTGACATCTGCAAAATGAGGTTCGCAGTGGGTGAATTTAGTAATGCTACCCTGCACAGCAGGGTAGCATCACTAAATTTACCCTCTATGAACCTCAATCTGAATCAGGGTCCCAAAACAAAACAGAAAGAGGTACCCAGAGGATAAATGGCCCACTGCATGGGATATCATCATCAAATTCACCCTCTGGGGACCTAATTCTGCAAATGTCAGACAGCTTATTTTCTGGCCTGCAAAATGAGGTCCCTAGAGGGTGCATTTGCTGATTCTATCTCATATTGCGGGCTAGAATCCCCCAGTTTATCCTCTGGGTACATGTACCTCTTTCTGTTTAGGCAAGAGACCTTTATTCAGATTGAGGTGTAAATTCAGTAATGCTACCCTGCTATGCAAGGTGACATCACTAAATTTACCTCTGGGGACCTCATTCTGCAGATGATAGTCTGCTTATTTCCAGGCTTGATTACGAACTGGTGGAACCCACAATAAGGGAACACCAGTACTCGTAAATTCTAAATTAACCGAAAACTTATTCTCGCAGCAGAGGTTCACGAGAAGCAAAACTTATTCTTGCAAATTGGGAGGAATTTTAAGACCTACGAACAAACTATAATAATAAGTCCTGTATGACCAGTCACTAGAATGAGTCCATCAAGATCATTTCAAGGAGGAATCATAAGCTACGTTTCTGACGCAAAAAGAGAAATGCTTTAGTTATTCAATAATTTTTGTTACTCCGGTCATCTGTGGGTTGTGTTAGGTAAAATTTAAAGGAGAACATTTTTGTAAAGATTATTAGAGAACAACAACATATTCACAGTTCGTAGATCTAGTGTTTGTTTATTTGGGTTTAAAACCACTTTCAACAGCCAGAAGCAGCAGCAAGCAACTATCAGACTCTCCAACGTAATAACCTGTCACAAGCAGGGGTATCAGGGGTTAACTCATTGCATGCTGCAGGCAGGTATATATTCCTGTCCAGGACAGGATTTCTGTTGCCAGTGAAAAAAGTATAATTTTGGCACATTTAATCAAATTTTACCTCTGTAAATTGTATTGTGTTTTTCACCAATGATTCCTGGAGTTATATCTAGATGAGTTTTTCATCACATTTTGTCATGGCTGCTTCACTGCAACCATGACTAGATTTAATGAAAAATATTTACAAAATACTCAGCAGCTTAAGAGTTAATGGCAAGTGTATCGTTAATGTGAAGTATGACAGAGTTCTCAGTGTCATTGTGCCCCTTGTGTCTATCCAAGGATACAACATAGATGTTCTGGGTTGGGATCAAGCCATTGACCTTTTGATTTAAAGACCAATACTCTACCCAATGAGCCACCACACTCCCATGGATCTAGTGGATCTTAAGCTGCTAATTTGCTTTTTGTAAGCTTCAATCCCTAACAGACAAGAAAGTGAGAGTGTGAGGAGAAAATAAGCAGATACTACGGTTACTGAGTACCATGTCTCGCCTGTGTGTGCTTCAGGTACATGTAATGTACTGTGATTGCAAGTAGAGCTGAAATGTTTGAAGGGTTTTCTTGATCGGACCCTAGCAGAGGTGCAGCGAGAATCTACATGGATTTTGCTGGTTTTGTTGCACGAATCTCTCCATGAATCAATTTTCAGATTCTAGTTGAAATATAAGCCCTGAACCGAGGAAAATAGGTCAATAAACAAGGGGGAATTTATTAACTGCCAGGATAATTTCTCAATATGTTACAATATATTTTATTCAATTAATAACAGGTCACTCTGTAACCAACATATAAATGCAATGAACAGGTCAAATTTGTCCTGAAGATATGGTAAATTGTTTTGTGTTTGGAAGTTACCTTCATTTAACAGAGTTAGTAACAATTAAGAGATATTCAATTAAGTGGGCTCTACTGTACTCACTTTTACATAGTTCTTGTCTATTTCTAATGCACTTGCAGCATCTTTTAAAGCATATCCAAAGCACTCTGTACGTAAATATGCAAAACTCCTATTTCCAAAATATGCTGCTACTGCTGGATTCAGTTCAATAGCCTTTGTGTAAAATGTTATTGCTTGGTTATAATCTTCCTCTATAAAAAACATAACAACAAATCACAATTGGTTAGCCATTTGACACTTTAAATGCTTTTTGACATCTGAACAAAGACTACACAAGAACTTTGAGTTGGTACATGTAGCAGTTGAGTTGGTGTCTGTGTCCTGCAGTTGGAACAGGGTAGATGGATAGGACGCCTGGCCCCTCCAGGGGTGAGCAAATGTACATGTACTTACATGCACATGATATCAGTGCATCAAAAATTGACTTGTACATGTGAACAAACCTCCTTATACTCACAAGATTGTACACTAGAGATTAAGTAATCGAATCAGGAACAAAACAGCTCAGGTTGAAACTGAGGACAAAACAACTTGGATGAAACAACGTAAGGGCACATTGACCTTGGGGAAAAATGAATTGTTGACCAAATGACCAATTACTTTTTGAGCCATATAAAATTGGAAATCTCTATGTTTTTTCTCAGAAATTACATTATTTTACATTTCAACAGTTAACATGTTATACATCAAATTATGCTTTCTGACCACACAATGACTTTCAAATTCAGAAAGAGACATCTATTTATTTATTTATTGGTGTTTTAAGGTCATATACTTATGCACAATGGCTAATCATGACCGTGACAGTTTTACAGGTGGAGGAAGCCAGAGTACCCGGAGAGAACCACCAAGCAATGACGAGCAGCTGTCAGTTCTCCAACACCGTAACTCTGAACTCTGTGCTGCGGCACAGACAGGGTTATAGTGGTTGAAGACATGCGCACCATCGACATGCAGTATGCCTTAGTACACAGCGTCATCATGGCCCCATGTAGGCAATCGGGGTTAAGTGCCTTGCCCAAGGACACAACTTGGGGGAAAAGTCATCTGAAGTGCAAGCAAAGTTTCATCAAATGGCCCTCTTGTTAACCCCTGGTGTCCATAGGCTGAATATTTGTGCCTGCCAATCAGGTCTTTAAGTTTAACCCTTTACATGTACCTAACGAACTGGCTGCATCTGTCTGCGTAATTTACAAATTAAGCAGTTGAAAAAAATAATTTTTTCAAAAATTTTCAACCAAACGATATCATGTGACCCCTCATTGGAATGAGCTTATCAGCCTTATTCCAATGAGGAGGGTTCATATGATATGGTTTTGTTGACATTTTTGAAAAAATTTAAAAAATAATATTAAAATAATAAATTTTGATATCCTGTGCATTGGGTAAAGGGTTAAAGCATATGAATTCCTGTGTTGTGGATGATCTACACCGTGCATATTCTAATAGTGACCCACACTCTACTGTATATACATGTAGTACTATATGCTGATGTATCTTGGTTACAGGTTTTTTTGCAGCTCTTGGTGAATTATTTTAATGGCCAAATGACTCCTGATAATTTCACGGATACTGAAAAATGAATACTGCATAGGAATCAGCAAACTCAAAAAATAAACAACAACTCCATGTCAGTACGGCATTTCGCAAAACAATTACTGGAAAACTTTATTTTCAACTCTTTGGATCTAACAATTTTAAATTAAACTATTCACATTATGGAATTTGGGTCAGTATGAGGGCCCATGCCGAAATCTATACACAAATAGTTTTGAGAGAGAGATGGCATGGGGGATGGGGGAGGGGGGAGTGTTATAAGCTAAGCTAAAATTATCCTACATGTAAATAAATGAACTGTGACCAAAAGTTTCCTACATGTACAATTTGCACCCCACCCCCCAAAAAAGCTAGTGCAGCTATTAGAAATTAACTGAGAAAGAAAAGATGCTGTCTTCTTCATGGATCTAAGAGGGATTTGTTTCTCTCCATATTGTGCAATGGAGAAGGAGGAAGAACAAAAAATACACCATTAACTCCAAACTGTTCAAAGATGGTTATTCTTTAGCAACATGCGGTCATGATTTTTGTAGATCTGCAGAAATTCTTTCATGTTGATTAAGTTTTAAAATCATCGCCTCCCCCACTTCTTCCCACCTCTTTTCCAGTGAGTTTAACTGTAAATGTTATGTAAACCTTTCAAATTTTTATTCACAAGTTAAACGTTAAAAGAAATGTTAAATTTGTTTGTTATTTGCTTAGTTTTGTAAATCCAAGTACAAAGCCAAATTTCTTCAAAATGCAGAGAAAGAGCTGCGGGTGGGTAAATTCCCAAACTACAGGCTTTGTTTCTGTTGTCAATTTGCGTACATTTTGGTCAAGGTCTTCAAGGCCGAAACAGCATTGATATAAAATGCTGTCTAAAATCAAATAATGAGAAAGACCACCTTCATACTACACACTTATTATATGGGGATTGCACAGTTACCATATTACTTACATGCACAAGGTATCATGATACGAGTTTGAATTTCTTAGAATTACTTGATTGTTTTTGAGGTGTCCTGCAGGCAAGGACTGATAAAATCCAAGGCTATTCAAGGCCATTTCTCGACATTTTGCAACACTTTTCAAGGCCCTACAATTGCCAAATTCAAGGATTTTCATGGCTCTTCCTTCACCAGTTCAAACCAGGACCCTACGGTCATTACCCCCTTCTCACACTTCCCTCAAAGAGAAGTGGGGGGAGGGGTAACAACCAGAGCATCCTAGCTAGTACTACACCTTCACAAAATCTGGCATGTAAATCTATATAGTTAAGATTATGTGCTTTGTCAAAATTTTTATTCATGAAAATTCAAAGCTTTTCAAGGCTTCCTGGCCTATTTTCTAGGTTGTCAAGTCCTTAAATGACCCTTAGTCAAATTCAGGGCTGTTCCTTGAATCCAAGGCTCTGCAGGAACCCTGTTTTTCGATGAAAATTTGTGGTATCGCATGATATGTTAACCACATCCATCGACCATGGAACCCATCTTCAATAAAAAAAATGCAGACATTGATATCCTTTCCCCATATGCAGTGCTGTCATTACATTGTAAAGTATTTTGGAAGTCCAGCTTTGTTTTTGGATATCTGAAGTACATTTGGCCATGAGTTGTTCTCCTGAAATATAATTTTATTATCAGTTCTGGTACAAATATGGTTACAGGCTTCCAGGAACTATTGGTACCTGCTGTCAACTTTGTGAGTTGATTGCATATATTTTTCGTGTTCTCAACATCACAACCTTCATTTCGATGCATAATTTGTGTATGTTTAATTTGAATTTATGGAATACAAGAGGTGGGAATTTCAAAGTAAAGAAATTTCCCTTACATGTATATAACACCTTACGGTGTCATCCAGCAAAACTTTGGGGACTTTTTTTAAATTTTCACTCATGCCCAAAATACTGATAAAAGAATTAAACAAAGTCATATTATATATCAAAACAAGAAAATACAGCACTTCTATGCAAAAAAAGGACGATGATAATATGCCAATGCAGTTTTACTGAAAAGACCGTCTTTAAAATAATAAGACTGAGTATCACAAATGTAGTTTCATGTAAAACATTATGTTGAGGAAAAATCTGAGGAATAATTAATTTAAACATAAACGGATCAATTTGAAAACAAATCAAAATATATTTGATTCTCGATCAATATATTGTGGAAAACAATGAAGATGGGGGTTTTATTTACTTATTTTTTTAAAAATTTTTTAGTATCTTTCTTCAGTAAATATGCAGTTTTCAGAAACTTGTGCATGAGGAACATAGAACATTCTAGCGCTCTGGAAACAAAAGTTTTGCTGACAATTGTTAAGCCAAAAATGAAAGGGAATAAACCTTTTTTTTCAAAGAACGCATATAAAATTATAGAAAAAAACATGACATGAAGAACAAATATAAAGATTAATTTGTATGCAAATCACGTAATCCTGATGATTTCTTTAAGCACACACCATATTTTTTTTTTCATTCGCTTTTCCAACAGCACTGAACGTTCTGAATACGAGTGGCATTTTCCGTAAATACAATCAGTTCTGTCAGGGTTTTCTATCAATAACCTCAGAGTACACATCGAACGTAAGAAAATTAACTCGTTACATGGTGTCTGGACGATTCGGACCAGATTTTTATAAAGGACGTTTCGGCCCAGATCTATTGACGATTCGGACCGTATTTCTGGCTAATTCAGACCAGCTTATTGGACGGTTCAGACCATGTTTGTGGACGATTCGGACCATGTTTCTGGGCGATTTGCCCAACAGACACGCAAACTACACAAGCCAGCACAGACATACACACTTCACAAGACAGCACAGACTTGTCTTTTGAATTAAATAGGCCTAGAGCTTTATGTGCCAATTTCAGTGAGATATTTTCATTAATTTCACTGAAAAAAATACTGACGTACCGGTATTGTTTGTAGTTATCACAAAAGATAATTCTGCGAGTAATTATGAAACAACTAATCCTGTGCTTCTGGGTCATGTCAGGGAAGAGGAAAAAAGTCGTGACATCAACATTGACCTGCCTGTTTTTATTTGCAATGCATTTTGGGTCCGTATACTAAATTTGGTCAAAATCGGCCCAGTAGTTGGCCCGTTGCTAAGAGGCGCTCTCGTTGCTGGGGAAGTCACGTGACATCAACATTGACTGTCTGTTTTCATTTGCAATGCATTTTGGGTCCATATACCGAATTTGGTCAAAATCGGCCCAGTAGTTAGCCCATTGCTAAGAGGGAGCTCTGGTTGCTAGGGAAGTCACGTGATGTCAACATTGACCTGTATGTTTTTATTTGCAATGCATTTTGAGTCCGTATACCTAATTTGATCAAAATCGGCCCAGTAGTTAGCCCGTTGCTAAGGTGGCACTCTGGTTGCTAGGGAAGTCATGTGACGTCAACATTGACCTGTCTGTTTTCATTTGCAATGCATTTTGGGTCTGTATACCGAATTTTGTCAAAATCGGCCCAGTAGTTAGCCCGTTGCTAAGGGGGTGCTCTGGTTGCTAGGGAAGTCACAAGGCATAAACTTTGATCTGTCTGTTTTCATTTGCAAAGCATTTTGGGTCCGTATACCGAATTTGGTCAAAATCGGCCCAGTAGTTAGCCTGTTGCTAAGGGGGCATTCTGGTTGCTAGGGAAGTCACGTGACATCATGATTGATATGTCTGTTTTCATTTGCAAAGCATTTTGGGTCCGTATACTGAATTTGGTCCAAATCGGCCTAGTAGTTAGCCTGTTGCTAAGGGAGCGCTCTGGTTGCTAGGGAAGTCACGAGATGTCAGCATTGATCTGTGTTGTTTTTATTTGCAATGCATTTTGGGTTCGTATACGGAATTTGGTCAAAATCGGCCCAGTAGTTAGCCCATTGCTAAGGGGGCACTCTGGTTGCTATGGAAGTCAGGTGACATCATGATTGATCTGTCTGTTTTCATTTGCAAAGCATTTTGGGTCTGTCTACCGAATTTGGTCCAAATCGGCCTAGTAGTTAGCCTGTTGCTAGGGAAGTCACGAGATGTCAACACTGATCTGTGTTGTTTTTATTTGCAATGCATTTTGGGTCCGTATACCGAATTTGGTCAAAATCGGCCCAGTAGTTAGCCCATTGCTAAGCAGTAGTTTGCCCGTTGCTAGGGGCGTGCTTTACTTGTTATGGACGTCACGTGACATAATCAGTGACCCATTAACCCCACCCCCCCCCCCCCCCCCCACCCAATATATTAAGAGTCCCCAATGAGGGTGAAAGCAATGGTGGAGAGCCATCACTTGTTCTAGCGTCCGAGTATCCTTGAAAAAATGTAACATCAATTGTCCCCAGTTCCTTTGGGAAAAATCCCTAAAAGTTTAATCAGCCAGAGTCCTTCTCGTGAATTCTCATCTCGGTAACTACTTCCTACGTTAAAAAAAGTGTGAAATTAGTAAGGACTCACGAGTTTCGACATCGGCTTCGCCTCCGTCTCAACGCGAGCGCCTCCGGCACCTTCGTCCTTTATAATAATGTCTAGAGTAGAAGGAAATGGAATATAGTACCTTTTTCATGGAAAAAAATAACTTTTACAACGGACAAGCTTCCAATGGCATAAGTAAAGAATTGCAAAAATCATGAATAGATTGGTACTTCCAAAGATAAGGTTCAAATACATGTACATTTTAAATGACTTTGAACTCCAGGCTCAGAGAAAGCACATTTTACCATTTCGTCTCTGATGTGTTACAAACGCCCCATGAAAAATGCATGAAAAAGAAATAAGCTTCCATTTGAGAACAATGCAAGGAAATCGGTCATATGATGTCTTGTAACTACATAAGGCAAATCTTGAACTTGGGCAAAATATTGTTTTCAAAGGTCTTAGAACTGCAGAAGCGACCACACTTTTCTCAAATTGGCAAGACGATAGAATTGAAAACTCTCAATACAATACATTCACAGGGGAAAGTTACATTGACAATCCTATTAATGCAAGAGATAAAGTTGAAATTGCAGGCCAACTTTTCAATTACCTTTCCCAGGGATGCCATATTTAGAAATGGATCACTATGCCTCTGTTTCGTAATATTATAATTTGGTTGTTATTGATACATAAAATATTAAACTGGATAAATAGGTTTCAAAATAAAAATATATCCACACAAACATTAATGGTAATCATTATACTTGTGCTTGTAAGAAAAATAACATTTGATTGAAGGACGAATAATATTTATCAAAACATCTTCAGTGAAATTTGGGAACATCGTAATGTTAACTTTCTTTACCATGCAATTATATTCAGTGTCAAATTGATTGAAACTGATCTTATCGCTTTAGCCTTGTAATATGAAATCAGTGCCACCGAAATCACAGATCAACATTGTATCCACAAACATCTACATTCCCTCACGGTTAGAAGCATTAAATTACTGAAATGAGACCAGAACACTTACATGTATGAAGTTACAGATAAATGACTGCCTTTCAAATTGGATTCAATCAACAAATAAGCTATTAGTGTTGTAAAATCGGCCAGTCCTAATAACAGTCCACCTTCCCAGAAACGTACTACAGGAAGACGGTACATGTAGTTTCAAAACAAATTATACAAAGTAAAGCATAGAATGAACAATCACACACTCTAAACCAAATCAGTTAGTCAATACAATTTTTTTTAATATGGGAATGTAAATATTGAAGGTTGTTTCAATCTTTGTTACCGTAGTTCACTTTATTTGCACATTTAAATAGCAGTTGTCATAAAACCAGAATGACCCACACAATACCAAATAAATAAATTTGGGTACTTTTTTCCTCCAAGTTTATCAATATCAATGAAATCACTTTTTGTGAATTTGCCAAGAAATTATTAAACCATCTATAACAGAATTATGCGGTATAGTTACTACAAAATGTTCACATTGCGCAGTTTTCATTTTTCATTGATACATGTAAGTCACTTGTGCCTCCATGCCTGTTGCTCAGAACTATATGCAATTGACCCCTGCTGAACTTTCTTCATCAAAACAAAAACAAAACAAAATGGCAGCATTTTGGAATTGCAGATACCATGGATTGTAATTAGTGTCACTGCTCATTCTTCTCATGAATGACAAAAAGATTTCTCCATGTTTGCACTAGAAGGATTGTAAAATACAGAGGAACCCTGTTAATTGAATAGCCACTTTGCCAATGAAAATTATTCAATTAACAAGAGTATTCAATTAACAGGGATTGCATCACCTTTCTGTATTCTAGAGATAAACTTAGCATTTAATCTATTATACCTTGTTTGACAGAGCTCCATGAGCTCTGTCAAACAAGATATAATAGATTAAATGCCCATATTGGATGTATTGAGGCCAAATAGGTCCATAAACAAAGGAAAACTGGGGAGAGTCAGGGTAATTTCTCGACATGTAACAAGATTTCTTATTCAATTGACAGGAGTTTACTCTATAACCTATATTCAATAAACAGGTCAAATTTGTACTGGAAGTATGGTAAATGGTTTTGTGTTGGGAAATTATATTCAATTAACAGGGATATACAATTAAGAGATATCCAATTAAGTGGGCTCCACTGTACAACCATTCAGTTATTTTAAGGTAGTTTACTGTAAAAATTTTGGCCTCTTACTTATGACAAACATGTAGTAGACTTTCACAGACATGCAGATTTCATGGAAACGCTCATTCCGTTTTTGTGCAGGTTCCATCAGGGCAAAATCACAGAAACGAAAAACAGGTTCCACAAATTCTTTTGCATTACGCTTTTCATCAAGAGACAATTAAAACACATTAAAAGATTTTTTCTGTCAAGACTAAAATTGCTTTATTTTAATATCATCGATGAAATAGTGATCGTAACAGTAACAACACTGCGCTCATTTTGACAATCTCAAGTCAATCCAGACTGCTGAGCATGCACATTTCCAACAGTTTCGGATTCTTAATTACTAAAATCGAATGCATCCAATTTCAGCGTGTTTGACAAAACCATTAGAAACCAAACACACGAAACTGTATCATTGAAAACAATAAGAACATCACTGATTTCCACTTTAAGACCTGCAACTGCTTATGAAGGACCTACATCACTTTTTATCACTGAAACTGATGATGAGAGGAAAATATCTTTGCTAAAATGCAAGATATGTTGTTCCAAGTTTACAGCACTCTGTGTAGAAGAAAGGCGAAGAGGTGTGTTCACGCTTATATATAATTATAATCAAGATTTACAGACATTTTGTCCCAATCAATTCAATACTGTTACTTTCCTGAACGGGACGTTTAGCACTTGGACATTTCATCCCTCCGTAAACAGAATACACAAAGAATTCTTATTTAATTATTTTTTTTTTATTTCTTCAACTTTAACCTTTTACCCAACGCAGACGATATCAAAATTTATTATTTTAAATATCATTTTTTTCAAATTTTTTCCCAAATTTCAACAAAACCATATCATGTGACCCCTCGTTGGAACGAGCTCATTCCAATGAGGGGTCACATGATATCGTTTTGTTGAAATTTGGGGAAAAATTTTTTTTTTTTCAACTGCTGAATTTGCATATTACGCGGGCAGATGCGAGCGACTCGTTAGGTAAAGGGTTAAAGTAAAAACCAACATAATTATTTCATTGTCCTACAGTTACATGTATGATTGGTGTTTTTTTTGTTATCTTTTTCACTTGCAAGTAATGTTGCTGTACACAGTACAAAACACTCATCAGAGTCATCATTGTCTCAGTTCATCTGTCGCAATTAAATTGAGTGTTCAAGGGCACAAAAGACACAAATGAAAACACAGATAACTTGTTTCACATTTTTATTTTTTATTTCACCAAATGTATTCACCCTCTCATCAATAACAATCCAATGCATATTCTACATGTAGGTCCTTCATAAGCAGTTGCAGGTCTTAAAGTGGAAATCAGGATTAGAAAATCAGTCCACAAGTGGCCTGAAAGACAGTATTTTAATTTGTTGGTTTGGGACGTACCAAACCAAAAAATTAAAACACGGTCTTTCAGGCCAAGTAATGATGTTTTTACTAAGAAAATGGGTACAGAATCAGTAAAAAATTAAAAATAGGTTCCCTGAAAGCTTGTGTTGGAACCCAAAAAGTAGGAACCACACAGCAAAAGTTCCATTTCAAATTTCAGCTCCCACATGTTCTACATTGTATGGTTTTTCCCCAAAATTTTGCTGTATAATTTACTGGGTTATTTCTTTCGAGCCTTTTTTGGACTTAGGAGAGAATTTCCTGAAATATGACCAAAATTACATTGGCTGATCCCTTAAGGTTCTACATTGTATATGAGTAACTAAAGTAAGGGAAATTTGTTTACTTTGAAATTCCCACCACTGATATTCCATAAATTCAAATTAAATATAAACAAATTATACCTCAAAATGAAGGTTGTGATGTATAGAACACGAAAAATATATGAAATGAACTCACCGAGCTGACAGCAGGCACCAATGATACCTGCAAGACTGATACAATTTTCATATCAAAACTGACAAAAAAATATTTCATGAGAACAACTTGTGGCCAAATGTGCTTCAGAGTTTAGATATCCAAGAACAGAGCCAGGAAATCAAAAGTCTTCAAAACGCAGTAAAAGAGCTGCGTGGGGGTAATGTCCAAAACTCTCAACTTTGTTTTTGTTGCCTGTTTGTTGACATTATGGTCAAGGTCATCTGGACCGAAAAGGCATCAATATACAATGCCGTCTAAAATCAAATAAATGAGAAAGATCACCTTCATACTACACCAGACATGTTAACCTCCAGAATAATTTTTCAGGGAGCCTGAGGGTGAATTTCAGGGAAATGGGATGGATTTCAAGGAAAAGTTTGTGCGGGGACAAAATAAAAGAAAAAACTTGTGAATTTTCAGCTCAAGGACCACTATTAACACCAGGTTATATCCAGAACTAGTTGTCAACTATGCTGGTGCATTCATGCTACGTTAAAAAATCATAAAATAACTGTTGCTTTGACCTCCCCCAGGATCCTCTTCTTCATGAGCCCACCCTCCCCACCACCACCCACCCGCACTGTCCCACAGAGCACCTCCACCTGTGGTTTGCTCTTATCAAAGTCTACTTAGCTAATAATTTCCCAAGTCTGGAAATGTTAACAGGAAAAGATGTCCTAATGTTCAGTTACTTCAAGAACATTGTACTTAGAAAGTATCTTTATCAAACTTCATGCATGTGGGACGTTTGTGCCGTACACAAAACTTTTCTTGTCATCAATGAAGCATTTTTTTTTAATTCCATTCGAAATTTTCTGGGGACAGATGGCCAACAGTCAACAGTTCTGTAGTCAGCACAACAGAATAAATGTAGTGTTAGAAAATAAGTCCATTGTGTTTAAATATGCAGTCATAATTTTTTGGCATCCTAAGCGACTTTAACATACTTTTAAGCTGTGCTAAATAGTTGTTTACGTTTTGATTTTGGAAAAGGGATGAGAATTAAAGCTATTCTATGAAGGAATAAATAAATATATATTATTTAATTCCTTTTCATATATTTTAATTTCCAAAAACTGCATCTAACCCTCTGCACACTGATGTCAAAATACCAAAGTTTTCAGCAGCGAATTTTTCCCACAATGCAACTGAGAATTTAAAAAATTATATCTTGTTTGACAGAGCTCATTAAGCTCTGTCAAACAAGATATAAGTTGTTAAACTTTTCATGCTCTATGGCAATGAGATTTTTGGTCCAAAACTGATTCCCCGTCCCGGGAGGCCGGAAACTACACTGAAATTCTGGGTTTTCCTGGGCATTCCGGGAGAGTTAAAATGTCTGTACTACACACTATTATTATACGAAGACTGCATTGTTGCCATATTATTTACAAGGTATCATGACACCTGCTTGAATGTCTTAAAGAGTTACGTGATTGTTTTTCGATGAAAATTTGTTGTATCGTGTGATGTACATCTTCATTGGCCATGGAACCCATCTTCAGTAAAAAACACAGACAGTGTTGTCCTTTCCCCAAATGCAGTCCTGTCACTACATCGTATTGTTTTTTGAATGCCTAGTTTTGTTCTTGGATATCTGAAGCACATTTGGCTATGAACTGTTCTCCTGAAATATTATTTTATTATCAGTTCTGGTATGAATAAGGTAACAGACTTGTAGGAACCACTGGTGCCTGCTGCCAACTCTTGGATTTCATTGCATATATTCTGTGTGTTCTATACATCATAACCTTCATTTCGATGTATAATTTGTGTATATTTAATTTCAATTTATGGAATATCAGAGGTGGGAATTTCAAAGACAAGTAACCATATTTCCCTCACTTATATTATACTAGTTCAGCGATCCGAACGTAGTGGCTACCCCTCTACGTTCAGATTCTTCCCATTCAATCCTATAGAAAAAGTTCCCATCAAGTTTTTATGGGAACTCAAAACTCGAAGTTTGGGATATATATCAAGCTTTCGCCCTTATTACCGGCTGCAATCGATAGTACACCTATTTCCTTACATTTGGGCAGAGTTTATTAATCCAATCTAGGTTTTATCCTTTAATTGTCGTCATTTGTGCACTAGTGAGGCGGCGACGGAGATTTCAAAATCGCCCATGTTTTTGTTTAAATATAAAACAGTAAAAACAATAACCCGGTAATGGCGCCGAAACGAACAGACCTTTTCATCGGTGCAGAATCGGAATCTCAATCTCATTCGCGCAGAGGAGGTCATCAAACTCGGTCGCATTCGCAAAGAGCAGATTATCAAACCCATTCTGCGCAATTGCGATCGAATTTCCTATTCCGCATCGATGAAAAGGTCTATTCGTTTCGGCGCCATTACCGGGTTATTGTTTTTACTGTTTTATGTTTAAACAAAAACGTGGCCGATTTTGAAATCTCCGTCGCCGCCTCACGAGTACACAAATGATGACAATTAAAGGAAGAAACCTAGATTGGATTAATAAACTCTGCCCAAATGTAAGGAAATACGTGTACTATCGATTGCAGCCGGTAATAAGGGCGAAAGCTTGATATATATCCCAAATTTCGAGTTTTGAGTTCCCATAAAAACTTGATGGGAACTTTTTCTATAGGATTGAATGGGAAGAATCTGAACGTAGAAGGGTAGCCACTACGTTCGGATCGCTGAACTAATATTATACAGACCCTTAGCCTGCACTTTACATGGAGGTTCTAAATTCAAATACGTAAGTGTGACAATACTTTAATGATGCAGCACATTTTTGGAAGAAGAAGAACAAGTGTACATGCCTTGTTATGAAAGTTATGAAGCACACTAATTTGTTATGGAGCTTTCCATGTCCAGTGTTTACCGCGAAATTAGGAAATATAGTAACATAAAAATGAATCGGTTGTTTCTAGGCTCACTTTTGAAAAATGTGTTGGCTTTCTCTTTCATTTCCTCTGCTTTTATCTTTTTTTCTTCGGAGGCTGGCTCTGAACCATTCATAGTCGTATTGTTCTCTTCCATTTTATTTTTGTCTCCATCAACACGTTTACTCACGTCAGAATTTTCCATTTTTTCCGAAAGAGTTCATCTCCAGTCAGACTAAAATAAACGCCATCAAGGCAGATCAAGGTGCGTTTTTTTCTCACATGCCTTCAAGCAGGAAAGGATTAAAACACGACCACAGGTCGAACTTTATATGGCCTGTTGGCAGAAAAATACCTTTTGGATTCGGAAAACAAAATGCAAGAAATTATCAGGACGAAGACGCTTTTGCATTATAATAACAAGTAACACTTCGGCCAGTCACTGATTTGTCGCTGTTCTCTGGTGACTGAGAAGGACTATTAATTACCCCAGATTTTTGCTTTTCCTACACCCAGCACTCTGAGACGAACTGTTTGTTCTATCTCGTACTCCCCCAGTCTCAATTTCTTTAATAAGCATACTGACCCTTTTACTTGAATCACTCAATGCCCTTATATTCTTCAATCTCCCATTTCATTACTGGGCAATGCATCTTATTCCGCTGGGCGGCTATTTTTGACATTCCAAGAGAAAGGGTTCCAGAAAAGTTAGACATATCGTCGCGTGAGAACCATAAGGGCAGAACCCTGTGGTTCTCACACGACGATATGTCACCCCACACTGTCTTTCCTAGTCGCCAAGCGGGTGAGGGTAATACCTATGGGTATTGACGTCATATCCCCAGAAGCTGAAGTCGGATTTTGAAAATGTTTTCAGTTTGTTAATCGAGACTATAAGTAATAGGTATCAAGACATTTCGTAGAAAAAACATTTCGCTGAAGACGTTTCGTAGACAAGTCATTTCGTAGAATGACCGTTTCGTAGAGACATTTACTGCTCGTTTCGTAGAAAAACAATGGCCGTTTCGTAGACATTTTCTGGCGGGGTGGGGAAAGGGCAAATGCTTTGGGTTCCAATCAGAGAAGGAAAGAGAACAGGCTTTCTCTTGGACAGTTTTTTGGACATTTCGGCTAGCACCTACCTCACAATGTTCAGATTCAATTTGTGCAGAAAGGTTCGAGTATCTGGTTGGCACTAAAAAGTGGACTCCGACCCCGACCCCGACTCCGAAATTACCGACGCCAAAACTAATTCTTTTTATAACTCTTTTATTAATGGATCAATTATACTGAAAATCAACATAAATGTACACAATTATGTGTAGTATACATATAATCATATAAATGTTACAAAAAAAATATGATTTTCATTAAATTGACTTTTATTGAGTTTTGACTCACTAAAAAGTGTACTCGGCGATTTCAACGAAATTTCATTCTCTCCAACTTCTTATCGAAAAAATTACTACTACCCTGCTGCTGACAGGTGTTAAATTTCATTGTCGTAAAACGATTTCCTTATCCGCGTCACAACCACAATCCGGGAAAACCTCTGACTATTGATCCACCAATTGCAAGTTTGAATTTTACATACAACCTCAAATGAAGCCGGAGTCGGCGATTCTCATCTTGGAATAAATTTCCGTTTTAAGCACGATTAATTTCCAAATTAATTATAAATCTTGCATTAGACATCGTAAAATACGAAAATATTCTTTGAACTGCAACAAATTAGCTGGAAGAATGTATTATATGAATGAGAGAATGAAATTTCGTTGAAATCGCCGAGTACACTTTTTAGTGAGTCAAAACTCAATAAAAGTCAATTTAATGAAAATCATATTTTCTTTGTAACATTTATATGATTTTATGTATACTACACATAATTCTGTACATTTATGTTGAATTTCAGTATAATTGATCCATTAATAAAAGAGTTATAAAAAGAAATAGTTTTGGAGTCGGTAATTTCGGAGTCGGGGTCGGAGTACACTTTTTAGTGACAACCGAGTATCTCCGAGATTTGGACATTGGCCTATCTCCCAGTCAAATCCCAGGGAAATATTCCAACTTGTTTGCACAATTGGAATTTGAACGTAGTGGGCAGCCACATAGTGCCGTGGCGTATGTATTTTGGGGAATAAAAATAGAAAAACAAAACGCATTGAAAGCTGAGTGAAAGGTTTCCTGACAACTTTAAATGTTCCATCCAGATACCGTTTTTTAGCCTGACTAAGTAGATGCAATTATTCATTAGTGGCAAAAATTACGTGTCTCTGATTGTCTACACGCAAATCATTTCTGAAAAAAAACCCTCTGGGAGAAACTCGGTTGCCAAATCAAATTCTAAATCTGTTGGATCATTTGGACGCATGTTCTGTCTATATCTATTTGCAGCACGAACCATGTTGTGCAGGTTAGGTAAATTATCCTCGCCATCATTGACTGCCTTTTGAAACTCATCTTCAACAATAATGCCAGCAGCTTTATACACATCATCCTTTGCTTTCGACTTAATTTGCACAGCTATTTTGGTTTTAGCTAAGAGTCCTAATTCTCGTGCGTGGTTATGTTCAATATCTTTAGATATATGGTCAGATCCTTTTTGGGTTAACCCTGCAGGGCATCGGTGCCCTTTTGGTCGGTGACTACACACCAATAAATTGTTTCTCCTCGTTTTTTCATCACTGTGTATGAATAGCCCTTGTTGTCGACTAGCTTATCACCTCCTCTCTTGGACCCATTAGAAACTAGCGTATATGTGGTCAAAACATCGTCTAAATCCATTTCAACTGGCAATGGATGTTCAGGTAATGAATTTTCAAGCACATCTAGTGGCATGGCAACATCTCTGCCACTAACATCAAAGTAGGATGGCGATTCTTCAACTTCCATTTTGATGGCATTGCAGGCTTCACATGTGAAGTCAATATCAGACCTTTCTCTAACAGCTCGTCTGTAGTCTTCTCGCGAAATTTCTGTGTTGCATGTACGGTGGGTCCATCTTTCACAATTGTCACACTGCACCTCTTCTTGTCTAGGACGTACGGTCTGGTTGCAATTGATGCAAGCATTAGACATAACGGTTATTACTGAAAATGTTTATGACTGTGAATGAATGAAATGAAAGGTTTTAGCGCGCCGAAGGCGAGCAGGGACGATGTGGGATTTACAAATCCCTTGCGACCCGGTTAACCTTATTTTATTTCACTTGGATCACACAGGCCTAGCTTTCCTATTGCATCCAATGGGGTCTGAGGGAGGGGGGGGGGGGTTGCACGCGGTTAGAATTCCCGGCAGTTTACGTTGGAGTGTTAGATTGTCAATACTCAATCCATCAACGCCATTAAAACTATTAGAGAGTGGGCTCTATTCGGTTCCAGCTCGGCGATGGTAGAGGTTTTAGTCCCACCATGGTGGCGAGCCAGAATGTAATATTGTGCGATGGCAAATTTAAGGAAAGAAGAGAAAAGAAAACCAAACAGCAACGCCGGTTTGGTAGCGGCCCCGGTATATGACCATAGCGATTACAAAAAAGGAGTGGAGAAAGCTCCAACAGTTTAGTTTTGAAAAACTGGGAGTCATCCATCAAGCCTTCTGCGAGGTAGGATGCCGTATATGATTATGATGTATCTGGTTATCCTTCGGGAATTCCAAATGACCAAAAAAAAAGAAAAAAAACCTCTCACAGACACACACCCTCAAGCCCTTAAAAGGGCTGTTAAATCTTTATTCAAATGTTTATTTATATAAAATGTACACTCGCCCCAGCCAGACAAGCTTGTTTCAATCCTTGCCTAGTGTTTGGTGGCAATCCTCATGGACTCAACGCGATTTAGTTATATTGTACAATTTTTATTTTATTTTATTTTTTTTTCCTGAAACTTATTTTGTTTTTCTGTTAAAGGATCGGTGTTCGTTCAGCTCAACCATTAATTCACTGTCTTGGAGTCCGTTGAGGGTTTTGTTTTGTGAGATATGTATACACAATGTCGTTTAATAATTACCGTACTCACAATTAATTATCAGACTTGATGAATACGGCGTTGCTCCAAAGCAACAAACACTGAATGAATGGGCGGAGACACAAACAACTAATTAAATTGAAATAAAATATTCTGTGAAATGTTCATTGTTTTTCTACGAAACGACCAGTACATGTCTTCGAAATGGTCATTCTACGAAATGACTTGTCTACGAAACGTCTTGTCTACGAAATGGTTTTTCTACGAAACGTCTAGAAACCAAGTAATAAAAGTTTCCCTGACTACAGCGAATACACCCAAACCGTCCTCTGCAATTTGACCCAAACCGGTCCTTACATTTTAACCGAACCGGCCGCTAAAGGACCCAAACCGCCTCCACTGGAAATATATAGAAAATGAAGTGTTTTAAAATAAATATGGCATAATACGTCATCAAAAGGTGTTGGGTAACCCTTGGATCGATTTTTTTTGGAGGGGGGTGGAGGGGGGAGGGGGGGTAATGCGGAGTTTTGTTTAGAAGAAGTTCTTTTCTTGATTGAAACATAAGCTGGGTATAGTTAACTGGATGTCACTCATTGTTTTTTGCTCAATGTTGTGTTTATTATGTAGCAGGGTTAGTTTTAATGTGTTTTAAATTAATTAATATGTCTCAGCTGTTTACACTTTTGTCATCCCTTTTCGAATTGTAATGTAGCACGAGTTGTTTGTTGTATAATAACTTTCTGGTGGCAGTTACAGGCTTCCATAGATCATTTGTGCATTTTGAAGTCATGTGATACATTAAGTACTTTTGAATGGTCCATTTTGTCATCATTGGGATCCATGTCTGTTCTCTTGTGTTTTGAAAATTGTATCTGTTTATTTGATTGTGTTTGTATTTATGTGGATTTAACTGGCACAATGGTCAGTATTTATCGCTAGTTTACTACTTCATTTTTTTCGAATTTCGATCATGTCGTTCGTGATTCGTTATTTCGCTCGTGTTTTCGATTCACACTGTTTCTGACAGACCGACTGACTGATTTATCAAATTACCTAAATAAACCTAACAGGTTTGCATGATTTGGTTACGGGATTCTATTTTTCAGCCTTTACTAATACAGCACAGTATGGTGTGTTATGGTTGTGTGTGATGGAAAGATGGTACATATTTAAGATGATGAAGATATTTTATGATGGTTTATTTGTCATTGCGCTATGTTCGGTAGCTTGAGGATTGTGGGAACTGGAACCACATTCTGGTAAGATTCTATAAATATCTGTGTATATATCTGGGAAAAGGGGCTGAGATAAGATTATTTTAATTTAATGAAATACATTTTAATTTAAGTGATAGTGAAGCAACCCTGGTATATTTTGTTAATTGTACATGTAAGTGCATATCTGCTGGGTGCCGGTGTTGTTCGCATCGGATTAAACCCCGACTCAAGCAATGCTGGTAGCCAGTTGGTCCTGTACCATGTTGACGACTAGATTGAAGTCCTTTGGGGTAATTAGAAAATTTGTCCCATATCTGTCCATCGATATAAGAAGGATTTCAGATGTGTATATGGAGGTATTCAACAATAGTTGAGTATTGAGGTTGAGGTTAAATGTGTGTTAATGTGTGTTAATGTTATATATATTATAATACTGTTGGATGTTATGCAATAACCTTTTGGATTGGCAGACACTACAATGAGGTTATTTACATATTGTAGATTCCTGATTTGAAATGTAACATTAAGGTACCAAGAGCTTGTGAATAAATATTGATGAAAGCTATTGTGAGTTAGTCGTGGCACAGATCTCATCCCATTGAGCCTCCTTGTATTATATGGCACCCTGAGAGGGACTGTAACAATTATTTTAATTAGTATCCATTATTGATGTTATGAACCTTTTCCATTATAACTAGACCCCTATTGTAATTAATTGATATTATTTTAGTTTAAACATTATTTATTAGAAAACTAACTTTAACATACATGAATACATACATACACATGTCATAATATACAACAAAATGAAGGCATACAAATAAGTAAATGTCAATAACATATCGTATGTCGTATAGCGAAAATTTGATAGAGACGGGATTCGACAGTAAGCATTATGCTTATTAAGGTCTCTCCCGTATTTCCGAAAGTTACAAGCTGAATAAGCGGGATCTAGTTGACATTTGGAAAGGTTAGAGCTACTAAACAGGTGGAAAATAAGAGAGGAGGGGAAGGTAGAAGAAAGGAGATAAAGGAAAGAGGGAGCCAACCTTGGAACAAATCAATCCAATGTGGCTTCTGCTATCATAAACCATACACTTGTGTTACAGATGTCACAGCAGGTATACTTATTCCTTGGAGGGTTATCTAAATTGCGACCAATAGCGCGTACACATATACACACCAAATTGCATGCATACACGCGTGCGCATGCATGCGTGCACGCAAGCATGTGTGCGTGTGCACACACACATACACACGCACCACAAACACACCTCCACGCACACACATGCATGCACACATGCACATACATACATATATACACATCCTTATAATTTATTTATTTTTTTATCTATTTTTTGGTCTTTAAGGTCATATACTTCCACACAATGGCTAACATCCTTTTAATATATTGCTACATGTAGAAACGCTTAGTTGCCAGAATATATTCCTGAACTGCCAAAAAGACGGAAAGATTTTGCTCATTACTTAGCAGTTCAGAACCATAAAGTAGAGTGGATACGTTAACACCAAATGGTAGTAAGCTAATTGTGCGGTTACGGACGTTGAGGTCAAGCGGACAAAAAGCAGAAAATGCTCTGTCGACTCAATTTCACCGCAGTGACAGCGATATATGGTTGGCATACAAGTGGTGGTTGAGGTTGCTACATTTTAACCTAAATTTACAGTGATATATTTGTGCCGCACGACAGTTAGCACCACTGAAAAAGGATGGAGAACGGCACCTATTGTGGTTTAAGAAATTTTTAAATTACTATATGATTTGTTCTCTCTAACTTGTAATGGAATTTCGATCCAAAGTTTGGTGACCTCAGGAATGAAGGACGATTGGTGTAACTGTGTTTGACAGAAAGGGATTCTGTGATTCCCACTGGAGCGGAGATTGTGCGTCGATATTATTTTGTTATCACGTATTAAAAACATTAACATTTGTAAACAGCACCCACCCATTTAGAACTACGCCCTTATCATAGCTAACCAACGACAGTAAATTGTGCGTTTACGCCCCGTACATGTAGCTGTTTCCATTATCTGATACTGGTAACAAAATAATATCTGAAAACAATACCCCTGCTTTATCTCATTTATTAACTAACAGAAATCTTTGTGCTTCTTCACAGATATTATTTTGTTACCACCTATTGAAACTAACCTCCGGTAGATTGCAACACCAGATAAAAAATAATATTTGTAAAAAACTCCCACGTAACATGTAATTGCTTTAATTTTTATAATGTCACTTTTCAGACCCGATCACTTTTATTTAAGTATAGTTAAGAATCCAAAATGTTTTTATTATATTTATTTATTTAAAAAAATAATATTGGAGTTGAAGAAAAAGATAAACAGTTTGAGTTCTGTTATATATTATTTTTATCCATAAGAATCACACCTTTTCTGGAAGACGGTTTAAGGGTCAAATAGTCAGAGGACGGTTCGATAAATGTGGAGGACGGTTCGGGTTAGATTAGCGGCCGGTTTTGGTCAAATTGTTAGAGGACGGTGTGACCAGAGGACGGTTTGGGTGTAATTCTACTACTGCTGTATACAGTGAAAATTAATTTTGACATTTCCGACATCGATTGCCAATAACGTCATAGCGTTAACAATTTTCCGACAATTTGAATGAAACTGAACACAACTTGAGCTCAACTATTTCTCTTGCCGACTGTGATATTTTTATAGTGCTTTGTGATGTTGTTTGGGGGCTAGGTCTGTAACCACACGAGTAGGGGATGACACCTGTCGGTATTGACGTCATATCTCCGGAAGTTGGAGTCAAATTTCCATTTTTTTTTAAACTTGTTAATTGGGACTATGAGTACTATAAGTTCCCTTGATTCCAAATTTATGAAATTAAATTTTGACGTTTTCCGACTTAGATCGCCGATATTGTAATAGCGTTAACAATGTTCCGACAGTTTGTATGGAACTGCGCATAACATGACCACAACTATTCCTCTTTCAATTTGTAATATTATTATATCGCTATGTTATGGAGTTTGGGTGGGGCTGTCACCAGATAAGAGGGTTAAGGGCAAAGGTTGAAATGGCGTTAAAACGTTAAAAATGATGTTAAATCAAAAAATAAAAATATTTGATTTCTACAACACACTAAAATATAAAAATCGCAGGTGTTTCAATTCTTTTAGCACTGACAACCCTTGTTTTATACGCAGAGCTCGACCAGAACTCTGATGATACCACAGCTCGGCAGCCAATTTTTAGACATGTTTTTATAGAGATGAGATATATGCAAAGTTTGAAATACAGAGGATGGAAACAGGTGTTGATATTAAAATTTTCTGTGAAGTATGTGAATTGGGTATTGTCTTGGATAAAGGTAAAATTTTTTAAAAAGTACAGGTAAAGGTTTGAACAAGTCTCCCAAATTTCATGAGTGTGAATGAAGGGGAAGTACCCTAAAAGTTGCCAAGACGAAAAAAGAGATATAAAAATTGGATGATTTAATTGTGAATGTTCGTTCTCGCGATATGAAACTATTTCATAAGCGGTACGAAATCAGCGCCACATTGTGGTTAACTAAATCGATGATCTATATGTTGGAGACGGTGCCCACTCTGGAATTGACATTTTAAGTGGTTGATTCATTCACATTAAAAAACTTGCATCAGATGCACCCAGTGAAGATATCGATGCCAGTTACATTCTGCTTTCAGAAATGGTGAGCAGAATGAATCAGTAGTTCAGAGATCAAGCTGTAAAGCGATCAAAATGTCGAAACGAGGAAAAGCACCAGACCCATATAGTTTAACTGCAGTACATCTCTATTGTGGAGGCCCTGAACTCACTTCGGTTATCCGCATTTTAATGAACAATCTCTTCTCAGCCGAGACACTACATGAATGTTTCAAATTAGATATACTCAACGCTAAGGTCCAATATCACTGAACTAGAAAACAGGGGGCTCGGTATAATTCTGATGGACGACATAGGTGATAAGGAAGAAGGCATAGAGGGTGGGGACAAGAAAGTCAACAGGAATGGAAGGAAGCTGTTGAACTTCACAAATGAGCTCGGTCTGAAGATTCTGAACAGGGACGCTAGATGTAAGGGGAAATGGACCTGGAAGAGAAACGACAGAAAATCAATAATTGACTACATTCTCACAGATATGAATTTATGGAGGGAGGTGATAGGGGTAGAAGTGGACGATGAGGGGAAAATGGAGATGGATAGTGATCACAACTTGATTACAGTGACGATGAGGGCCAAAAACCTAGAGAAAAGCAAAGGAAGCTTCAATGAGGTTTGGTAACTCAAAAAGGATGCCGACTGGGCGAAGTTCGAAGAAAAACTGAAACCAAAGCTTGCAGCCGTACACAAGGGGGACAGTGTCCAGAAGATGGCCGACGCCATAGTTGCGAGCCTAGTGGAGGCAGGGAAGGAAAGTGTAGGAAAGATTAGGGTGCCAACACGGGAACTTGGGTACAGAGTGAACGAAGAACTGAAAAGGGCCATAAAGGTTAGAAAAGCTAAATGTGCTGCATACAGGAGAAGTAGAAAACTTAAGGGGGTGGAAAGCAATGAGGCCATGGCAGCAAAGGAAGAATACCAACAAGCACGAAATAAAGTAAATAAGATTAAAGACGACAACCGGAGAGTGCGAAATAGCAGTCTTATTAGGACGATAAGAACGACAGGAGGGTCGAGTTCGAGCGTATTTTGGAAATGGGTGAACAAACGTAAGAAAGGGAATAACCCACAGAGCATTAAAGTTGATGGCAGAGTTACAGAAGAGCGAGATCAAATCGCATTAGAACTAGTCATGCACTGGGAAAAGGTAAACGAAAAGCGATGGGGCATGGGGAACCCACCAGAGTGTCCGAACCAGGTCGAGGAAAATCTATCGAACTTCGTGTGCAGTGAAATCAAAACTGAGGAGGTGCGAAGGGTGATCTCGAAATTAAGGAATGGAAAAGCGGGAGGGGTGGACGAAATTCCTAACGAGTATATCAAAAAAGGGGGAGAGGAACTCTTGGAAAGCCTAGCTGCCCTATTCAATTTAGCCACAGAACAACAAGAGGTCCCAAAAGAGTGGAGGGAAAGTAAAGTGACATTTATTCACAAAAAAGGGGGAAAAAGACGTCTTGGATAACTATCGAGGGATCTCTGTCAGCAGCAACATTGGAAAAGTCTTTTGTAAAGTCCTGTATGGGAGATTAGAGGAGGTGATCGAAGAGAAGGTTTTTTTTGGAGAAATCCAGAATGGCTTCAGGAAGGGAAGGAGAGTCACTGACCATCTTTTCACGCTATCCCAAATGATAGAATCCGCGAAAGCAAAAAAGAAAAAGATGTTCATGGCCTTTTTGGATGTTAAAAAGGCATATGATAGAGTATGGAGGGAGGGTATGTGGCGCAAGCTGGAGGCTCTGGGCTTGGGGGCGAGTTTGTTGGAATTATGAAAGCATTATATAAAGATGTACAGAGTGAACTTAGCCCGGGAAACAGTACAACAAAACGTGTGCCTATGGAGATAGGCTTAAAACAGGGGTGTATCCTTTCGCCAATTCTTTTTGCATTATACATCAAAGGTTTAGGAGATGAACTCCTGCATAGCGACGAGGGGGTTGCAGTTGGTGACTTGAAGATCCCAGGGCTATTTTTTGCAGACGATATGGTGCTAGTGTCAGAAAGCGAAGAGGGGCTAGCGAAGATGCTGGGAATTGTTGGTAAATATGGGAGCAAATGGAGACTCGAACTTAATGAAAGCAAGAGCAAAGTTATAACCATGGGCCGCAAAGTGGACCCCACTCGAAGGTGGAGAGTGGGGGAGTTCTGCATTCCGGAAGGTAGCAGTAGACTTCTTAGTGTAGGAGAGATTAGTGACTATGAGTACCTGGGGGTAAATATAAACATCACAGGAAGAAGCATCTACCGAAACCACACAAATAAATTGATTCTGAAGGGGAAGCGAATCCCCAAACAAATGAAACTTATGGGGAGAAACAGTGTCAATAAGATTTTCGTGGGGAAAACTATTTGGGAAATGGTGGGTCTGCCAAGTATAACATACGGTACGGAAGTTGTACCCCCAAACCACACAGCTGTTAAGAGCTTGGAAATCCTGCAGAACGATGCAGGCCGATGGATAACAGGCTCGAGTAATGCCGCAGCACTAGAAGCGATCAGGGGTGAGCTTGGGTGGATGAGGATCAAGGACATGATAGACCTATTGAAACTCGGTTATCTAAATTATTTGGTAAATTTCCCCGATAGCCGATGGTGTAAAGTAATGTTCCTGAGAACTTTCAACTCAAATATCAAGACGGGGTGGATGGTCCAAGTGAGGGAGCTAGTAGAAAACTACTCATTGGAGATCTCGGACCTTGACGTTGGGGCAAACCAGGGCAAAACGATCGTCAGAGAAAGGGTCATGGAGGATTGTAACCGTAATTGGCGAGAGGGGGGTCAAATCAAAGAGGTCTTTGGGTGGCCTGCGTGATAAAGAGAAGCCTGGTTTTGAAGAGTACCTTGATGGCACCTTTGGGGGGTCACTGTTGTTCAAGCTGAGGTCGCGGTCCCTGGAGCTGAGGGGAAAAATTGGGAAAAACAGTGAAAAGGAGTGCCAGATGTGTAACTTGGGCGTGGTGGAGACCCTGGAACACTTCTTTTTTATAGAATGCCCAAAATACCAGTCTAAAAGAACAAGATTCATTGGGAGTATAATGGGGAAGTGGGATGGGAGAATGAAGGACATGTGGTTAGGGGGCGACTCAAAGGAGAGGGTTAATATACTAATCGAAGAGATTGGGAAGAATGGGGCAAGGGATGTCATCAAGCAGTTCGTCTCCGAGTGTTGGGAGGAGAGAAGAAGCGCGGGAATAGGGAGGCAGTTGGTAGAACATGGGTAACCAAGGCCTTCTCATACGAGAACCGCGACAAATCAGCGGCCGGCCGAAGTGTTATTATTATTAAACCCAATATTCAAAAACAAGGGAGGCAAACATCATGCAATCAACTGTCGAGGGATTACTATAAATCCATTTCTTTGTGGAATTGTTGAAGCCGTGGTGAAAAATCGGATTACATGTAACCAGATTATACTGGATTCCCAGAACCCACTTTAACGTGGTTGTACAAAGGAGTCAACCAATGAAGTATGTTTTATTAATGTAGGAATGATGTCGCAATATCCAACATCCCAAACGACACTTATATATTGAATTTCTTGATGAAAACTCTGCCTTTGATGTAGCCATTCATAACAACCTCTTGTGTAACTCTTTATGATTGGAGTTGAGAACTGAGTGGCTGTTGCTCGACAAACTATATGGCAGGCTATTGACGGTTATTAAATGACAGAACCAACAGTAACGGTCAGAAACATTCACCAATCATAAAGGCGTTCGGCAGGGAAGAATATTAAGCGCCGCCCTTTACAAAGTATATACCACTGGCTTACTTGATAGATTGACTCTTTTGGATAATGCCACACGGATTGGGGCTGGTAACGGCACCTATCCTGCATGTGCCGAGGACGTCACCCATTTGAGCGATTGATCAATGAAGTTACAGCATCTCATCGACATATGTTATGACTAAAGCCAAAAAAGAAGGTCATCTCCTTCAACGGAAGAAAGGTGTAATCCTCAAGGTTAAAACCACCAAAAAGAAGGATGATGTAAACAGTGAATGGTATACGAACAGAGATAGTATGCCGAATGTTGATCACACATTACACATTGGAATACTTTGGGGCAACACCAACTAACAAGAAACAACTTTAGATGACAACGTCAAGAGGATTGCAAGAGCCACTTACGGGTGGATGGTAGCTAGCCTTCATGGTGAAAATTTGGTCGTTCCAAAACGGCGTTTGCGATAATCAAAATATATATACTGCCAATCTAAACATATGGGCTTGAAGTTATTTTACCACAGAGAGACCGCTTGAAAAACTGGAACCACGCTATTGAGAGTTAGCTCAACAACTCCCGCCTCTACCAAGTAATACAGCCAACACACCCATCCATATTTTACCCGTACTTATCTCTGTGGACGCCACGATTCACAGAAGCTATGGGATTGTTTGGGAACATACCACACCTACTACAAGTCCATATGAAGATCAACTGCCTCTAAGACCCGCGCAGTATAAACCATCTTTCAGTTACCGTTGGTTTGTCGTGGTTCATAAGATGTTCCTTATGTATAAACTCCCCGAACCTTTAGATTTGTTATTTAACCCAATATCAAAACAGGAAATGAAGTCAAAGATAACAAATCCGGTAAACACCTATTGGCGGAACCAAATTGTGTCAGAGGCTTTTGTTTTCCCATCTCTGAATTACATGTCAAAGTTGAACATTGTGGAAAAATGTCATCCCACAAGAAGCAACAAAGATAACTCTCGTATTCTAGTGAAAACAAAAATTCTGTCTGGTACCTTCATCCTTCAATCTAACTGCGCTAAATTCAATAAATATGATGTGGACACAACTTTCCAGATATGCAAGAAATCAACACAAACAATTGCATATTTTCTATTAGACAGTAAGTATCCCCAGCCAGCAGGTATGCTGATACTACTTGTAATTATAGACACAATTCGACAGATCCATAGTAGATATTCAGCTATCAGTCAACATAGTTTTCATCAGAGATCCGAGGACTGCGATGAATCTTTCTTCAATATGAAGTTTAATGACGACTTGTCTGAAGAGCTTTCTGAGCTACACTATTAGTCCTTGGGGTTATACTGCTACATTCAGAGCGTGAGATACCAGGGGCCACAGTTATCTGACGTTGAGTGGAAGACACCCACAGATAAGATATTTGAACTATTTTTATTGAATTGTTTTTCAAAGACATATTTCAAATGAGGTTTTTAAGATGTCAATAGCACTCAACACTGGTGTAAATATACTGATGTATTCCTAACACTAGTAGGTGTGCCTTTGAATGCAGAAACTTTAGGTAGGAAGTAAGTTTGGAAGTAAAATACTAAATTTCATATTTCTACATAAACTGCACCACATATTTCGATAACAAAGCATTTGTAAGTAACAATGAACTCAGAATACTGTGCAGTAAAAATTTAGATAATTATGCGACTATTTTACATATTTTTTCCGCTACGATTAATGAACATAATAAAGATACATGGGTGGATTTTGAAACCTCACAACACAGCGCGGTTCGAGTGCTGTAAAGTGTCTGATTTTTACATGAACTGTACACATATTTACAATTTTTACAATAAAACTGAATAAATATAGGTTATTACCACCAAGTGGTTTTCCGAGATGGTGTATTGAAATCTCGACCTCGCTTCGGGGTCATAAATCGAATCGTCCTTACAGACTCGTGGATATATGCCAAGAGACGAGGTCTGGACTTGAACATACCATCTCGAAAACCCACATGGTGGTAATAATCGATTTATCGTATAATATCCCTCACTGTTTTGACTTGTTTGCATATATTTTAGCAATCATCCAGCGTCAACTAATTTTTTATGAATGAAGATCGTGACGTCATGGTATTACGTTCTTGAGCCGGGCTTGACGTAATAAATCCCCATTCCTTGTTCCACTTGTACTACACGTATAACTGCCGATATTTATAGTAGCGTTTCGTTTGTTTGCTTCTTTATTTTATATTTCAGGTTTAATGCAGGGCAGGCATATATATATATATATATATATGTATAGTTTCGCTATGCGGTTGGTGCCGAAGGAAACTCTCTCGGCGTGGGTTCGAACCCCTACCATGCCAATATATATATATATATATATATAGAACATATCCATAGTAGTTTGGTGTACCAAATGTTCACCACGAGTGGTGAACATTTGGTACATCAAGCTACTATGGCTATTCTTTATTTATACCATGATCGTCAGATTATAAAAAAGTTGCTATTATTTTTTCTCGATGTTACTGAGCAGCAGACGTGCATACGTGCGAATCTGCTTTTGTTTACATGAGTACCGGGGGCGATATTTCCGCTGTCAATTTGATCGCCAAAACGAAATGGAAAAAGAAATGCGCAAAATGTAATAACATAATAACATACTATTTCGAGTTATGGATGCTTTATTAACATGAGACAACGCATGTTTGATAATTTTTGGTATCTTATGAGGTAAACCCATTTAAAAACATAATAAATAATTACCGCTTTCACTTCGCTCTTCGCGAGGCGACGAGCGATAAATTTAGACAAGTTGGTCGAGGTCACCAAAGGTCAACTTGGATGCAGTTCCACTGTAGGTGTAAATTTTAACTACTGAAATCCAATTGCTGGCGTGTTCACCACGGTTGGTGTGTAAAGCTAAAATTTATGTTATAGGCTTTTAGATATAGTAGAATAGGTAATCATGGTATAAAAAATATCATCATAGCAAAAATGATCTAGTCTAATTTATTTTGCCGAGTTGGTGATTTATTCATCATTTAATTACTTTTATCAAAATGGTGACCTCAAATTGTTTAATCGTCAGTTTTCGATAAATGCAGGTAAAACACATTCTCTTTCTGATCGAATAATCGCACGTGCGGTTGCTAGCCATCAGTATAGATTTGAATTTTGTCTAGACGATTTTACTTCAATTGGGGGAAATACGTTCTTGTTGTAAGATAAATACAAGTTGAAAGGAGCCCGTGTCATTGGAATTATGTCCATTTAACTCGACAGATTTCTTTTTACCATTTTTATGATTTCATCGTTGGCCCTTTTTTCCTGTACACCGCTTTCTATGACTAGTTCGTGTATGACTCTGCCTTTTCACCATTTTTTCACAAAAAGTATCAGTCGTGTACTGGTTAGGAACGTCCGCTTTGTCGTGCGTTTGTGGTATCAGCTGAACGCTATTGAGAAGACCACCTGATGCTGTGAGTAATTGCGTACCTTTCAACGTTCTAATTTCACCAGAACAAAATCGGACTTGAGTTACTGCGTTGTTTTGAGGGCAGGTTGTGGGAGCGTTTTGCTCAATGTGACAAGGCGGGTGACACTGAGTGACATCAGGCTGAAGTATATAATTTGATAAAGATTTCGATATTGGACGATTTGTTGTTGATGAGGGACGCTCGCATGTGGCGATACATATGAAATTGTGCACTATGAGAGCTCGATCTACTTCTTTTGATAGTTTTCCACAGGGAAGTTGATTTTTATGCGATGATAAACAACCCCTTTGACTTAGGTCGGTCGTGCAACATTCAAAGTAACAAGAGGACTAAAACACTATTTAGTCAGAACATGAGGGTGGAGTAGAGGGATTGGATTCAACGTCCCGAATTGGAGTTTTTCCCGTATTTCGCGGACACCAAAGGCGTGCGTGAAATACAAGAAAAACTCCAAGAAGGGTCATTGATTTCAATCGCCCGTACTCTACCTGAGTTGTGTTCTCTATTTATACTACGATTAAACTTGAATTAAGTGAATGAATCGGATATTATTAATGAAAAATCGACCGTCCAACTCTTTTGCTAACACCAAGTGTCTGAGTTCATTGTAAGCCTGGCGATCTTGTTTTCATAAATTGGGAAACCACACCCAACAATAGACTTTTAGATTACTCGAAAGGACAATGTCTGAATTTTATGCAATGATGCGTACACTGTTGATAAAATGAACAAGAGAGACGTTATAGATGATCAGAAGCGGCAGAAAACGATGTTTTCTACTTAAAAGGAGTTTTAACTGGGAATGATAGTTAAATGTCGAAACTGATTGGGCGAAAAATTGTGATAAGCTAGCCTTCACTTTCAGACAGATCCCTCTCAGTTGATCCGCCCTTTATTTTATTTAATGATGCGAACATCGATGATTCAAATTCGCTAATAAAAAAAAATCAGTTTTATATGAAGTTTGTATCTATCTCAGTGTAAAATTGATGGACCGCTTTAGCAAATTAAGAGGAGTGACTCAAAACTCACACTGAATGGTGAATATTCTTGGCCATGGGTATGTTTACTTTCTTGCTTGACGCCGTTTTTTTTGCAACGCATTTCATTGACGTGAAAGCGTACATTAAATACGCATGCCTTCTTACATGACGTTCTTACTGGTAACCCGGATTCCACTCGAGGCGCAACTAGCACGTTTCTCGACATCTGTATTGTATCGGGAAACGTTCAATACACACTGCAAATCGTAGCATAATAACAAACCACTTTTAACAAGTCTTGGAAGGTTAGTAAACAATAATTTTAAAGTAATTGTTTTCCATAAACAACAAACCATGTTGAAAAGGTGGCATGAATCAGAGAATAGATTTATTTATTTTATTTAGGTTTAATGACACTTTTGACAGCCAGGGTCATCACGTGTCGGACTTTTTTACTGGTGCAGGAGGCCGGAGTAACCGTAGAGATTCATCGAGTAACGGCCAGAAACAGTTACTGTCAGACTCCCCAACGTACTTACTCCACAAAAGCAGGATTAGATTGATTGAAGACAAGTGCGCCATCAATGTTCAGTACGCCTTAGTTCACATCATCTCCGTGCCCCAACGTGAACAATAGGGATTAAGTGCCTTGCCCAAGGACATAAAGCAGTTAACCCTTTACCCAACGTCACGGCCAAAACCGGCCAGCGCTATCCTCAAAAATCGCCAATTAATTTTCATTATTTTTTTCATTTTTTTTGTCTCAAAAACATAGGTTATGACCCCCACGTTGGAATGAGCTCGACGAGCTAGTTCAAACGAGGGGTCATAACCTATGTTTTTGAGACAAAAAATGAAAAACATAAGTTAATCAAGAATTGTTTTTGCAAGTGTCGTCTGCTTTTCATGTTAGGTGGTTATACACGGCGAGAATCGAATCGTGGGCCTTTTGGTTTGAAGTTCAATGCCGTAGCCACTGAGCCACCATGCTCCTTAGAAAATAGATAAAACGAACGAATGAAGGAATGAACGAAGAGAAGGACTTTGGCGCGTCGAAGGCTCGCCTGGACACCGAGAGGTAATACTTTCTAATGTCCCATCAAAATTTTAAAAACGTCGGATTTTTTAAAAATTTTGGTATGTTGTAGAGCTAAAAAAAAATTAAGAGATAGCTGTTTTCCTTTTTCACGCCATGTGGTATGCTGAAAAGCTCATCAAAATAGGAGCTACATCTTTTGGATTTTTTTTCGATTTATCGCCATTGTGATGTTTTTATGTCACTTCAAATTTAACGTTATTTTCAGTAAAAACAATACTTTTGTGATTCCATTATCTCCGAACTTATATATTACACAGCAATTGAACTTCACACACACCGCTTTATAGCCATTTGAAATTATGTTCACTCATTTTTGGAATTAAAATGACGCCCTCGATGCCAGTAATGCCAATTTTACGCCATTTTCTTGACATTTTAGTTTCAACCACATTTTGAGCCTCGGCGTTTTTGTAATTTTGGGAATTTTATTTCCAATAAAAAACATATCTAAACAACTGGTAACATTCTGGAAAATTCCAACCGTTATAAATCTAAAAGAAAATAGGAGATAGCTGTTTTCCTGTTTTTCGATTTATCGCCATTTTTACGTCACTTCAAACGTTAGGCTATTTTTGTCATATTTCATTAAAAGCGCTACTTTCGTGATTCCATTTTCTTCATATATACATTTTACAGCTACGAAACTTTACACACCGTTTTCTAGACACCTGAAATTGTGCACACCCATATTGGGAATTAAAATGTCACCCTCGATGCCAGTGATGCCAGCAATGTCAGTTTTACTTCATTTTCGTGGCTGTTTAGTTTCAACCTCATTTTGAGCCTCAGTCTTTTATAATTTGGGAAACTTTATCTCCAATGAAAACCATATCTCGAGATCTGGTAACGTCCTAGGAAATCCCAACCGTTATGACCGAACTCTGAGGTGAAGTCTTAAGGGGTCATAAGGCCAAAAATTAAATTGCTTCCGATTTTAAAAACAAATTAGTATGTTATAAAGCTAAAAAATAGGAGATATCTGTATATTTGTTTTCCTATTTATCGCCATTTTGATGTTTTATGTTTAGGCTATTTTATGATATTTCATTAAAAACACTACTTTCGTGATTCAGTTGTCTCCGTATGTATAAATTTTACAGCAACGAAATTTTACACACCGTTTTCTAGGCACCTGACAGTTTTTACGTCACTTCTAATTTAGATTATTTTGTCATATTTATTAAAAATTGTACCTTGGAATTCCAGAAGCCCAAATATATCATTTACACATCTATGAAACTTCACACACCGTTTTCTGCTCATTTCAAATTATTAACCATTTTGGAATTAAAATTAACCCCCCCCCCCCCTCCCCGAGGCCAGTGATACCAATTTTATGTTTTTGTGTTTACCTTCTCTTTTCCATTTAAAACATTTCTTTTTCGAAATGTAGAAAAAAAAATAAAAATACATATCAGACCTGGCCGCAAAAGCAGGTTGTCAAGGTGATAGCTAAAAGAGGCGATTTTCTTGTTTAAAAGTGTAAATATTTTCGATAGTCTTTCTGATTGGGTTAAACATAAAACGTAAAGATAGGTATATGACGGACCCCGAAAACCGATTTTTCAATAATTCGAGCGGTGGTAATAAAGAGTGAAATTTAATGTCCATTATTGAGCATTTGTTGAACACCACGTGGACGGTCTGGATAAAACATTAAAGGTAGTAAAAGCAGGTTCTCTTCTGTAATCGTTATCTACGTAATTAAGGCCAGTTAAGAGGTGGTGTAAACAGTGTATCACACATGTTCTGGACACACACCCATATTACGCATCTATCCTGTCTCCGAAATGTCAAAAAATACCAAAATTCGAGTCTTTCAAAGAAACTTAAAAGCGAGTATTAAATTAAAATAGATCTAAGCGGCCAAGTTCAAAAGAGGCATTAAACTGAGAATTAATGTTCTGGCTATCTAAATAAAAATCGGGGAGTTTCTCGAAAAATTCATTCCAGCCAATTCCAGTCTGAAGGCGTGTAAGGCTGTGGGTCGTTGCGTGTAGATGGGGAGGTCCCATGCTATAGGTTACAGGAGGTGCCGCATCGGTGCGAAAGTATAGGCACGGTGTGACGTAAGGGGGCCACAGAGCTCATATTTAGAATAGGAGCAGTCGCGGGCCAAGTCGGTGGCCACATATGAGAATAGGATCAGAAACACGAAGTACGAGCTCAGGGAGCTGTTTGCATTTAGGTAAACGGCATTACCTATTTTAGGAGGCAAGCCATACATAGGCAGAGTACGCTTTGCCTGTTTGAACATTATTATTCTGAGACAAACGTAAGGGAGAATTTAACTTAATTGGTGGCGACTGCTTTTGTGAAAAGCGTCAAGATAAGTGACAATAAGCTAGTGGCCGTGCGACGGCAGTGGTGGCGTGACATTCCGTCACATGTTAGAGCAGAGGTGTCCGATACAGTGACAATAGGTTAGTGGCCGTGCGACGGCAGTCAAAGGAGTGAAGTGAAGAGGCGACCAAGGAAGAAATACCAACGAAAAAGGAGGAAAAACCAGCGACAACAGAGAATGCGGGCTCGCAAGTGACTCATGTAAGTCACCAATTATCATAATTTTGGGTTTTTATATATATATATATACACAAAGAACTTAATCAAGCACCACCCAGCATTTTTTATTGCATCAAGATTCATAATCGAAATTTGGAAATGGTAGATGTAAATTGGAATCGAACTGCATTCCCTCGCAATATTGGTGGGGTTTGTTGTTTGGTCAGTCGCACAAACACACCACTACATGCACGTGCAACACACCACCCATGATTTTCTCAAATAGCACTTTCAAATCGTTCTGAATTCTGTATAAAAGTGTGACAGTTTCAATGATTGAGGCATTTACTTTCGAGATGGCTCGAAGGAGATACACTGAGGCTACCAGATGGCAGATTATTGGCATAAAGTCAACGGGAATGTCTTGTAGAGCAATTGGACGGCAACTGGACATTAACCACACTGTAGTAAGCCGTCTTATTCAAAAACACAGCCAAACTTACCATGTAAAGGACAGACCGAGACCAGGTCAGCCACGTAAGACTAGTCGAGTTGAGGATCGTTACCTTGCACGTCTTGTTCGACGTCAGCCGTTCTCCAGTAGTGGTGTTCTGAAGCAGCTATGGCTCCCCAACAGACCCCTTTGCAAGAGAACAGTGAGAAACAGATTGAAGGCAATAGGTCTCAAGGCAAGGCGAGTGATTAAGCGGCCAGCGTTGACCAACCGGCATAAAATAGCTCGTTTGGAATGGTGTCTATCCCGACGTCACTGGAATCTTACGTCATGGAGGAAGGTCCACTGGTCGGACGAAAGTCGGTTTTTGCTCAACGTTACTGACGGACGTCAGCGTGTTTGGAGAACCAAAAATACTGCATATGTGCCGAAGAACGTCCAAGCGTCAGTCCCATTCGGTGGCGGATCAGTTATGGTCTGGGGATGCGTGTCCCATGATTGTAAGCTTGATTTGGTAACTGTGCAAGGCAATCTCAATGGCGATCGTTACATCCGGGACATTCTGCAACCTGTTCTTGTTCCCCATTTTGACAACCATCCATTGGCCACTCGCCCTGTGTTCATGGACGACAATGCTCGACCCCACCGTTCTCGACTTATGAAAACTTTTCTTGACAACAACGCGATTACTAAACTGCCATGGCCTGCAATGAGTCCTGATCTCAATCCACTGGAGCACATTTGGGATATGATTGGACGCAGAGTGCAAGCACTGGACCCACCTCCACGACATTTGGCCGGTTTGGAAGCAGCTATACACCATGAGTGGCAGCAGTTACCTCTTCGGAGAATCAGGAGACTCACCTCACGCATGAGGAGGAGGGTAGACGCAGTCATCCGTGCACACGGCGGATACACACGCTACTGACAATATTGTTGCTAATTGTTGGCTTACAATGCTACTGAACATTTAGCAATCGCTAATCAATCATTATCTCCATTTTGGTACTTTGTAGCACAAAACTTACAACAGGGTGGAATTTCCTGCAAAACCAATGTTCATGTTTGTCTGCCAAAATTACAGTAAAGTGTTACACATTGCAATCATTGTTGTGTTTTATGTTTAGCTAGGATTATGAACTATCAGAATATCATACCATTTGTTGCCATACAAACGTCATGATGTTATAATGACCGGGTTTTGTCACAACAATCATGAAAAATGGGGCGGTGCTTGATTAAGTTCTTTGTGTATATATATGTATTAAAATCGTTGTTTTCAGTGAACACCTGTTGATTTATGCTTTTAGAGAAAAAGTTATTAACCTCTTCATGATAAGAACCAACCCAACAAAAGTGAAACGGGCGGGTTCGTCACGGTGAGACAAACGTTCACGTACGGATTCAGGTAACACTCCCTGAGTTTTCGCTGAATATGCGGCGTGAATCTATTTCCCCCAGCAGCGACACAGGTTGATCAAAATGGCGTTGGCAGTGCTTCGTTGAATGACATCTGGAAATTCGTTTTTCAATTTAAAACCGTCTCGTTATTATTGGTTTGTTGTCAGAAGGATTAGCTGCTTTAACCCTTTACCCAACGTAACGGCCAAAGCCGGCCAAAACCGGCCAGCGCTATTCACAAAAATCGTCAATTAATTTTCATTGCTTTTTCATTAAAAAAAATAATTATTCAAGAATTATGTTTGCAAGTGTCGTCTGCTTTTCATGTTAGGTAAAGGGTTAATACCACAGGTGCGTTATTCAACATTACAATACGTATATTATTAACATAAATACAATTGTCGTAATCAGATTGAATCTCGGCTTTGTTGTGATCGTTAATGAAAATGCTCGAAAGGTACCAATACTACCCGCTAGACACAATCACCCTTGTTCCAATAATACGAAATACCCGACAAGATTAAACACGCTATTAAACAATTGGAGATTAAATGAACGGGTTTTAGAGGTAGGCTAGAAACGTTTGTCTGAACAATACAAACAGTGAGGCCGAACTTTTTTATTTGGAGTGTTAGATATGCAGATTGTGTTGACAAACCCGGAACTGAACCTCACAGCCTCCACTGTAACGATAATTCAACAAAGTCATAGATGGTGATAGTGAAATAAAATTACCTCAAAAGAAAAACTTTCTGAATTATTCACGAGAGGATTATTTTTCCATTTTCCACAAACTTGGTGAGTAATGTGTTCAGTATGGGGGTGGGGGGGGGGGGGGATTATCACTAAACACGTACAGAATAGAGTTTCCACCCATTCAGTAACTCACAGTGGCGTGGTCAGGCTAGAGATAAAATATTTCCCCCGCTTCATTTACCTCGACGGACAGGGGAGGACTGGGTCAAGAAAAGTTACCGGGAAATGCACCAAGGGGGCCCTAAACCTGGAGAATCGATCAGTCAACCAAAATGGTTCTGCCGGGAGGGGAGTCATCGGGAAGACGATAGTTTGGCCCAATCGCAGAATATTTTGATTTTTGAAACTGAAGGAATCATCGGATGTTTCCATTCATCTGAGCGAACAATCGAAATGTACTCTTTGTGGACTGCCATGGGCAGTCCACATAGAGAACATTTCGATATACCGCCAGTCCATGAAATTAGATCCATTTCGCCTTTTGATCATATTCACGAAATTTCGCGCACCAACTGATGGTGTTGGGCTGCATCAATTTTGGGGGCTCTAGTGGGAACTCAATAGGGGGACCCACCGAGAATTATTCCGGTGGACCATATGGTCAGTCCGCCTCTGTCGATGGAAGTGTGTCTCCCATAGGTGAAGCTCTAGGGTCTCCTCCCAGGAAATATGTCAACTTTTCATATCAATTGGAGAACCCTGGGTATTTTTCTATGGCTTAAATGCCAGAAACTAAAACTATAACAAAATGATCCCAGACATATCAAGGTGTGAGTACACAAACCAGTTCAAAGATGTCGGGTACAAGTGGTATAAAAGTTTGACAGTTTTTCAGGCCCCGCCGATGACAATTCTCATATACTCTGGACAAAACATAAATGCACAAGTAATATTCCAGACAGTGGACTCTTTGTGTTTCTTTTCCTTTCTTTATTATCCCCGCATTTGAAAAAATGCGGGGATATATTGGTTGTCTCCGTCCGTCCGTCCGTCCGTCCGTACGTCCGGGAATGGTTTCCGGCGAAAAACTCCTAGAGGTTTCAATTCGAAACATTGAAAGTGTGTTCATGTTCATTCATAGGGTCTGTAGATGTGCATGAAGGTTTTGGATTTTTGATTCGGCCCTCGGGGGGCGTAAGGGGCACCACTTTTGTCGTTAGAGGAATGGTTTCCGGCGAAAAACTCCTAGGGGTTTCAATTCGAAACATTGAAAGTGTGTTCATGTTCATTCATAGGGTCTGTAGATGTGCATAAAGGGTTTGGATTTTTGATTCGGCCCTCGGGGGCGTAAGGGGCACCACTTTTGTCGTTAGAGGAATGGTTTCCGGCGAAAAACTCCTAGGGGTTTCAATTCGAAACATTGAAAGTGTGTTCATGTTCATTCATAGGGTCTGTAGATGTGCATAAAGGTTTTGGATTTTTGATTCGACCCTCGGGGGCGTAAGGGGCACCACTATTGTCGTTAGAGGAATGGTTTCCGGCTAAAAACTCCTAGGGGTTTCAATTCGAAACATTGAAAGTGTGTTCATGTTCATTCATAGGGTCTGTAGATGTGCATAAAGGTTTTGGAGTTTTGATTCGGCCCTCGGGGGCGTAAGTGGCACCACTTTTGTCGTTAGAGGAATGGTTGCCGCCGAAAAACTCCTAGGGGTTTCAATTCGAAACATTGAAAGTGTGTTCATGTTCATTCATAGGGTCTGTAGATGTGCATAAAGGTTTTGGATTTTTGATTCGGCCCTCGGGGGCGTAAGGGGCACCACTTTTGTCATTAGAGGAATGGTTTCCGGCGAAAAAACTCTTAGGGATTTCAATTCAAAACATTGAAAGTGTGTTCATGTTCATTCATATGGTCTGTAGATGTGCATAAAGGGTTTGGATTTTTTGATTCGGCCCCGAGGGGCACAAGGGGCACCATTTTTGTCGTTAGAGGAATGGTTTCCGGCGAAAAATTGCTAGGAGTTTCAATTCGGAACACTGAAAGTGTGTTCATGTTCATTAGTAGGGTCTGTAGATGTGCATAAAGGTTTTGGATTTTTGATTCCCCCCCCCCCCCCGAGGGGCGCAAGGGGCACCATTTTTGTCGTTAGAGGAATGGTTTCCAGAGAAAAACTCCTAGGGGTTTCAATTCGAAACACTAAAAGTGTGTTCATGTTAATCAATAGGGTCTGTAGATGTGCATAAAGGTTTTGGATTTTTGATTCGGCCCCGAGGGGCGCAAGGGGCACCATTTTTGTCGTTAGAGGAATGGTTTCCGGAGAAAAACTCCTAAGGGTTTCAATTCGAAACACTAAAAGTGTGTTCATGTTAATCAATAGGGTCTGTAGATGTGCATAAAGGTTTTGGATTTTTGATTCGGCCCTCGGGGGCGTAAGGGGCACCACTTTTGTCGTTAGAGGAATGGTTTCCGGCGAAAAACTCCTAGGGGTTTCAATTCGAAACATTGAAAGTGTGTTCATGTTCATTCATAGGGTCTGTAGATGTGCATAAAGGTTTTGGATTTTTGATTCGGCCCCGAAGGGCGCAAGGAGCACCGTTTTTGTTGTTAGAGGAATGGTTTCCGGCGAAAAACTGCTAGGAGTTTCAATTCAAAACACTGAAAGTGTGTTCATGTTCATTAGTAGAGTCTGTAGATGTGCATAAAGGTTTTGGATTTTTGATTTGGCCCCGAGGGGCGCAAGGGGCACCATTTTTGTCGTTAGAGGAATGGTTTCCGGAGAAAAACTCCTAGGGGTTTCACTTCGAAACACTAAAGGTGTGTTCATGTTAATCAATAGGGTCTGTAGATGTGCATAAAGGTTTTGGATTTTTGATTCGGCCCGAGGGGTGCAAGGGGACCACTTTTGTCGTTAGAGGAATGGTTTCCGGCGAAAAACTCCTAGGGGTTTCAATTCGAAACATTGTAAGTGTGTTCATGTTCATTCATAGGGTCTGTAGATGTGCATAAAGGTTTTGGATTTTTGATTCGGCCCCGACAATAATCACAAATGCGAATGCGGGGATATACTATAGTGTGCTTTGCACACAAATGACACCCCTCTAGTTTCTTTTTTTTTCTTTCTTTTTTTTTTTTTTTTTGGCCTTTTCCCAGTATTCAACTCATTACCAGCTAGTAATAGAAACTGTACTTCAAGGACGTTTTCCTAGTTAGCAGCTTACCATTCATAATGAATAATAACAAGTAGGCTAATTTACGCTGGAAAGGTATAATTTGTAGAGTATTTTTTGTCTTTTTCGGTGAAAAATTATTTGTCTGCGCCCCTTTTACTCACACCAACCACAGGAGAGAGAGAGAGAGAGAGAGAGAGAGAGGGGGGGGGGGGCAGAGAGAGATGCAGTTTTTCTTGCAGCTTTATCGGATTTTGTTCATTCTATAATACTTTAGATGTAAGGTGATATTTGCTCAAAATAAGTCCAAAAGAAGTAGTAGTTCCAGGCATAAAAGGCTGTAGCTTTTTTTCAAATCCATTTGTAAGACCATTTCATAGCCAGCTGCAAAGCATTATACAATAGCCGAACTCTGATTTAGCCTATGATTGTGCTGCCTTGATAATCGGGTGACAACCCTTATTTAACCATATAGATGTATCAGTAGGCCCGCTGTTTATAACAGCAGACAACTGATCGAGATTCGAGAGTTCGTGAGGACAAACCCAGTAAGAATCACTGGAGAAAGACACAAAGCACTACTTGCTCCTTGGGGATCGTGGTGTCGTGGTATGCTAAAGTAAATGCCACGTCGATGGTTCGTTTTTGTCGTAAACTAACTGCAATATCGTCGCGTCCTTTATTTTACTGTTCCATTGATAAAGAATCTCCAACGAGTAACCAATTTCAGGTGAAATTTCTTAAACGAGTTCATAAAAGTATGTCATTGTCGAGCCTTTGGCATGGACCAGAACTAATTTACTAGACGATTTCGTAAATTTCAATATAAAACTGGAGACGAGTTAAAGATATTATTTATTACCTGATTCAAAATACGATAAAAGATGCAAGAATAGATCAAGAAATAGACAGCGCTTCCAGTAAGGCCTTTAATCTTTTAGTAGAAAAATGCGTTCTTTTTGTCACAGTGTCTGCTCTAAAGTAGTTCCAGATGACGTGGATATTCTAAAACATTCTGTCATAGAATTTAATTGAAACAACGGTTCAAAACTCAAATGCCATACTTAACGCACGAAATGTAAATCGAGGACCAGAGGTGAGGTACAAGCTTTGCGCAAGATTACAACTGCGTACATGCGTCATCACTTCCAGAATGTTATTGATCGACCGTGCCTCACTACTTTTACAGTATGACTTTAATGGTGGGGAAGGGTCAGATCATGTGATCAGCTAGATTAAAACCAATGATTGAAGAGAAGCGAAAGACTGGCAGTAACTGGTTGAGTTCTGAAACCACATTTTTTATACTTTATTCTGAAGTGCAGTTTACCAAAGCTTAAAGACTGCTTGTTCTGTGGATGTACTTCTTATTATCTTTGAAGAAAAAATATTTAGTCGCCTTGATACAATTTACGAGAGAGTTTGGGCACTCTCCCATAAATTGTAATAAGACAAAGACTTGTGAACAAATTTTGACAACCAATTTTAACTTTAGCATTCCATCAGTTAATGGATGGAAAATATCTTCAATTATTTTTCCAGGACTCCTGGCTGTTCGTTTTGTCGGTTGAAAATTTTGTGATTTAAATTTTGTAATTCGAGCAGATTATTTAAGACCTTTATACATTGAACTGTAAATAACAAAAAAACACTTTTTGCTAAATGCTCGTTACTGAGTGTTTGTTTAATATTGACGCTTAGTGTACTGGTGAGTTGTACACAATTCTTGTCACACATATTAAGAATCCTGTCTCTGTAGTTTTGCAGTGGATTCCAGTTACGTTTCGACTGTCTTTGAAGGCAGGTAACATTTAACTGAAAACCACTGTCAGAGAATTCTGAATATTAGATTACAATTTGATCTGGAGGGTGTTCGTTGTGAAGGTGGTTATGTTAAGATGGAACAATTAGCCATATGTAGGCAAAACTAGGGCATCAAACGTGAGCATCATTATCTCAAACATCTTGTTTGCCGAGGTAAAATATAGAAATCCAATAGATTTATGCTAGTTGTGAATATGTCACACTCGGAATGCATCTTAACCAGAAAGGATAACCTACCACTGTCTCAAGAAATAACACCTTTGCACCCACTTGACCCTTTTCGTAACACGAACAGAAGATAACTCTTGCCAAACATTTCTTGAAAAACTGAAAACTATAAATTCTGATTTGTTTTCCTCCAAACACGACTCATGGTCCCACATTGGAACGAGCTCGACTAGCTCGTTCCAATGTGGGGTCATAAGTTATGTTTTGGAGGCAAATAATTGAAAAGAATAATAATTGAATGACGATTTTTCTTATAGCGCTTTCCCCCGTTACATCCAAAAAATACTGAATGGATAAAGCTTTTCATTTTCTGCCCTTAAAGCATAGCGCATGATACGTAATTGAAACGCGTTCGTTGAGCATATTCCAATGAGAGGTCATAAGCTTCGTTTTTGAGACACAAATTGCGTTAGATTAATTGTAAATTCTAGTACATTTTGCCGTATTACTTACAGAGAGAACGGCATTCGCGTTCGAACTGTCATTTTTTACTGCACGAGATCGATTTTAGATCGAGTGTGGTAAAAAATGAGAGTTCGAACGCGCATGCTGTTCCGTGTTTATTGCACGCCTACAGTTAAAATTATTAATCGATTTGGGCGGAGGTATAATATTGAACTCGAAACCTTCGCCTTCTTGTTCAATATTATTCCTCCGCCGAAATCGATCGAGTGTGGTAAAAAATGACAGTTCGAGCGCGTATGCTGTTCTGTATTTATTGCACGCCTGCAGTTTACTAAAAAAAATATTAAAAACACAAATTATTGCCAAAAATAACCGAAACATTAAAAAAGAAATACTTAAATAGTCTGCGCTTGTGATCCATATTGTTCAAGGACAATACAAAAGAAATTGATTGTTCGCTTCGGTTTTTGCAGCAAAAGCGTGTATTTTATGAAAATAAAAGCATTGGCGTGCAATAAATGCTCTTGTTGTTTTAATAGCCAATCTTCTGACGTGATATGAAATTGGCTGTTGACATTGGCGTTAAATTCCAATAAACAAACAAACAATAGACAAGCGGACATTGGGTTTTCAATAGTTCTTTTTCATTCAGCAAGTATCGAATGAAATTGCTCAGACTATCTTGTACAAAGTGAGTCTCTCTCTCTCTCTCTCTCTCTCTCTCTCTCTCTCTCTCTCTCTCTCTCTCTCTCTCTCCAGTATGTAATATAAAAGTGTATGGACCAATCTGAATATCTGTGTTTGTGGGAATGAGGACATGGGGATAATAATATGTTCACCTAAAAACGTTTGTTTTCTTTCAAATGACTATACAATGAGTGATAATCAGGATTTCAGTTGATAGCTAAATGCCATATAAATTTTTAAAATAAGATAACATATTACCTCTGTCAGGATATTCATTACTTTAACAAGAAACACTCAAGAACTCAAATAAAACTTATTTAGAGCGGAACAACCTGAACAAAATGTTTCCCAAACAGTTTATCAGTACTTATCGTGATTTTAGAACTTCGAAAATCATGTGCCGTGACATGATCAAATATTTAGAATATAGTTCAATAAGTGTAGACTGCATGAGTATAAATGTGTATAATTACTTTGATTACAACCCAAACACAGTCGGCTACTGTATTGGTTATACATGTCTTTGGCGGGGTACATAGTTCCATGTACGCCTCCAGAATTTAATGCGGCTCGGCGTACATAAAAATCTGTAGTACATGTATACTGCGCAACCTGCCAAAGATCCGTACAACGAACATGCATTGTGGAGAGCTATTGTAATCATACCAGCTGCCCTCCCCCCCCCCCTCTTCGCCCACCCTAGGTTGAAAAAAATGGTCCATTGTAAATTAAGGGAGATCATCAAATTGCTACGAGATGACTGAGAGGATTAACAGTTACGCATTTTCGACATCCATTAGACGATTGATTTCTATTCATGTGAATTGCTGGGACGTCAGTGAAAAACGTCGCTACTCAAACATTCAAACTGCCCCTTCCCGCCCACCCCACTTAAGATGGCGTAAAGTCAACGCGATATCTCCTCCCAATCGATGGTGTTTGATGACGTGAAAGCTGTTACGCTGTGACTATAGTCACAGCGTAACAGATTTCACCTCACCAAACGTTCTGGTGTTTACTCATCACGAAAACTAGCAACAATGTATCAACTTTTCAATCTCGATACTTGTCTTTGATCAATAATAAATAAAATATTGACTCGAAAAATGGGTACATCATCAACATATTCATTTTCCCCAGACATCAAAGTATATTCTTTAAAAAGCGATCGCTATTGCGAGGCGTCTAAAAAGTGTAAACCTTCGAGAAATTGTTTTGTTGAGCATTGTTTATTTGGTTACAATAGCCTATATGTGAGCTAAAACGCCATCTAGCCATAAATAGAGCATAAAATGAAGGAGATCGGCTGATTTGGGCAATATGTATTGATTTTTGGAACCCTCAATAAAAATGTCAGACTGTTTATTTTGGAAAAGACTTAAAACATTTACACTGGCTGCCCTTTCAAAGTTGTGAGAGTTGAAAAATAGGGTGGGGTGGGTGGGGGGGGGGGGGGCGAGTAAAATATGCCTTTTCAATTGAGTGCGAAACTGGGCGGTAGTTGGGAAATCGCCAAATTTGAACACGAAAAACACACGACAACGTATATTTTTTCCTGTTCATTTTTTTAATGAGATGATATACTAAGTGGATACAGGATTGTTTCCTCCAAATGAGCTCAGTGAGCTCAGAAGATAGGGAAATGTTAACACTGTCGTCAAAGCAAATCGTTTAGTGTATGTAACCATTTAAGCAACATCCAAGATGGCTGCGGTCGGGGCACTTTTCTATATGTGACCAATGAACGTTCCAGTAATCCAGTTCTTTTGGTATCAGTGGTTGGGGCACTTTTCTATCGAGATCGGCAAACGTTTGAACACAGCTGTCGGAACTTCGGTAAGGCGACCAATCACCATACGTCTTGTCTTTACACTTGCAGTATGACAAATTTTGGTACAGGTAAAATTGTCCAACACACAACAAATAATTTGACGAAAATTCGGTAACTTGGATTGCCAGGCAAAATGAAGTGGGCGGGAATACAAAATACGTTTCCGCAGTGGGGAAGCCGGGACGTTAAGATAGCTTGGAGAGCTTGGAGAGAAGGAAATATCAGACTTTGTGAAAAGAATGAGAAACAATAATGCTGTGTCGGAAAACTGTAACAGACCTGAGAACATTCTGTACTTATTTGTTTTGGTTTAATAAATAAGAAGGTTATTACGTGGTTATTTTCATATCAGCCGAGAAATCAGTCCTCTGTAACTCAAATCAGCCTTCGATCTTCGGTCTCAGACTGATATGAAGTTACCGCTGGTTGATATGCGGCTGATATGAAAGTAACCAAGTAATAACCTTTAAATATTGCTGGAATGTCCCTTAACAAACTCTTTGGGTTTATTCTGTATAATCACAACACTTGGTGCTCAATCCAGCATTTGGTGAGAAATAGTTAGGAATAAACGATACTAAAAAGAATTGATTATATACTCAGATCGTCCTCTGAGTTCCAGTGTGTTCTATGTGCCAATAGGCACATAGAACACATTGGAACTCGGGGGACGACTGATGCCATCTACAGGAGCACAACTATTGGGCGGGATGAACATAAAAGGAGTTCTCCACGTTGGTTCTTGGACGTGCTATGCAGATGTTATTGGATTTTGTGAATGTGCGAAATCAAAGGACAGCCTGACAGCAAATGGCCAGTCATTTGATGACCGCATTTGAACGGAGATCTAATAACAAACATTTACCTACATTTTGTTTCCGGCAAGTAGGTTTTATTATCATCCCTCAAAACCACCAATGAAGCTTCTTTATTAATGGTAGTTTGAAACTCTTCAGTTCTAGGGCAGTACATTGTAACCACACGATGGATTCATATGCAACACGTTCATACTAACTACACGATTGTTGGAATACATTAATGGAATCATTTACATCAAGTGTCGTCAAGAAAACACTAATTGCATCAAAGTCTTGAACGTTTGGATACAACCATACCTGGATTATTGTGCAAATCATAGCAAACACTTGAAGACTTAAAGTGTACAGTACACCCGCCGTAGACTGGGCACTTTCCACGAATGGACAATATTTCCACGGGCGCAGTATTATTTGATTCCAAACACTAATTATATGAATAATCATCAAAACTTTAATAAATGAAACACCGGGTTGTACCCGGTGCTTCATTAATTAAAATTTTGATGACGATTTTTATTACCTAGTAAAAGCTTGCGTGGACATCGTTGCCCACGCTTAGATTACGACCAGTCCACTGCGACTGTACTGTAGTAATAAGGAAACTAACTGTAATTATGAAGATATATCTAAGAATGCATATCTATCACTTTTGTTATTGGCTTCAGATGATCTGCAGACGATGAATGGAAATCACTAAAAATTATTTTTATCAGCATAAAATGTTCCGATGAATCCAAGAGAACAAGGTTCGTGAGAGAAAAAGAACCCCACATCTTTAATCATAATCACCTTTCACTGTATTGTAGCAAGGTTTCCGTGAGAAAAAAAAATCTTGAGATCGGTCCATGGGAGAAAGCATGATTTAGTAAAACAAAAACTCTTTTGCACGACACATACCGCGGTGTTAGCTTGACTTTTTTTTATCTAAACGGAGCTTTTATTTATGGTTTCGATATTTATAGCTTCTTCTAATCGATGACACACGACTGACCGATAATAAAAATCAGTCGCACATTGGGCTCCAAATTAGACTCAACCAGGGCATGGACGGCATGTGTGGGGACAAAGAAAAATGTTTGTTTCTCAGTCAGAAACACCATATTCTGATACTAGAGACAACAGAATCTTACTCTTCAGGAGAATAGATTGCTGACAATTGTAGACATACAATGCCAACAAACTTTATTACTTGACTCCCTCCACCTATTTTGAATTTTCCGACATCCCGAACTTGAAACGATGGACACTGAAAGCCAAACGGTGATTGTTAAATACGCTCACACAAAATATGGCTCGGACAACATCCTTCAAGGTTGACATTGATGTCGTGCGATTATTATTGTTATCAACTCGTGTTATCTGGTGACTCTCCAAAGCATTATGTTAGAGGGTGGAGACTTTGGATAGCCCCGTAATGGTACTGTTTTCATTACACCTCATTCAAAGTCACTATGTAATTTCTCAGTGTGTTGTTAATTTTCTCGCAATTTTCCCATCAGTGAAACATTACCGGTCAACATATTTTGCAATGTTTACAACTCAGGCCGAGACGCCCCGAAGACGTGCCACGGAAACACCCGAGGTGAGGTGAATTACAGAGAACGGTGAACGTCAATCCAAATAAATTTCCGCGATTGTCAAGCTACTGTAACTGGAAATCGTGTTAGTCTGTCAATGCCAAAGCCAGAACAATGAAGTTATGGGGTGTTAAATAGCATTGTTTACAAAAGTAAAGGGAATATTGAATTTGTTGTTATATCGAGTTGAAAATATTAAATGTATGTTACAATTATAATTTTGGTATAATAAAAATAATGATGACCTGACTCGAGAGGGACATTGTGAATATACTCCTCTTAGGACTATTGTCTCCCGAGGTGAATGAGCTCCTTGGCGAGACAATCCGTAATATCCTCCTCAAACCAGGAACCAATACTATAAAACTTTTACAATTGTATTTTCTAGAATTGTATTTTCTACCTATTAATATAACTGACTAAAATTAATCATTGGCATTTTAAAAGATATGGCAATTTGCCAACTGGCAAATTGCCAGATCTTTGAAAATACTAATGGTTCATTTTAACCCCACTTGAAAATACAATTCTAGAAAATACAATTGTAAAAGTTTTATAGTATTGGTCCCAGAGGTCTTCATTTTTTAATCTTGATTTTACTGTTAGGTATTATGTTGGTTGATGAATAGTTGGCAAGGGAGATGGAACCATTGAGAGGAGACCCCATCCTCCACCCCACCCTGGGGAACATTATGAGCTTACTAAAGAACATTCTTTAAAAGCTTCTTTAATCTTAGTTTGTATGATGGCTTTAAGAGCAGGTCTAGTATTAGTTTTGAAAACTGCTATGTTCAGGTAGATCATTGGCTAACTTTTGACCTTTCTGCAGTTGTTGCAATACTCAACGTCCATGTCCCCGTGTCCAAGAGTTGATATTTTGCGACACTGTATTGCACTAATTTAATTTTCGCCGAAACTCGTGTTTTGTTTGAATATGATATCGGCGAGAAAGGTTCCAAATCCGTTTGGTCGGACATGTATTGGGAGAGAAGACAGCAAAAAGTTGGCGTTGCCACTTAAATGGAAATTTTGTGAGGGACTGAAACAAATATTAAATACCTCAGAACAATGTGTTTCCACTTCCAATCTGTTTGCTATAAATCGAGTTTATATAGACTTTTGTTGACTTAGTTTATCGTATTTGGTTGTAAGAACTTTATCAAGTGATAATTACATCTATGGTTCATGATGTTATATGAATAAAGGGTATTATGATTGTTTACAATGCTCTCGACCGCAAATGAGCGACGTATCAACACACATGCATTTTTACCAATTCAAATGTTTGTCAGCGCAACATAACGCTGTTTAATCATACCACAATCAATAAGATAAAAGCTGAGGTTTCGGAATTAACCATTTACCTAACATGAAAAGCAGACGACACTTGTAAAAGAAATTCTTGAATAACTAATTTTTTTCATTTTTTGTCTCAAAAACATAGGTTATGACCCCTCTTTGGAACGAGCTCGACGAACTCGTTCCAAAGAGAGGTCATAACCTATGTTTTTGAGACAAAAAATGAAAAAAATAATGAAAATTAATTGGCGATTTTATGAATAACGCTGGCCGGTTTTGGCCGTTATGTTAGGTAAAGGGTTAAGCGATTATATATGAATCATCTGATGATTAATCATCAAAAAACAAAACCGAATCAATAAAAACGTAATTTACACAAACCATATATGGACTGATAACAAAATATGTTCCCGAAGATGCTTTCGCAGCACACAGTTACAGACAGGGACGGCGGAGCGTTAACTTTTACCCTGTGATTTTGCAAAATATAAATTTGTATTCAATGGAAAAGAACTAGCTCAATTCAATTCAACCCAAAGTAGGCGAATTGGGTGGACGCCATGTAGGTTGTAGTGTGTACTAAAAGGTGAGAAAAATAAAGACGAATGCTACTCTTAATCAAAAACGAAAAAATTAAATCCACTACCAGCACCCTAATATGTGGTAACACTCGAAGACAGCCGATGCCGCACAAATGCAGCTGATGCCACACAATTCAGTATTGACCGGTTCACAATAAGGTTGAGGTTGCTGATGTTAGTGTCTTAAATAGGGTGGGAACAAGGGTGAGAGTTAGTGTATGTAAATTTATATATTTTGCATGAATACACCGCCCCACCACCATTGATTCCTCCTCCCCCAAAGACAAATTATTTTCCACCCTACACCCATGCGGCACCCAGGAAGGTGTGCCCCCCCCCCCGCCCCCAACTTTTTTGGAGCTTCTGCCGCCTCTGGCCACAGCCATGTAAAGTCCATATCTCCAAGATGTTTTTGTGAAGGGGCAAAGTGGCTATTCACTCCTCTCTCTCTTTCTCTCTCCCGCTCTCTCTCGACCCTCCCTCTCTCTCTCTCTCTCTCTCTCTCTCTCTTCTCTCTCTCTCTCTCTCTCTCTTTCAGATCTGCGGCGACGCCACAGGCAATGGAGCTATATGTCTTCGTTATCTGAATGCTATCAAGTTCCATTTCAGATGTGAGCGAAATTGACATTGCTATCGTAAAAGCTGATAAACTGCCACCCGAAAAACTGCTTTTTATCAGCATCTCGTTCAGACCATAGACGTGAGTGACCACATTTTCCCCAAATCTCACACAGCTGTATGCTGTTCTTCGAAACCTTTGGATTCAATGAGAATGATGTTGCGACTTCCAAAAATATTCTCCTGACAGGCCCTCTACTTTTCGACATGGTGCGGCGAGACTTAAAATTTCCCGACAGTGTTCCGGAGTCGTTAACCGTCGGTATGCCTACGAACTTAACTGAATGTACTTCTTTAAAACAATAATAAACTTTTAAAAATGATGATAAACGAACGTTTTTCGTGTACATGACTACTCGTGTCTTGTATTCATTTGTATGGCACATTCGGGCGGATCTGTCATTTTTACGAATGTCGCCAATCATCTGGGTACACTGGAAATCCAATAATAACACAGCTCTCTGACCGGTTAACAAATAGTTCTTGGTGCTCTTGCATATTTTTTGCGTAACGGGAAGAATTGAGCTTATCAGGCTATTTTATACGAACGTGGCTCTTGAAGTTTTTCCGGTCCTTTCTCAACTGGTGCTTGTTGATCTTTTTGATGTTGTTTAACCGGTAGAGTGCAGAAAGCCCATATTTGGGCTTTATTCCGAAGTACATGTACCACAACTGAAAGGGTACAAATTCCGTAAATGTGCTTCATACTATCTTTGAAGATAATATGTAAGTAATTGCATAGTTACAATTTATGGGATTTATATCGTGATGAAAATCCACTTTCGATAAAGTTGTCTCCGAAATTATTAGCTACACGAGAAAGGTCCAATTATGAAGCGAGTAACTGATGAGAAAACATCTATGTCCCACAACATCAGTAGAAAAATAAAAGCCAAGTCCCCCTTTGTTACTTTTAATAAACGAAAACAACAGACAGCTTCCAGATTTCGTTTATTAAAAGTAACAGAAGGAAACTTGACTTTTTATTTTTTTTAAAACAATATTTTATTTCTTGAAACAGAAATGGATTTGGCTAACAGGCTTTACCTATTAATAGCCTCACCCTACATTAATAAACGATACATTAATAGAATGGTGCAGATGCAAATGGAGATAAGGACACGTATCCTTAAAAAGTATGGATTATTTAATATAATCTGGACACGGACGGCTAAATGTTGTGCAGTATACGTTTGTCTATCTCATTTGGTAGAACAATAGTAAGTTTGACGTTGTGTTGATTTTTGTGAGCAAGGCTAGTGAACACTCCTCGCAGACCCACGGAGTTAGCCAGCACATGCATACGCATATATGTATATATAAGCATATACACGCATAGGCATACGTACACTCGCATATATGTACATATGAACACATACATATGCATCATGTATACCCTATGGCCCGTCAAAACGCTTCGTGTCCGTGAAGAATGTATGCACACTATTCACAATAATTTCATTTTCATCTCGACTAAATCGGACGTTCCCAAAGAGTAGGTATGAAAATGATACGTTTAAATCAACCAAGCTATGCGCCAGAATATTCCGCTTATCTGCGTAAAGCGGACACTGCAAGAAGTAGTGTTCTGGGATCTCATATACGTAACCACAATTACATCTGGGATTATCTATGAGAAATCTTTCGAATTTATGTGCCTTTAAATTACCACACCCCAATCAGAATCGACAACATAGAATTTGGTTTGCCTCTTGCCAACTCCATGGTACCATGGAACGCAAATGTCCCTACTTGTCAACCCTTTTTAGAAAGAATGTAAAGTCAAACAGTTGACTTTTTACGGCAGGCTATTTAAAAGCAACTAGTTCACAGATAATCCGTCATTACGAATATCAGTATAACACCACACACCCCAAACCCACCAAAATACTAAGAGTCCACCTTTACTCTTTGTTTAGCGAATGTGCTTTTAAAGTTTTTACATGTTTTTATTCTTCCCATGAAAAAATTAGCAAATTTCATCTAATTTAATAGAAGGACAGTATCTGAATTATATGTCACAATGCGCACTCTGTTGATATGATGAAGAGAACACAGTTACAGAACATCAAAAGATGGTGAAAACGCCATTTTCTTATTTTATATGGGGCTTCAACAGAGAAAATAGAAAACCAACAGGCACGAAATAAAGAATGACGGAGTGTGGGGTGGGAGGGGGGTGGGGGGGAGGGGGGGGTCGAGTTCGAACGTATTTTAGAAATGGGGGAATAAAAGAAACAAACGAAGTAATTCACAGAGTATTAAAGTAGAGAGCAGAAACACAGACGGCCAAGACCAAATCGCATCAGCACTAGTCAAGCACACTGGGAACAGGTAAACGATAAGCGATGGGGAATGGGGAACCCACTGGAGTGCCACACTGAGTTCGAGTAAAGTTTATCGAACTTCGTGCGCAGCGAAATAAAAACCGAGGAGGAACACAATGTGGTCTGAAAATTAAGGAAAGGAAAAGTGGGAGGGATGGACCAAATTTCTAACGAGTTCCTAAAAAGTGGGGGTCGAGGAACTCTGTAAAAGCTTAATAGCCCTATTCAATTTAGCCATAGAAAAACAAGACTTTCCAAAAGAATGGAGAGAAAGCAACGTTACATTTATACACAAAAGGGGGGAAAGAATGTGTTGGACTATTGTCGGGGGATTTCTGTCCGTAGCAACATTGGAAATGTTTTCTGCAAAGTCCTGTTTGGGACATTGGAGGATGTGATTGAAGGGAAAGGGTTTCTGGGTGAGATCCAGAATGGCTTCAGGAAGGGAAGGAGATTCACTGACCATTTTTGCACACTGACCCAAATGATAGAATCCGCGAAAGCCAAAAAGAAAAAAATGTTTATGGGCTTTCTGGATGTGAAACGGGCGTATGATAAGGTGTGGAGGGAGAGTGTATGTAGCGAAAGCTTGAAGCCTTTGGCCTGGCAAGTGAGTTTGTTGGAATCTGAAAGCATTATATAAATATGTACAAAGTGATGGGGTGGGGGGTGCATTTGGGGGTTTGAAGATCCTTGGTCTATTTTTCTTCACAGATGATATGGTACTAGTGTCAGAAAGCGAAGGAGGGTAGAGAAAATGATGGCAATTGTTGAGAGATATTGGAACAAATGTAGATTCGAATTAAATGACAGCAAAAGCAAAGTTATACCCGTGGGTCGCAAAGTGGAACCTACTCGAAAATGGAGAATAGGGAAGTTCTGCAATCCGAAAGACAGCAGCAAACTTCTTAGTGTAGGAGAGACAGGGTACCACGATTATTTAGGGGTAAACATACGCTTTACGGGAAGAGGCATCTACCAAAACCACAAGAATAAACTAACAGTGAAGAGGAGGCGAATCGATAATCAAATGAAACTGATAGGGAGAAATAGCTTCAATAAGCTTTTTATGGGGAAAACAATTTGGAGTTGGCAAGAGGGCAAACCAAATAGTGGGTGTACCAAGTATAATGTATGGTACAGAAGTGATACCTCTAAGCCAAAGGGATTTAAAGAGCGTGGAAACCATGCAGAACGATGCAGGTCGTTGGATAAAGGGGTCGAGTAATGCTGCAGCACTAGAAGCAATGAGGGGTAGGCTTGGTTGGATGAGGATTAAGGACAGGACAGACTTAATGAATCTCAGTTATCTTAACTATTTAAGAAATCTTCCCGACAGCCGATGGTGTCAATTAATGTTCCAAAATATTTGGTATTCAAACATATGAGCAGGGTGGATAGACTAAGTGAGGGAGCTAATAGAGAGAACTATTCAATGGAGACTTAGAAGTGGGCACAAAAAAGGGTAAAAAATCGTCAGAGAAAGAGTCATGGCGGATTGCAACCTGAATTGGTGAGAAGGGGTCAAAGCAAAGAGATCTTTGTGTGACCTGCGCGACAAAGAGAAGGCAAGTTTTGAAGAGTACCTTGGTGGCACCCTTGGTGGGTCACTGTTGTTCAAGATGAGGTCGTGGTTGCTGGAGCTTAGGGTAAAAACTGGGAAAGTCAATGAAAAGGAGTTCCAAATGTGTAATTTAGACGTAGTGGACATCCTGGAACACATTCTATTTAGAATGTCCAAAACATCAGTCCAACAGAATAAGATTCACCGGGATTATGATGGGGAAGTGGGATGGGAGAATGAATGACATGTGGGTAGGGGGTGACACAGTGGGGAGGGCTAGTATGCTTATCGGAGAGATTGGGAAGAGTGGGGTACGGGATGTTATCAAGAAGTTCGTCTCAGAGTGCTTGGTGGAGAGAAGAGGCGTTGGGATAAGGGGGCATTTGGGAGGTCAGGGCTAATCAAGGCCTTCTTGCCTGAGAACTGCGACAAATCAGCGGCCGGCCAAAGTGTTGTTATTATTATTAGTCTGCACATTGGGAAATAATGGTTAAAATCCAGCTTCTATATTTTAAACTACGCAACAGCAAAATGCCTCAAATTTGTTAAATGATGCGCACATCGATGATACAAATTCGGCAACATTTCGAAATTGCAATATTTGTGTTTAGTTCACATGGACTTTGTGTTAAATTTTCCGACTGCTTTAGGAAGTTAAGTGGAGCTAACTTCCCGTAAATCTCTTGCAATGACGACAATTGTCAGCCACGCTATCATAAATTATAACAAGGCCAAGAACACTAAGTCTTGAACAGATATTGACAACTAAATAATTTAGCACAATATCAGTTAATAGTCAAGTCAGATAATGTCTAATTGTGTCTATTTATCATATTAACAAAAACATCCACCATGTTGATTCACGTTTTTAAACTGTATTATTATTGTTATTATTATTTTGTGTCCTTGGGCAAGTCACTTTATCCCGATTGCCCACGTGGGGGCACTGCACGTCGATGGCGCACCTGTCTTCAACCAATGCTAACCCTGCTTAGTACACTGGGGAGTCTGACTGTAGATCGCCGCTGCTCGGTGGTTTTCTCCGGGTACTCCGGCTTCCTCCACCCGTAAAACTGTCCGACACGAAAGTGTAGTTAAACTCCAATAAATAAATAAATTATTATTTTTGTGTACTGGCTGTTCTCTACAGGCACCTTCCAAAAGGTCTCGAACAAATGAACTGTTAGGTTACAACTCTTCTACATGGCATAGCCGGTTACTTAAGGTGACGTCTAAAACAGGCCAATACTATTCACAAGAATACCATTCAATTTTTATTTTTTCGTCTCAAAAACAAAGCAAATGACCCTCATTGGAACGAGCTCACTGAGATGTCCCAATGAGGGATCATAAGCTATGTGTTTGATGGAAAAAATCAAAAAGATTAGTCGTTCAAGAATACTGTTTGCGAGTGCAGTGCAGTGTTAGGTAAAGGGTTCAGAAAAACTCCACTGAGGCCCCTCTATGATCCCAGTACCGTAAATAGGTTGTTCTGGAGGCTGAAATACATTTTCAAACTGCTGTAGATGTAATATTTCATGATATATGGGTTTTTAAACTGTTCGGTAAAAACTTTACATGGTGGTGAAAAAAATGTGTTTTCGCCTTCCTGGACCACCCACCCACTTCCTGCAAATTTTTACTTTACTCCCGCTTCCCTGGAAAATCCCATGCAATTGTATATATAAACAGAAAAGTTTATGAGTGTAATGCTTGTTATCTGGATAGACTAAATTTATGATAACCCTTTACCTAACGTAACGACCAAACCGATCAGCGCTATTCACAAAAAAATGCAATCCAATTTTCATTATTTTTTTCAGTTTTTCTCTCAAAAACCTAGCTTATGACCCCTCATTGGAACGCGCTCAGAGAGCTCGTTCCAGTGAGGGGTAATAAGCTATGATTTTATGATAAAAAATGAAAATAATTAGTTATTCAAGTATTTTATTTGCAAGTGTCGTCTGCTTTTCTTGTTAGGTAAAGGGTTAAGAAACTAACACACTAAGACACACTAACAACATTGGTTTTTGATGAAGATTTCCTAAATAAAATATTGCGAAATCAAGACCAAATCAAGAACAAACAACGCAAATAGAATCTAAAATTGTTGACTCTCGCATTTTCTTTTAAACAGATGAGGTTGTATCGTGTTGTAGGAAGTAAAATGGACAGGGAATTGTGGTTTATTATTATTCCCGGGCAACTGTAAAATCTGAGGTAAAACATATACCAAGCTGACAAACTGATATTTCTGGTCAGTGAATCACAGGCACAATTTTTGTTAAATATCTTATTTTCTTTTTAAAGAAACAGATGGAGTGTGGTGGATATCCTAAACTCGAGATACCCAAGGGCTTTGAAAGTGGAGATACGCAATATTATAGTGGAAATGCAAGAAAGACACCTACACTGACTGGCAGTCCGAAACTATTCCGCTTACCACGTGAGAAAAGAAGTTTAAATTCATTGAAAAAAAGCAACAAAAAGGTTCTCATTACTCAAAAGGAGGAACTTGAAGAAGAAGAGGAGGAGGAAGAGAGCGATTTGGAAAGTGTGGATGACGGCCGAGTGTCACGTGACGAAGATTACGACACAGATTTGGAAATAGATGTTGACAGTAAGTCAGTGGTTCATAACTTGTTAAGAACAATATTACCATTTGTTAGCAAAAATAGTTTTCGACAAAAATAAATAGATTGCCCACCACTTGTACATGGTAACATTCTGAAAAAAGCCCGATATTACTGATCGTGGGGGCACTGTCCTTGCGTGGATTACGACCAGTCCACGGTGGTTGTACTGTATTTCCCCCATGTCTCTGAATGCAATCGATTTTTCTCACAGAGTGTGTCTCAGAGCAGTGACGTGGCTTGGGGACTTGGTTTAGGGGTGTACCCTCTCCGAGCTTCTAATTCTATGGCTACCTACCTTATGGCTAACATCCAACCTTTGAGAAAACCATTTTCCTACCCCACCCCTCCGCCTAGAGTGAGAATTTTCCAGCTGCTACAGCTGGATTTCCAACTGGTGAAGAAATCCGAATACACCCTGTCCACATGTGTTCGAAATATTTGACCTTTGGGTTCTAGACTTGGAAATTAGTACAGCAATGCACGATGTGGAATGCTTTCCAACATATAAAATCAAAGGTGCCACGAAGTCTACTATTATATGGCCTGAAATTTACGACTGTTGGTGATCTGAGACTTAAAATTTAAAACTGTTGAAACTTTTGTCCGAGATTGGGGGTGGCGGGGGTGGGGCGTTTCCCTCTGTCGTCACATTCCTCTCTCAGACAGGTACGTAAACGTGGGTTCATAAATCGAAGCTTTGTCACACTCGTCAACAACCGCGCGCCATCACGCAGAACTATTTCCCCATAGTGCGTTCCAAGTGAATCGTGTCAAAAGACGGAGTAAAGGATCAAAGTCAACTTCAAAATGGAGGCGTTTACTTTTGCTATGGAAAAATAGCACCTATTTTTTTTTTTTTTTTTTTTTGCTTTGACGCGTTGTGAGTGGAAATCAGTTAGAATTCCTTTCCACTGAGACCATCGCGATGCGTTACATACATTCGGGGGCTCTTTCAAGACATTATTTATTGCAACCAAAGTTTGAGAAATGCACGATAACAACCGCAAAAAGTGTGAGACTTAGAAAATGAAAGTCGTGTTGGCCTCAATCGATACTTATTAAACTACACCCGGTTTCTTTTCATTTGCCTCATCACAGGACAGGCAAAATAAAAAAAATACCAGACTACTTTAACAAGAAATGATCACTCCTCCCAAATACTCTGAAAGGAAAACAGTATGCAACAAATTAAAGAATGTATTTTACATTACGTAAACGCGGATACATAAACCCGACACTGAACCAATGTAACACGGAATGCATTCTATAAGCGAATGTATTTTGTATTTGTCGAGACAACCACAAATATTTAATCCTGCAGCCAAACAGGAACAAATTTTAATCTGCCTCACTCCTTATTTGTTGTTCGGCGTATCATCTACTTGTCTATTTTTCTTCTTTATCGAATATGGTATGGCTATTTTTTGTAGACGATATGGTGCTAGTGTCAGAAAGCGAAGAGGGGCAAGCGAAAATGCTTGGAATTGTTTGAAAAAATGGGAGCAAACGGAGACTAGAGCAAAGTTATACCTGTGGGCCGCAAAGTGGCCCCACTCGAAGGTGGAGAGTGGGGGAGTTCTTTATTCTCAAAGGTAGCAGCAAACTTCTTAGTGTAGAGACAGGTGGCTACGAGTATCTGGGGGTAAATATCAACATTATATGAAGAGGTATCTACCGAAACCGCACAAATAAATTGATTCTGAAGGGGGGGGGGGGGGGGCGAATCCTTAACCAAATGAAACTTATAGGGAGAAACAGTTTCAATAAGGTTTTCGTGGGGAAAACCATTTGAGAAATGGCGGGTCTGCTAAGTATAACATACGGTGCGGAAGTGGTACCCCAAAACCAGAAGGCTGTAAAGAGCTTGGAAATCCCGCAGAACGATGCAGGCCGATGAATAACACGGCCGAGTAATGCCGCAGCACTAGAAGCAATCAGGACTGAGCCTCAGTGGATGAGGACCAAGGACAGGATAGACTTATTGAAACTCAGTTATCTTAATTATTTGGTAAATCTCCCCGACAGCCGATGGTGTAAAGTAATGTTCCTGAGAGTTTTAAACTCAAATATCAAGAGAGGGTGGATGGTCCAAGTAAGAGAGCTAATAGAGAACTACACATTGGAGATCTCGGACCTAGACGTTGGGGCAAACCAGGTTAAAAAATCGCCAGAGAAAGGGTTATGGAGGATGGTAACCTTAATTGGCGAGGGGGTCAAATCAAAGAGGTCTTTGGGTGGGCGGCGTGATAAAGAGAAGCCTGGTTTTGAAGAGTACCTTGATGGCACCTTTGGGGGTCACTGTTGTTCAAGCTGATGTCGCGGTCCCTGGAGCTGAGGGGGAAATTTGGGAAAAACAGTGAAAAGGAGTGCCAGATGTGTAATTTGGTTGTGGTGGAGACCCTGAAACACTTTCTTCTAGAATGCCCAAAATACCAGTCTAAAAGAATAAGATTCATTGGGAGTGTAATGGGGAAGTGGGATGGGAGAATGAAGGACATGTTGTTAGTGGGAGACTCAAAGGAGAGGGTTAATATGCTAGAGAGATTTTGAAGAATGGGACAAGGGATGTCATCAAGCAGTTCGTCTCAGAGTGTTGGAAGGAGAGAAGAAGCGTGGGGATAGGGAGGCAGTTTGGAGTACAGGGGTAACCAAGGCCTTCTCATCCGAGAACCGCGGTAAATCAGCGGCCGGCCAAAGTGTTATTATTATTATGAAAGCTTCCCCGCAAGAACTAGGGGACAGTTGTGGGAAAATATTGCTACATATTAGTCATTTGACGAAACTTTTATTGTAGACTGGATAAATGCAGAAAAGAGAGATCTACTGGACGATCCCACTGGGGAGAAAAAATATCGGGAAACGTGCAAAGAAAATGGCATAGTTCCTATAACCTATTTTATTCGACACATCAAAAAGGACGAATTTAGGATGAAGTTTCGGGGACTTGGACCAGACGGCGCTAAGGCGCTAGCTGTACCTCTTGCGGTGAGTATGACTTTATTTGTCTGTATATATTTATGATGATCGTGGTTTATATCGCGCTCAGAACCTCTAATAAGAAAACAAAAACAGAAATGTTGCAATGTCGGATTAGCCAACTGAACAGCCGTACAGATGCCTGTTAACTCTTTCTCCGTATAATGTCAAATTAAAAACAGATTTTATCGTTAACCCTTTACTTAACGTATCGCCCGCATCCGTCCGTGAAATTTACAAAATAGCAGTTGAAAATTTTTTTTTTAAATCAAAAAAATCATATCGTGTGCACCTTCGTTGGAACGAGCTCGTTCCAATGAGGATCTCATGATATGATTTGGGTTAAATTGTTTTGAACAATTTGGAAAATATATATTTAAAATAAAAAAAAAATTATATCCTGTGATTTGGATAAAGAGTTAATATTGAAGGTGAATACTTATAGTTTTTCTAGCGACGATACAGCTTTACTGCCCATTTCCCAAAATTAGTTCGCTTATTTTTATCCTTTCAATCCTTTCACATAAATCCTACTGGATATAATAGGCAACATTCCCGAAGCGTTAGAACGTTATCCCGTGTAACGAATTCTGCAGAACACTGGGTACTCTTGTCATCAGTTTAAGTGCAGTTAGCCAAACAGAATACAAAATTTTATAATATGACATATAGAAACTGAACAAGTAAAATTTGGAAGCAGTAGTGGGATAAAAGATTTACCAACCAGTTGATAAATCTTTTTATTTCTTGTACAGACAAACAACTATATAGAGAAACTGGATCTAGAAGGAAACTGGATTCAAGAAGAAGGATCGTATTTTATATCAGATATGTTAAAAGAGAACATGTATATAACAGAAATGGTGAGTGGCCGTAAATATTCATACAGGTTAATTCTTTGAACTCAAAAGTGTGATTGTACACCACAGCAACAATGCCAAGTCAGTTTCAAAAAAGTAAACACCAGTTTAGTAAATTTAAGTGGTAACCATGTCAGTATTTTCCGTCTGCAGTTGTTTGTAATTTCAGCCTCCCCAAAGCACCCTGAACAGTCAATGTTATACCCCTTGATAGTCCAGTCTTCCTTTTTGTTGTTGAACGATCCTATTAAGTATTTCCTTTGCGCAGCCCTGTACAACTTCTAGACTGAAGATATTTCATTTTTGATATATTTTGGAATAACATTAACATTATTAGACTTGTTTACCGGTAATTTAACCCTTTGAACCCGAGCGGTCGCTTTTCCGGCCCAGAAGCTTGATACGCCATAACTTCCTTAAGTAGGATGGTTGTCGAGTGAATGTGTGGGGTAGACCAATTAATATTTTCAACGTGCAGCCCCACTGCGGCACGTTGAAAATATTAATTGGTCTACCCCAAATAATGAATGTGGACTGCTGCCATTGGACTGACATGGAAGATACCACCAGTGTTCAAAGGGTTAAGGTGATGTTTATCCATGGAATTCTGGATATTACGTTCACAGACCCAGTAAAAGTCGCATGATTTTCATCCCACAAACTGTGCTGTGAGAGGTGGTTTTAAAACCCCCATTCGTGCGACCTTATTATGTTACTACGACTCTTATCCCCATTTGACAAAAAGGGATTCTCCAGAAGGAATCCCATTTGCGGAATCCCTTTTTAGGAATCCCATTTGTGGAATCCCTTTTTTCTGAAATGAGGATAAGAGTCGTATTAAAAATCCCTCAATGAGGGATTTTTAATGGTCCTCATAACCTCAAAATTCAATGAGGCTATGAGGGATAATAAATGAGGACTCATTGAGGGCTTTTACATAGCCCCCATGGCCTCATACGACAAAAAAGGGATTCCATAGCCACGGGTGTTTTCCAAAAATGGGATTCCATGGGATATGGCCATTGGATATAGAGGTGATGAAAATCGGATACAACTTCGTTGTAATCAGGGGAGATAACTCTGCATAGAGATTATGGGGGATGAAGCAATCTGATTGGTTAGTTATAATCTAGATAAATGAAACAACAAGAGTACATGGACTAGGGTCAGAACTAACAAGAATAGACCAGAAATTGTCAAATATAGCAGTAATAAGGTAAACTGTTCCAGTTGACAGGCTCTTGTACGCTACTGGAGTAAACTCCAGAACAAAGGAACATGGCCAGGTAGAGGAAAACTATTGCATATATAGATAGAAGCAGAGAATTCTGAAAGAATTCGAAATAGTAAAAGCTGTCGGGTTGTTTGTGATAATTCTACGAATCGGGAAATTACTCCTGTACAAAGGAACACACCCCTGGTACCCCCTTGGTACTATAGCACTACGTGCTACACCGATAAATTGGGGAAATAAAGTCAATTTCGGTGATTTTGGGTGGATTTTGGTAATTTGGAGGGATTGTCGGGTTGTTTGTGGTAATTAGATTTACTCTTCTACAAAGGAACACACCCTCCGAACATACCCCTTTCTTGTCAGAAGGTTTTTGGTCACAGAGCAACCACGTGCTACCATAGAAACCAAGATGGCGGCCTCCAGTATACAAAATGGACGACGGAACACGTATCACCCTAACAACACGCGCTGCGCATGCGCACTCACACCACGTATCACTATGGAGATGACGTCACAACATGGCCGCTCACGCGGGTTACCATGACAACAAAACATGGCGCCACTACGTCACGTGACTATGACGTCACATGAGATCCTGCAATGAGATCCTGCCAATGTGGGGTGAAGGGTACATACACTACTACTTATGTTATCTATTCATAGTTTATGCTATTCTTGGAACTGGAAAAGGTGTGAATCAAAAACAGAATGATACACGATAAGTGGGTTTCCTAAGTAATTTGTTTTTTTTATAGACACTGTACACAGGGTTGGTACCCATTTGGGTAAATATTCACAATAACACCAGCAAACGACAGATGACCCAAATGTAACGTTTACAACACCTGTAAATTATGTATGTAAAGAATCCTGTTAAAAAGAGAGGATTGGGTAGCATTATAAATGCATCATGTGACACGTAGTTGAGTGATACAGTGGCATGCATGAACTCAGAAAGAAACTCCAATAATGAATGTCAGATGGGGTGCCAGTGTCTCCTGATGTTGTTTTCTTTGTGCTTTATGTGTCACTGCAGTGCTAGTCTAATGTCTGTATGGTGAGTTATATTCGAGTTGAAATGAATTATCTGTCGCTTTATTGGACTTTTATGGCGAGGTCGGTATGTTAAGTGGCATGAAGGGCATGCTTAGCACCTCATACAACTTAAACACGTCCATCCCACGTTCATTCTTCCATAAAGCGATATATAATTCATTTTAATTTCCTATAATTTCATTTAGGAGTTGATTACATTGTTTAATTCTTTATTTAGCAATAGTGAGAGGGTAAATGTGTGATCTAACTTGACAGTAAAATGCTAACACATTCATCGTCGAGTACCCACACAGTCCTATCAAAATACCTCGTATACCTTTGTCGCCATGAATCAGTTGAAACAGCGTTTGTGCAAAGTTTTCCAGTTTTCAACAACAGCTAATGCATACTGTCTCGTAAAGATGAGGGAAAAACCGGTGTAAACAACCTACATTAATCTAATTTGAAAATACATTTACGAGTTTTATAATGAATATAGCATTGCCCAGTCAACGCCGAACACAGATCCACTCTTTGTTCACATTTACGAATGTCTGTTTTGACATAACAGGGGCATGAAATTCTACGACTTATCGGAACATTGGTGCATTTTATTTTAATTGCACCTCTGTCCACGCCAACAATATTTTCGAAAGATGAGTGAAAAAGCAAAAATATTCATATAATAAGAAAACTATTTATTGAGTTTTCGAAAACTCATTTCGACCAATCAAATGCAAGCATACCATGGAAGAAAATTTAATTATATGCTATTAAGCTAGGATGTTCATCATGTCATTGTTATCATTAATGACAATCCATTATACATAATGATTTCAAGTTTACTACAGAACAAATGATAAAATGAAATTATTTATCTGTTCTCACTTCCCGTCCTTTTCTCATTGTCTCATGATGATATGATCATTTTTACGACGAGGTATATATCATGTTTGTTCTAACAATTAGACATAGAGAAACTACCGAGACCCAGACACTAATCATCAAGCGAGAGAGGATATTACGGAAATAAATACCATTATGTGATACCGTATTTTAATTTTTCATATATTGAATGAATACAAAAATGTGTTTTTGTTGATTCTTATTTACATTTCAAAACACACGTTAGTACTTACATCATTCTTTTATTCCAGATACTGGCAGACAATAAGATCGGAAATACTGGTGCCGAAGTCATCTGTGAAATTTTGCTTAAAAACGACTGCATAACAAAAATTGATTTGTCAGGTAAATCTTAAATTAAATGAACAATTTGGGCTATTGGTGAGTTCTTTCCCAGGATTTATATCCAATGTTCATGTTTTCTTTAAAAGTGTTGTTTTCCAGATGTTCTACCACGGCTACAATGCATGTAAGCAGGGCTTGCATTTTAGCGGGGCTGTTCAGACCCAGCCCCGTAAACAGCCCTGTTACTAATTTTACAGGGCCGGAAAACCAGTCCTGTGAATATTCCTCTAAAATACTTAACGGGAGAGTGCTAAATTATTTTACGTCTGATTGTGTGTTACATATGCAAGAATTTTGGACATTGGAGGTCCTGTTGCACATACATATTTCACATAAATATTGCCTATAAATGTTTCAGTTTACTATCCTGTTGCACATAAGTATTCAATTGTTTAATTTTACTGGAGAAAAATGATACAACTTAATATTTATTAACAAAGGGTATTTAACATTGATATTGATAAGTCATTTATAAAACTACTGCATATGGCAAAAGCCACTATACTGGCTTTCAGTGCTCAACCAGTTAAGTACCAATATTTTTAAAACTCTCAAAATAGCAAAGTGCGTTTTGTTACTAAATCTGAATATGTATCAGAACGTTGTTCTTTCATCTCGAGTTCCGATTATCTAGAACACATCCCTAATTTGACAGGTCTAAAAATGTGATTGTGAAGTAAAGAGCTTTTGTACTGTGACAGTTCTTGTCTCCTTACACCTGTTATAGGCAGATGATTATTGAATGATGCAGTGGTTGAAGGAAACCCGAATGTGTTGTTTTTTGTATATGGATGTTTAAATATTTTACTTTTCCAATTCTTCTACTGTACTTAATGATGTAATAGTAACTGAAAAGTAATTATGGTATCCATTCAAAAATATGTATTCGATATTTATTTACCACTAAAATATGGCCGAGAAATATGTAAAACTTGAAACTATTCATTTTCGAGTACTCACACAGTCCTATCAAAATACCTCGTATACCTTTGTTGCCATGAATCAGTTGAAACAACGTTTGTGCAAAGTTTTCCAGTTTTCACAAAAGCTAATGCATACTGTCTCGGAAAGATGAGGGAAAACCGGTGTAAACAGCCTACATTAATCTAATTTGAAAATACATTTACGAGTTTTATAATGAATATAGCATTGCTCAGTCAACGCCGAACACAGATCCACTTTTTGTTGACATTTACGAATGTCTGTTTTGAGATAACAGGTGCATGAAATTTAACGACTTATCAGCCCATCTGGTGCATTTTATTTTAATTGCACCTCTGTCCACGCCAACAATATCTTCGAAAGATGAGTGGATTTTGTTATTAATTCTAAATATGTATCCGAACGTTGTTCTTTCATCTCGAGTTCCGATTATCTAGAACACATCCCTAATTTGACAGGTCTAAAAATGTGATTGTGAAGTAAACAGCTTTTGTACTGGAGAGAGTTCTTGCCTCCTTACACTTGTTATGGGCAGACGATTATTGAATGATGCAATGGTTGAAGGAAACCCGAATGTGTTGTTTTTTGTATATGGATGTTTAATTTTTTTACTTTTCCAATTCTTCTATTGTACTTAATGATGCAATAGTAGCTGAAAAGTAATTATGGTAACCATTCAAAAATATGTATTCTCTATTTATTTACCACTAAAATATGGCCGAGAAATATGTAAAACTTGAAAATGAATACTTTTGAAAAATCTATACATTAATCTTCAAATTTTCGTTCATACAGGAAATCAGATTGGTGATGCTGGAGCTGAAGAGATTTGCAGTTTGTTACTCGTATGTATATATACATTTCTTCACAGCTGCAAAGATAGAAGCGAATGATGAAAACGACAACCATTGAATTATAATATATACTTTCATTCAACCGTTTACTTAGAATAACTAGCAGACGGTACTTTCTTTCTAGGAAAATCTTGAATAAGTAGAAATTTTTTTATTTTGTGCTTCAAAAACATAGTCTGTGAGTTCTAGTGAGGAGGAGTATTAATCTTTATTTTTGAAATAAAAATTTTTATAATGCATGCAGAAAAATTCTAATGTTGAAAAATTCTAGCGTTGAAACTGCGCTGACCGGATGGCGCCTTTTATTAAGGTAAAGTGTTAAGTTGATTAACCCTTTACCCAACGAATCGCCCGCATCCGCACGCGTAATATGCAAATTCAGCAGCTGAAAAAATATTATTTTTCGAAAAATTTCAACAAAACCATATCATGTGACCCCTCTTTGGAACGAGCTCGTCGAGCTCGTTCCAAAGAGGGGTCACATGATATGGTTTTGTTGAAATTTTTCGAAAAAATTTAAAAAATGATATTTAAAATAAAAAAAGTTGATATCGTCTGCGTTGGGTAAAGAGTTAACAACTCACAGATCTCTTTTGATTTTGTTTAGGTCCTGCGAAGCTTCGAGATTTGATTCGGTTTGAAACTGTCCCGATGATTCAATTCGATTAGATTTCAGTCGCGCAGATGCGGAATTTTTTAATTAGTCGAGATGTTCTCAAAATCCTACAAAGTATCTCCTTCTGAACTTTTCTTTTGTCACCAGGTCTCCTGGACAGGTTTTTATTTTACGGTTGTACTATCACAGAGGTCGCAGGTACTCCTGGAAGACGAGCATTATTCCTGAGTAATAAAGGTGGACTCCTAAAATAATTTCACGAACTTCTGATGAATATATATATTACAAGTTTATTTTCACTTTTTAAAAAATCACTCCATTCTCAAAATACTATTTACAAATCAGTCTCAATATATTACACGTCACTTGTTAAACCCTGAAAAATAGAATTAAAACAACATAAGCACCTATAAGTACACATATCATGAAGGATAACCCTTTAACAAAAAAAAAGGTAAAGTAATCGATTCATTGTTGATCTGATTGCAATGCGCTCAGGGTTTCAACGCCGATCACATTGCAAGAAGAGCAACAATTAAAAGAAACGAAAATATAAGTAATTTAAATAATCTTACCATTTCGAAAAGACTTAGGTTCTCAAAAAGAAACTCCAATGATCAGACAAAATGTCAACATCCTCCATGACAGGTACTTTTGCTAACTTTAAATGTCAAACCGAGATTCCCCAAAACAAAAGAATTTCCCGCCAGAACTACCAACAAGCTTACTACCAGAGAACAGTGAACTCACAATGAGTAACCCTTCAACCGACAAGATCCAAGACGCATTAAGCTGACGCACGCAAGAAAGCTGTACCTATAATAAATAAACATTAGTAGATCAGGCTGTAAATAAAATATTAAATTAGTTACCACGAAAAAATAGAATTTGCTCACTACCACATTCTCCCCCTCCTAAAAAAAAAAATGGCGTCCTCGTCATTTAATGTCGTACCAAATGATATATTCCCCTAAAAAGAAATTGAAAAACAAAACCATTAGCAATATCCTGGAAAGAAAACTACAAAAGTTACTTCTGGAAAGAGAAGAAAATTCAATATTGCTTATTTTTTCTGTGGTACTATCATTTGTATCACACCTGAAATGACATAAATCATAAAAAAAAAAATTCGATCAGCAGAACTGAAATATAAATTAACAAGTATGTACATCATGTAATTGCAATTTATCACAGTATTTTAAAGTCAAAAGAATCACTTACATTCCTAGGTCAACAATGAGCTGCTACACATGTATACTCTGAGCAGGAGAGTATTGCCTGTAAAGAAATGGTGACATGTCCATGGTTAATGAATGTACACTTGCCAGCCTTGTCCCAAGAGAAGGCAGCAGTGCGAACCGCCCTCTCATTTAAAGAGACACTGCAACATGAATGTATGATCATTAACTCCAAAAGTGTTCACTTCACAAAAAGAAAGGCAGCGATGCAAACCGCCCTGCCGATGAAGCGACACTGCCCAAACAGAATAAAGATCCAGAATATAACATGTACAACAGCCGACCACTGATCTATACCTTAAGTTAAACTCTTACAGCCAAAATATCACAGTCTTTAGATTTTTCAAACACAAATCTGACTTCATTGTTAATTTATTTATTCATCTTTCTAAAAAAAAAAAAAATGATACCAAATTATCTGCTTCTTTTCCCACTTCACAGTTAGGACAAATGAAGTCCTTTTAGGAAAACAAAAAAAAAAAAAAAAAAAAAAATCCTGCAAAGTGAAATTGATATATTCAAACAAACCTGTAATTTCTTGCTGCAATTAAATGAAATTTAAAACAAATAAATAGTTGATACTATATTACAATTAAAATACCATTATTCTAGAATTGAACTGAAAATTGCATGCAGCGTATCAGGTGACATACCTGAAAGTACCTGTTTATTTGTGAGTCTTTTCAGCAATTCTGTCTTATCAATATACGAGGATTTCTGAACAGACTCCTCAACATTGGAAATCTGGCTTAACACATAATCACCACTTTGAAGCCAGGATGGAGGTTGTCTACTACGTTGTGATCTGCATGGTGTTGGTATAGGGTGTTCAACAGAAACAGAAGCTTCTGTAGGTACAACACCCGAAACATTCATTGGAACTACACTTCCAGTACCAATACCTGTTGCATTTACTTCAAGTCCTCCATGGTCTTGAACAGCAATATTATCACCTGATAATATGTCGGCACTTTGACGATTCAAATCCAAGTCATCACGTGAAGGGATTTGAAAAGCAATGCTACTATAAGGCACACTTTCTTCACTTACCTGTATGTCGGTATGGAGGTCGTCACCGCCAGAAGAATCTGCACCAGTCTCTACCTCCAAACGTTGATCGTCACCAAGCTGGGGTGAGACAAATCCTTCCTCAGTAGAAGTAGTTGGAAGTACTACTATAGCTTGAGGGATACCATGTAGTTCCAATTCCTCATCAGATGAAACACTCTCAGGCTTGGAAAAAGTTTTCTTCCCGATATGGCTTCGCTTGGTCGGAATTGGTTTCTTCTCTTCTGTTATACTGGCTGTTGGAATATCTTGTGATTCTGATGCATCAGAGGGTAAACTGTCCAGCTCCAATGGCAGAGAACCAATTGGCAAGAGATGATTCCGATGCAGAGTCTTTCTCAAGCCAGCCTCATTCTCTACAACAAAAACAGGGATATCAGTATTTGGTTGATCGATCGCAGTAAACACATCGTTATCAAAACGATCTGCCAACTTGTGTCGACCCTCAAAAGCTAAGCTTTTTACCAAAACTCTATCTCCTACCTTCACCGATGCACCACGAACCCTAAGATCATAACCTTCTTTCTGTTTCTCTTGAGCTTTTCTGGCAGCAGCAGAAGCAAGGTTGTAGGACGACGCAAGTCTCTCTCGAAGATCTGCAACATATTCTGGAACAGAACTTTCTGTAGAAGATTTTCCAAGTCCAAATAAAACATCAATTGGAAGTCGAGGCTCCCTACCAAACATGAGATAGAATGGAGTAAAACCAGTACTCTCATGTCTAGTACAATTGTAGGCATGGACTAACGGACCAACAAAACTCTTCCAATCCTTCTTCTGTTCTGGTTCCAATGTCCCAAGCATACTCAGTAGAGTTTGATTGAAACGTTCACAGAGGCCATTCCCCATTGGGTGGTAAGGTGTGGTTCTGGATTTTTGTATTCCACAAAGTTGGCAAAGTTCCTTTATCAATGTACTTTCAAAGTTACCACCCTGGTCCGAATGTAAACGGCGAGGAAATCCGTAGTGAATGATGAAATTGTTGAAGAGCACTTCAGCTGTGGTCTTAGCAGTCATGTTCTTGGTAGGATATGCCTGGGCATACTTCGTAAAATGGTCTGTGACCACAAGAACATACTGATAACCACCCTTTGATGTCTCTAACGTGAGAAAATCCACACATAACAGCTCCAGGGGATGTGATGTTGTAATGGACACTAATAGTGCTCTCGAATTTGTTTGCGACTTTCGACGCAGACATCGTGGACAATTCTTGATCCATTTCTCCACAATGCCATCTATGCCAGGCCAATAAAATCTCTCCTTAATCAATGATATTGTTCGTTCTCTTCCTGGATGGCCAATGTCATTGTGCAAACATGTCAGTACAGTTTTAACATGAGATGATGGCAAAACTAGTTGCTGATGAACTTGTGAATTAAAAACTGTTTCTCTATAAAGTACTCCTCGGTGAAATTTGAACGTATTAAAATTCCGGTACATAGCTGAGTGTTCTTTTGTCATCGGTAAAGTTGAACGTCTTGGGCGTATCTGGTTCCGAGTGGCTGTCATCCAAGGACTTAAAACGGGATCATTTTCCTGTAATCTTCGCCTGTCTCTGGGAGTCATGTCATCAATGTCACAACCACTGAATTCTTCCAGAGAATCCAACACAGATGTTGAGCAACACATTGATTCAACAAATGGCTGTTGGGACTGAAGAGAATTACATATGGTCTTTACACTAGGTCCTTTAATCTTCTGTTCAACTGAAGTATTTGTTGAATATTCTGGTAATCGTGATAAACAATCAGCATCAGCATTAGATTTACCAGGTCGATAAAGGATTTCAAAATCGAATGCCCCTAATGCTGATAACCATCGCTGTGAAGTTGCATCCAGCTTAGCAGTTGATAATACGTACGTCAACGGGTTATTATCTGTAAATACAACAAACTTATGCCCATACAAATAATCATAAAATTTATCTGTAACCGCCCATTTCAGAGCCAAAAACTCTAATTTGTGTGCTGGATATTTTTTTTCAGAATTATTAACACCTCTACTGGCATAAGCAATAACCCTATTTTGTCCATTTTGATTTTGGCACAAAACTGCACCTAATCCACATGAGCTAGCATCAGTGTGCAGCTCAAAAGGCTGACTATAATCTGGATAACCCAGAACAGGTGGTGTAGATAAACACTCTTTAAGTTTCTGAAATGCAAGATCTTGTTGATCACTCCACACCCATTTATGTAAATAATTTGATTTCTTTTTAGTTTTACTTTTTAAAGTATTAGTGGGAGGAAGCAAATCTGTTAGTGGTTTTGAAATCCTGGAAAAATGTTGAACATACTTGCGGTAATAACCCGCAAAACCTAGAAACTTTCTCAATTCATCAGGATTAGTAGGTGTCGGCCAATTCACAATTTTTTCAATTTTTGAGGGGTCAGCTTCAATTCCATTAGCTGACACAACATGGCCAACATATACCACTTTTTCTTTAAACAGTCTACACTTAGATGGAGAGAGCTTCAGACCACACTCCCTTTACCTTTCAAACACCATTTGAAGCCTCTCTATGTGTTGCTGATATGAATCTGAAAATATTATCACATCATCTATATACACCAAACATATTTTCAAATTCAAACCTTCCAGGCATTGTTCCATCATCCGCTGAAAACTTGCAGGAGCATTTTTTAATCCAAATGACATGCGATTGAACTCATAGAAACCCAAGGGCCCTGCAGTGAAGGCTGTACGCTCCTTATGCTCCTCCAAGACCTCCAGCTGATGATAGCCAGATTTCAAATCTAGAACACTAAAATATTTTGAACCTGAAAGATAATCTAAGATTTCATCAATTCTTGGAAGTGCATATGAGTCCTGTATAGTTTTCTTATTAAGAAACCTATAGTCTATACATATTCGAAGATCACCAGATTTTTTTCTAACTAAAACCATATTAGAAGCATATGGACTATGTGAACGACGAATAATTCCGGCTGCAAGTAATTGATGCAAATGATTTCTAACTTCATCTAACATACCAGCAGGAATTCGTCTAAAACGCTGTTTAAATGGTACTTCATCATGTAAATCAATTCTATGTTTGACAGTATTATAGAAACCAATATCCTGATCATTCTGAGAAAAAATATCTGAAAATTTATGTACAAGTTGTGAAACTTCGCTCAGCTGATCAGATGACAAAGTTAAAGTTTCAATATCAATGTTATCAAATGATGTTCTATCATCAGGCACAGCATTAGATACATCAAGGTCACTTTCAGTCGATACTGGTTGTATCTCACAAATCGTTGCATGAGGTGCAATGGAAATTGTTCTGGACGATATGTTAGATAAATGAACTTTTATAACACCATTGTTATTGTAATCATATTTAAGTATGTAAGGTGCTATTTCAACACCGGCTAATGTATCAGAATCTGAAAGAGGCTGCAAAATAGCACATGTTGGTTGATAAGGTAATTTATGACCAACAAAACCTGAAATAACATGCTCAGTATTAGGATTCAAAATCACATGAGCTTTTTCAGCACTTTGTACAACTCCTAATTTAAAATTATTTTTTCTAAGTTCTTTTTCCCTAAGGGAAAGACATCTAAATGACATATACCATGGAGTTGTCAAATCTGCAACCTGTAAAAATTTATCGCCATGATTTTGTTTACATTCATCCATGAATATATTCAATGCATTTGTTCCTAACAACACAGGTGTTGAAACATTAAAACCACTATCTGGTACCACCAGAAGAATACAACATTTAGGTGTGCTATCTACTAAACCTGGAATAGATAACTCAACTTCAACATAACCTAGATATGGAAGTTTTTTACCATCAGCACACTCAATATCAAGAATATAATTCAATGGGTTAAGTGCAAAATTATTCAAGTGTGACTTGTAAAATGTTTCACAAACAGTTGAAATTGTTGAACCTGTGTCTAACAAACATTTTGTTAATACACCTGCAACGAATACAGCAACATTAGTGGTACTACCATACAACCCAGGTGGTTCTTGTTGCTTATTAAATTCAGGTCGTATATTTTGAACGCCTACAGTTGACCTGCTACCGGAGACGCTTTCTAGTTTAAACGATTGCAATTGGCTTTTCTTGTATTTACCTTTGCTCTACAACCAATTGCAATATGTCCATATTGATGGCATTTAAAACATTGAACGTTACTACCTGAAACATTAGAATAGCCACCTTCAGGATGAGTCGAAGAACGTACATTGTTTGCACCAGACCTAAAATCGTTATAACTTTGTGCATTTTGGTTCCTGAAATGAGAATCATTTGTATTGTCAAACCTGTTACTATTGGCGTAAGTATTACCATAATTGTTTGCATTTGACCTAAAACCTCGACTACCACCTCGTCGATTTGAATTAGAATGAGGTGGTCTATGACCAGTAAACTGCTGAGGTACCTGTCTCTCCCTTTTCAGTTCTGCTAAATCTGATTTTAATTCAACTATCATTTTCTTTAGATCCTGTAATTCAGAATTAGAAGATTGAACAGATTTAACAGCAGCAGACTTACTACTTGGTACCTTTGTACGTTCACTCTCAATTTTGCGCAATGCAACCCTCAGCTCATCGAAAGTGTGAGTCTGATCAAATTTATACCTGCTAACATATTTCAAATCCTGACGCAGACCAGACCAGAACATTGACTTCAGCATGTGATCACTTTCCTCTGGCTTCACTTCACCCATCATAATGGCTCGACCAAGTAAATCTTCCAATCTACAACCCCAATTGACCACATCTTCTGTGTCTGCCTGAAATGAGCTATAAAACTTCGAAAGAATTGATTCTCTCGTATCAATAACTCCATAAATGCTATCAAATTTTTTCAAAATATCATGACATGTTGCTTGTGGGCCAAGTCGCATTACAATGCGAGCTGCTTCACCTTTCAAAGATTTTCTTAAGCATTGCAAAATATCAGGATCACTATTTTTATCAGCTATTAGACACTTGACTTCATATTTCCACAAGTCATATGTGGTATCACCCTTCTGATCACCTGAAAAACTAGAAATTCTAAGAGGATTTTTGACAATAATAGGTGTCGTAGATTCTAACGAAGGTTCAGTCTTTACCATGGTTTCTGGTTCTTTACCAAAACCTTTTAACCAGTCCTGAAATTGCTCAGGGGTGTCAGCTTTTGGCTTAACACCCATTTTCTTGAAGGCAAGAATCATATTTTGCATATCCTCCTGTGAAAAATTTTCAGAATCCATATTGGAAAAAAAAAAAAATAGAAATAATTATTACCAATTCATCATGCTGAAAATATTGAAATACGAAAGCAAATAAATAAACAAATGAAAATCTAAAGTCGCAGCGCAAACACAAGTGCACTTACCGAAGAGTATTTGCAAAGCAAGTTTACGATTGAAAGCAAGGACAGTGAATGAAACATCGATCAGCTTAGTTAACAACAACCGAACCTAAACAAAAAATTTTCTGTCCGATGACAAAAAATTTCAAAGTCACAAACTTTCTAAGTTAACCGACCCCAATATCTGCACAAGACAATCCACAATATAATCAAAGTCGACAAGGAAAATGTAAGAAAAAAATAAATTTCTTCTTTCAAATACCTTGACAATGTAAACAATCAAATCCACATACCAGTAAACAATCAATGAAACTAAAACACCACTGGCACTGAAGGGGTTAAATATGAATGTAAACTGAGTCTACATACAGGTAGACTATCTGACAAATATGGCTGGCACTCAAAGGGTTAAGTGTCAATGTAAACACACCAAGTCTACACTGGTAGACTATCTCCAAATATGGTGGCACTCAATGGGTTAAAGTGAAACAGATACCCCAGTTAATGGTTACTATGGTTACATAGTTGCTAAGTTCACGCAATTAAACTCGAAAAATATTATCTAATTGTGAAAATATTATTTTCTGTAAGTTCACATCTGACTATTAGTGAGAATGGTTTGATTATTCGCAACAACAATCAAAACATTTCCAAATCAGAGGCGATATCACAAGAAATAATACACTGCAGTGACACTGAAATACAAGCAAAGTGTATTTCGCAAATTGCCAAGATTGGCGAAAATGAAACACAGCCAAAAACAAAAACAGTTGAAAAGTGTTACGATTGGTGACGAAAATTGCCGAACTACGAGCCGACTTAACTATTTGTAAACAAAGAACACGTGTTTTATGTGTACCCAGTCAAAGCATGTGATTCCAGGTCAAATCATCAGCTTTGAATCGATAAACAACAAACACATTCTCGAGTGAAAATTATAAATTGCAGCTTACAAGTACTGCAGCGAATTGTATGTATATTACACGAGAGGCACAATAACAACGATCGGATCAACAGACCAAATCATGTGGTAATGTGTAAATAATGTAGTATAGATACACACGTGTTAACCTGACGTCACGCAAAAATGTCAACAAACTACGGAGGCGTGTCTGACAACAACATTCAAGACACAAAAATACGAACACTAAGGCGTGGTATCAGTTTCAAAATAACCCAAAGTTTCTAGGAAACGACATTATTATGGTCTGTAATTCGGTAACGTTTATGATTACTGTAAAATAGAAAGTCAGACTAGGAATGTACCAAACTGTCAGTCACATCTCAAAGTACAACTGGGTCAGTCCTAATTTGGGTGATTCAACACAGTCTAAATGTCAACAAGTCGTGGAAGAACAGTCATCTGTGGGATATCAGTCGTCTGTACGGAACAGTTATAAACGCGTGATATTAATCATAAAAGGTATACCTCAGTTCCTACGCGGATATCCTGGAATATACACGCACTGTAATTACATAAGAAATGACAACACAGTCACAGGCCTGCGAGACGAGCGCGCACAGTAGTGTTGATGAATAAACAAAATTGAATTCCACTCCATCGAAGATGATAGGCTGGTTGTCTGCATGTGGGCGGTCCTCTACATCATAAGGTTGACTGAAGTACAGCTGTAAACAGAACAGATATCCACTGCTGAATAATGAAATTTTCCTGAGTCCACTATTAAAGAATAAAAGTGTTGGGCGCCATTATCACAGAGGTCGCAGGTACTCCTGGAAGACGAGCATTATTCCTGAGTAATAAAGGTGGACTCCTAAAATAATTTCACGAACTTCTGATGAATATATATATTACAAGTTTATTTTCACTTTTTAAAAAATCACTCCATTCTCAAAATACTATTTACAAATCAGTCTCAATATATTACACGTCACTTGTTAAACCCTGAAAAATAGAATTAAAACAACATAAGCACCTATAAGTACACATATCATGAAGGATAACCCTTTAACAAAAAAAAAGGTAAAGTAATCGATTCATTGTTGATCTGATTGCAATGCGCTCAGGGTTTCAACGCCGATCACATTGCAAGAAGAGCAACAATTAAAAGAAACGAAAATATAAGTAATTTAAATAATCTTACCATTTCGAAAAGACTTAGGTTCTCAAAAAGAAACTCCAATGATCAGACAAAATGTCAACATCCTCCATGACAGGTACTTTTGCTAACTTTGAATGTCAAACCGAGATTCCCCAAAACAAAAGAATTTCCCGCCAGAACTACCAACAAGCTTACTACCAGAGAACAGTGAACTCACAATGAGTAACCCTTCAACCGACAAGATCCAAGACGCATTAAGCTGACGCGCGCAAGAAAGCTGTACCTATAATAAATAAACATTAGTAGATCAGGCTGTAAATAAAATATTAAATTAGTTACCACAAAAAAATAGAATTTGCTCACTACCACAGTACGAAGGTGCAATATCCACAACCTGAGTTCGAGATTCGATTTGAGATTATATTGGATTCGCATTTTTCTGCCTGAATCGATTCGGAATTTGATTCGCCCCGAAATTGAGATTTGCAGAGTCCTGGTTTTTATTTTAACTATTAGCCATGATAGAAGCGAGGTGATGGCTTTTTTGCTTTCGTTTACAGTGGAATTGTCCGCACCTCGTTTGAATTTCAGTGAATAAATGTTTCTAGCAAATATTTAAAAAATAAAATTTTGGTCACATAATCTATTCTATATCTAAGACTGTGATTGAAACTTTGTGTACAGCTATACTAGCCGCCTGAACGTTTTAACACCACTCTAAGCTGCTGTGAAGTGCTTTTTGAGCCATCGCTGTGCTTCATAACAGTAAATATGCCAATCAAGGACACTACCGGAATAATCAGTAAGCTTCTGCGCTGCTCAGGTACCAGTATAAGGAAAACAGTGTAACGTATTACTATACACAAAGAAAAAAGTTAAGCACCCCAAATATAATTAATGATAAAATGCCACTGTTCATTGAAAGTCTGTTGCTGTTTATATGTAGGATTATATGGACGATCCAACAGATGGCTGTGAACGTGTATGATTGAATTTATCCCACAAGCAGGTCCCGGAAATCGCGTATTCAATGCAACCCAAGAATTTTCCAAAATAAGTTTGTGCATGACTCAGAAACGGTTTTTATACTGCCTATTTTTCAACGTTCCACCACTGTCTGTCACCATGACATGAAGAAGGATGACATATGCACAACGATGGCAAATTATTGGCATGCATTCCACTGATACGTCCTTTAAAGCAATCGGTCGTCAACTTGACATCCTTAACACAGTCACAGTCATTTAGCGAGAACACACATGCAAACCAATGAGGTTAAGGACCGCCCATGGTCAGCACGAACCCCTGTGACATCACAACGTGAAAGCAGGGTATCTTTTAGGCTGGCGCGACGACATCCATTCTTCACCTTAAGGACTGTCCTGAAGAGCCTGTGGCTACCGAATCGACGAATCTACGCGAGAACTGCCAGGAACGGCCCGAGAAAAAGCCATATTGAGGTCCAGAAGGGCCACGATCTTTACTAAGAGATCGTCACCAAGGAATGCGTTTGGCTTGGTGTTTAGCATTTTTCATTCAGAGCATTACACACACTGACTACCACTCCGTGGTCTACCATGAGTCCTGAAGTAAATACACTGGAGCACAGTTGGGACATTCTTGGGCGTCGAACACAAGTACACTAACCTCCACTACAAACTCTTTGAGAATTGGGAGCAGCTTTGCATCAGGAATGGCAACAGTTACCTATGCAACGGATACGGCGATTGACTGGAGGATGCGACGCAGGATAGAAAATGTTATCCGAGCACATGGAGGATACAGAGAAAATTTAACGGTAACACTGGCTCGTGTTTTCTGCAGATTACAAATGACATTTTCATCTCTTTACAGCCAAACAATGTTGTCTTGTTGACTCTCCAGCTCCATACTAAAACGGATATCGTGTTGAGCTCTGGCAGTTACTTTTTGGATTCATCAATGCTGTCATTGAAATGATGATGAGGACTATGTTTTTTGTGTGTTCGTATAGCCTGAATATGTTCTTTCAAGATAACAGTCAGTTTTTGAAGCTTCTTTGCGAGTACTTTACAGATATCAAGCAATACACTGAGCATCGGAAAATATCCCGTGGGTGTTTAACCTTTTTCTTTGTGTATATTTTGTTGTCATTGGGGATTTGCCCACGATTTCCAAGGCGTAAAAGCACTTTTAAGATTGACATTGAAACGTCGGAAGCGCCAAACGTTTGCTAATTTGTTCCCACTAGGAAAGGTCCGGGAATACATGAGCAGCAGGTATCATTTCAAGCTTTTAATCTCCCGGTCAAATTCTGTAAGGAATTCGACACTGTTAAGGTTATAGCTATGTCCATCGACTATGTTTAGATTCACATACAGTTGTTTATCGACCAACTAAAATATCCCAGCCGATTAAATCCTAAAAACACCATAAATTTTCTTTGAATCAACGTAAGAAATGTTTCTCAATCGCGTCTTGAACTGACCGAATCTTTGATGACATTTCGAATACTATTATGTTTGTTTACCAAGCAATTATGAATGAAAACTCACCACTGCCATAGTTTTGTGATTACGCCCATAGTTCCACTAAGTGTATTAATATCTTGATGTCTTCAAGCTGAACTGAACACTCATTGATTGGAATATCTGGAGTATTGTAATGGGATAAATATGTACACATCATTGCTCCTGTAACTTTTTCTAGGTGATCGGGCCACGTTTGCACGCTTGGTTAGGAATAGTCTTAATCTGTTCGTTGATACGGGGAGATTATTCACTCACTCATATTAGACATCAGATACGTGCAAGCCTGGCAATAACCAGACTGTCTACTGCAGAATGAGGTCCCCAGGGAGTGCATTTGGTGATACTACCTTGCACAGCAAGGTAGCATTGCTAAATTTACCCTCTATGAACCTAAATCTGAACCAAGGTCTCAAACCTAAACAGAAAGATGTACCCATAGGATATATTGGGGGAATCTAGCCCACTGGCTGGGATAGCATCAGCAAACTCACCCTCTGCGAACTCCATTCTGCAAATAACAGATTGCTTATTTCCAAGCTTGAATACACGCCTCTGAAAATTTGGAAAAAATCTACAAACATTTTCTCTTATTCTAGCTGTTGTAAAAACTATTTTATGAAATTATTCACCTTGCCGATCGCAATATCCAGCGCCTGTTCCCCCACAGTGAGTCTTAGCCAGTGAGGTCAAATTGTTAGCCCATGCAGCTAGTAGCTATTTCTTACTTTATAGTATGTATTTTTTATTCTTACTCGTCTAGTAACCATTGTAGAAAAGATCACGAACTTCTGACACGATGTCCTATTGGGCACACAAGATTTGCACATTTCTGTTTGTTAGAGAGTATCATGGCCAGCTGTTACCTACAGATCAGTGGAAAAACGGTCTGATTATATCTCCTGAGAATATCGTTTTGGGATTTGAAAATTAGCATTTTACAATTCCTAAGATTAAATAAAATGTTCAAAAAATACATTATAGAAGCCCATGGCATCTGAAAGTTCAATATATTTTCTTTACAGTGATTGTTGAATGGTGCCAGTGTGTCATCTCAGTTTTGTTCCCCGTCACTTATCAAATGTACTGGTTTCTCCAGTGCAATCATGCTAAAATGTTTTTTGGTCATCTGTGTACGCTTTTTGGTTTGACAAATGTCTGGGAAACGCATCAATTCGAAAAATATGATCTTGTGTCTACTGCCTAGTGGAAATATCTATCAGACTCAAGCCTTGACTTTTGTTCCTTTTGATGTCCAAAATTCTGCATAATCTGATTACTTTTCTCACACCATTATCTGTGAAGCAATTAGCTGGTGGGTTCTGAAAGTCGATAAGGGGAACCAGTCACTTGAAGTGGAAAGCTGGGTATATATACGACCAGAGTGTGTCCCTTGCCAGCATGTGTTGTCAGTGGAGCACATTCTTTTACCTTGCACCGATTTTAATCATGTCAGAGATCAGTATTTCACTGTAGGATCTCTAAGAGATCTGTCTTATCATATGAGTCCGCACAAAATTCTATCCTTCCTGAGAGTAATCAACCTCTGTAATAAATTTTTAAAACTGTTTTTATTCTTTCAATCTAGACTCTTCATGTCCGAAATTATCAGGTTGATTTATAAGGTATTCACTCCTCTTGTCTCATCACTCATTACTGTTCAAATCACTCCTGTCCATGACATTTCGATTATAATTATTTTCTATTTTTATTCAATCTTTTTACTTCATACTTGACAATGCCATGTTTTACTTACACCATTTTCGAGCCACGACATAACCTTAGATGTGGACTTGGCGTTAAGCACCAATAAATAAATAAATATCGTATGTATAAAACGAACAGCGAGTTTTAGCGATCAAATTAATTCCAACGGACATGTTGCTGAACTCGTGATCCTTTACTTTCTGATTCGAATATGTATTTATATATTCCAGAAAAATACCAATTTAAAACAGCTATTGTTAAGTCACAATTGGTTCGAAGAGAAAGCCGCGGATGAGTTTAAGGAGGCATTATCTCAAAACGAAAGACTGGAAACATTGGATTTAAGTTGGAATCATTTCCGATCAAGAGACTGCATACACATAGCGGCTGGCATAATGGTAAGGTATTTAAATTAAATGATGATAATAAATACACAGAACGACTCGCGTGTGTGAATGGGATAATCGATATGGCACTTGTGCTATCGCGGAAGAATAGAACGAGAACGAGCAGGTCTCGAGTTTTATCCTTCCGCGATGGCACAAGTGCCATATCGTTTAAACCAGTCACTCGCGGTTGTCGTTCTCTATTTATTACACGCGTCCACGTCTATAAAAAACATTATTAGAAGGACATTCGGCGATTCATTTGACAACTATCAACAAAAACAACACATTTTATCGAAAACCAAATTTGCGAGGGGAATCCGTGTTACTATTTCGTTCCCTGATTTCCAATGTGTTCTATGTGTCTACTGGCACATAGAACACATTGGAACTCATGGGAAGATTTTTAGCTATTCAAATTGTAATTGCGGTGCACGATTTGTGGAAAATTCCAGTGACATTTTGCTTCTTTATAAAAATAGTCCGTCAACGATTTCCATTCCTCACATGTGTGCGGACGGATTTTCATTTTCCACATGGTTAAGTGTTGCTGTAGATGGGTCTTTCATAGAACGGACGTGTAATAAAACGTTATCAAAACAATGGGAACCATGTTTTATGTTTTTCAGATTACGGTTGAATAGACAATACTCTACTAATTTCAAAAACGGTTGACCATTTGACGAAACTCCATTTCATATTATGCAAAAATACTCTTATGTTCCCTGTATCATATCGATGAAAGTGCTTGTTCCAGTTAAATAATTTAACTTGAAGGCAAGAATTTACAGACTTTTCTGACGTCACGATGTTGCGTTTACTTGTTCGGAATTCTTCCGATCACTTTCGGACAACTCCATTTATCTCTTCGCGATTGCTTCGAAGATTCGTCTACATTAAAGACTCATAATTTGTTCAGGGTTACCCCTAGTTATCGACATATTTGTATATAAAAGGTAACTGTATATATTCTTATGTTTGTTTAATGGGGCTTAACAACACTTTCCCGGATCATATCATATTGAACGAACAGTTTCCAGGTGCAAAACGCCGGGGTACCCCACTGAGATCCACCGAACAACGATTAGCAACTGTCGAACTCAACAATTTACTATCCTGACACAAGTGGGGTAGGCATTGTTTAACCCTTTACCTAACATGAAAAGCAGACGACACTTGCAAAAAAAATTTTTGAATAACTATTTTTTTTCATTTTTTGTCTCAAAAACATAGGTTATGACCCCTCATTGGAACGAGCTCGACGAGCTCGTTCCAATGAGGGGTCATAACCTATGTTTTTGAGACAAAAAATGAAAAAAATAATGAAAATTAATTGGCGATTTTTGAGAATAGCGCTGGCCGGTTTTGGCCGTTACGTTGGGTAAAGGTTTAAATGCAAGTCAAGTGTACCAAAGCCGTACTAGTACACCACTTTGATCGTAGACAATCCGCACGTCGACGCTACACTTTCCATCAAGGATGAGACAGTCATTTAGTTAGCTTATCTCTCACTCAAGGGAAGACAAATACCTTTACATACTGGACACCATGTGGTAAGTTCGACTGTTGTGGTGAAGTAATAATTTTCATCACAATTCTCAGTTTCGATATTGTGTGGTGTCTCTGAATTGAACCTTTCTGTCAAATAAAGGCATTAAATCGGAGAAACGAGCCCATTGTCTTAAGTGAAACATCCAAACACTGGATGTAATTTGGACACACGGATTCGTTATGTCAAAATTATAATCAATGATTCGAAACCTCGCATTGAAATGGTTAAGGAATATCCATATGGGTTACAAAGGTCAACCTCCCCATTAACCCTTTATTTAGCCGAGCACCGTCATTCACAACAATCGTCAATAAAATTTTATTATTTTTCAAATGTTTTGTATCAGAAACAGCTTATGATCCCTGAGTGAAAGGTGTTCGACGTTCCAGTAAGGGTTTATAAGCTTTGTTTTTGAGGTAAAAATGAAACCTTTTAGTTATTTAAGAATTTATGTTTGCAAGTGCCATCTTTTAACAGTGTTAGATAAATGACTAACATTCAATTCTTTAATAAAAGGGATTAAATTTCGTCTAAAATGTCGAAAATTGCTTTTTTTTACTTTGTAAACTCCTGAACATTATTTTCTTAAACATCAGAACCCTGTAAAATTCAGGAACTTGCCGACTTTTCAACTAAAAGAGGCCTGATACCACTCCTTTGACGCATCTGTTGAAGAATAAATAAAAGGTGCAGAATGAACCTTAGGTGCCGTACAGTTTATGACATGAAAATAGAGTTGAGCGGTATTGATATTTCAAGTTCCCCTTCGGTATCGGTATTTTAGAATGATTTACCTCGGTATCGGTACAGTATCCGGTGTCAACAATATACATGTACTGACCCCGATACCAGTATCCGATAGTAGTTTTGGTATACTGCCGAGCTATCGTTCACCGCTTTAAAGAAGACAATAAAGCTGCCGAAGAGTCAGAAATGTTGTAATTAACACGGACACTAACCATCTGTCATTATTATTTATTTATTGGTGTTTAAGGTCACATACCTATGCACAATGGCTAATCGTGACGGTGACAGTTTTACGGGTGGAAGAAGCCGGAGTAACCGGAGAGAACCACCGAGCATCGACAAGCAACTGTCAGCTCCTCAACATTCTAACTCTGTTCAAGCTCTCTTCAAGCAGGGTTACAGCGATTGAAGACATGTGCACCATCGACGTGCAGTACGCCTTAGTACACGGCGTCATCGTGCCCCCATGTAGGCAACCGGGATAAAGTGTCTTGCCCAAGGACACAACGCGGGTCGCCCGGCGGGTATCGAACTCATCTGTTAGTTGATGTAAAAAAAAAGCTGAGAGAAAATACCCTGTGCTTTTGTGTAACATAAAATGAACGGTGATGACTGCTTTTAGACATACACAGTTTATGGGCTCTTCTTGTCATGAATTATGCATTATTTTCTGTTGTTTTCATATTAGTTTTTAACTTATTTCGGAAATATTTATCAATAACGAAATTTCGATATTTTGAGATTTCATCGGTAAGGTAAATCGGTATTGGTTCGATACCGATACCGAACGGTATTTACGGCATAGTGCCCATCTCAGCATGAAAGGAAGACTACTATGTCACGCTTACTTAATTTGATTAACTTCTTGATTCTGACCTTACTAAATGAGTCATTATAGTCATTCGACTATTTTTGGAGTCTTTTTTTTTTTTTTTTTTTGGTTTTTATTTGGGGGGGGGGGGTTGAAGTGGAACCCGAAACGCCAATTTTAAAACGACATAAACATTCTATGACTACATCAAAGTGAGGGTAATACATAAATCCTATAGAATAAATATATACCAAAAAAGTGCAGATCTAAAGACAGCATCAGATATTACTGGATGGTTTCTTATTAGTATTTGGTGTCACTTGAAGAACCATCTTACAGGACATTGCCAATATTTGTCTCTCCGACATATCAGCTTCCTGATTATATTGAAAAAAAACAGTTGTTTTATATTTACACTTTGCTATTATATTTTTTTCAGGAGAACATTGGGTTAAAACACTTCAATTTCGCAATGAATGGATTAGGACAGGAGGGTGCAGAAGAATTTGGAAAAGCTTTGAAGTCAAATAGGTCTCTCTTGTCATTAAATATAAGCTACAATAGAATAAATACAGAAGGGGCCGGTGCAATAGCTATTGGTTTGAAGACGAATGACTACTTGCAGTCTTTGAAGGTAAGTTTGGTTACATATTTTCTACTACACGGCTGCTTTAATGTTTTTAACTACCTTTATGATCGAATCCGCCCATTTCTATACACAAAATACGCTCTCGAAATTTAATTTTTTTCAAATAAAAATTGAATTTTTTTAGTTAGTATGAAGAATATTTTTTGCGTGTATCGTGTTTTTGTCGTGTAAGTTAAAGGATTAAAACTGTATGTTTCTTTTCTGTGTTTTCCGAGGCGTATACCAGACATTTCATGAGCTCCACCAATAGATAGATAAAAGGTTGTCGGTTCCATTTGCAAAATATTATTATTTTGTTGAGAGATAGGAAAGAGTAGTCTCACCATGTGAAGAAGAGGAAAAGAGTCACCCTCTCACACGACCAGTAAATTTTAATAAAATGAAAACTTGCAAACACATCACAACAAGCATTCTGTCATATGTGGTTAAATATTGACCAACACCGTGGTAGTTCGATTATAATTGGCGAACGGCACCACAGCCAACGGAGAAATGAACTGTTGTAAAACATTTACTAGGTACATAACTAGGAGGCGGTTATTCTGGTGAATTATTATTTCTTCATCAAGCGAAATCTCTGATGCGTAGTAGTTTCAGTAGACCAGTGATTTGATAATGTCGCCGACAGTTCACATCATATCCCGCCCTGCTCCACGGAAATGTCATTGGTCGTGGTACTTATACCGCGAATCCTGTGTGTATTCAACGTTACGCGATACAATACAGACAATGAGAAATGTTACATGAATGCTACGGTGGAGTCTGCATTACGCGTAAGAACGTCGTGCAAGAACGCATCTGATTGGACATTACGCGTCTGAGTGATGTTTTGTCGTAAATGAAAAGCTTCCACACAAAACAATGTCAAGCAAGAAAGGCTGCCGAAGGTGATATTTTTCTTTAAAAATATCAACTTCATTCACTTAATTGAAGTTTAATCATGGTATAAATACTGGTTAGAGGACTTGGGACAAGAATCAATGACCCTTGGTCGAGTTTTTTTTCTCTATTTCACGCGCACTTTCATCGCAAGTGAAATACAGGAAAAACCCACCTCGGGTCGTCGATTTCAGTTTCCTGTACTCCACCCGCGTTGTGGTCTGTCTTAATGTTGTTTATATGCGTTGGAAGTATCTTTAAAACGTACGGAATGGTCCCGATTCGTTTATTTTTTTATTCGTGGAGACCACTTTTATACTTTCCCATTATATCACAAACCACAGCTTGTGGTGCGCGAAAAACATCCTCTCATCAACTTCGTGAAAGCGTGAAATGTAATTTTTGTTTTGTGGAGCTTCAAATTGATATTTGACGTGTTACAATTAATTTCACATCTCTGTTGTAGATCGGTCATAATCCTTTATACTCAGAAGGGGCGTATGTAATACTTGTTGGTATAGAGAAAAACGACAGCAGCTCCGTGAATCATCTCGACTTATCTGTGAGTTATTTTACTTGATTTATAGTTTCTTCAAGACAAAAGGCAATATGCCTTTTATCTAAAATACGAATAATTTGTCCCCTAATATTCTAGTCTGAGCAGTTGCTGTGTTATCTTTCAGTTCAGCAAAATTTGAAACGAAAGTGTAAATAGACATCTTGAACATTAGACATGTTGGAATACAGGCATGTGATGTATATTACAATAAGTCGTCGTGGACTGGCCGTAATCCACGAGTGGGCAGTGATGTCCACGCATGCGTTTACTAGATAGTAAACATCGTCAGCAGAAAAAAATTAATTAATTTTTATTATTGAGTCCCTGGAAATATTGCACACCCGTGCAATGTGACCACTCCACGGCCGCCGTACTGTAGGAAACGATTTGTATTGTAATATAATAGTAACCTTTTCCCGATATGCACCACATTAATTTGTGTATTATGTTATCAATTATTTATAAAAAAAATTCCATGCAACATAGTTGTGGGTTCCGTCCATCCGAAACTTCGCAATGGGTCTTTCTCATTGTATTGAAATCAACTGAACATGTTATGAGATGATTTTCTTCGGATGTTGGTTTTCCAGCACAATATCATGGCATTGTTCTGTCCTTTAACTCGTGAATGATATTCTACATTTGCAAATTTTAATTTTGTCCATAAGCACGATTCCCACGAATTACCCACAAGACTTATCGGTAAACGAGTTTAAATATTATTGGTGGATCAATGATTCTTCTTTCAAATTGCTCATGTTTGGGGGTTTTATTTATTTATCACAGAATAGTGTGAAACATTTAGAATAGTTTCTTTTCCCTGTCGGTATCTTTTGTGCCCTTCATTCATCTTCACTACTTTCAGTACCATTTTAGAATGCAAATAGTATGTATCTAAATTATAATACAACATTAAGTTGTCACACTGGTTTTTCGTAGGTAGTTTTTTGTGAAAAATATTTTGAAAATGCTGAGCGGGCTAAGAGTTAATCCAATTTTCATCTGATTCATATCTGAAAATGGGACATCTGCAGATCTTGGAGTAAAATGTCTTTTTATAATAATAACCATGCAGGTATAACGTCAGTACGTGCTATAAAACGCAAACAAATGCGCTTTAAATGTGGGCAAAATGTATTGATAATCAGTCACATGTTTGAAGGCTTTGTTTTTTCCTCAAAGAAGAATTATTATTATGTAATGTTTGCGAGAAATTACCAATGTAATGGGTTGTCGTGCGGCACACGGAGATGCTGTGAATCTTCAATTATCTAAAATTTATGGCCTCGCCCCACTATCAGAAAAAACGCTACGCCACGGCAAGTGGAATTAGAATATCCCACCTATTAAGTAATCTGTTATTTACTTATTTCCCTTTGTAATAAATTTTGTATAGGGTATCCAGGTGCGCGAAGACTTCGTCGAGCTTGAAGAGAAACTTAAACAGGATAGAACATTAGAAATTATTTATGGCGGAGTTGTTCGAGAAGAGTATCGACTAAAGATAAAATCACAGAATGAACGAGACTTAGATATCTTTAGGGGCGATCCAATGACCAAACTGAAAGAATATATGAAATCGTCTGGTTATCGACTAATTGACCTTTTCAAGGATTTTGACAAAGATCAGAGTTGGACAATAACACGGTCAGAACTGAAGAATGGTATCGAAGTAAGTAATTTACCAAAGAACAGTATGTAACATTAAATACGCATAAGCCATAACGCTGTGGAAAAAAATGAAATGGTTCAGGTTTCCCGACCAATCCTAATTTCTGTGCCGGGGCCTTATGTGCTTTTGACAAAAACGTTACACCCGTTTAAACATATATGCGAAGATACTTACGGGACTCGGTTAAAAATCATGTACACCGCTGTAACTGCAATATAGGCAATACATTTTAACCCTTCACATATCCCGAATAGCACTTGACACTTCCTTGAAAATTCTTGCATAACGAAATATTTATTTTTTACTTTAAAAACATAGCTTTTGACTCTTCATTGGAAAGGGTTCGTTCCAATGAGGGGGTCATAAGCTATGTTTTTTTGACAAGAAATGAAAAAATAATAAAATTTGAATGGTGATTTTTGTAAATGGCACTGCTTTGGATTCGTTACGCCGGGTGAAGGGATAAGCTACTCTACAAGAAAATAAAATATTAAAATAAAAACAAAATCCGGGCTGATCGACCATATTATTGTATTGCATGTAATCTGGACAAATCTATTTCTTTTTATTTCGTCTATATATAAGCTGGTCATATTTAACCCTTTACCTATCACGACTCGAGGACGGCGTTTGCAGATTTTCTCGAATAACTGAATATTTTTATGTTTTGCTTCTAAGACATAGCAAACGACTCCTAAATAAAACGACATCCAAGAGATCATCCCCGCGATGGCCAAAAGCTATGTTCTGGAGGCAAAATTTTGAAAAAATATTTATATTTGAATGGCAAGTTTGTGGATAGCTCTAAGTGGTTTACGATAGGTAATGGGTTAACACTTGAAATGTCTTGATACTTCCGACTAGTCGTCCCATTCTAATATAAGTCTCGCTGTAGAAGTAAAAAATATTTATTAAAAATGCCGGGAAGAATGCTGTTTTACCAATTATTAATACTACTTCATTTCTGTTACAATACAATACATCCAGTGTCTCCTAAAAAGAGTTGTATGATAAACACAAAAACGTCTAGGTACGTTTTACTCTTTTTGATATATTTCAGCCTTGGTATTTCTTTGTAAATTTCAGTTTGAGCGCCCCACCCACTACCCCATAGAAAAAAAAATGACGTCGTGTGTTGGAAGTATCAATAAAAGTAATAAAGGGCCAATATTTTCTTGTAAATATCCTTTTACTTATGCACCTGAAATTGCGTACACCTTCTACTTGAATGAGATCAGAATGTGGATTCAGTAAAAAGTCTTTAAGCTAGTCTTTGGAAATGTTTTGCTTCCAATCTCGAACTGACATGGCGATCGCTGAAGGCTACTGTTCGTTCCCTGAGGTTCTCGTCATAGGTTTATGATCTGTGTTGCGTAACACACTTTGGGAACGGGCTAGTCGAAAGCACGAGCAAAACAGTGTTGCAATTTTTTAGAAGATATTACTTATTTATAGATATTGCTGCAGTGGCCGGTGTCCGGCGTATGTAATAGCGTATCTTAATATAACACTATAAACTACGGCAGTGTTTCATCTCAATCGTGGGATAATTTGATTACATCACCATTTACTTTTATCTTCAGATGGTTAGGCCTTTTGGATGTTTTGTTAAATTAACGTTTATTAGCTAATTTCTGATTTAATGTGCCAATGCAAATTTAAAATTACAGATGAAAAGCGTTGAGTTACCACTGGAACAGTCTTAGACCAACAGTTCTTCTCAAAGATCACGAGGACTCAACATCATGAAAATACATAAACATTATTGCGGTACCTAGTTGCTGGGAGGGAAGTATTGAATTTCCTTGCAATTATCGGACATATATTAGAAAAGATTGCAGGTCGTGTTTGGTACGTACGGCCGTTGTAGTCCACGAAATGGGTTTCAACATCCCGTACATAGCAGCAGAGCTGTTGCTGTTGTAATTACTTGCTCTGACGCCTTTTCTAAGTATTAACCCTTATCTATCGATCACATCTATTGTCACGTATTTCATTATGATGTTCTACAGGTTCTGGCATATCAATATTAACACAATCATTTGATTAATAGTTGGAAAGATCTCAACGGGATCCTTCTAGCAACCAATCAGACGATGGCGCTACAACCGTGTCTTAAATTATATTAAACTTCCTCACATGCAAGCAGATAGTCCTCCGGATTTGTTGAAAGTGGACGTGGCGGATTGAGGTTGAAATTCATAATATAACAACGGTAAAACACGATCATTCGAAAACATTTCAGAAGAAGCATCAGGTATATGAAATTGTATTCTTTTGTATTCAACTGAAATTTGAACCCGGACCTTAGATCGGCAACAATGGCACTTCCCACGATATAATTTTTTAACCTTGTTTTATGAAAAAGCTCACGTTTGAATGCTTCAAAATATCTGCGTCTCCGGGATATTCTCTGCCAGCAAACCGTTGTTTTTATTCCTTTATCCGACGTACAATATATCAAAACATTGTTACTTTAAAAATACTTCAAACTTTCACAAAATTTCAATAAATCTATATCGTTGGACCGAATTCGACGAGTTGTCACATGGTATGATTTTGTTGAATGGTTGCAATTTTTTTTTTATTTAACTGTCCAAGTTGTAAAATCGTTAGGTAAAGTTTTAACACAATAATGAGGCATTGCAGGAAATGCTCCTTTCGTCTCGATTCACTGGTATCCTTTATCTTTTTTTTTATTTTTAACAGAATCTTCAACTCGTGTCGTGTTTATTATAGTGATATTTACACAACTTGTCCAGTATTAAATTCAGTCTGCATTGAGCCCTTTTCAATAAAAACAAGTGATATTTACACAACTTGTCCAGTATTAAATTCAGTCTGCATTGAGCCCTTTTCAATAAAAACACTAAATAAAAAATGTGCAGAGTAATTTCGAAAAGTAGAAGATAGATTATATGAGAAGCTGGATACTTTTTAGCAGTATACGTTTGTCTATGCGCAAATATTGTATATAACTTCCGAATGATTGCGTTTTTCACAGGGTCAGTGATATGATCTGCTTGACACTTCACCTGACAAAATAACGACCATATAACCAACCGGCGCTTTTCAAGATAATAGCCATCCAAATGTTATTATTTTTGTCTTCAAAACACACGTTATGACTCACCTTTGGAACAAGATCGCCGACCTTGTTCAAGTAAGGGGTCATGAGCTCCGAAAAGTATCATGTTTCATCTTTTTATCGCACGAGATCGATTTGGGCGGAGAGATAACATTGAACGAGAAGACGAAGCGTATGCTGTTCTGTATTTATTGCAAGCCTACAGTTTACTAAAAAAATATTAATCGATTTTGGCGGAGGGATAATACTGAACTCGAAGCTTTCGGCTTCTTGTTCAATAGTGTCTCTCCACCGAACTCGATCTCGTGCGGTAAAAAATGACAGTTCGAACGCGTATGTTGTTCTGTATTTATTGCACGCCTACGGTTTACAAAAACATATTAAAAACTCAAAGTATTGCCAAAAATAACCCAAACGTAAACAGAGAATAGTTAAATGATCCGTATTGTTCAAGGACAATACCAAAAAAGATATTGTTCGCTTCGGTTTTGCAGAAAAAGCACCTATTTTATAAAAATAATAGCATTGGCGTGCAATAAACTGTATTATTGTCTCCATGGGCCAATCACATGTTGTTCTATTGTCCCTTTGGACAGGGGAAAAATCTATACGTGGTGCTTACTGGAAATAACTCACTCAGTATCGACAAATGGATAGTGCATTGGTTAAAAAGTGATCAGTTTTTGTGTCTTTTCTTGAAAATTGCAAATTTTTGCCCGCAATAAAATTGTATTTTACAGCACTTCTGACTTGCGTATGTATGTTCTTGAATAAAGTTGTACTGTGATTTATTTTAGAAATAAACTAAGTAGTCTTGGTCGCTGAAAACCTGCCTTCCTAAAATCTTTCAATTTAGAAATTTTTTCCTCCATTCCGATTGGAATACATCGTAAAAATCAAGTAATAATAAACCAAATACTGTAAATTCTCTTGTGATTTTTGTTTATTTAAGCTTGCTGGTATAGAACTCACAGACGAACAGGTCGATTTGTTGATGGAGAGACTCGATAAAGATAACAACAAAGAGATAGACTTCGGGTAAGCTTCAAATGAGTACCAGAGGCGTTTTTGCATAACAGTTGTCTTGAACACCCGTACAAGGAGAAAAGTTTTTTTTTGTATTTCCCAAAAGCACATTCTTTGCGCACTGTTACACTTTTATACCCGACTCAGCAGGTCTTGAAATTTCATGTTACTAAAACAGTTCATTCCAGTAAAAAATTATTTTGTTTATTGGGTAGATTTTGTGTATGTTACTGAATGATGGATTATGATTTTAAATTTCGACCAACAGAAAGAATGGTATCATAGGCCATAATGTAGAAAATCAAGAGGTAAAATGTCTTTGTTCAGTATCAGAATATTTTTCACCCACGGCGGAAGTTGTGATATTGTTTCCTGCATAAATTTCCAGACCTGTCACAGTCGTGCCATACTAATTGTAAAATTGTTTTTATTGTTGCCAATGTTATTGTTTGTTACCAGTTACCCATACTTATATTACATGTTTATCTGCTTGTATTTTTACCTTGTAATTGTATGTTTTGCTTGGAGTAAATAGAGAAAGGAGTTGAAGGTGAAATTCGAAAAGGCTTCAGTGAATTGAGTCTCGACTCAGAGGCATTGACGAGATCCAAACCTAATTTACTAGATGAGTTAGGTAAATTTCACGATAAACTTGGCCACGAGTTTAAGATTCTATTTATAATTTGATCGAAAACACGACAATAGACCGAGAAACAGTTTCAAATCGGTTTATTTCTTATATACACCAAAACACTGTACATATGGCACAGATGGCGAATAAAAAGAAAATGTTGCTATATTCCTGGTGTTGACTAATTCCTCCATTCACACACATACTCTTATCCTTTCCCACAAACACACCTACATGAGCCACCACCCATTTTACCCCACCAATCGTATCTCATCCAAGCCCGGTCGGCATCGCACTTTACATCGCAGATGGTGCTGGTCAGAATCGAACCGTCGACCTTTCGGTTTAAAGTCCAGTGCTCTAACAAATGAGCCACCGCCTCTCTGCTCAACCATTTATGGAACGGTATAGAATTATCGTGAGTTACCACTCGTACAGTATTCGTCGATTGGTCGGGAATAGGTTCTCATCATCTGATAAATTTACTCTACACACAGTTCGTATAGTTTGATTTATAGATGTTTATTTGTGCATATTTTTAAATATGCCAGAAGTGTCAATGTGGATTAGTCAAAACGTTTCATTTTGTAGAAGCAAAGTGGGAAATACGCTCATTTTGGTTATCTAATTCATTTTACTGAATCGAAATGGCAATTCGACAGTGTGGAATTACGCATTTGAATTTCCGTTTCCCTTTTCGTACGTGCAGTATGTGTTTCCCAACAAATGTAGCACTCAACAAGTTAATACCATAGAATAGTATATTCTATATTAACCTAAATCAACTGGGATGAGTGAATATGAACCCTATTTGGGTTCATATTGACCCATCCCAGTTGATTTGGGTGGATTTTAACCCAATTACTCTTAGAGTGTACACACAGTTTGCAATGATAGACAGTTAATCTTCAAAACACTCGTTTTGAATTCCAGATTTGAGGGTGTCTGCTATGTTTACCCATTGTTCAACATCTATTCCTTCCAAAAACGTTTTATATTCCTATCGCTTTTGTTGTTATTTTTATATGTACGCTATTTTAAATACATTGTGAGAGCTTCATTCAGCATCACTAATAACATACACGATTGAGGATGTGGGAAGGTGCAAAGAAGACAGCGGTACCTGTTACTGGATACTGGAATGAAGAAATGTTTGATATTGCAAGGTAAGATAAGAATCATTTTAAACCTAATTATGTATTTCCCCTTTTTGTGCGTCCTTTGCTATTTAATAAATTCAAATCCGGAAAATAAGTTTTGCTTACACAATATTCCATCTATGTTTTTGTGTATTTGTCTGAAGAAATATACTGGTTATTTTTTCTTTCGATTCGTATTTCAAGGAATCTTTTTGTTTTTGGGTGGCATTTCTGATGGAACTTTTTCAGCAACAGAATGCATAAATGATTTCAGTGCGTGTTATTCTCCATAAAAAGATTAAGAACAATACACTTGGCCGATATTTGTAACGTAAACCCACCAATACCGAGTTCCCGAATAGCATTGCTCTGCAGAATATTAATTTCAAAAGTATCAAAGGAACAAAGGTGGTTCATATAAGAACTGAAATTATTATGTGCCCCTTATTGAAGTATGAATGTGGGATGGTCGTGTTAAGCTGCATGAAGTACAAAACATGCCAATACTTAACACGCCCATTCTACATTCATACTCCTATGGAGCTACAATTTATTTATTTATTTATTGGGATTTAACGACACTTCCGACAGTCAGAGTCACCTCCTGTTGGACAGATTTATGGGTGGAGGAAGCCGAAGTACCTGGAGAGAAACAACGGGCAACGACGAGCAACTGCCAGACTCCCTAAAGTACTATCTCGACAAAAGCGGGGTTAGCATTGGTTGAAGATAAGTACCCTATCGACGTGCAGTATATCTTAGTACACGGCACCACCGTTCCCCCATTTGGGCAATCGAGATTAAGTGCCTTGCCCAAGGACACAACGTAGTTACCCCTGGCGGGGATCGAACCGTAGACCTTTCGATTTGAAGTCCAATTCCGTAACCACTGAGCCACCGAGCTTCGATAAAGCTACAGATAATTCATTTTAAATGTTATAATTTAATTTAGGGTGTTTGCTTGTATAATGATGTACAATTCCGCAGCCCAAGCCTCCGTTACGTATATTATTGCAGTCATATTAACTTTTGTGCACACGACAGTTTTATTATTTTCAACATAGGCTAATAGACGCGGTCTCGAATACTCCAGAGAAAGACTAGTGTAAGCAATCTACATGAATACTAACCAACAGCCCAACTGCAGTAACTACAGTTCAATTGCACTGCTGGACACTCAAACATTTTTTTGATTTGGCAAATGGACGAGGCAAAGTTTAAAACATTCAAACAATAGGACAATTATTCATCTATTTATAAACAAAACTCACCTCGACCACTCATATGCAAGCACACCGGATAGTATTAAAGAAAATTGAATTACTAATAATTTAATTTCACTGTCTATATACAGGTTCTGATCCCCATAACATTATCGCGTCTTTTGTGTTGCCTCGCCGTTTGACTGAAGAATTTCCATTGCGCAAATATTTATGCCCACCATCTGAAAGGGTTAAACTACTACAAACGAATCATGGATGTAATAAACAACCTATCCAAGTAAATTCATTATAGGAAAATGGAAAATCCCCAGTCTAGACTTTTGAACAGTATATATCTTAATGTGTTGTAGGACCATCACAAAGATGCCACTATACAGTTTGCCCTTATCACAAACACAACTAGAGAGGAGCCCACTGAATTGGAATTTCCTTAACCGAACAACCTGTTAAATGAATACAACTACAAACAACAAAGCATTTACCATATTTTTCAGTCCAGAGTTGACTTGTTAATTGCATATTGGTTATAGAGTCAACTACTGTTAAATGAATAATAAATCCGGTAACATGTCTAAGAATTACTTTGAATTCAACTAAATTTCCTATGTTTATAGGTCTAATTCATATCAGTAACCCAGTGTAGGCATTATTCTGTTAATGTGTTCTTTGACAGAGTCCCATGCGTCCCGCAAAACAAAACATAAAAAATAAATGCGAACTTTATCACTAGGACAAAGAAACATCGCCAAAACTCTGATGATGGATACTCCTGTTAATTGAACATTTTCACTGGCACACTGGGTATTCATTTAACATGGTTTCTCTGTACTGGTATTATTCTGGAAACACTTTAGGGGGCTCACTGATTCAATAACTGTTTGTAGCACTCTGAATCATAAAAAACGAGTAACGCTTTTGTGATCAGTCTACATCTTATTTAGACTCATTGAGTTCAGCAACCTAGTGCTAGGCACAACCTGGGATATGGAAGCGGAGTCACAACTGAACATAGGAAATCAAAAATTGGAGTTCTTTTACTTCTATAGTAGTTCTTTCCATTAGTTCGACTGTCTGTACAAATTAAATCTCTGCAAGTTGACGTTACAACACCGGAGTTTCAAATAGTGACTTTCTCATCATACATCTAGGAATTTGTCCCATTCAATCTTGTTTTATGGACCTCAATAAGCTCTATCAATCAAAAATGAATTGGTTCATTTCCCAGTTGCATTATGGGAAAAAAGTGCGGTTTGAAATTTATATATTTTGACATCTTGCAGGGGCGTAAAATGCTCAGCATAATAAGATCTGGTTGTAAATTTATAAAAACAAGTCACATATCTCGGTGGTAAAGAGGAACAGTAAAAGCATCAATGTTGGTACATGAGTAGAAGTAGATGATTCAATATTACACTATAAGCTTTCACCATCACAGGTGAAGAATGACGAAAAAGTTTGGTCTGTAAGAGCGAGCTGCCTGAACAATCTTAACCCTTTTAACACTGGTGGTTTGTTCCATGTCTGTTTAATGACAGCAATTGGAAGAGTCCATATTCATTATTTGGGGGGAGATCAATTAATATTTTCAACGTGCAACCTTGGGGTTGCATATTGAAAATATTGGCTGCACTACCTCACACATTCACAACCACCCCACTTAATTCAATTATGTTATAATGTAAAAGGCCTCCCGTTTCAAGGGGTTAAGGTTGTCTGAACACCGAGCGGAGCCATGCTGCAAAGCCTCTCGACGGGGTAGGAATTGGATGCCGCCTCAATGTTTATATACTCTAATGCGACTTCCCGTTATTTGATTAAGTGTCATGGCTACATCGTCTTCAGTTAATACCTGCCCAACCAGAGTCTCTCGAAAACCTTCGTGCTTTTCCTTTTTTAGTTCTATTTACCAACAGTTTGAACTAAACTTATTTTAAGCCCATAATGATACGTGTAAAGTTGTAAAGTATCAGGCCTTACAATTGGTCTAATCTGGGGATGTTACATATTCACCAAGCCCGGTCAAAGATTGGGTACTTTTTCATAATTTCGACCGCCAGAATTGCCAGTTTCTTGCTTCTCGGATCTTGATTAATGCCGTAAAACAAGTATCATATTATATTTGGATAAAACAAGATAAAAAAGCGGAGAAGCCAAAGCATATTATCTGTCATGTCCACTAGTTTGGGAGCGGTCCTGGTATTTTGGGGTGTCAATTAATTAACCCCCCCCCCCCCCCCCTGCACAGCGATATCGAAATATCAAAATTGCATTTTGCAAATGTTTTCCATATTACAACTAGGAATTTAACCATTAAACCCTGTTTGACAAAGCTCATTATTTGTATTTACACAATCGTAATAGTCCGTGAATGTCATTTTCTCCATGGAGGGCGCATACTTTGTCATTTCTTATTGCCATTGCCAATTTATCCAACGGGTCGTCATAGTCAGTCCCATAATATTGACTTGTTATAGAAATTTGTTGACAATATTTTTTATCACGTCATTGAAAGGACCAGTTTAAAAACATTTTATGTTTCAAAATACAATAAAACAGTTGAATGATGACACACTAACACGTAATTCATTGTTTGTTCGCAGTGATATCGTGGAAGCAGACAAACAGTTCCGCAAAGAGATAAGAAGGATGAAACTGTTAGAAGAAAACTACCAGGAACCAGAACCAATCAAATCAATATTAGATAAAGTCTTAGAAGCAGAACAAGGTTGATGCTATATTGACACGAAGCTGAACGTTTTCAACCACATTTCTTAACTTTTATTTAACTCTATAACGCTTGGCTTCATCGAAGAAAGATAAATGGGAGGAAAATGTTTCCCTATTGTGGATTCATGTTTACTCGACCAATCTTCAGTGCACATGTTCCGGATTATTTTATCCTTTATACGCAATTTGATCTTTGATAGATGTTTCACGAAATGTTTAGTTAGGTAGAGACAAAGTTTTGCTTCTTCTCCAACGTGTTTCTTGATAGATGTTTCACGAAATGTTTAGTTTGGTAGAGACAAAGTTTTGCTTCTTCTCCAACGTGTTTCAATTCTTGTTACCCATTATTAAGACATTGTAGCATATCGTCCCTTGAGTGCAACGAAGCGTCATATGCAATCCTTTAGCATTGGAGATGAGGCTTTGTGGCATTCAAGGGACGATGTCGCAGCCATACCGGATGAAACCTAACTTCATAATGGATGCAATGTGGGCTGGTCTAATAAGGATGTTTATGCAATATCGCCCTTTCGTTATACTGTGAAAAACGGAAGTGGACTTGGGAATTCCACATTGCTCACGCTGTGTTTTGTACATCTAATGAAAGTTGATGTGGGTCGAGTTGATACGATCGACATTAAAAACACTTAACCTGCGTTCCTTATTGAATAATAAAAATTTGATATGGTCTATTTTATTTTTGTGGAAGGTGGGGGTGGGGGTGAAGTAATGAATTGGCTCTAATGTCAGGATTGAATTATTACCAGTCCTGCTTACCATTTGTTGTTGAATGTAAAGTCTTTTCATTAAATGTAATTTTGCTTCACGTGAATATTTATCAATACCTGACTTCATTATTGTGAAAAACAATCATTCTTGAACTATTTATCGTACGTTTTTATTATTTTGACTCACAGCGAAAAGAAAAACATTATAAGATAAATAAAATAAATATATATTGTGACAAAATAAATTTTTGACACACATTATATTAATTCTATATATATACGGCGCATTTACGTATGTGTATTTAATCTACGAAAAGTCCTGGGTTCGTGACCAAGATGCCAATAACAAAGCCATTCACCTGGCGTCGGCGAGAAACGAAGGAACATTGCATGTATCACTGTATGTGAGGAAGTTTAATCAAATTTATGACACACTTAAAATTTTATCATTTTATTAATTGTTGGAAAGAGCTCTTTGATGGTAGTTCTAATTCGTGCATGGTAGAACATGCAGCGCAGTCATCATAACTAAATACGAGATAATAGTCAGGTTCGGCGGCGTAAATGTTAATTAAATCTCTCTGTGCCGTTTGATGCTCTGATGACGATCTCTATGCAACTGAATCGCTGTCCCGACCGCCGCCATCTTATTTGGGTGAGCGGGGGTGGATGTTGCTATAATAAACAATGACAATTCTCGAAACGATTTCAATTTTTCGATGCCTCGCAATCGCCGAAAGCTTTGTAACCCTTTGAACACGAAAGCCCGCTTTTCCGATCCGGGATCGTGATACGACCCGCGGCCAATACTAAAAAAATTTTACAATTGTATTTTCTAGAATTGTATTTTCTAGTTATGACTTTAAATGGGTTAAAATGAACCATTAGCATTTTCAAAGATCTGGCAATTTGCCAGTTGGCAAATTGCCATATCATTTAAAATGCTAATGATTAATTTTAGTCAGTTATATAAATAAGTAGAAAATATAATTCTAGAATATACAGTTGTAAACGTTTTATAGTATTGGTCCCTGAATTCACAAAGTTGATAGTTGCACAGTGAATTTGTGTTGTAAACTAATCAAGATGCTCCACGTGCAGCTCTGTTGATTGGTCTTCCCAATAGTAACGAATAAAGACCCTTCCAAGGGATGACACTGAACTAGCATGGAAGATACCGTCAAAGTTTAAAGAGTAAAAGAATATACTTTGGTATCTGTGGAAAACTAATATGCTGAGAATGTGCACATTTTTCGCGGCAGTACAAATTGAATATTTACAATATATTTTAGATTTTATTGATAAAAAGAAATCAAGTACTGGGATTTGAAAGTTGATGTAGGGCTACTAGTTTTCATGCTAGGTAAACACCCCGACATTTGAAGAAGTGAGAGCTGTTACCCTGTGACTAGGAGGATTCTTCGCGCGTCTTTATTGACTTGAAGTCACCTTGGGGTGGGCTGATTGAGTGATGATGGTTTTCACTAAAGTTTCAGCAGCAATCCAGCTTTAGAGAGATCAGTGAACTTACATGACTAATTTTAGTTAAAGCACTATAACATGGTATAAATGTTCATGGAATAGGGAGACCACTCAGTCCCCCCCCCCCCCCCCCCCCGGAAAGCAATGATGTTCGTTATTAAGAGACGTCTGAGTCAATGTATAATTTCTCGTTCAGTATTCGCATTATTCACGTGAAAAGGCTGTGTAAATTCATTCATTATGTTAATGTCCGCACATTTGTGATTTACATGTGTTTATATTCTAGTGCACTGCTATTAACTTTGTGTCAATGTAGGAATGGAATGAAATTGAACTGGAAGGGATACATATTCTATTCTTCCGCTTCCACAATGGCATTAAATTGTTAAAAGGTTGAGATAATAACGTTTTAGAAACATCTTTTCTTCCGTTTCCCAATCAGTTTTGATGTGAAAATGGCAAATAAATATCTTTCGAAACATCAGTCAACGTGTATGTGGAAGATGAGCTCGTGTACCTTCTGATCTATCGCACTTCCATCAATTTCAAGACATTCTTACTCACGTTACTTATAAATGTTCTAACAATGACTCAAGATTTTAGTACCACTGTCTTAACGCAAAAGTCGAAATGAGCGCCATGGCTTATCGCATTTAATTTTTCAATTTTTGTTTATCAAGATTACCATGCCCATCAACACAAAATACAGTTGGAATTGGCTAAATAACCCCATTTCAATAATTTGTCAAATGTCAGTAATGTTTCATCAGAAATAAAGGTAGACCAAGATGTTTTCTCCATCTAGGCGGGTATTGGTAGTTACACAGTTAAGAATCCTGTTGAAAATCAGAAATGTTGTGGAAAATATTTTTTGAAAAGTCGAATGTAAAAGAAACTTTCCTTCACTTTTTCAGTTTGACTTTTAGCAATAATGAACTGAAGACGAGATATGAACAGTCACTCAAAACTATTATCAGAAAAAACTTGTGGAAGGCGCTAAGGCCAATAAGAAATGTAAGAGCACCATTACATCTTGCCTCTTTCACCCTTTATTTAAAACAAGGAGACATTGGTTATTAACTGGTTGAGGACTAGATTATTTTTGGTGATCTGAATTTGTTATTCACAATTTGTTTTATTACAAATTATTGGAGAGTGCCCACTGGCACTCTCCAATAATTTGTAATAAAACAAATTCATTTTTACAAAATATTATTTGGATTTGCCTGAAAATGAAACAGGAGTAGTGAAAATGTTGGCTTTTGCTCCGGTACCCTCATTTTTCTGAAAGTCCTGATAGTGGCGTCTAGCACTCAACCAGTTAAAGTTGTTCTTCATAACAGAGATTTTCAGTTTTCGCCTCCAAAGCATAGGTTCTGACTCCTCATTGTACCAATGTGGAACCAAAAGCTATGTTTTGGAGGCGAAAAAATATGAATAGTGGTTTTCGCGAGTAGTGCTGATCGGACATCGCTCTTACGTTATGTAAATAGTTAATTATTTCTATTACATTCTTACATTTTTTGCAAACAATGGTACTAAAATCTTCTGTTTACACCGTTTCTCGACTGTTTCACTTCCCAGCACCTTTCTGGACGAAGACGACGAAGGTAATAGTCACCAGTTTGACTACGCCGAAGACCGAGACCACACAACGGAAGTGGAGTCACAGGTTAACATATAGCTATATTTACTTATATGTGCTTCAAGTCATTTTTGCCTATTTCCAATCGACAACGTAAGCATTTTGTTCAGCTGATTATTTTTGTTCTTAAGTTTACATCTGCTCCGTTTGGAAAACAAACACGCCAAGTATTGGCAACCGTCTACAGTTATAATATATCCCACGTGACTTTCCCTTCCTCTGATTGGCTGAAAGGTCCTCCACTATTTCCTATAGTTTTCCGTATCAGAATTCTAAACGTAATCGTGCACTAGTCTCACACGCTGTACGCCTTCTAAAATAGCCGTGGAAAATTAAGAGCAAGAATGAAAATGTGGTGTGTCTTGGGCAAGATTCCTACCAATAGGCAGTACACTTGGGACTGGAATCCTATTGCGTAGAAATAGTCTTCCTTGATATGTTCGATATAATATAATTATGGTATGGCAGGTCGTTAACTATGCCTAAATAGTGGTCCTCGAGGACAAATAGTCCACCCACCTTAGGCGAGTGGACGATTCTTCCTCGAGGACTACTATTTTGACATATTCAACGACATGCCGTATAATATTTATAAAATAAATCACATCTTCAATTCGAATACATTGGTTGGTGGAGACAATCTATTCCATCTGGCCCTGACTACAGGTACACTATGCCTGACAAAGGGGCCATTCTAATGCGAGGATTCCCTCCGAATGACCATACCCAAGGAGGATAATGTACAAAACATTATAATCCGCAGTCAAAAAGGCGGAGTTTTTGACCAACTCACGGTAAGGTTTCGCTTATAAGTATTCATTTTTAATAGTACCTTTCAGTTACTTTTAACGCTTGGCGACTTCAATGACGCCCCAAAATCCCCGTAGTTTAATTGAACACTTTAGCGAAATTCTAAACCTATCTTGTAAACGAACTACCCGAAACGTTTCGAATAATGTCAAACTTTCTTCACAGTCTTTCCAACTACGAATATTTGGAGTTTCAAAGAAGTCGACAAGTACTTTTGGTAACTGTAGAAATTCGGCGAGCGATGTAATATGCAAGAACTGTTTAATTCTTGACTCTAGTGAACGAAAGCTTTCCCCGAGTCGCTCAAACACTCTGCAATTTTGACTGTGGGTTGTAACATATCCTCTATATCTCAATAACAACCTAGTTGCAAAGGTTCATTGCAGAAAATGTATTTTTTATTTCTTAATACAAGAACATTTTAAAATAAACATGAGAGGTACTAATCTATGTCCCTCTCCAGTTCTCTCGCAATGTTGACTGGTCAGGTATTGTGTCCGAGTCGGTAGGCTCGGGCACTACACTGCAAAAAATATAGGTTCTCTTTAGAACCAAAACTGGTTCTAATCTTGTCCCTGAGATGGAACCAGTTCTGTTTAAACAGTATTTATTTCAAATCAAATAAATTTATGAAGATTAACATTACATATTAACAGAATTAAAATAAATTGAGGTTTCAGTCGTAAGTTTAGAGCTAAAACGAGGTTGTCTCAAGTCAATATTAAGCAAAGGAGATATGAACAGTTGGCATATCGAACCAGTTTTGGTTCTATACAGAACCAAAACTGGTTCAATATGCCAACTGCTCATATCTCCTTTCTTTCAAAATGTTTGGCGACTGCGTTGAATAAGCTCTAAGTTTACTGGTGAATCTACTTCAGTTCATGTAATATTCTGTTAAAATTGAATGCTAATCTTGGTAAGTTTATTTGATTTGAAATAAATACTGTTTAAACAGAACTGGTTCCATCTCAATAACAAGATTAGAACCAGTTTTGGTTCTAAAGAGAACCTATAATTTTTGCAGTGTATGCTAACCCGACAACATTGTAGGAGCACAATTCCCTCAAGAGAGATCCATAATATACATTAATATTTCTATTTTCTCCTTATCATTACAAGGAAATCGTCAAATTTGTATATTGCTATACAGTAGTAGTCAAATAGTACATGTACAGCCATGGTTTATTTCAAGACGTGGCCAGAAATGTGAATGTAGTTTTCTACTCGCTTGTTGATGTGACACAATACTGATAAAGGTTCAGCAACATTTGCAGCTCAGTGACATGATGTAATATTTAGCAATTTAAACATGTAAAGCGATTATTGATTTATTTATTGGTGTTTAAGGTCGCATACTTATGCTTAATGGCTAATCGTGAACGTTAGAGTTTTACGGGTGGAGGATGCCAGAGTACCCGGAGAGAACCACCGAGCATCGATGAGCAACTGTCAGCTTCTCAACATTCTAACTCTATTCGAGCTCTACTCAAGCAGGGTTACAGCGGTTGAAGACATGTGCACCATCGACGTGCAGTACGCCTTAGTACACGGCGTCATCGTGTTCCCATGTAAGCAACCGAGATAAAGTACCTTGCCCAAGGACACAACGCGGGTCGTCCGGACGGGGATCGAACTCGGACCTCTAGCATAGAAGTCAAACAGTCTACCACTGAGTCACATGAAAAGTGATTAAAATATATTTAAATGTTTCTGTAACACCATAGATGTCCCTTCTCTTCGAGGTTTGGTTACCCTGTATCATGCTTAACTGTATCAGGGCTTAAAAAGTTATTTGATTTCAGTGTGTGAATTTCAAGGAATGTGTAAGTCAACATTTATGATAGGACAGTCATGCTCAAGTATCATATATATGGAGTATGAGGGCCTCACACTGTGCATGCGGTTTATGCAATGAGTATAAGTTTTAGCGAAAGAATGTGGGTCAGAGAAAATTTAGAATAAAACGTCAAACGAAGTTTTTTTTTTAATTAATATTAATAAAAGTGTTGTCAAAAAGGCAATAACCGAAGGATTCACAATACAAAACTTACGGTTGTTGATTAACTTTGGAATCGAATATTCTATAAGAATGTGTGATCTAGATCTGCTGATTGTACCTTACCACAATGGATACCAGTATACGAGTATGACATCAGTTCCGTGACGACGATCAGCAATAACTGAATTCTTCAGCCATGTCTGGGCATAGCATTTACTCTTTACATAGTGTACCTCTATACAGCCTACGGTGAGCGTTATTCACGCCATTCGAAATTTTCGCCTATAAACCATAGGTTACGGCCCCTCATTGGAACGAGCCTGTTAGGTTCGTTCCAATGAGGGGTAATAAGTTTTGTTTTATGCAAAAAATGAAAATATTTATTTAATCAAGAAGTTTGTTGCATGTGGTAATCATGGGTTAAATTAGAGCAAACATCTTTGCCTGTTTTCAGTGTGTAGGATTACAACGTGCGACACCATTTACATTTAAAAACAGTCTTGAACGATGCAAAATCAGCATATACTTTTGATCACATTGTCCAATATTTTAACTTTGTGGCAACATTTTGGCTTTAGTTGTGGGAACATGGTGTTTCAGCACATTTCCGAAGTTTATGTGTTTTTTTTTTTTAAATTAGGTTTGGTTAGCTTAATTTGGCGTAGTCAAGGTAAGCTATTGTCACGGCGCGTATGAATGTCTTTTAGTCTGTTAGTCTGCGTGTCTGTTAGTATGCCCATAATTTGTTCCGCGCGGGCTACAGCCCGCATTTCTTTTCTCATCATTACCAAACTCCATATGCATATTAATTTTTTTTCAAAAATGAGAACGTTCCATTATGGTCACGGTCGGCTGCACATAATGGCTGCCACCGCAATCAACTTGGACTTCGTCAGCATAATATGCAGAACGCATTTATGCGTCATTGTTTTAAAGTTTGGCAGTGTGACTTAGTATGATTAGTAGATGGGAACGTCCTATTTTGGTAACGATTAGCCAGCCGCCAATAATGTTCGCCACGGCAGCCATTATCGATATCTTCAGAACATTGTCCACAATTCATGAAATTTCGATTGCGTGTTCAGGTACATATTTAGATGAGAACGTCCAGGTGTGGTCACGGTTGGTTACCCGCAATGGTCGCCACAGCGGTCATTTTGGATTTCTTCATCTACAGGTCATATTTATACTTCAGTTATCTTGAAATTACGTAAGATCACTTACCATGATGAGAAGATAAGAACGTCCTATTTTTGGCAACTTTTGGCCACCCATAATGGCCACCAAGGTAGTCATCTCCAAAACACTGTCCCTAATTCGCTTAGCGCGGGCTATAGCCTGTGGGTCTTTCCCGGTTGTCACCAAATTCCATATGCTTGTTTAGAATCATACCTGGATCAGAACGTCCTATTTTAGTCACGGTCGACCGCCCACAATGGCCGCCACAACAGCCATCTGGAATTTCTTCAGAACAGGCTACAGGTTTCTTTTATATTGAGGTTTGAACGGGTGATTTCATACGATGAGTTGATGAGGAGGTTCTATTTTAGTAATGGTTGCCCCCCCCCCCCCCTATAATGGCAACAACAACAGCCATCTTGGATTTCTTCAGAAAGAAATCCAAGATGGCAGCTGCTGCGGTCATTATATGTGACCAACTCCATTTATATGCCAATTTTCTTGAAACTCAACCGCCTTCCTATTATGATGAGTAGATGAGAACGTTCTGTGTTGGTCACGGTCAGCTGCATACAATGGCGGCCATGGCCATCATCCTGGATTCCTTCAGCACATTCTACAGGCTGCAGTTTGGATAAGTTTCATGAAATGACAGAATGACAGTATGATGGGGAGATGCGAATTTCAAATTTCAGTCGCATTTGGCTGCTTTATTTGCCTTGCCTGATATTTTTCAAGCTTGGTTTTTGTGGATAACAGAAAAGTCAATAAAGATGACAAAATTTACTTGTTTCAACATTAGTGAGGCACCTTTGACAGTAATCTTATAAATGCCACAGAAAGTCAAGGCAAGCTACATGTCATAGACACTTTCATTTTTCTGTTACATTGCATTGATAAATGATATTTTTCCCATTCCACAGAGAGCTGAAAATAGCAGATAGAGAGTTTAGAAGAAAGGAGCGAGAGAAGGAGGAGAAGGAGAATAATGCTCAAAATACATCAGCTATGAAGAAGTCGTTAGTGGAGAAAGTACTGAAATAGGGAGAATAGCAGTCAATCCGTTTATTCATTTGGCATACCATCTCGACAAATAGATGTCTCTATCGAACGCTTCGACCAAAGCAGGATCTTCTGCATCTAGAGAATAGTACATGGTTTCCACGAGGAATGCTTTGGCTTTATTTGAAAAGGCCGTCGAAACACAGTCTGGAGAAAATACTATGCAGCCCCTTTTTCATGACGGAGAACCCGGAAAGAAAACTTACTCAGTTACAATGTGTATCAATCAAACTTTCAACGCATAGCCTTGTGATCGTCAGTTTAAAATATTTACCGATTCCCTGTGGCATTCACTTCTCTGAAAATGTCGGTTTAACTGACAGAAGTTTATCATCCAACCCTTTACGGGGAGAGGGGAATTTCACATTCCACTTGATGCACATTTGTGTAAATTTAGTTTATGATAGTATGGCCCAACACACTGTGTTGTATTTATTACGCACTGTGGTGAAGTAACAGTTCGGTAGCTCTCTCTTCTTCATCCAATGAAAGGATGATATCTCTTCAACCGTTTGTTTATCTGATAAAGAGGATAACAAACTTTGTAGCGATTATACTCGTGTTTACTAAATTCGCATGTCCGACATTCTAGAAATTATAGGTATGAAAAACAATTAACTCTTGATAGACGGGGAATCAGAATGAATTTATTGAACATGACATAGCGTGAAAAACGTACAGTAAAGCCAGTGCTTCCAGTCAAGTGTAGTCTGCCTATTCAGGCAGACGGCACTTGACTAGAAGCACGTGCTCAGTGTTTAATTCTCTCCCAGCCCCAAGATAGCCGAACCGTCACAGCCAAATTACCTGCCGTATTACATCATAGGCAAGAAAACTCGACTCCCGTCTTCTAAGAGTTAATACCCCATCCCCTCAAATTCCCTCCAGAGTGCAATTGTACTGCTAAATCTCAGTCAGTAATAGTAACATGCTTTTTCGGGGTTAAATGATATTTTAATGCAAGAATTGAACAAGATAGGCAAGATTAGTAATTTTTGGTATTAACATTTGAGATTCTCGCATTACTAGACCTCATGCTCCTAATACCCACTCTGACTCGGCGTCTCTTCTAAAGAGGATCCCCCAGTCGTTATGCCTCCCACAGAGAGGTATAACTGCTTGGGGGTCCTATTCAGAACTAACTACATGTGACAGACTTTGTAATGGCGGACGCCCAAATGCTTGATGATGGCTAGCCTATGCGTGCAGATTTGGATGAGCTAATTCTATATAATTATGATCTGACATCATGAAATTCTGGAAAGAGATTAGGCAAACATCTTGATTTTATTTATTTATTTATTTATTTATTTATTATTTAGGAAATCAGTAATACACCACTGACATCAGATTTTGTAGTCCCGAGTTCGATCCCCGTCCGGAACGACCCGCGTTGTGTCCTTGGGCAAGGCACTTTATCCCAGTTGCCTACATGGGGGCACGATGACGCCGCGTACTAAGGCGTACTGCACGTCGATGGTGCACATGTCTTCAACCGCTGCAACGCTGCTTGAGCTGAGCTTGAACAGAGTTAGAATGCTGAGGAGGTCACAGTTGCTCGTCGATGCTCGGTGGTTCTCTCCGGGTACTCCGGCTTCCCCCACCCGTAAAAACTGTCACTGTCACGATTAGCCATTGTGCATAAGTATGTGACCTTAAACACCAATAAATAAATAAATAAATAATAAATAATCAGATTTTGTAGACTTTACTGTTTTCGTTTTGTTGTATTCACTTTCCTTGGTGCCTATCATAAAGATAACAGCCTACAGTATAAAATAAAATTTAAATAGATACTTCAACTTATACTCTTAACCCTTTACCTGACATGAAAAGCAGACGACACTTGCAAAAAAAATTCTTGAATAACTAATTTTTTTCATTTTTTGTCTCAAAAACATAGGTTATGACCCCTCGTTGGAACGAGCTCGACGAGCTCGTTCCAACGAGGGGTCATAATCTATGTTTTTGAGACAAAAAATGAAAATATTTTGAAAATTAATTGGCGATATTTGAGAATAGCGCTGGCCGGTTTTGGCCGTTACGTTGGGTAAAGGGTTAATAAAACGTTATAAAACTGATTATCATTAAAATCTTCCACGTTTGAAAATAGTTTGACTCGCTATTAGATTTAGTGTTCACATCAGTGTTTCAGTAGAATACTTCCAGCTTTCCAGAGGTAGATATGAAACATCAGTCCACAGACGAGATAACTTCCGTCAAAAGTGGTATATTTATTTATTTCAACGTCAAATATACCATACAGTATTCATAAAGACAAGCTTCTGTTAAGGCCTTTACACAGTGGGCGCGTTGCTAGAGTTTCGGCTCATGTGCAAAAGTAATAATAAGGAACTTCTTTTATGAATTTGGAATTTTGGAAGTTCTATCCAATTTTTGCTTTGTTGAGGGACAGAGGCAACCAATATTTACACATGTCTAAAACGAAACAAAAGCTCACTGAACATAATTGTGTCAAAATTATAATTAAAGATGTATCAATTACCAAAATGGTCACAGTGTAATCAATATGTGTCTTTGTTTTACAGCAACGCTCAAATTTGAGGTTTGATACTGTGTCGAAATTGCGAAAAGAAAAGGAAAATTTCTAAAGGATCACTTTGCCGCACCGTGACGTACGTTCGCATCGAGTTCTGTGCATAATAACCTTTCAACCTTGGTGGTATCTTCCATGTCAGTCCAATGACAGCAATTGGAAGAGTCCACATTCATTATCTGGGGGGTAGACCAATTAATATTTTCAACGTGCAGCCCCAAGTGCATCCTTGGGGCTGCACGCTGAAAATATCAATTGGTCGACCCTACACATTCACTCTGCAGCTATCCTGCTTAATAAAATTATGACGTACTATGCTTCTGGGCTGGAAAAGCGGCCTCTCGGACTGAAAGCGTTAATGCTGAGATTTCGTAAAGCTGTATTTGAAACATACGTACAAAGAACGATGAGGATTTTCGGGGGGAAAACGCCCCCTACCTCTCTCTTGTATTAAAAGAGATTACATTTGGCATTCACTCACTTCACAAATCGAGTAGTTCCCCTTTGGTCATTCACTGGGCCCTGGCAAAGTGTCCACTGTATTTGCCCATCGTGTTTTTGTTCCCAAATTCTTTTTTGACACCTGTCTGTTGAGAATAATAGCCTTGCGGTCAGCTTTTGGTTTAATAATTTCCAACACAACGTTTGAACTCGAAGGGTGTTATGAGTATTCGGAGGCCCGCATGCAAACAATACGTTCAGCTGCGACTCCGCTGTTCAGATATCAGATCATGTCAACATGTTGCGAAATGTATCTGCTTCATTTTCGGTTGACTGGGACAGACACATAACTCTCTCACTGTATGTTATAAAAATATTTTATTGATGACATAAATTACATAAAAAATGTCTTGGTTATTCATACAGTCCAAAAATAAAATCGTACATGTTCGTTCCGTCGTATGCAAACCTTCTTTCTATGTGAAGATAATGGCTATACAGAAACTGATGGGACTTGAAATATCGACATCGCAACTGAGATTCCTGCATTACTTTTTACTTCTTTTCTAACAAAGAGGACCAATTTTTTAGGCGCCAAATATGAACGGTGTTCGCCTTCTAATAATCAAATGCAGCACTGTGATGTTGTATGACAGGCCAGTTAAAGTGCAGTCGTCGTGGACTGGTCGTAATCCACGCGTGGGCAGTGATGTCCACATGGATGCATTTACCAGGTAGATAAAATCATCAATAGCAAAATTTTAATTAATGAAGCACCGGGTTGTACCCGGTGCTTCATTAATTAATTTTTTTATTATTATTCCTATAATTAGTTTTTGAGTGGTGGCCGAGTGGATAAGTGCGCTGGTCTCTCATGCCAGAGGTCACGCGATCGATCTCTGGTCCGGGAAAGTTCTCGAGGTGTCCGAACACTCTCTGTCAGCATCAATTGTGGGGTTGCTGCTGTCACAGCGTACCGTCCTATCGGGTGGGGACGCAAAATGGCTGTCCCCTGTGCGGAGAGAGACACACTCCGTGCAGGCTAAAGATCCCTTCGTAGTATTCGAGAAGAGCTAGGCCACGAAGCTGCCGCTATGAAGGTCACCCCACACACATACGCCATTGGGCCAAGGAGAGGCGTTAATATAAGTTGCATAACTTGTTCGCCAATCCTTGTAAAACAAATAAGATTAAATAAATAATTAGTTTTTGTAATCTAATATTATTACGTCCGTGGAAATATTGCCCACCTGTGGAAAGTGACCAGTCCACGGCGGCTGTACTGTAATATTTACAATTTTCAAGCGAAACAACTGCAGTTAAAAATAAAAAAAATCTCTCTACCAATCCATTAACCTATTACTAACCACGCGCAAAAGACGACACTTGCCAGAACATAGCCTATGACCCCCACATTGGAACACGCTCGCTTTTATGAGGGTTAATAAGAGATGTTTTTTAGGCAAAAATTTTTAAAATGTGGCTGACCGGATGTGACCGTAACGTAAGGAAAATGGTTAATTGTTTATCTTTCCATCCGCGTCTCTGCACGTGTTCAATCAGGGATCATATGGTTTACCCCTTCACCTAAGATAATGCCCATAACCGACGGCGGTATTCGCAAATCCCCTCTACATTTTAATACGTTTCTAAGTTTTGGTTCTAAATGAATATTTTACTCACTCACTGATTCTTCGGCATGGGTAGTCCGCTATTCGTGTTGGTAAAGGGTTAATGTAATTGCAAATAAATTTCTATACTCATTTCTTAGGAGGTATGTAGACTGTTGTTTGCTTATTGCCCATCCGAGGTGTGACGACAATTTCAACGAGTCATGAGAGGATGGAGTTTTCAGTTGAATAAACTATCTGTTCAGAACGAAACGTAACATTCCTGCTCATGGCTGACAACTTTCGTCAGTGGAAGAGATTTATGGGAAAGGCAGCTCCCTTAAATTTCCTAAAACTGTTAGTAAATTGAACGCTAACGGTCTGGGAATTTCATACATACAGCTTGAAATAAATTTCGAAATGTTAGCGAATTTGTATCATCGATGAGCGTATCATTTCACGAACTTAGACATTTCGTAAAAAAATACAGAAGCTTGTTTTTTACATTTTTCCCAATGAATTTGAAACTTTGTCTGTTATTCTCGATTGAGATCCCAAAATTTTGACATTTCGACATCAGTATGCAGACGGCTACTCTCACTGCCATTTTGAGCTCAATGATTAAATTATCACTTGCCTTCCGAACCAATTTGGTCTTTATTAAGTTGGCTGCTCATTTACAGTAGAGTCGCCGTGGACTGGTCGTAATCAACGGGTGGGAAGTGATGTCCACGCATGCGTTTACCAAGTAACAAAAATCATCATCAGCAAAATTGTAATTAATGAAGCACGAGGTTGTACCCGGTGCTTCATTAATTAATTTTTTTGATAATTGTTCATATAATTAGTGTTTGGAATCTAATATTATTGCGTCCGTGGAAATATTGTCCAATCGTGATAAGGGACCAGTCCAAGGCGACCGTTCTGTACTATCATATTTTTCAAGTCAAAATATGCATACAGCATTAGAAGAGCTAAGAGTGAACAGGATACTATTAGCTACACAGTTTGTTGGTGGCCTAATATGGTATATATGGTGTCAGTTAATTCCATATTGGACTCGAGCGACACCATATATACCATATTAGGCCACCAACAAACTGTGTAACGAATATACCTTACCGACTGCTGCATCGATGCCGAAAGGCACTCTCCCATAAATTGTAGCAAGGCAAATTCATACATACCAAACAGTTTCATTTCGAAGGTAACATGACACACATCCACAGAATATGAAGCCTTTTAAGTTGCCTAACATGCACTTAAGACCAAATATGGGCTTCCAACACTCAATCTTTCAACTTGAAGCGTTTATCGGCTGCCGCCATTTTGAATAATCAATGATCAAAGGGGAGATTACCCATAGCTGTCAGCGTATATTGATGTTGACAGGAAGTATATGGTTTAAAATGCAGTCTGCATGTGACGTCTGTGAACCAATGAAATTCCCAGATACTTGTAGGAGGTAAGATATTTCCAAATACTCCCCCAATGCCCACGTCCTCTCAAATACAAATACAGATGATGAATGTTTGGCGGAGGTAGGAAGTAGTTAGGATAATCATCTTTATGTCATCAGATCTAATTGCAAGACGTAACAGAATCACCTCAACAGCTGGTTGTGATAGGAAATGTTTTTAAACGCGATGAAAACATCCCTACACACCCTTATTCATAAAGTCAACAACTGCTCAGAGATTTGCTATATGTTTCCTGTCGGTTCCAGGTGACGTAAACGGCAACTGTGGTGATGGAATAACATAACTAGAATAAAACTGAACGCTGCCCAGCCAATTCTATTATTTATTGGGGGTTTAGCGACACTTTCGATAGCCAGGGTCACCTTGTGTCGGACAGTTTTACGGCTGGAGGAAGCCAGTTTACCTAGAGAGAACCACCAAGTAACGGCGAGAACTGTCAATCTCCCCCAGCGTGCTTACTCCACACAAGCAGGATTAGCTTTGGTTGCAGCCATGTGCACGATCGACGTGAAGTACGACTCATTTTTCAACGCCACCGTGGCCCCGCGTGGGTAATCGGTATGAAGTACCTGGCCCAAGGACACAACGCAGGTACCCCTGGCGAGGATCGAACCGTGGACCTTTCGGTTTGAAGTCCAATGTCGTAACCAATGATCCACCAAGTCCCCTCAATTCTAACTATAATTGAAGGAAATGATCCGTGGAAAAATGCATCGAGGATTTAGTACAGGCGCGTAGCCAGGATATCAAAGTTAGGGGGCAGGAGTAATATATATGGGGCTAGTTCAGCGATCTGAACGCAGCGGCTACTCCCTACGTAGGGGGGTAGCCGCTACGTTCAGTTCTCTGAACTACTAGGAAGCATACTGAAGAGGATGCGCAGCATCATCCGTGCCACGTAGCTGGAGAAGGGGCCTCCACCAGGAATAATTTCGAAATTCGAGACAAAAAAAAACGCAATTTTCTTTACTCTGAGTCTGTTTGTGTCCATAATTTATAATTTATCATACGAGGAGTTTCTAGATATTAAATTGTAGAATGAATTATAGAAACTAGTGGTACACAATATCTGCTTTCGGGAGTTACGGTTACTCCTTGATATAGTTGCAAAGCAGTAACATTTTGTGACAACTGATTTCCCATGTATACCGAGAGAACAACTCCGTGAATAAAGAAAATTACACAAAACTGGACACTGACTGCCACATTAAACGAACCAAAAATATATAAAACTGTGATTAATTATAATATACCTTATTGGTTTAGTTAGTTATCAAATGGAAACTTTGATGAGATGCGCCCTGAGAAAGTGAGGGAATAAAACTGATAAAATCGTCAATTTTATTTCACTTACTAAATACATATTACAAAATAGAAGTGATTTCGAAATATAACTTCAGTTTTTTTCAAGATCTACCAGTAAGTTGTTGTGTTGCTCAAGGACCTCGTTCCAATGAGATGTCATAAGCTATGTTTTTAGACAAAAAATGAAAATATAAAACATGCACGGCCTATTTTGTGAATAGTTTGGGCCGGTTTTTACTGTTACGCTGCTTGAGGGTTAACGGAGTGTTTTCGGATTTTTTATGCGATACCATTTCTTCCACAAAATCAGGCACTTAAAGGCATTAGGCAATGTTGATTCGTGTGCTATTCGGTGAAATGTTTTCTTTTGTTATCTTTGGTCTTCTTCTTCTCTGAGAATTTCATTTTGATGAGGAATAATTGCACTGCAAAGAAGAGAGAAAAAAGACTCAGTCACAAAAGTATATCTTCTAAACTCATGCAACACACTACATGGGTCATATTCAAACTGATTTACCCAACTCATTTTTTTGAGTGTGTTGCTGTTCGAAAATCAAGTAGTAATTTGATTAATCACGTGACTGTCACTTATTTCCCTGTGTGCTGCAGAATATACGGCGTCTGAAATGACGTCATGGCGTTATGTGTGTGATTCAAAACTGTCGTAATATTCCGTTTGTTTCGCAGAAATTTGATACAAAGGATATCACATTCTTCGTATATTATACGAAATCAATCAACCTCGTCCACTTTTTATTTATTTATTGGTGTTTAAGGTCACATATTTCGACATAATGGCTAATCGTTACCGCCTCATATATATACCCATGTTGCCCATTTTAGAGTACTTTCACTCCAATCCTTTGTGACTGGTTCCTATTTTTACCAGTAACATAGACCTTGTTTAACATAGTAAACATGCAATGCTTCACTTTCCGGGGTTCCCACGGGGGAGCTCGTCCACTAAATTTGACTTGATCCTACGTTCACCTCGTCTCAGATCGAATTTGTGCACGCGATTTGAAAATTCGCATAAAATAGAAACATACTTGAGATCCTCCAGTTAAATGTTCATCTTATCAACCCTCAAGATCGTGGTTGCGCCACCAGTAATGCCCCCACCCCACCAACAGCACTATTTGCAAATCTTAATCAAAACAAGGGAAGCATTCTGTGTGGCAGCCACGATCCTGTATGACAACAAATTAATGAACAAAAGGTCTAACCAATTATTTACTTCACAGAAACTAACTTAACTTGTAGAGTGCTGAGTTATTTTTGGCCGTCAAAAGTTTTTCACATGTCTTGTCTTGTTACAATTATTTAGTCTTTACGGAAATGCCTCTTTACAGCTTATGGGAGAGTTTCTTTAGGCTCTGTCCCATCAGCTGCAACGAGGCATTTCCATGAAGCTTAAATAATTCATTTCAAAGATAATAGGATGCTCATCCACAGTATATGAAGCATTTAATTTGTGGTACCAGTATTTCAAAATAAAGACCAGATATGATCTTCCAGCTCGAGTCCAATAAATTTAGTGGATATAATCACTCGTAGAATAAAATATTGCATACAAAAATATCTTCTCTTTTCTGGAGTTTCATTTGGTGTCTCTAAAAACACGAATTTACCTTTCAACAAAAACAACAACGTATTTTCCCCAAATAGAAGTTAACACGACTAGACCTAACAGGGGCGGCGGAAGCTCGAAAAAAGTGGAGGGGCACAAATTTACAATGCTACCATGGTTCGACCCAGTGTGAGAAAAGTTACAATCGTGTATCGGTGAATGTACTTGCTATAGCCTCCCGTTGTGTGAATATGCCGCTGTGTGGTCACTCTCCTGTCCGTTTGTTCTACTTCAACTAGCCTTCGGGTTGGAAGATAATTGAAGTGGAAGAAACGAACCGAAGCGTCCAAAATTGGAATTCATTGGCTTAACCCTTTGAACTCTAGTAGTATCTTCCATTCCAGTTCCAAGGCATTAATTAGAAGAGTTCATATTCAATATTTGGGGTAGACCAATCAATATTTTCAACGTGCAGCCTCGGGGTTGCACGTTGAAAATATTGATGGGTCTTCCCTACACATTTACTGAACAGCCCTCCCATTTAATGACGTCATGACGCATCATGTTCCTGACAGGAAAAGCGGCCGCTGGGGTTCCAAGGGTTAGTATTGTTTGGATTTGCTAATGACTTTACAGGAATGCCTGTATATTGACACGTTTGCATGCGCCCATTTTATCTCATTCTGTAACTGCGAAACAAATCTGTGGAAAAAAAGTGGAGGGGCACGTGCCCCCGTGCCCCCTCCCCCTGGCCCCACCGTCTCTGAGACCGAATTCAAATCTGTAATGAAGGTAGCAACCGCACGTGCGACCATTTGATTCAGAAAGAGAACGTTTTTTACCAGCACTTATCAAAAACTTATTACTCATGTCGAGTCACAGTTTTGTTTTTGGTAACAGTAGCTGGCCACCGTTTTTGGTAACTGTAATTAAACTAGATCGAGTTATTTGTGTGCAAAGCACACAATGGTGTATCCCCGCATCTCCTTAGCAACACCTTAGCATAGTTTTAACGTTTCAAATTAATACCCAAGGAGCCTTTCGATGAAAACTGATTTTCTAACGATAAAAGTGGTTCCACTGGAACCACATGGGGCCAAATCAAAATTCCGAAACCTTCATGCACATCTAGTGATGCTACCTTAACACTTTAGCATAGTTTAAACGTTTCGAATTAAATACCCTAGGAGCCTTTCGAAGAAAATTGATTTTCCAATGATAAAAGTGGTTCCACTGGAACCACCTGGGGCCAAAGCAAAATTTCGAAACCTTCATGCACATCTAGAGATGTTACCTGAACACATTAGAGCATTGTTTAAGCGTTTCGAATTAAATACCATAGGAGCCTTTCGATGAAAACTGATTTTCTAACGATAAAAGTGGATCCACTGGAACCACCTGGGGCCAAATCAAAATTCCGAAACCTTCATGCACATCTACAGATGTTACCTGAAAACACATTAGCATAGTTTAACGTTTCGAAATAAATACCCTGGAAGCCTTTCGATGAAAACTGATTTTCTAATGATAAGAGTGGTTCCACTGGAACCACTGGGAGCAAAATCAAAATTCCGAAACTTTCATGTACATCTAGAGATGTTACCTGGACACATTCGCATAGTTTAAACGTTTCGAATGAAATACTCTAGGAGCCTTTCAATGAAAACTGATTTCCCAACAATAAAAGTGGTTCCACTGGAACCACCTGGGGCCAAACCAAACTTCCGAAACCTTCATGCACATCTACAGATGTTACCTGAACACATTAGCATAGTTCAAATGTTTCGAATTAAATACCCTAAGAGCCTTTCGATGAAAACTGATTTTCTAATGATAAAAGTGGTTCCACTGGAAAAATCTGGGGCCAAATCAAAATTCCGAAACCTTCATACACATCTAGTGATGCTACCTGAACACATTAGCATAGTTTATACGATTCAAATTAAATACCCTAGAAGACTTTCGATGAAAACTGATTTTCCAATGATAAAAGTGGTTCCACTGGAACCACCTGGGGCCAAATCAAAATTCCGAAACCTTCATGCACATTTAGAGATGTTACCTGAACGCCATAGCATAGTTTTAGCGTTTCGAATTAAATACCCTAGGAGCATTTCGATGAAAACTGATTTCCTAATGATAAAGGTGGTTTCACTGGAACCACCTGGGGCCAAATCAAAATTCCGAAACCTTCATGCACATTTAGAGATGTTACCTGAACACATTAGCATGGTTCAAACGTTTTGAATTAAATACCCAAGGAGCCTTTCGATGAAAACTGATTTTGTAACGATAAAAGTGGTTCCACTGGAACCACCTGAGGCAAAATCAAAATTCCGAAACCTTCATGCAGATCTAGAGATGTTACCTGAACACATTAGCATAGTTTAAAAAGTTCGAATTAAATACCCTAAGAGCCTTTCGATGAAAACTGTTTTTTTAATGATAAAAGTGGTTCCACTGGAACCACCTGGGGCCAAATCAAAATTTCGAAACCTTCATGCACATCTAGAGATGCTACCTGAACACATTAGCATAGTTTAAACGTTTCGAATGGAATACCCTAGGAGCCTTTCGATGAAAACTGATTTTCTAATGATAAAAGTGGTTCCACTGGAACCACCTGGGGCCAAATCAAAATTCTGAAATCTTCATTCACATCTAGAGTTGCTACTTCAACACTTTAGCATAGTTTAAACGTTTCGAATTAAATACCCTAGGAACTTTTCGATGAAAACTGATTTTCTAACGATAAATGTGGTTCCACTGGAACCACCTGAGGCCAAATCAAAATTTCGAAACCTTCATGCACATCTAGAGATGTTACCTGGACACATTAGCATAGTTTAAGCGTTTCGAATTAAATACCCTAGGAGCCTTTCGATGAAAACTGATTTTCTAACGGTAAAAGTGGTTCCACTGGAACCACTGGGACCACCTGGAGCCAAATCAAAATTCCGAAATCTTCATGCACATCTACAGTTGCTACCTGAAAACTTTAGCATAGTTTAAACGTTTCGAATTAAATACCCTAGGAGCTTTTCGATGAAAACTGATTTTCTAAGGATAAAAGTGGTTCCACTGGAACCACCTGGGGCCAAATCAAAATTTCGAAACCTTCATGCACATCTAGAGATGTTACCTGACCACATTAGCATAGTTTAAGCGTTTCGAATTAAATACCCTAGGAGCCTTTCGATGAAAACTGATTTTCTAAAAATAAAAGTGGTTCCACTGGAACCACCTGGGGCCAAATCAAAATTCCGAAACCTTCATGCACATCTAGAGTTGCTACCTGAACACATTAGCATAGTTTAAGCGTTTCGAATTAAATACCCTAGGGGCCTTTCGATGAAAACTGATTTTCTAAAAACAAAAGTGGTTCCACTGGAACCACCTGGGGCCAAATCAAAATTCAGAAACCTTCATGCACATTTAGAGTTGCTACCTGAACACATTAGCATAGTTTGAACGTTTCGAATTGAATACCCTAGGAGCCTTTCATGGTGTGAAGTACGGACGGACGGACGGACGGACGGACCACGGACGGACGGACGGACGAAGATCACGACTATATCCCCGCATTTTTGAAAATGCGGGGATAATTATAAATAACCAACTCAACAAAATAAACTAGACTAAATTATTTTCTGCCTCGATGATATTTTGTATTGGAAAACATTAGCCTCATTTTATCCTACAAAAACATGAGTTTGAACCACAGACTGGCGCATGCAACCACTTAATGACGCATACAACCACTTAAAAAAAATTTTAACGTAAAGAATCAAAATTTATAATTAGTTACTCTTTGTTTCGGTTTGGATTGTGGTCTCCATGCAGTCAATTTTTGTGTTCGTTTTACTACAAGGCTCGGGGCGCGGTAATCCATTAGTTAGCCCAAATGCCATCAGATCGAAAGGTAGGTTCAATCCTGACCGCGAACATCCACGTCGTATCATCGGGCTAAACACGTAATCCCAATGGCCTGAACACGACGGCGAAGTGCACTAGGCACACATCATACATTTAACTTGAACCGATGCTAACCCTGCTTGTACCCAATACATCCGTTGAATATCCCGCCTGCAGAATGCATTGTGTATTCTTAATTGTTTTCAGTGACCTATTCTTGGTTAAGCCACTGCGTTAGTTCATGACATCGCTTCTCATCAGAGAATAATATATTGAAAAGACACTCTTAAGGCCAAGGTTGTGCAGATCTGAACCAAGTTTCGCACCCAACAAGGCCTTCATGGGTTCCATGTCCATCCTTCGTGTCGTTCCTCTACGTCAGCGCCGTCATATCTTACTCTCAAAGATTATATAAAACGAAAAGCACATTGAAAAAGGTTCTCCACTTTGATAATTTCTCTCTCTCTGTCTAATGATTGTCTTGAGTGGATAGGAACGATTCTTGACGATCCTCTGGGTGGCACAATCTGAGAATCAGGGGATCAACCAATCACTGCACGAGTGAATACCCTCACCCAAGATCACTGCTCCAGAACACAAATCGATGTACTCGTTCCGTCAAATGTCATTTAACGGGTTTACATCAATGCAATAAACGCGTGTTGCTCTCTGCTTAGAACCTTCCTCGTCTTAGTAATCATACGTCTCGAATGAAACAATATTTTGATAAATAGCTGTTTTATCATCCAAAAGGGTCGAGAAGGACTTCCCGACAATGATAAAGCGTAACTACCATTTTATTTCCTATGTTGTCCCTGAATGTTCGATCAAGGGTGTTACCACAAACACAATTTTTCTGTATTTCTGATAGCTGCAAGAGTGTTTTAGTTTTTGGCGTGATATGGCCAAATACAGATACAATACATTCGACGGTTTAATGTTGGAAATCAACAATTTTTTATTCGTCCAATGAAGGAACAATTCAACTACATGACATTGGTAGAAATGACCTGGAGTTCACAAACAAAACTGACCCAACTGGGGTGTTCCCATCAAGCTAATGTCCCGTCAAAACTAAATAGTCACGTACATGTTAACCCTTTGAACACCAGAGGCCGTTTTTTCGACCGGGTCACAAGCTACGTCATAATGTCATTAAGGGAGATGACTGCAAGGTAAATGTGTGGTGTAGACCAATAAATATTTTCAACGTGCAGCTCTAAGGCTGCACGTTCAAACTATTAATTCGTCTACCCCTAAATAATAAATATGGACTCTTCCTATTGCTACCATAGAACTGACATGGAAGATACCACCAGGGTTAATAATGACACAATTCTAATAACAACACATAAAACAGCCCAAAAGTAAGCATGTCAAATCATATTACCTGCAGTCTACTGATCCATCTTTCTGTATTGAATTCAATAATTTTACCAGTATTTCTATTGGCACTCTCTTTTCACATTTCTGAAAAACATATTATATTAATAATTAGGGTATAAAAACAATTGCGAAAGGCAAAATCGCAATTTCGACTAGTTATTCGGAGTTTACTAAAAAAGAATAGATATATACAAGCAAGAATTGAGTTTGACTCCATTGAAAGATCCCAAAAGCTAACCACAGGAAAAACATATGTGTGTTTTAGCGTCCAGCTTAGCAGAAGAAATCCACAACACCAAGCACCAAACGCAGGTCTGAAACACTGATTTCCTGATTCTTCTTGTTCGCTTTGCTTTTATCGCTATCATCAGAATGGGGGTGTTTCAGTGCAAGGAAAACAGTTCGCTCTGACTCGTTGATCTTTAAACCTTTCAGTAGATTATACATACATATGCGTAAAGAAAATAACACTCGACGAAAAGATGACACAATACACAATAAATCTACAGGGAGCACAAGCAATAATTTAACCCTACAGCCCGATAGGGCTGTAGGATTGAATTATTACTGATCCTTCCGATGAATACAAAATAGATTCGTCCACTTTACAGTAAACTGTATTCTTTAGGACTATATCATTTAGGTGCTCAGCGGTGAAAGGGTTGAGCGAGCTTATTGGCTTTTACTTCAGATTCAATAGTACAGAGAAATTTTCAACAGTTGTTTTGTTTAGCACCCGTGGCAAATAGCTTATCTTCTGGATAGACAGAGAAGAAAAAGATTTTTTCACGGGTGCAAATGAGACTCTTTGTCTTGCCCAGTGGCAACGCAGTTACCACTGGTCATGATCGGAACCCTGACTAGACTGTGGCACGCGAACTAAAAAGAGAGACTAGCGGGTATATGTACATTTGCTGATATATGTCTACAATCCGCGGCGTGACAATAAAAGGCGTCACACACATAGAGACTTTATAACACTTAGCACTGCACTCGCCCAGACCTGACAACCAATGAAATAGGATTTTTGTGGATCGATTTTCAATCTTTCTACCACCGTTCCGAATCATGGTAGCTCTGGTTTGTTTTCTTTCGTACATTTGTGCACCTTCTGCTTATATTTAGCTTTCACGACACAAGGCAAGTAAGACCTGAGGGGATTTTAAAACTAATACTTAAATTCAACACGTTTTATCCGGTGCGTCAGAAACTGGCAAGAAATGTTCCGGACACCACAAAAACAAAAATTAACCTGCGTACCTTTACACTTCTAATAAATTCCATTAAGCCAAGTTTTGAGTCCAGTTCCTCCTTTTCAAATTTATCACGAGTTACGTCAAAGTCTTGTAGTAATATTTTTAAAGACACAATGGGATCATCATTGTCCCTAATATCACGGGGTTTCCTTCGTTTTTCAAACACAGGAAAATCTGGAAGAACGTCCTCGTAGGAAATGTTTAATTCTTTCTCTTTGCATAGTTTGTGCTCCAGATCTTGAAACTCTCGCGTAACTGTAATGCCCTGAAAACAAACAAAAAATGATAGCACCTGGTTAAATTTATGTTTGTGTTGACAATCACAGCATATTATGGAACAAATCTAATACCAATGAAAATCCCATTCAATTTTTCATTTTTTCACATTCTGTCCTGCTTTTCAACTGTTGTTGTTTTTAAAGTGTACATTCCAATATCAACCAATAAAACTACTCCAAGAGTCTAGAAGCTACAGAGTTTTCGCAGCGAATACTGAAGCTAGGCGCCTCTAATAGACTTTCTTGATTTTTATTTGTACCAAACATCGTTGTTGTAGGTAGAAAGATAAATTTAATTTAAATGATCTTTTTTTTTTAAAATGAACTTTCATCTTGTTGAGATAAAAATATTGAGTTGCTGCTCAGGGGATTATAAACGTTTACTTAGCACCATTGGCTAACGGCAATATCAGTACAAATTCTTAAACAAAACTGTGTTTTTTACTTCCAAAATATGGTCACTGTGCCTCATTGCCATGCGCTTAGTCAAATTTAATGCACAGACAGGTTGATGTGATCGTTTAATTAGGTGTTCATCACTGAACCCATCCCTTTTTTTAAATCCCCGCCAGTGCAGAGGTACCACATGTAAATGAGTTGGTAATCTCTTATAACAAGTCTGTAATGCGATTTCAATACAGCCAGGTAATCCACTACAACACTTTACCTAATACGAATAGCAGACAAAGAAATTGCTTGAGTAACTAAACAATTTTCATTTTGTGCCTCACATAGTTCATAACTCTCATTGGAACGAGCTGAATGAGGTCGATCGAATGAGGTGTTACAGCTATGTTTTTGAGGCAAAAATGAAAGAAAAAATAATAAAATTTAAATGGAGTTTTGTGAATAGCGCTGGACGGTTTTGGATGTTACGTTAGTTTGCTTGTTGGTTTGTTAGAATTAAACGGCACTCTCAACCGTATTTGTTAGGAATCGCACATTTGGACGGGCAGAGGAAGCCGGAAACATCCATCAAGTAGCAGCGGTTGAAGGTAAGTGCACAATCGACCTGCGGTACATCTTAGTACACAGCACCACAGTGCACCCACATGGACAATCGGGATTAAGGTTCTTGCCCAAGGATACAACGTAAATAACGCGACAACATTGAACCGTCGAGTTATGATTTGAAGTCCAATTCTCTAACCATCAAGCTACTGTATTCCCTCGTTGCATTAGGTTACGCCAGTTAAAGTGTTAACTATTTTGTGATCCGTTACGACAGTGAGACGTGAGTACATCATTAGAGATTTTCTACTGGCACGAGAGCATCGGGTGTCATGTACTTGTTGACAAATATGCCATTATCTTCTCCATATCAGTGTAATGAGCCCCCATGCTGAACGTGAATCCATCGTGCGTCAATGTGGGAAGCTTACTGGATTATGTCAAAGGATAATGGTGCAATTCGATTCTCGTGTCTTATAAATTATTTTTCTAATTGTTTTGCATGTATACTCTTGCCGTGGTCAGAGGTCATTAGAAATCGGATTGACGCATTATTTACATGATTAGCATACGTATTGATGATATGGTTCAACAAACATTGGATCACCTCGGCACTGGAACCCAATTCTAAATAGGGACACCGTCCCTATTGTCCGCAGTCAGCGGGGGGCGAGCGGAATCATTAATTAACAATTTTATTCCGCGCTTGTACCTGATGCTATTGAAGTCTAGTGGATTACCGTGCGTTAATCGTGTGTGTGTATTGCTTTACAAGGATTCATATTTAGATGATATGGTGGGCCACAACCCTTGATAGTTAACGTTACATCGCCAAATTAGAAATCACGGCCAATTTGACATAAAGTTTGAAATAAAGATGCCTTTATTTCATTGCTTTATTGTGATGTTTTGGTGTTCTCAGCTGTACCAAAACAAATAACCGGATACAGCTCCATTTCATGTCCCAATTTTAACATTTTTACCAATGGGGGTGGCGGTAGTGGTTGGGGAAGCAGGTGGTGGGGGTGCATCATGCATCGTGATTACAAGCTCGACTCGGTGTCCTTTTATATTTCTTTTTCCCCGCAGCCCCTATTTGCTTCCAGACATCTTGTTGATCCTGTACTGTTGCAATCATTCTTGTCGGAGAAATTTAACAAAACAGCACACAACAGACCGATAAAAGACAGAAAAGTTAACGAGCACGACTAAGAGAACTACAGGAACTTATATATAGAATATACCCATAGTAGCTTGGTGTACCAAGTGTTCACCACGACTAGTGAAGTGGCGTTAACCGCGAGCCTTTGGCGCGCGGTTAACACCACTTCACCATGAGTGGTGAACATTTGGTACACCAAGCTACTTTGGGTATATTTTATTTATACCATGATGGTCAGATTATTAAGAGTCGCTATTATTTTTTCTCGATTTTACTGAGCAGCAGACGAACATACGTGCGAATTTGATTTTGTTTACATGAGCACTGGTGGGCGGTAATTCAGCTGTCAATTTTATCTCCGAAACGAAATGGAAAAAGAAACGAGGCCTTTTCCATTTTAATAACATAATAACATTTCGAGTTATGGATGCTTTATTAACATGAGACAATGCGTGTGTGTTAATTTTTGGTGTCTTATGGGGTAAACTCATTTAAAAACGTAATAAATTAATTGCCACTTTCATTTCACTCTTCGCGAGGCGACGTGCAATAAATTTAGACAAGTTCGCATTCAGGTCGACGTCACCAAAGGTCAACTTGAATGTAGTTTCACTGTAGGTGTAAATTTTAACTATTGAAAACCCATTGCTGTCGTGTTTACCACAGTTGGTGTGTAAAGCTAAAAATTATATCATATGCTTTTCATATATAGTAGAATAGATAATCATGGTATAAATAAGTATACGCACATGGTGTTTTAGTACATATATATTATCACCATTATGTTTACGTATAAAATGTTGTATCAAAGTCGAGCGTTTGTTTCTGAGGCCGCAACCTGACGAGTCGATATATAGCCTTAGAAACAAGAGCCAGACCCTGATACAATATTTTATACATAAACATGATGGAGATGGTAGATTTATCTTACAATTCTCAACTGTAATAACCTGCTTAACACTTCACCTCACGCACATGATAAGATATAAAAAACATATCAAGGCACCTTCACTGTTTATTGAAGCCCAAATTTAGGCTTTAAGTATCTAAACCAGTTAAGTGTACGTTAATAGTGATTCTCACACTCTACCATTCTATTATTAAGGTTCGATAAGAGCCTACAATTGAAAACTGGAATCACATTGCGATGACAACAATATACTTTCCTGTTAATGTGGCGATTTGCCTATCACTAAACTGCACTTACGCTCAAATCTAGGATTCTTAGCAATGAGCTGTCATTTTTGTCTACTGACTGTAACAAAACCATTGCACCGGCGGCGCCATATGGGTTGGAGCCTATCTGTAAGTATAAAAACGACAATAAACGATCATGGTTTTCATATGATAAAGAATTCGTATGTTTGTGTGTCCCTGTTCTCCACATACACTTGTTCCTTTGTGCATGAGGATGTTAAGATATTCGTACTCTGCCGCCTGGGGACTGGGCATATACAGTAATATCTTACCTCCTACAAGTATCTGGGAATTTCATTGGTTCAAAGACGTCACATGCAGACTGCATATAAAGCCATACACTGCCTGTCAACATCAATATACGCTGACAGCTATGGGTAATCTCCCCATTGTTCGTTGATTATTCAAAATGGCGGCAGCCGATAAACGCTTCAAGTTGAAAGATTGAGTGTTGGAAGCCCATATTTGGTCTGAAGTGCAGGTTAGGCAACTTAAAAGGCTTCATATTCTGTGGATGTGTGTCATGTTACTTTCGAAATTAAACTGTTTGGTATGTATGAATTTGCCTTGATACAACTGATGGGAGAGTGCCTGTAGGCACTCTCCCATAAATTGTAACAAGGCAAAGACACGTGAACACATTGTGAGAATTCTCTCATTTAATTTTGATCACTGTTGTTATTAGTTCTGTGCATCGATGCAGCAGTCGGTAAGATATATTCGTTACACAGTTTGTTGGTGGCCTAATATGGTATATATGGCTTCGCTCGAGTCCAATATGGAATTAACTGACACCATATATACCATATTAGGCCACCAACAAACTGTGTAACTAATACTATGATTACACACCTGGGTATGGATAGGGAATTCGACCGGGTCCGCTTTCCTAACAACAATACTGAAGAATCTCACTGTCGAAAAAGAAATGACAGAACATTTTTGTCTGAGATAGAGTTTTCGCTTGTTTGTCTTGAGTAATATTTTATGTATGAAAGTTCGACCCAGTGGTTTAAGTGTGTAGCGAACTGATCGCGATCGAACTGATCGCTTTTGTAATCATGGAACTGTACCAATGCACTTACTGACTTGACCCGTGCACTTGAGGACCAACAATCTGATGCGCAGCCCCTGTACCACCAGGAAGACTACAGTGCGGCTGCCGTGGACTGGTGACTTTCCACAGGGTGGGCAGTATTTCCCCGGACGCAACAATAGCAAACACTAATTATAGGAATAATCGTCCAAACTCTTAATTAATGAAGCACCGGGTACAACCTGGTGATTCATTAATTAAAAATTTTGCTGATGATGATCTTTATTACCTGGTAATCACATGCATGCGTGGACATCATTACCCACGCGTGGGTTACGTCCAGTCCACGGCGACTGTACTGTACCGTTAGTTCATGGTCTACAGATTTAATTGTTTTATTCTCAACTTCCGGCTGGTCCAGCAAATAAAGGCATAGACTGGTGTCATACCTCTGGTCGGGCGAGTAACAATAAACAGGCGCGTATTGTATATAAATATAAATATCTTTGAAACTGACAATCATGGATCCATCCATGAAGATAATAAGTACTAATTTATCTGAGGGCGCGGTGGCGTTGCGGTAACCGGTTCTCGTCAGACCACCGAAGTTAAGCAACGTCGAGCCCAGTTAGTCCTTGGATGGGTGACCGTTTGAGCGATCGATTCGGACTCCCGCGCTGTGTCCTTGGACAAGGCACTTAACCCCGATTGTCCATATGGGGTCACGATGACGCTGTGTACTAAAGCGTCTGCACATGGATGGTGCGCATGTCTTCTACCATTCTAACTCTGCCTGTGCTGCAGCGCGGAGTTACAATGTTGTGGAGCTAGCAACTGCTCGTTGTTGCTCGGTGGTTGGCTCCGGGTACTCTGGCTCCCCCACCCCCACCCCCCTGTAAAGCTGTCACCGACACGATATGGCTTTGCTGTTAAAGTGTCGTTAAACCTTAATAAATAAATATATAAATTACTAATTTATCTTTAGTTTAACGCCACATTCGACAGCCAGGGTCACCTGGTGTCGGGCAGTTTTACGGGTGAAGGAAGTCGGAGTACCCGGGGAGAATCACCGAGCAGCAGCGAGCAACAGTCAGACTCCTCAACGTACTAACTCTGCACATGCATCAGTTGGCTGAAGGCAAATGCCCCATCAACGTGCAGTACGTCTTAGTACACAGCGCCACGGTGCCCCTACTTCGACAATCAGAATTAAATACCTTGCCCAAGGACACGACGCAGTTTTGCTGGTCAGTATCTGTGTATAAAATAGTGTACTCATACAGTAAACTTTCCACCTCAACTATTGACTGATAATGGGCACCATATTTCATTCAGTGATCATCACCAAACACAGCCCCCACCGTTTGATGGCGATAATCAATCTCTCAGGCCACCAGTCTTATCCTCTAAGCGGTTCGACGCTGTTAAGGACTGCTGTTTGTTTACCCACTTACTTCTCTTTGTGGAGTTTTCGCAGACTACCGTTGATGTCATGTGTCACATGTTTACTCACAAAGATACAGATATTCTTTCTTGCTCCTGTTAGAGATATTCCAATAAACAAGTGTTTGATTCGTCTTGAAAACATTACTATGTTAACAAAATTGGTGGAACTACGAGGCCTAATCATAAAACTTGTGTCGAGTAATCATTCGTAATGATAATGTTATCAAAGATTCGATCAAATCACTTCTCGATTGAAAAACACTTTTTGCGTTGATTCAAAGAAAATAAATGTTTATAGTTTTTGTTAGATTTAATCGTCTGGAATATTTCGTAGGTTCGCTTTTCCGACAAACTAAAATAGTCCAGATGATTTAATCTAAACAAAGGTGATGGACTATTAAGGGCTAGACTTGTTCCAGGCCATAACAGCGTCGGATTTCCTGCGGAATTAGACTCGTGGCTTGAGAGCTTGAGCACACTCAGCAAGAAAGTATAGACTGATATTTTCGATGTGGGAACCACAATGTAATGTATTAATTAATTCAATCTTTGGACCCTGATTATTTCGACAAATGCTACCACTTACCTCCATCTGCCGATGTTCGCTTGGAATTGCCTCTACTAGTAAAAAGTATTTTTTGTGACATAATTTATGACTAATTTGTGTAGTTTCCTATATAATATTTCAAAATACTGACCACCATACTCACTGTCATTCCAGATTAATCGTTGCTAGATACTTTTTAAAGTTATCATGTTCATTGTGTCTGTAACAGAGGTCTAGAAAATATGCCTTCCCTCCTCCCCTCTCACCACTCTCAATTATGTTTCGCGTTCTTGTCATATCCGACTACCGTTATTCAAAAAAACATCAAGTGTTTTCAAGAATTTGTTTTGTATCGTCTAGTAATCGTTTTGGATAAATGTGAAGCACTACTGTGCATACCGTTTGACTACCACCGAGTTTCGAAACAGTAGCTCAAATCTGAATACAGTGGGTTTTAATGTCTATAAATGAGAAAGTAAGGTTCTCGACCTCGTAAGAAAAAAACAGTATTTATTTCCATCTACTGGCCATCCACCCATTCACTAAAATATATTAGCAATATTGCACCGCTTGGAGGGTTGACTATACAAAAATATTGCTCATCGAGCAAGAACAGTCCACGTGCCGTAGACGATACAACAAACGGAACAAAACTTATCGAAGCATCTTTTAACACGCCAAGACTAATACAAATGTCTGGCCATATTCCTAACAACTAAGAGGCCCAAAGATGTACAATATCGTTACTTATAATATCAGTGGTTTCAGAATCTCTATGTGGCAGTTGTAAAAGAAACCTGTTCCAGACATGTATAAATAATTTTTGTACTGTTTAACTCCTTGCCTGCTGTTGGCGGATATTCCTGCCCGGGACATAAAATCTCTTGTCACTGAAATAAGTACATTTAACCAAATTTCACCCTGTAAATTAAATAGACTTGTTGCCCACTCATGTCTTGAGTAAAATTTTGATGAATTTTTCATAAAATCTAGTCATGGCTGCTGTAAGCAGCCATGGCGAGATTTGATGAAAAATAGTTTGAAAATACTCAGCGTGTTAAGAGTTAATTGATCTTGCTTGATTTGGAACAGAAAAATACTTCAACATCCAATATAAAAGATAACATTCTGGACAAAAGCAAAACGATTAGTTATAGACACAGCTATTTAATACTTCTCATACGGATCTGTGGATTTCTGCACCATAATCACTATCATAAAACGCGACATGATTAACAACCGCTTTCATTATGCATTTTAAAATACTTCTTAAATACATAATGAAATGTGGCGTCTATTTTCATTTTTCCTGTGTGCATAAATGGGTAAGAGGAAAAATATTGTAAAGGCGACAATTCACCCAACAGAATAATTCACAATTCTAACAACCGCTTAGAAGGCAGTAGTTCCCTTCGCACGTAACACTAACAATGTCTTCTATCTTGTGTTTTCGAATGGTTTCGTAAATTTACTTTCTAGTCTATTCAGTCTGCGATGCTAGATCGATATTACACCAATACTGAGTGTATTCTTAATTCTTAAGTCCAAACAAACCATATAAATTATTCAAAAGAAATTAAACATCAGAATGGATGCACTTCATGAGTGAAGTCTCATTTTAAATTGTTGCTATCAGGAAACCCGTTTCCGTTTGTCTTTGTATTGAACCGTACTGATGCACGTGATTCAGTTTACTGTTTGCACATTCCATGACTAGAATTGTATAGTTTGACAATCAAACGCTTAACCCTTTTACCTAACATGAAAAACAGACGACACTTGCAAACACACTTTTTGAATAACTGATTTTTTTTTCATTTTTTGTCTCAAAAACATAGGTTATAACCCCTCATTGGAACGTGCTCGTTCCAAAGAGGTGTCATAACCTATGTTTGTGGGGAAAAAATGAAAAAATAATGAAAATTAATTGGCGACTTTTGTGAATAGCGCTAGCCGTTTTTGACTGTTACGTTGGTAATGGGTTAATATTTGGATGGTTGTATATATACTATTCAAAACAGTAGGGGATATTTGATAAAAGTGAGATATATGAAGAAATATATTTGTATTTTCATCAAAAAGACAGCTGAGGCATTGCCATGTGACATCTGGTGAATGATTTCAGCGATAGTTGGTTGTCTGACAAGCACACACTCCACGCACTGAGCTGTAGAAGACATGGATTGTCAGCCAGAGAATTTATCACATTCAGCCCAAACCTCAATACCTTGCAAATCCTCCTAGGTTCACGAGACAAGTGCAGATCCGACGTGGCATACTCCTCAACAAACGTCCAATATCGGCTTGACTGATGTTATTCCATTCTTCCTGTAGTGCAGCGGTGAGTTCCTGGACAATGGTAGGGAGCTGTTGGCGTTGTCGTACGCGCCTGCCAAGCATATCCCAGACTTGCTCGATTGGTGAAGGGTCTGGACTTAGTGCTGGCCAAGGCAGTGTAGTGATGTTCTGCTCCTGGAGGAATTCTGTAGCGACACGGGCCATGTGTGCTCTTGCACTGTCATCTCGGAAAACTGACGGCCGTGACGTCGCGCAAATGGCACCACATAAGCTGCTGACATGTTGTCACGGTAGTACTGCCCTGTGACACGCCCTTGGATGACATGTAATGGTGTCTGCTTGTCATGGTTATGCCTGCCCACACCATGACCGATCCACCACCAAAACGATCGTGCTGCCTAAGGGTTACGTCGTGGTATCGTTCGTTCCGCCGCCGCCACACTCTGTTTCGCCTGTCGTGGAAGTCGAGATTGAACCTCGATTCACAGGAAAACATGACGTTGCTCCACAGACGATTGTCCTAGCGCTGTCGGGCTCCACACCGATTACGCCTTGCTGCGATGTGACGTTCAGTCAAACGTGGAATTATTCGAGGTCGTCGAGCGTACAAATTCCAGCTGTGTAGGCGATTTCGGATAGTCTGACCACCGACTCGAACATCTGCCGTTCGGTGCAGCTGCTGTCCAATTTCTGAGGCACTTTAATGGCGGTTACGTAATGCTGTGGTTCGGATGAAACGATCCTGATTAGCAGTTGTCGCCCTTGGATGACCTGACCGACGTCTGTCATCAACATTGCCTGTCTGAGAGCAGCGTGACCACAACCCGCTAAACACCGATTGAGAAACGTTGAGAATTTGAGCCACTGTAGTATGTCTGTTGCCAGCTTCCAACATCCCAACGGCACGTAAACGTTCGTCGCGTCTCAGTCTTCGCATATCTCAAAAGTTACGTTTCGACCAGAAACTATTGATGAACGAGTTTATACCACGAAAAGAACGACTAGACCTCCGACAAAAGCCAGTCCGGTATAAATAAAAAATTTCAAAATGTACCCTACAGACATTAATGCGGCGCTCGTGCGAAAAGCCTGCACGAATTTTTCGTGGGCCGGTGACATTCATGATCCACACTAAAATTGATGTGTCCAATCACGCGTATCCAATAACATTTTTTCGAAAATGTCAACATCAGTTTGGATATCCCCTACTTTTTTTAATAGTATAGTACTGACCTTGAGGAAAAATCTTTTATATTCAAAATGCCGTCTTATCTGATTTTTCCCGCCATCTGAAATATTTCCCGGCACCTCCGATTACAAGTTGTGGATCCAGACGGGAACGGATGCAGAACACGCCATCTCTAAAATTGGCTGATAGGGTTTATATACAGTACAGTCGTCATGGACTGGTCGTAATCCACGCGTGCATGGGCAGTGATGTTCACGCATGCGTTTACCATTTAACTCTTTACCCAACGCAGACGATATCAAAATTTATTATTTTAAATATCATTTTTTTAAATTTTTTAAAACATTTCAACAAACCATATCATGTGACCCCTCGTTGGAACGAGCTCGACGAGCTCGTTCCAACCCGGGGTCACATGATATGGTTTTGTTAAAATTTTTTGAAATATTATATTTTTTTCAACAGTTAACTGTTGGATATTTTATATCTATTGAATTATCCAACAACAGAAAATTTTAAGTAGGGTAAATAATTCGTTGATGTTGGATAGGCGAGAGAAAGCACCCCGTCTATGGCCTGACTCGACTGAGGAACCTTCTCTCGCCTATCAAACATCAGCATGTTATTTATCCCCTGCATAAACCACTTGCCTCAATACAACTCGATTGCTGGAACGTAATGGTCATATACAGAACAGTGTCTCCACCGCCGCTATTTTAGGGGGCGGGGCAGAGGTTGCTGCAAATAAACAATGAACAAGAATATAAAAAAATGCTCTAAGGATTTCAATTTCCCGACGACTCGCAATCATCGATCGCTTTATAAGCTTTTACCCAACGTTACGGGCCAAACCGACCAGCGCTATTAGTAAAAATCACCTATAGTTTTCATTTTTATCTCTAAAACATAGCTTATGACCCCTCATTGAGACGAGCTCGTTGAGCCCGTTCCAGTGAGGTGTCATAAGCTATGTTTTTGACGCAAAAACTGAAAAAAAATTAGTTATTCAAGAATTTTATTTGTGAGTGTGGTCTGATTTTCATGTTAGTTGAAGGGTTAACGACTATAGTTTGAAGGCTATGAAAATGAATATGTTGATGAACATAATTTTGCGCCAATATAAATTTAATATTTACAAGATATAAGTGTCGTGGTTGGGAAGTTGATAGTGTGTAATTAGTGTTCATGCAAGGTAAAAACACCACGATGTTTGATGGAGTGAAAAAGTTTTTTTCACTGACATTCCAGAAATCAGCTCTATGAAGATCGATGTCATAAACGCGTTACATTCGAGCTTCTTTGAATGTGCAAATGCCAACCAGGCCCATATCTGCTGACTTGTCCAGCCTCATACCCTCCCAAATCCAATTAATCACGTCTAAGGCTAATTAAAGACTCCCAAATATGGATTGTTAACCGATCAACTAATATGGATTGCTGAGACATCGGAATGAATTAAACAAGATAAGATACGAAACTAAATTATCAGGTTGCACCTGTATTTGGTTGCATCGCTGCTTTACATTCTATTGAGACCAATGTCTAATTCAGGCTGAAAAATGTTCCATGTGGTAGACGGTCCTGGCTTATCACAAGAGTCACGAAAGTCTCACTTTAACGTTCACAAAATCCAAACGAACCTGTCTATCTGTACACGTGTCAGAGGGAGGGGGTTGATCAACTGATTCCATGCAAAGTCTGATTAAGGTGTCGTATAGCTCATAAAGCCATGCATTTCTATCGTTAGGCTCATGGACCCCTTTTCAGATCCACTTGCATAACACACATTGTTGCGGGTTCAACTTTAACCAACTACTTAAAATTGACGTTTCGCGCAAGTATGTGCGCAATCACTTAGATGGCTGAATGACAACAGAACATTAATTTAAGGTCAAATAATCCAGATCATGTGCATAGAACGCATGCCCCCAACTGATCATAAGGTTTATTTATTTTATCACGATCGTGATCTATTTTATGACAAATATCCTTCTCGGGAGCGGCATATTAACTGTTGGTAGGATGGCAGCTTTTGAGCATTGTCTGTTATGTTAAAATTTGAAATATGTAGGATCAAAGGCTTACCCAATTATATCTTGTTTGACAGAGCTCACTAAGCTCTATCATACAAGATAGAATTGATTAAATTGACGAATTTCATCGTGGGAAATTTTGCTCTTAAAATTAGAGTTTTGGGCATCGGAGTGTGTAGAGTTTACTGAAAATGTTAGATCAAAATCCAATTATATGTTGTTTGGCAGAGATCACGGAGATATGTCAAACAAGATATAATTGATTAAATTCCTGAATTTTATTGTGGGAAAATTTGTCTTCCAAAACTAGAGTTTGGGGCATTAGAGTGCAGGGAGTTTACTGAAAATGCTTTAGGCGACGTGAATGCATCAGAAATGATATAGGTGTGATAAATAGTCTTACCTTTAAATGCTGCAAAATATCATTTTCTGCTAGTCCGGCAGCTATACTCTTAATGGCTTCTATCGGTATTCTTGTACAGCTAACATCCAGTTCGCGTAATGATCTGTTGGCTTTCAGGGCGCTTCCCAGAGCTTCCCCTCCCGGAAGTCCAAGTCCACTTCCTCTTATGTTCAGCACCTTTAACCCTACGTTTTCCTAGAAATGAAGGCAGAATATCTTAAATCGACTGGAATTTGTTTTATTTTCAATTATAGCTTGTGATTCCTCTTTAGAACAGGCTACTCGTATTTCCGACAAAATAAAACACAAATCGAATGTTCAAGTGCCGATAACGATTTGTGGTGATTGTATTGTCAACTTGTGATTTGCTGTTATTTTTCACATCGCTTAATAGGATATTACGGATCTTTTCCAACAGTGTTTCGCGGGACGTCGTTTTCCCCACAGGGCATGATCGTTTATCGGTAGTGGTGGGGGCGGTGCAAGGCTGGGGCTGGTGCTGTTAGAAATTTATATCTTAAGAATTAAGCAGCAAGCGCTTACTCAATTACGGTCGAAATTAACAATGACTATCGGAATTGAAGGAAGGTGTAACGTTTTACCTTTTCGGTTTTCTTGAGTCGACCGGAGATAATATTGTAAGTCTTGCTGTTGTTACATGGTACTCTATGGCTGTACATACATGTATAAAAGATTAGAGTTTGTTGCTGTGATTATAAATGTCTTGTGAGTCGGACGGGGCAAGATCACCCCACCAGCAGCACCCAGCAGCCATGCTAGCATCTGTTCTGGTGGGGAGGACTGTGAACAGAGTTTATGCTGCCCGTTGCTATAACCTATCCTTATCCATTCTGGTGTGTTTGTCGCTGTTCTGGAGTCGATGAGGTTCGAGAGTGTGTGCATGTAGTGCGATTTTGTAGTGTGGTTCTTATGAATCGGTAGGGCTGGGTCAGGACTCGAGCAGTATCCAGCCGCCGTACTGGCATCTGTTTTGTGGCTGGAGTAGTGAACAGATTTTATGCAACTCGTCGCTATTGCCTATCCATAAGCAAACTCTGATGTGGCTGCCTGTGTGCGTTTGCAACTATTTTGGAGTGGAGTCAGTTTTGTCGAAGAGTACACGACTTTCATACAAGCTCATGCATATAAACAAAATAATAATAATAAATATTTATTTAAATATTCAGAGGCGGTTGTGCGCCCAATACGAATACAACTCAATTCTGTGACCCAACTTAAATATTATTAAGTTTCCTGATTGTAGTGCGCTGACTTGCAAATTTCAGACAAAAGTGTTCAGTGCGTTTAAATCTTTTTGGGGTTAATTTATACGGTTGAATAGAGACATTAACTGATTTGATTTGGATAGAATCGTTATTCCATTGTGGAGTGGATGGATTATTTCATTACGGTTTGGTGTCGAAATACAAAATGCATTATGCCACGTGACAAAAATTTCGAAACCAACGTGAACCCGCTAAATGTTGGCTAGTAGTTTCACGTAACATTAGGCGACGAATAGCGTCATATAAAAGTGAACATCAAAACGTCCATCACTTAATCAACCGCTGGTTGTTGTAGTGAGTCCCTAAAACTTTATTCCTACCAACTTATATGTTGTCATCTGAAGTCTGCTTTGAACAAATTAGATGACCATTACTGGACAAATTACTACACTATGTCAAACTACAAATAATACTATTTTGCAAGATACTACTATTATATTTATCTGGTATTGGCGTTGAATAGTAAGACTTTAGAAGTGATTTTCTAGCCTATCTAGAGTTGGAGAGTTAAATTAAGTGAGCAACAAGAAGGAATTTGCTCTTCTGTTTTCGTCCAATCACTCTACCCCCCCCCCCCCCCCCGCACACACACACACATACACACACAAACCCACACACTGAATAACTATGTGTAGTAAACGACTGTATCGAACTTTGAACTGTGATAGATAACACTCAGAAGCAAACGGACGAGCAAGTTCTTTAGTCTTTACCCAACGAATCGGCCACATCCGCCCGCGTAATATGCAAATTCAGCAGCTGAAAAATACTATTTTTCACAAAATTTCAACAAAACCATATCATGTGACCCCCTCTTTGGCACGAGCCCGTCGAACTCGTTCCAATGAGGGAGTCACATGATATGGTTTTGTTGAAATTTTGTGAAAAATTTAAAAAAAAAGATATTTAAAATAATAAATTTTGATATCGTCTGGGTTGGGTAAATGGTTAATGGAGAGACAGACCTGAAATTATATGCCCGTCTTCCAATTAGTGCACTACATATTCTATTTTCTATGAAGGGCGAGGAAGTGGTCAAGATAGATTAGACTGCGACATTCACCACATTGAGTCAGTACTATGGCCATTGTTAAAAGATTTTCAGAGAGAAATGTTCACCTTACCTCTAAGCCTTCGACTAACATCAGTGAAGCCTTCGAATTGAATCGATTCCATTGTAAATCGAGTTCCTCTAAGCTTTCGTTGTCCATTAGTATTTCCCGAAACCAATAAGCACCATTTTCCTCAAATTTATTGTTCCCCAGGTGTATTCTTTTCAGGTTGTGATTTGACTGGAATGAAAATTCAACTCGTTGTTCAATGAATCAATGGTTTAAGTAGGATAATCATCAGCATATCATTGTATGTATCTTTATCTTCCAATCAACATGTATTTGATCTGTATTGCCTTCGCAACTGTCGTGTATCCGACCCCTGATACCGATGTTTGTATCAGGGGCTAGGATACAAGCACGTTCCTTTTGCGTGAGTTCCATTTTTTTTCTTTTTGTTCATCCGTACGAATGAATAGTTCGTTAAATATTCGTCTACATTCTTGACTTATCCCCAATATATTGTGAGATAAAATGATTATTACCATTATGTGGATGTACAAAATATGTATCCGAGTCTCGCTCCGGGTTCTAAGGGTAGATCACGACTCGTCTTCGACTCGTCGTGATCTGCCCTTAGAACCCGGAGCTCGACTCGGATACATATTTTGCACATCCACATAATGGTAATAATCTCTATTGAACAATTTAATGTGTTGCACTCACTGATCTTAAAACAACTGGATTGCTGGAACATTCACTGGTCACAAACAGAAAAGTGTCTCCACCGCCACCACGTCCGGAGGATGTGGGAGGGAGGGAGGGGGGTCTATAAATAAACAAGGCTCAACGGAAGAATAATTTCACGAAGGGTTTCAGTTTCCCGATGTCTCACAATCTCGAATCGCTTTTCAAAGAATATACGTTGAGTTTGCGAAAAATGAAGTGCTCTCTTTTTTAGCAATACAAGTTAAATATTTACAACATATTTTAGTTATTATTGACAAAACACGAGCGCCATGATTGAAAACTTCATATAGTCTTATCAGTTTTCCTACAAGTTAAACTCCATGATGTTTTAATGAAATGAAAGCCGTTACGCTGGATTGGAAGATGTTATCGCATTGATTGACTTGAAGCCATCCTGTGGAGTTGAGGTGGCTCACTGGTTACGGCATTGGACTTCAAACTGAAAGGCCCCCGCTAGGGGTAACTGCATTGTGTTCATGGTCAAGGCTCTTAATCCCGATTGCCCACGTGGGGGCACGGTGACGCTGTATACTAATACATATTGCACGATGTCTTCAACAAATGCGAACCCTGCTGCTTGTGTGGACTTAGTATATTGGGTAGTCTGACAGTTGATCGCCGCTGCACGGCGGTTCTCTTAGGATACTCCGGCTTTCTCCACCCTCAAAACTGTCCGACACGCGGTTACCCTGGTTGTCGAAAGGGTCGCTACACCCAAATTAATTAATTAATTAATTAATTAATTAATTAATTAATTAATTAATTAATCTTGGGGAGTGGAGGCTGTTTGAGAGCCGACATTCTGCACTGACATTTCAGCGATCCAGTTGTGTAGAGATCAGTGGTTGAACTACATTTTCCTTCTGGGTATACGTCTATTGTACTTACCAATATCATTCTGCGAATGAATATTGAAACCTTAGTGTTATGCTTGTTTACTATGGTTAAAAAGTTCTACTCCGTTACTGGTATAATAGGACTCGGTAGCCTGTGCCTGATGGGTCAGTCATTTGACGTGGTCAGCATAATTATAGAAGACAGTCAGTACTTGATTTTATATTTGTCTTGTGGTTGCGATGTAACCATACATATAGTTGCTAACAGTGATCCTAAAACTCACATATTTAATAAATGGTAATTATCAAAAGATACATTGTTGATAAAAGATGCTGAAATCTACATTTGGAATGTCCAAGTCGTGTTTCAGGTAAGCAATCATCATTTTACCACCAACAACCTGGTGTCTATCAATCGTTCATCAGCAGTTCCAAAATTTTAAGCAACGTTCTCTTGTTGAAGCGGCGTATGCCAACTGTTCAATCACATTCGAAAACTGGACTGTAAATGGGAAAGTAATTCTAAAGAGATTCAAAACTATATGTCATCCTCTTATTGGGTTAATAGTGCACATGCGTCATATTTTTCTGGAGAAACTGGTCATCGAGAAGTTTGAGATATCTGCTTTTTAAAGCAACCCACCATGTTAAACTATACCAAAACAAAAATATGACGGAACCTGTCGAAAATACGCCTAATCGAAGCGAATAGGTTATGGGAGACCGAAGTCTTCTGAAATGAAAAAATTAATGAACATATACAAACTCTTAAGGTGTCAAAAACAAAAGTGGGTTCATTCAGAAAATTTGGAAAACAAATTCATCCAAAAAAGTACGCTTTTTGTAGTCAATTATCACACCAGTAAACCACATACCCACGTCGTTAGCTGGTACACAGAACCGTTAGAACTATATACAAATGAAACCTCGAACTCACTAGAGAACCACGTTCAATTTTTCGAAGATGGGGCATACACTTGGAACCCCTTGTATGCTCATATCTTCGGAACCGGTCTTAGAGTGTCTGCGAGCATTCTCAAATGAAATCTTTTTTACAATTCTGAGATTTCTTCCCTCCACCATATACATTCTCTCTCTCTCTCTCTCTCTCTCTCTCTCTCTCTCTCTCTCTCTCTCTCTCTCCATCACATCCACACACACACACGCATCTCCGCATATACATCAGGACACATTCCTGTTTAACTTACCTGGGGACTTAATCTTTCTTTTGTTCCCGATGACAAACACGTTCTGACAAAAGCGAGGGAATGAACCCTACCTCGTTGTTTTCTGTGTGGGTGCTTCAAAAAAGCAAATAAAAACGTTGTGAGCGACTCCGCACCCCCCCCCCCCCCCCCACCTCCCAACAGGCACACACACACACACATTTACAATTGGTTTAAGTTGCCCTTGAATATAAATGCGAGAAAAAAGGGAAAATGTTCTTTTATCTGACAATCGTACATCTATATGCACCTTATCTTTTAAAGACTTAAATCAATTCGAACACAAACTTTGTGGCACGAGAAGTACTCCACTGTGTACTCAATGAAGGTGTTTTCTGGACAACTGTCAACATCCGAGAACAGTGTTTTCTATTAAAGCCTTGACTACCTGTACAGTCCAGAAATCACTACCCAAATATTTGGTTTACAGACTGTAGCAGGGTGAAGATGTTTCAGCAAAAGAAAATTTAGTGGTCGGCCAGTAAGCTACACAATGGACAGGCCCAATAATTAATGAGGTTCAGTTTTAATTTAATTCAACAGACCCAAAGGGCTGTTGAATTAAATTATTACTTAACCTCCCTACAAATACAAAATGGATTCGCCCAATCTCTTTCGCCAGTATTGTATGTAGTATTTTCATTTAGAAACTTAGTTGCTCAAAGCGTTAATAAGTATACCAACCATTAACATGTCATGTATCTCCTCAGCAACCGCATCGTCTATTTCATTACCTACAATAAAAATTATTTTTCAATTCAGGGATAGGACAGTTTTCTTATTTTATCAACGAAGATATAATCATTATTAATTATTGCTCTTGCGTCAAAGGCAATAAAATTCATTTCGATAACATGAACGTTACGAGAATACGCTATTGTTAAACTATTGACGCTGTTTGGGCAAATAACGTTTCAACGAAATGCCCAGAACGCGAACTTATTAACTGCGAATATAATTTTTTACATCATCTAAAATAATTTGAAGTGTACTTAATTCTCTGTGTTGTGTTGCTCGTTCAAATCAGGGCATCTTTCTTCCATAATTATCCATTCCAATTTCCATCTTGATTTTGAAAGGCTGAAAATCTTGCTTTTTCATGTAGTTTAACCCTTGGAACCCGGCAGGCTCCTTTTACGGTCCAGGAATGTGATACGACCTGAATTCATGTGTAGTTGCTCAGTGAATTTGTTTGGTAGATTAATCAAGATTTTTAACGTGCAGCCTCTAAGGCTGCACGTTGAAAATATTGATTGGTCTTCCTCCATGTAACAATTTTAGGCTCTACCAATTAATGGCTCTGAGCTGGCATGGAATATACAATCAGCATCAAAGGGTTAACAACAGAAGTTTCGCAAAAATTGGAAACAAAACCTTAGAATTGTGAGGATTTTCAAGAATAGCAGGGCAAAACACTTTGATTGATATAATTGACAAAAGTATTTCAAACGAATCATTTACGCGCTCTATGCACAGAAAGATGTTACTTAACTTGAGCTACTTTTCTTATTTTTATTATTCAAACCACATCTTATTACTCCTCCACTGAGGGTCATACGTCATGACTTGTATGGAAAAAGCAATTTGTATTTCACACAGTGGAAATAAATTTCGCCAATAGTATCTGTTGCTTATGTTTGATCATGTGTTAGTGAGCCCCGTGAGACTGCCCGCATACTCTGAAAATAGATCATGTTCACGCGATGTGTCCGTACAAATATCTTGCTTAGGACCGGTATGTTTTCCCTGGCTAATTGGAATTGTTTGAGTGTTTGTTGGAGTTTAATGGTCCCTTCAACAGCCATGGTCATATCGTGTCGAACAGGTTATGGATGGAGGAAGCTGGAGTACCCTAAAGCGGCCAGTAACAGGGCAAAAACAAAAGTAGGATCAACACTGGCAGGTATACAAATCGACATATTGTAAGACTTATCATATTACGCCACCGTGCACCCACTCAGATAATCGGAATCCCAGAGAAGAAACCTTCACTAGAACACCACACCAGCTTTTCCAGTAACAAGGAATGTTGGTGTTTTAGTTAACTGGGTAAACTGACGGAAACCAATAGTTAACGTATGGTTAGTCCTACAAACACGCGGACCTGCAGTCGATATAATGCACTCCTTCATTTTTTTATTATCTTTTCAAGTTTAACCTTTAACCCTTTACCCAACGTAATGGCCAAGACCGGTCAGCGGTATTCTCAAAAATCGTCAATTAATTTTCAATATTTTTTTCCATTTTTTGTCTCAAAAACATAGGTTATGACCCCTCGTTGAAACGGGATCGTCGAGCTCGTTCCAATGAGGGGTCATAACCTATGTTTGTGAGACAAAAAATGGAAACAATTAGTTATTCAAGAATTTCTTTTACAAGTGTCGTCTGCTTTTCGTGTTAGGTAAAGGGTTAAAACATTGTTCATGTGGATGAAATGCAGTGTTTTGAGGGTAAAAAATGAAGTTTTTTAGTTATTCCAGAAATGTGTTTCCATGTGTCATCTTCTATTTCGGTTAGGGAAAGAGTTAATCATAGCCATTGTCATCCACGAAGGATGGACTACTACTGAACAATCACGTAGTACAGTTTACAACGGGCAAACGTTTACTTTTTCAGAAAAGTATTGGAAGCCCACATGTACGAGATTTAGGGTCATCGCGTTCAACATTGTGGTTTGCGATCCCAAAAGTGGTTTGATGTGGATGCCTTTCTGTATTGTGTGTTAGCTAGAGTGGTTCGTCAACCTTTTCGAATCATAATTTGATATCAAAACACGTTGCTTTGCTTTTCCTCGTCTTTATGAAAATAAATAAATGAGTTACCTGATAAATCGATATTCTTAATTATTCTGTTTACGTGTAAAAGTGCACATATCGATAGTGTTCCTTCATTTCCTAATTTATTTTCTGAAAGTGTCTGTAATTAAATAAGAAAAAAAATAATCAGATGAAGTGTAATTTACAATTGGGAGCGATTTACGAGGAATTGATGACCTAAAAGTCTTTAGCATACAGACGTATTACAACAAGACGTCATCTGAAATGATAAACCCTTGTAAATGGCGCCTTATAGCACTCAATGGACGATTTGGTGGCTTGCAATATTCTTTCATACTTATGCACAACGGATAATCATGACCGTGACAGTTTTACTGGTGGAGGAAACCGGAGTACTCGGAGAGAACCACCGAGCATCGACGAGCAACTGCCAGCTCTTCAACATTCTAATTCTGTTCACGCTCCGCTCAAGCAGGCTTACAGCGGTTGAAGATATGTGCACCATCGACATGCAGTACGCCTTAGTAAACGGCGTCATCTGGGCCCTATGTAGGCAACCGGGATAGAGTGCCTTGCCCAAGGACACAACGTGGGTCATCCCGGACGGGGATCGAACTCGCTACATCTAGCAAAGAAGTCCAACAGTGTACCACTGAGCCACCGCTCCCCTGATAACCTCATTTACAAATAGTCTGTCGGCCCTAGGGTAGTCTTGGATAACGCCGACAATGTTACCATAGTCCAGTGGTTGTGAATAAAATTTGTTTTCGCTAAAAACCACTGTTTAAAAATATTCTGCTGGGTAGAAATTATCCTGGTGATAAGACCACTAGCATCATTCCTTAAGTCAGATATGGTTTAACAGATGCTTTTAACGAATGCAGACGACTTTTGGTCAGAATATCTGCAATTTATTTGTTTATTGGGGGTTTAAGAACACTTTTAGAGAGCCAGGGCCACTTCGTATCAGGACAGGTTTACGGGTTGAGGAAGTCTGGATACCCCGAGAGAACCATCAAGCAGTTGCGGGCAACTGTTAGACTCCCCAACGTACTAACTCTACACAAGCAGGGTTAGCATTGGTTGAAGATAAGTGCACCAGCGACGGGAAGTACGCCTTGGTACACAGCGCCACCGTGCCCGCCACATGCCTTGCGCAAGGTCACAACGTACTTACCGCCAGTCGAGCTCGGACCGTGGACTTTTCGGTTTGAAGTCCAATGCCCTAACCACTGAGCCACCACGCTCTTAATCTCTGCAATGTAAAGTTAAATAAAATATATGGCTGTATGATTACACTTTTCCTGATCCTTCTTAACGATTTGTTTGAATTGTGTCATCTTGTCATCGATTGCTACCATTTTCTTTTCGCAGAGAGTTAGGGGTTTTACTTAGTTTAATATCGGCCGAGATATCAGTCGAGGTGACTTCATATCTGCCTATGGTCAGCGAAGGTCTAGGAGTGATGTTATGTTACCGACGGTTGATATCTCTTCAATTATTATAACATCTTTATTTATTAAACCAAGACAAATACTTACAAAATACAAAAATTCTCAATCTGTTACAGTTTTGTGACAGTGTTATTGTCTGAAGTTTCCTCTTCTTCTACCCCCAGTTCATCTGTCCGAAAGTTCCAGCTTCCCCACTGGAGAAGCCGCGATGTTCTGATAGCTGAAATACCTCCTCCCCCACTTCGGTGAATCTCCGCTTACGACTCTGAATTTTAGTTTGCGATGAAATTTCAGTACAACTTTCTTCTTTCTTCTTTTCAACATCTCGTCATTACTTATTGAGATCATTAATTCCTCGTCATTCAAAACTCTGCTCCACACCACGCCAATTTTCCCGATTGCGTTCGACGAATAACTATGAACATCTCGTTGTAAACATATTGGTTGCACTTTGTTACACAACCAGGAGGACAACTCTAGCTTGGTTCATATCGGTCAAAATCTACGCCATTTCAACCGAGTTTTTTATTTTATTTAATCTTATTTGTTTTACAAGGATTAACGAACAAGTTATGCAACTTGTATTAACGCCTTTCCTTGGCCCCAATGGCGCAGATGAGTGGGATAACCTTCGTAGCGGCAACTTTTTGCCTTCGCTCTTGTCGAATACTATACTATTCAAAAACGTAGGGGATATTTGATAAAAGTGAGATATATGAAGAAAAATATTTATATTTTCATCAAAAAGACAGCTGAGGCATTGCTCTGTGACATCTGGTGAATGATTTCATCGATAGTTGGGTGTCTGGCAAGCACACATTCCACGCACCGAGCTGTAGAAGACATGGACCGTCAGTCAGGGGAATTTATCACATTCAGCCCAAGACCTCAATACCTTGTAAATCCCTATAGGTGCACGAGACAAGCGCAGATCCGACGTGGCACACTCCTCACCAAACGTCCAATATCAGCTGGACTGATGTTATTCCATTCTTCCTGCAATGCAGCGGGGAGTTCCTGCACATTGGTAGGGGTCTGCTGGTGTTGTCGTAGGTGCCTGCCAAACATATCCCAGACGTGCTCGACTGGCAAAAGGTCTGGAATTAGTGCTTGTCAAGGCAGTGTAGTGATGTTCTGCTCATGGAGGAACTCTGTAGCGACACGGGCCATGTGTGCTCTTGCATTGTCATCGTGGAAAATGAATCGCCGGTCATGACGTCGCGGAAATGGCACCACATGAGCTACTAACATGTTGTCACGGTAGTACTGCAGTGTGACATGCCTGTGGATGACATGTAATGCTCTTCTGCTTGTCATGGTTATGCCTTTCGACACCATAACCGATTCACCACCAAAACGATCGTGCTGCCTAAGGGTTACGTCATCGTTCGTTCCGCCGCCGCCACACTCTGTTTTACCTGTCGTGGAAGTCGAGAATGAACCTCGATTACTCGGAAAACATGACGTTGCCCCAAAGACGATTGCCCCAGCGCTGTCTTGCTCCACACGCCTTGCTGCGATGTGACGTTCAGTCAAACGTGGAATTATTCGAGGACGTCGAGCGTACAAATTCCAGCTGTGTTGGCGATTTTGGATAGTCTGGCCACTGACTCGCACATCTGTCGCTCGGTACAGCTGCTGTCCAATTTCTGAGGAACTTTGATGGCGTTATGCAATGCTGTGGTTGGGATGAACCGATCATGATTAGCAGTTGTAGCCCTTGGACGACCTGGCCGACGTCTGTCATCAACATTGTCTGTCTGACGGTAGCATGACCACAGCCTGCTAATCGCCGATTGAGTGACGTTGAGAATTTGAGCCACTGCAGTCTGTCTGTTTCCAGCTTCTAACATGCCAATGGCACGTAAATGTTTGTCACGTGTCAGTCTTCGCATATCTCAAAAGTTACGTTTCGCCCAGAAACTATTGATGAACGAGCTTATACAAAGAAAAGAATGATGAGACCTCTGAAAAAGCCCGTCCAGTACAAATGAAAATTTCAAAACGTACCCCACAGACATTAACGCGGCGCTCGTGCGAAAAACCTGCACGAAGTTTTCGTGGGTCGTTAACATTCATGATCCACACTAAAATTGGTTTTATACTGATGTGTCCAATCACGCGTATCCAGTACCATTTTCTGAAAATACCAACGTCAGTTTGGATATCCCCTACTTTTTTTAATAGTATATGAAGGGATCTTTAGCCCGCGCGGAGTGTGTCTCTCTCAGCACAGAGGACAGCCATTTTATGCCCCCACCCGATAGGATGGTACGCTGTAAAAACATCAACCCCACAATTCATAGAGTATTCAGACACCTCGAGAACTTTTCCCGACTGGGGATCGATCCCGAGACCTCTGGTATGAGAGACCAGCGCACTAATCCACTCAGCCACCACTCCCCACTATCAACCGAGTTTGAAGTCATATCAGCCGAGTTTGATAACGGACAATTCTGGGACACAAAATCATATCTAATAAATAAACATGTATATTTGTCTGAAAGAATTAAACAAAAAATTTAACAAAACCATTTTTGGTGAAGGTAACCCTTTGCAACAGCCTGTGGTGCTAATAAATGTTCCATACGTTCTGAGTTTTGTTGTTGCATTCTGTTAAACCAGAGCCTTCATAATACCAGATAAGTTGTGTGTAGGCGTTAAAACGTTTTGATTTCTGCACACGCCAGTTGCAAATAAGTTTTGGTCTGACATATACACTTAACTGTATAAAAACAGTATTTGAAGCTTGTCACCAGCAATGTTGTTTGCAAAAGAAAGGTAAACATATCTGTGATCCCTTTTACCCAGTCCAAGCCATGAAGTAGATAAAAAGAACTGTAATTGTTTTACCAATTTTATATGGAGTCGATAAAAAGGCTACCAAATATTGTTTTGTGCTGTGATGGAAACACCTGATTTGATACCACGTTGCTGCTCCGCTACGATTAATTCCCCTTTGAATTTGTAAAAAATATTTTTCCATATTTTACTAAAATACATCTCTTCCAAGGGATAAACTTCTCGTCACAAAAATGGGAAACTCTCATTCGTGCTCTCTTCTTATATACAACTCTGGAATCTGTTTGTAAATATTTTTGTAACAACTCACCATTTCTGTCACGTACACATTTTCTTTGAGGAAGTTGCACAGTCCTTCAGCGCCCGAGGCCTCGATCCCATTTCCCTGTAAGTTTATTTTCTCTATAAACGTGTTGCCCTGGATTGGAATAAAAAAAGAAAATAAGTTAACGAAAACGTTCGGGGTCGTGAGCAGCAGGCAATATCAGTAATGGTGGTAGTAGTAGCTAGCGAATACAGCAGTAGGAATAAGAGTAGTGATGGGGTTAGCTACAGCAGCGAGAGAAGCGTGTAGTGATATGGCGATCCGAACATACGGCAGGTGGTAGAGGTCGTGTTAAAAGCCATTATTAGTTGAAACCGGCAGTGGAGAAAATAGAAAGCAATAACCACGGTACAGGCGAGTACTAGTCGTCCTTTGAGTGCAAATGCGCCATCTGCAATGCTTTAGCACTTGTTACACTAAATGGGCGTAGTGTATGTGGTAGAAGCCAGTAACGAATCAAGAGGCAGAACGTTGTGTTATCACATTACCATAGAGGCAACTAACAGTTAGATCCGTAGGTCCTCGAGCGGTTGTGGTGAGAGCAAGTGGTGACAGAAGCAAGTAACCTAGAGCTGATGGTAGAAGCGGTAGTAATTCTGCAGTACCAAACTGTGCGTCTCGACCTGTCCACTGATCGTAGGGTTCGTCAAAGAAGACAACCCCCTATGGAAAGATATGACTTGAATCTGGGTGGCCCATTGGCTGAAACATTGCTTGCGCTTCTTGCTGTCTTTCAGTGAAATTGGGAGTTATTGTCGTGTGCACTAACATATCAGTTTATGGAAACTTCAAGAGTAATCCCCCATCCGTGTACTGTCACCGGATCCCCAGCCAGCTAAGCAGTTTTTATGCTTCCACATAATTTTCTTGTTTCCAATTTTTACGTCCCGTTGATATAAGGCATCATAGATTTCTGACTTTTCCCCTATACACAAATATCATTAAATGAAAACAAGTATGAGGACATTTCCCTTTCTCCTAAAATTTTACCTGAAAGCCTTAGATGCATTTCCAGTTAAAGAGGATAAGCTTATATATGCGGAAGAAAACTACACACCCGGTGTTTGCTTTCCAACATGTCACAACTTCAACTTGAGTTTAGTTTGTACTGGTTAAATTAATGCCTACAATCAGGATGTTACACGTCAGCTGGCTGCCATCATACTTCCACCGGGACAAGTTTGCGAGGGTTCATGTACTACTCAAAGTTTGCTAAGCACCAATTATTTGACACATCATTGTGGAATTTGGTTGTGACATATTTGCGACATTTTTGGTGGATATGATTGAGAAATGTATTGTGATGGTCCCCAGTGTTTTCATTAGCTCTCGTGACAAGAAGACTTTTTCGTGACAGTCATGGAAAGCATATACCCCTTGATTTTCATGATGTTTTCGTGTACTGTCTACATGTACATGACATGTGTAGGATATTCAATCTTCATTTCAACACAAACCCTTGTGATGTAATGATTGAATATGTCAAATGCAAATGTAAGAAGACATTTGTCAGAAGCAGAAATATGGCGGGTCGTAGAGATGGTGGAGCAAGAGTCTACCCATCGTCAGGTTGGTGAAGCCCTTGGTGTGCACCATACTGTGATCACCAGAGCCTGGGCAAGATTTCAGCAGTATGGCATACCAGTAAGACGGCATTGTTGGGGCAGAGACAGAGCAAGATCTCCAGCTGAAGATCGGTTTTTGATCATTCAGGCCCGTAGGACCTGCTTTGCCACAGCAACCAAGCTTCGCAGTGACCTTCAGAATGCATCCGGGGTAAATGTTTCGACGCAGACTATACGGGCAAGGCGAATGTGGTCTCCGATCGAGAAAACCATGTATTCACATTCCGCTGTCCCAGAACCACCGCCAGGCACGATATGAATGGGCCATGCAACACGTTGGCGATCTGTCCTTTTTACAGATGAGTCAAGGTACTGCCTTGACCACACAGATAGGCGTTCTTGGGTATGGAAAAGACCAGAAGGGCGATTCCATGCAGCCAACATTGCTGAGCATGACTGCTATGGTGGAGGGTCAATCGTGGTCTGGGGCGGCATCAGCAGGGATGGACGTACAGAGCTCTGTGTCCTTGAATGTGGTACATTGACTGCACAGCGGTATATTGAAGAGATCAAGGACGTCCACGTCAGATTGTATGCAGATGCAGTGGGTGATAGATTCATTCTGATGGATGATAATTTCCGTCCTCATGTTGCCCATTCTGTCGGGGGTACCGACAGAGGGAGGGGATTGAGCGTATGGACTGGCCAGCAAGATCCCATGACCTCAATCCAATCGAGCATGTCTGGAATGAGTTGCAGCTTGCAATTTCAGCCCGTCCAGTCCAGCCAAGAAGTGTCCAGGAGCTTGGTGCCATGCTGGTCAAGAATGGAACAACATCCCACAAAGGACCACAAGGAACGTGATTGGGAGCATGGGAAGGCGTTGTCAAACTGTAATTAACAGTAATGGATCTCATACTCCATATTGAACCCCTACCAGTTCGTTCCGTCAACCTTTTGGCAAATTGAAAAATTTCCGCTTTTACCAATAATATCCATTTTCCATGGTTTCAAAAGCTAAAAAATAATGTCAAACACAAATAAAATCTCAATTTCTGTACTTAAATCATTAGAGATATAATAAAATATAAAATATATACACTTTTGATTACAATATTTCAACTAAAACGTAAAACAGGTAGTTGGATATACTTGGTGCTTAGCAAACTTTGTGTCGTATATTTGAGGGAACAATACAATGAAATTGCCCACAATCCAAACCGCTGACAACTGAAAAGGATCACAGCTGGTGTTATGCCAAATATCGGTTGCTTTGTGAGACGACATTTTATTTGTGATCTCGTGACCGATAAACCAGAAGGATCATTAGATGTGATATGTCAAGATTACAGTGCTGCTGTATTTAACTGCTTTCCGTTGTCGCTCATGACAATGGCGAAAGCGTAACTTCAGAGCGGTGAAAAGGTCTAACGCAATTGCAAATCTCTTCTTGATCAATGCCCCCAGACTTGGAAGAAAACATATAGTGTTCATTATGATCATAAATATATTAGCCGCGTCCATTCCATCGCGACCAGCAAATTGAGTACAGACTGTCTCTACTATACTATCCGAGTAGACTTTATCAGCATTCCCATGTTTGGTCAGGTGCGGTGGGCACTCGTCACTTTTGTTTCCAGATTAATAAACACGTGTGGAGCGAAATAGAGAGCCAGAACTGGTGGTTAACGTCAATCGCTTCATGTGTCACTCATTTCCGTTCGTATAACTCAACTACGCAAACATCTATGGCACAGGTATTGGCAATACTTTATTTATATCAATGCATTTTTAATGCTGGACTTTCGAAATGGTGCTCAGTTTCGCTTTGCAAAGCAACGAAGATACGCAACTCGATTCAGACTGTGCGCAGTCACATTTCAATGTGTTCTTAAAGATTTGTTTTCAACTCGGACTTACCATATTATTAATAATATAACAATTGATACTTATTATAAAAGTTAATTTTAACGCAAATGATCAAGCGCGAAATATACCGATATCAATTTTTGTGACACTGAGTTGAGTTCACGTCCGCCATTATCTGACCAGGATTGTGGCTGTTAGTTATTCCAAGTGCGATTTATTTGGAAACAAAGGTGACGTATGTCGCCCTCACGCGACCCAATATAGCGAATGCTGATCTCCTCTATACGCTGGCGTTAGTGGAAGAACACCTCTATAACTGAACACACAGATTACTATGACAACAAAAGCGGACAAAGAATTCCGATCGGATCGCGATATGGTCGAAGTTCTCTTTCCGCTTTTCACCCCACTGCACTGCAGAATCTCAGCTGTTGAAAAGGAAATGCGAAAGCACTAAATCGGAGATGCTATTTTAGTTTCTTTTTTTCCGAATTCGGTTTTCATTTTGCAATGTTTTTTTACGAAATCTGTGACCTACTGGTGTATGAGTGTGTCGGGCCCCGATCGCGATGTGATCGAGAAAATACCACCTTTATGGTCACAGTTCTGCAGGGATACACATTAATACTAAGAAAATAATACATTAGGTTTTGGATCACGAACACCACGTTTTATCACGGACAAATATACCGACGGGTGAATGAACTAACACTAGTACGTCAACACCTGGTTTCCTCTCGGTCGCAGCTAAAACAATTGACAGTCACGTTGGCCGTCTACAGAATAATGTTGGCAATACAACAACTTATTTATTTATTGGGATTTAACGACACTTTAGACAACCATGGTCACCCCGTGTCTGACAGTTTTACGGGTGGAGGAAGCCTGAAAACCCGAAGATAACCAGTGGCGAGCAAAAGTCAGACGCCCCGAACGTTCTAACTCCGCACAAGCAGGTTTAGTATTGATTGAAAACAAGTGCATCGTCGACGTGCAGTATGCCTTAGTACACTGCGCCACCGTGCCCCCACGCGGACAATCAAGATTAATTGTCTTGCCCAAGGACACAATGCCGTTACCCCTGGCGGGATCGATCCGTGACTCTTTCAGTTTAAAGTCCAATGCCGTAACAACTGAGCCACCGCGCTCCCGCGACAACGTACAATTCTATGGATCAACAAGAGCAACGCCCCGCGGAACTAAATACGCTCGTTGAGCAATTCGTGTCGTAGCATTTTTTTTCTTCCGAGAGCAGTGAAAAATCCAAGTACACCTGGCGATAACTCCGAAAGGGTTAATTGGATGAGCCTCCAAAGCGCAGGTGCACAGGTTCCTGTTGTGGTTATTATTCATGCTAAGTTTGGAGATGGTCGGTTGAAAGACGACGGAAAAAACTTCCCGACAAAAGAAGTTTACGGACGGACGGACAGACAGACAGACGGACGGACAAATCAAATGCATAAGTCCCGTTTTTCAACGAGCGTATAAAAACTGCGTACAATAAAATGGCACAACATGAAGAACCATCTGATCCATTGTCTGTAAATACATAACTCGAAAGAAAGAAGAATATTCGTTTAAATGAAAGAATATTGACTTAAAATGTTAAAAGGGTTTGGATTTTACATCTTATATGGTACACTGTGTACAATAAACTAACATCTCAGTCAGTATCATGGACACTGTAAGTCTTCATTGTTCAGAGAAATGTTTACGTATTGAAAATCGCTATTGCCCATTCAAATACGAACATGATCATCTTTTAACCTACATGACATGTCTTATTATAATGAATGTTGAATAAACATGTTTAAAAACTCAGAAATGGTTTCGATCGGTTACACTTTTACAGGAGTATTCAATAAAAATGGAAAGACGCCAATATCTTTCTTTGATCGGTGTTAGATAAATTATACCACTGGTTACGGGTGTGTTGATCTCATCTCGTTCGTACTGTCACTAAACTCATCTTACTTGCGAACTAATGCCCTCGAGGAAAAGATCTGCACACAACGACAACAATGGGTTGATTTGACATTTTGTCTTTGGTGTAAATATCGGCAAACTGTTGCTCAGTGCCGGTAATGTGTTCCTTAACCTTTTGAACCCGAGTGCTTGCTTTTCCCGGCCCAGGAACATGATACTTTATAATTTTATTAAGTAGGATTGATGTTAAGCGAATGGGTAAGGTAGTCCAATCAATATTTTCAACGTGCAGCCCGAAGGCTGCACGTTGAAAATATTAATTAGTCTAACCCCAGATAATGAATATGGACCCTTCCAATCGCTTCCACTGAACTGACATGGAAGATACCACCGGGGTTCAAAGGGATAAGGAACATTTGCATATTAACTCTTTCTTTCATGAAGTGTCTGTTCACTGGCATGGGAGGAGGTATTGTTTCTGGTGTGTAAGAATAATTAATGGAGGTGTGTACGGTTTTTAGTGGATATGAGAATTTGACAAGATTTGAATTTCCACCAGTGACTTTGCCGTGAGTGGAAATAAAAATGTTTGTCATAATTCGCATGTCCACTTAAAAACCATAGTTGATCTGTTTATTTCATGGTCCAGTCAATTGACCCACAGCTCACTTTATCATGAAGTTGAAGGACACGTGAAATTCAAATTATACACCCGCACAGCCAAGATTCTGAACTTGCGCAACTGAACGTTTGAACACTAGTTGGCGAATTGTCTACAAATCGAGTCAGATAATTTGTCGTCTGCGATGACTTTCCCGGGTTTAATGATTCTCGTCTGCATGATTGGGGGAATATTCTCCAAATCCTGCTATTACAGTGAGTCCACCCCCAACGAACGGTGCAAACTGACATGACTTTTTTCGTCTTCCATTTCGACAGACGACAAGACGACAGACGACAATAAAACCAAACGTTCTTTGTCAATGAGGAGTAAATCCAGAAATCTTCATGAGGTGACATTAACATTTCGAATGTCAACTAACGGTAAATTCTAGTACGGGAGGATACGAGTAAAATATCGAAATCTCACTAGTTGAATAGTGGGTATTATTTAGCCAAAACAATAACATACATGTATTTTATAACCGAGTATATAACAAATCATTTTATCCTACACCCATATGGCTGCTGGCTAAAATATTGACCCCTGGTTTGCGTCCCAAACTGTAGGACAGGAGAATTAGTAATAATTTAATCCCACGGCCCTTTAGGGCTGTAGGATTAAATTGCTATTGCACCTTCCTACAAATGCAACATAGGCTCGCCCATTTCGCGTATAAATCGATTCATTCAGAGAGTCAGAGTTGAAATGGTTCATTTCTGAACTGAAGGTATTCTAACCCATGTTTTTGAAATGCCTCAAGCGACACTAGGATAAAAGCAACTTCACAAGATATCAGAATGTTCAGTTCAATATTCATCATCACCATCACATCAACACCGAATGCTGACTTTATCATTTTATCATAAATGGTACGTTGCTTGATTTATTACCGTCTGCAGAAATGTCTTGGTTCTATGCTAAACGCTTTCATATGCATCATTGGGTTCCCGTCTATTATTTCGGCGCTTATTTGAGCAGCTGGCGAATCATTTCCATTTGCGGGTAGCAGGGGTCACTCTCTTCTAAATGGGCTTCTCCATTTTGTGTCGTAATGGATGATTGGTATCGTATATTAGTAACAAGATTGTACTACGGTTTTGGGCAAACATCTGAAGCAGTCAATGAAAGCCAAAAAGGTGTGAGGGTATGTGAGTGTGTTAATAAGTATTCGACCTTTACTTTATTCTTCCTATTTTTAGGATGATTGTTTTCCGGCAATCCTACCTGGATGTTACAAGAAATTCGTCCAGCTGCTATTTAACGTATGTTTTACAATGAAAAAAACTAAAGGGGCAATAAGCCGCCTAATTAAAATATATTAACTCTCAGATTTTACTTGTATGTGAAAGAGCATGTAAAAGCAATGTAGGCGAATCGTATGACATCAGAAGCAAAGCGAGATTACATAAATCTGTAATTAAAAAAATTAATGCAGACGAATTTTCAGACCCTACAGTAAACAAAGTTGAGCAAAAGTGATCGGAAGAATTCCCCACAAGTAAAACCAAGAGAGTGACATAATTTCTGAATACACGTGAAAATAAGTTTTACCTTCGCTGCTGTCCGAATGAATAACCACTACGAACTCCAGCTATGAATTATGTTACAGTACAGTCGCCCTGGATTGGCCGTAATTCACACGTGGGTAGTAATAATAATCAGGTAATAAAAATTATCAGCAGCAAAAATTTTTTTAATGAAGTACCGGGTTGTACCCGGTGCTTCATTAATTAAATTTTTGATGATAATTCCTGTAATGAATGTTTGGTGTCTAATATTATTGCGTCAGTGGAAATAATGTCCACCCATGTAAAGTGGCCAGTCCACGGCGGCTGTACTGTATCAATAATTGAGCATTATTAAACCAACAACTTTACATTGCTTTAAATAATGCAAGTTAACAACATTGATAAATTTCTCTCTTGAGTGCAAAGCCTACTTGCACTTAAGTAACGAAATACACCACCATCCATGCTATTCTGCAGATTATGAGGCTTAAAACATAAAACAAACCAAGAATACGAACTTTTGATGGCAAAGAAATCATTACAAATTTAAAAAATAAAATAAAAACAGCCCACCGATAGGCAACTTTACAAAAATGGCCTGAGAAACAGAAGATCTACTTTGTGGTGCCTTACTATATTTTTTATAAATTTCATATTATATCTTTCTCATTGAGAATAGTATTAGTGTCAGATAAGCCTGGTTCGTCGCAATTTTCAAATGGAGGCTTTGTCTACATTGGATGTTGACAAAAGCCCCAAATTAAGAGGTTTTAAATAACAAGTGAAACACAGTGGCAGGATCTGTCCGTGTAGAATCGAATCTTCGGGCATTTAGAGTCTGCCACTAGAGAGTTCGTCTTCGGGCCACCCTAGGGAAATACAGTGAGATCCCGACCATTCCTGTGCTCCTTTCACAGCAAGAAACGTAGCCAGGCGCCCAAACATTGATGATATTGCAGAAGGTTGCAGAATATTTTTCAGACTATGAAGTATGGAAGGCCAAACAACATTCCCATGCACACCAACTATGCCGACTAGGCAGCTTTGGGGAGTCCATCACAGTTACCGGGCTAAAGAGGGAACCAATTTGAACAATAAGAAAAGAAAAAAGTCAACATTAGGGAAATTAAAGCAAAAGGGACATTCACCCTCGCTTTTCACTATCGTTCAAAGTTGAATACTTTCGACGTCAGAAACAGAAAGTGATCTTTTGTTATTCAAATATCAGTTGTCTCTCTCAACTGCTTTTGCTACCGATTAAATAATACCCGGATTATTTCGCTTCTCAAGAGGTGTGAAACGACTCGACAAGAAGTGTTAAAGGAATGAAAGTACCCGGAATAATACCGTAAATGCAGAATTGTGCATATACAGAACGTCACGATGTGTGAATGCGTTCGCCAATACGGCACGAGTGCCAGCGCAGCCTCTCGTTCTCTCATTTCGCGATGGCATGAGTGCCGTATTGACGAACACGTTCATACATTGTGGCGCCCTCTGTTTATTACACGCCTCTATGACATGGAATCCATTAATTTCAAAATTCAAACATCACACACAGAAAATTTCAAACTTTAAAACCCTTTGTTATTTATTGACCAAAGCGTTCGATTTATCGGCTGTCACGACAGCTTCCGAATTGATCTGGGCATGAATGTGACGTTTCGATTGGCCGATTACGAAAATCGGCGAAGCTTAGTTCTTTTGAAGGATCCACGACGTTAGGTAGAAAAATAGTTCGTCAACGGAAATCCGTATGGAACACGTGTTCCAAACGAATTTGTAAATATGGAACTGAAGAAAAAGTAATAGACGTGCAATAAATTTCAGTAACTACATTTTCGAATGAAATATGTCGTAACGTTAATACGTTTAATGGAAGGGCGAACGGTAATGTCTCAGTTTAGCATTCCTCCAATCGATGCCTTCTTTGAAAACGCGCTTTGTTTCAATGAATGAAGAAACTATTTAAATGATGTCCTCAACTATGAACTGATACAGTACATCACTTTCGATCTAACAACATCAATAATGCAAGCGATAGGGGTGCTACGCGTACTAGCTGTTGTCAATTATCCAGTGAAAGAATTAACCCTTTACCCAACGTAACGGCCAAAACCGGCCAGCGCTATTTTCAAAAATCGCCTATTAATTTTAATTATTTTTTCATTTTTTGTCTCAAAAACATAGGTTATGACCCTCATTGGAACGAGCTCGTCGAGCTCGTTCCAATGAGGGGTCATAACCTATGTTTTTGAGACAAAAAATGAAAAAAAATAGTTATTCAAGAATTTTTTTTGCAAGTGTCGTCTGCTTTTCATGTTAGGTAAAGGGTTAAAGTAGCTCTGTGTTTAAACTTACTTTTAACCCTTTACCTAAAATGAAAAAAAGACAACACTTGCAAAATAAATTCTTGAATAACCATGTTTTTTTATTTTTTGTCTCAAAAACATAGGTTATGACCACTCGTTGGGACGAGCTCGTTACAACGAGGTGTCATAACCTATGTTTTTGAGACAAAAAAATATGAAAAAATAATGAAAATTAATTGGCGATTTTTGAGAATAGAACTGCCTGGTTTTGGCCGTTACGTTGGGTAAAGGGTTAAACGTAGAAGACCTACCTCTAGAGGAACACATATAGTCTTCATCACATCAGGTCCGAGTCCGTGGAACTTCAGTTTCATTTCTTTATCTTTCAGATGTTTAATGTAATAAGAAACTGGAGTCACACCTGATTCTCCGCACACCTTCATGTATTTATTCTTACCACTGTTATCAAAGTCTTCTTTGTCAGGGTTGAGCCATTCTAGAGAAAAACAACATAATTACTACTTTCAAATGATGATGTTGCATCAGTTACTTGCTTGTATATCACCACGATCAAACTTTAATAGATCATCTCTTGGAAGCAAAAAGGCGTCATTTGCAATACCCGAGCATTGCAACTGACCCCTTTATACTTTCAAGAGACGATGACATGGAGCCTCATGAAACTGATTTCATCTCACGTGTGGTTGCGGTTTGTATGGTTTTAACTACTGTGGTTATTTTGTGTTGATTCTCCAAGCAAAGTAACAAACTGGTAACGAGCTTATCTAGGTTCGCCAGGTCGTGATGCGCACGGGAGCCATCATCTTCGCCAGCTCTATACTAGTTGGGAGGGAGCACAAAAAGAATATTCATAACATATGCTATACCATACGTTTTATCTTTGAATGGGTTAATTGTTATTAAGCAGTTTCTTTTATAGCCCAAAATATTTGAAAGCCTTTAACTCATTTTTGCCACAAAAAGACAGAACTGTTGACTGTTTTGTAGAGGTCTGATATCACTACAATGTAAACAACCTCGGGGATACTTTTCAAAAGTGAGATTATTAAATTTTTAAGTTACAAAATATTTTTGCAGGTATCAACATATCTTATGCGTCATATAGCCTGCAAGTGCACGAAGCGAAGAGTGCATCGTGAATTACAAACAATAACCGTCTTGTCCAGTACACCACATGGGCCCTGTTCTCATCATTCGTTCACGCCACTTAACCTTCAGGGGAATATAAAAAATGAATATTAAACAATGTGAAAAATGACCACTAAAGAGTTCTGGGCAAAAAGATCTCGGTGCACATTTGCACTAGTCATATTAATATTTTACTCTAAAAATATTTAATAATTGAACTTATATGCATTGGCTAATTATGATACATGTCAATACAGTTATGACCATAACAATCACAACCTCCATGTAAAATAGTTCACATTAGCTAAATTCATATCTCTTGAGATGTATGGCCATGGTATGGAGTAGTTTTCAACTCAATGGTATCTGAGCTGAAACAATATATTTCCATGGCTTTTTGTGAAGTTCAGTAGAAGGGGAAATTATCGACTGAAAGGATTAATGAGAAAATAAGAGCAATCCAGTATTAAAAAGACTCTGAAAATCTGATCCAAGAGATGTGGGCTTCTAAAATTGAATTTTTATCCCAATAACAGGGCTGGAATTATCACAGACCAAACTGATCAAAAGGGTTTTTAAAATTCATGAAGCATTTCTCGTAAGACTGAAAACAGCGAGCTCTTCCTACAATATTCGAATTGTTTGTGAGCCGGTTACAGAGCGTCTATCGCTTCTAATTGGTTGCATTAGTATTAATTTTCCGAAAACAACTTGGATGCACTTTCAATTGACTGATAAACTTTTTTTCATTATTCCAATTTAAGTAACAACAATTTGGTGAACGACTGTGTCGTTTTAGTGATAATTATAATATTCGCTTACTCGAACAAACGATCGTTCGCGCAGTCTTTAGAGGCCTATATCTAGATTTTGGTATTCCTTTCCATAAAGGGTCAAAAATAGAATAGCGTAGACGTAAAAAGGTTCTAAAATCTTGCATTTCGATTACATTATATTGATTCTGGTCTTTACTATAGAGTTAAACACAATCAGTAAAATTGATTTCATTTCCCTCCATTATTAACTATGATGTTACGGTTACTAGATCACATGATAACTAGTAAAGTAAGGCCGATGTAAGGTTGGATACGATAATGTTTTCCATGAGATTTCATAACTCCAATGTCCAGACAGTATCCCGATCATTCAATCGTAACCCAGCCATTTCGCTAATTCCGATCAATATTATTTTCAAATTTACAGAACAAATGTCAGTATACAAACCACAGGTTTTTGTATAAAGGTGTAATGGAAAATGTTACGACGATCACTTTGTGATTGTGTTTAAGTATAATACAATTAACTGGTAGAGTGCTAAATTATTTTTAGCCTTCTAAATTAGTTCAAGTGTCTTTGTCTAGTTACAATATATAGGAGAGTGCCAGCGGCACTCTCCTATAGATTATAACAAGGCAAATTCTTAAAGACTAGATAATTTTGCTTCAAGGATAATACAAAGTAAACCCACCAAGGATGAAGTCTTTAATGTTGGGTACCTGTATTTGAGAATAAAGCCCAAATATGGGCTTCCAGCAATCTACCGGTTAATCCTTATGAACAGGACTTGCGCATTCATACCGGGCAGTGTCAAGTTAGATGATCCTAAAATGACAAATATGGTATGGTTTGCAGACATAATTATTGTGTGCCAGTTGACAGCTTTTGCTAAACATTGTCGTGGTCATTCGATGCAAACTAGCCCATTGACATTCAGAGTCACAAAGAAGCATTCTTTGGCAGTTTAGACGAACGTGGCTGCCGAATGTGAGGTCGGTCCATGGTTATAATATCCAAGACCAAAGTAGAGTCTTAATTTTGAATCTGTTCCGATATACAAAATGTGAAATGTATTCGAAAAACTCACCTTCTTCGTCAACTTCTAGGTCAGTTTCATATTCATCGTCGTCGTCCTTTGAATTAACCGCTTTTTCAATCCCATCCCTTTGAACTGAAAGGAGTTTTTCTTCCTCAATGTCATTTTCAGCAGTCTTCTCTTCGACACCGTTCCGTAATATCGGTTTAGAGTCTAACTGATCAACAAAGCTTCTTTCACTGTTTTCAGTAAGGAAGACCGGTCCCGCTTCAGCTCCCACGTCATTCATAACTGGAGGCGATGTTTCGACATTATTTGGTCCATCCACATCTTCCATCTTATTTAAAACTAGAAAGTAGCATCAAAAGCTATGGTAGGCTTATCAAAGATCACCGGTACGGACATTACACCTGTTGGGAAGGAACAAAAAAAAGTTAAAGTTCACAAAAAACAATCGCGTTAACTTCACCAAGGCTTTGAAACCTATTTCTAAACTGAATGAAGTAGGGCAGTTGGATTTACTCTTCAAGGATACTGAAAAGATATGATATTCACCTTTCCACTTGCTGGATGGTATTGTCGCATGCCTGCACATAGGGCTTTAGGATTAAATTATTACAGATACTTTCTTCCGCTTTATTGTTCATTGTGTCGTCTGCTCCCCAACTGCTAATTTTGTAAGGCAAACATTTATACATACCTGGCTAACAGGGTAAAGGCTATCAAAACTTCTCAGTGGTTCTCCGGTATATATATCAATCGATCAGAACTGAATATTATAAAAATATAGCTTTGTGGCATTCAGAAAACAAAAGGCTGAAAATCATTGTTTATTGGATTTCTTGCTGAAATTATTACTAAGGTGTCTCTGAACATAACACTGTGAATGCAAATGTTTGGGTTTTGCGTGTCTCAAAACTCTAAACATGGAGAGCCGATTACACGGGGATTATTTCAGCCCCAGAAAAGTACACAGTCTCTCCAGTTGAGAATTGTGATTGTACTTGAAATTAAAATGGAATACATTTAACAACATCTGCAAGGTTTTGACAAACCTTCAGAACGTTTTCGACAAATTGTATTGAAAGTATAGCATTTATAAATTTGCACCTTTTCTGTTCCGCTTCATAAAATATCTAATAGACTGTATTCCCATGTAGAAATATACATTGATAGTGTAATAAATAATTAATGAGACTTACCGCTTACACACACAATTTGAAAAATAACCCTCTGGAACTTGAAATCAGAAGGCATTGAATTATGATTCTATGGACATTGATATGAATTAATAAAATACTTCCACGGAGTATACATAAAAAGCATACAGTAAGCAATAAAATTGTCAAATAACAGTTGTTGGACTAGTCGGACTCTATTTCAAACTATATAAAACATGAACCTCATATATTACATAAGGACAATTGAGGTTGTAATTGTAGGAAGTGAATCAGATATTTAGCCCGTCCGACATTGAGTTCATGAAAGACATCGCCCTTCAGAATATTGGTTAAAATAATGTGGTCGAACCTACTTTGTGTTTGTAGGGGGGGCTCAGTAATAATTTAACCCTTTGAACCATGTGGTATCTTCCTCGCTCGTTCGGTGTCATCAACTGGAAGAGTCTATATTACTTGGGGGAAGACCAATCAATATTTTCAACGTGCAGCCTTAGGGCTGCACGTTGAAAATCTTGATTGGTCTACCACACAAATCTACCGAGCAACACTCTACTTAATGGAGTCAGCTAGTATCACGATTCTGGGCCGGAAAGACAGTCTTTCGGATTCAAAGGGTTAATCGTTTATCCCAAGCTCTCAAGCCACCTGTATAATTCTGATTGAATTCTACTCTCTTATAGGTTGTTTATTTACCCACTTTTTGTGGAAATATGCGCGCAGGCCACAGTTGGTGTTATGTGATGTACCTTCATTTACAAAGTTATACAGTTATTTTTTCTGCTCCTGTTATAGATATTCCAATCAATAGGTATTTATTCCCCTTGAAAACACCAAGATATTAACATAATTTGTGTAACTATATGCAGCGTTATCATAAAATTATGGCTGTGGTGTGTCTGCATTTCTAATTGTAATGTCATCAAAGTGTCGATCAAATATGTCTCGGTTAAGCAACATTTCTAGCTTTGATTCATAGAAAATGAATCTTTATGAATTTTTTCAGCTCAGTTGTTCGGAACATATCAGTTGATCGGAAAAACGAACCTTAGGTTCGTTTTTTCAACCAGCTGAAATATTCCCGAAGAGTGAATCTGAACATATAGGCGATGACCAATTTGATGGCTAGACTAGGTCCAGCCTATAACAGCGTTGAATTTCGTACATAATTACACTGGTGGCCTGTGAGCTTTGGTCTGGTCATGGAATTCCATTTCTTCTTTAATCATCTTCCAAATCTAAACTAAGCCCCTGTATGGAAGATGGTTGCAGAAGTACATCAGACCGGCTAAAGGTGGAATTCATTGACCAAAGTTGCTTCTAATCGCGCTTAACCCTTTACCTAACGTAACGACCAAAACCGGCCAGCGCTATTCTCAAAAATCGCAACTTAATTTTCATTACGTTTTTCATTTTTTGTCTCAAAAACATAGGTTATGACCCCTCGTTGGAACCAGCTCGTCGAGCTCGTTCCAACGCGGGGTCATAACCTATGTTTTTGAGACAAAAAATGAAAAAAATTAGTTATTCAAGAATTATTTTTGCAAGTGTCGTCTGCTTTTCAGGTTAGGTAAAGGGTTAATATATTACTTGAGTGCATTATATTATTAGTTGCACAGTTCTTTACTGACCGAATAATGTATATACATTTAATATTGGAATTAACGGACTCCGCCTATACCAAATTAGGTCAGTAACGAACGGTGTAGTGAATATATCTTACCGACTAATTTTTCTATACACTAAACTAACATCTTCGACCAATAATAAATGATTGATTTCTTACTTGTTTAACGGGAAGCGGTTATCGTATTCAGGGATCTTATGTCTTGTATGTTACAGACCTAAGTCGTGAATAATATTTTGTAAGCCTGCTTCCAGGCTTATAGTATAGCTGTCTTGTTTACAGCACCAGATAATATAATACAATGGGTAATTTTGTACACGGACACACGACGTTCGGTCATTCACACGTAATTGCATGACCAGTAGAAATTGTTGGTTTCAACAAGCAAATGTTGAGTTCTCAGACCATCGGGTAGACTATTCGGTGGTCCATGAACTGCATGTTTTCTTCTTGGGTACACACGATTCGAAAGGACTATCTAGTAATGATATGGATCGAGAACTGGTTATCAAGTAGCAGGCAACATGCGTGAACGCTATAAGGCTCGGTCATTCTAATAGTAATTTAAGTACGCAAATTTGGGAGGGTCTGTATCTTCGTGTTGTGTTTTATTCAAGTCTCGTGCTTAACTGAATGCATTGTAGTTGTTTTTTCTGGCAGAAAAACTATGTTAGCGATAAAATTTACCATTTGAGGGATTCATTTACCTATTTATATATCTATTTATTTATTCATTTATTTAATTATTGGTGCTTAAAGCCACTTCACCAAATTAGGTTATATCATGGCGATGAACAAATATGAATTATAAAAAAGGTCATTAGTTTCCAAAAAATAAAAGCGAGTCTGTGAAATCTGGAAAGAACACGAGGAATAAACATGAGTAGTGCAAACAATGATGAGCAAATGATCAGTGGTTTAAAGATTACCGTGTAAAACATCCTGTTGAATAGATATGAATATGCGGGAGGGGGAAAAAAAACAATTTTTTTAAAGGATTATCGAGGACATCCGTATATCTGGGTGCAAAAATAAAACCTTCCTCAGACTTTTAGTACAGTAAATGGGAGAAAATTTAAAATTTGAAAAAGTGTGTTTTGAAAAAATAAACGCGACCACTAACACAGGTATTAATAAATCTGTCTTATAGTGCTCCAAGAGCTAACTCACGTTTAAAATGCATGTATTATTTCAGTGCTGTAATCATAGTAGCAGTCTCTTTCGTGATTAGATCACAATTCGATCGCGCACCCTAACGTAAATGGATCGATATTTCCATAATAAAATACAGCGAAAAAGAACGCATCATTTATTTATTTATTGGTGTTTAAGGTCACATACTTAAGCACAATGGCTAATCATGATCGTGACAGTTTTACGCGTGGAGGAAGCCGGAGTACCCGGAGAGAACCACCGAGCATCGATGACGAGCAACTGTCAGCTCCTCAACATTCTTACTCTGTTCAAGCTCTTCTCAAGCAGGGTTACAGCGGTTGAAGGCATGTGCACCATCGACATGCAGTACGCCTTAGTACACGACATGATCGTGCCCCCATGTAGGAAACCTGGATAAAGTGCCTTGCCCAAGGACACAACGCGGGTCGTCCCAGACGGGGATCGAACTCGGGACCTCAAGCATAGAAGTCCAACAGACTACCATTGAGCCACCTCGCTCCCAAAGACCACATCAAGAAAAACAAACGAAAATGGCATCTCAGACTCGATGTTCTCGCATTTCTGTTTCGACCGGTGAAATTCTGCAGTGTTGCGGAAAGGAGAGTGGACAGAAAATTTCGACTGGATCGAGACTTAGTCGTGATCTGGTCAAAATCCTCTGTCCGCTTTTGTGATCGCAGTACTCTATCAAGGGTGAGAAAGTTGTTTATTTTCAGTTCATCTGCATTCTCTACCATAAATAACATATACTGAGAGTAGCTGTTTTGTTTTTTAGGATTTCGAATATTTAATAAATTCACTTTTGAAGAATACTTTTTCGAGGTACTTATTCACACTACGGTGTGGTGCGACCTGGACAAAACCAATATCAACAGCTCTGTTTTTTCTGGTGTATGTTTGTCGAGGACTGAAAAACTGACATATTGTGCCACAAAGATTTCAAGTGTGAATGGTTTAAAAATATGTTAATGGAGCTCATGTAAACAACCCTCTTCATGCTGATGTGGAGAACAGGTTTTTTTTTGTCTGGAAGGTATGGTGAGCCATTTCAGTCAATAAGTTTTCTACGAAAGTTCCATTATGTTGAAAACAACTAAATCCTAGATAGATAGATACTTTTATTTAGCTGCACACAAACTCATACAATACATTACATTAACTGTATAATAGTTTCAATGACATAACATTAAATGTACACAACAGGGAGATGGCATAGTCAGATTGGCTGTCTACCTGCCATACCCAGGAAACACTCAGCTATGACTCTTGAGGTCTGAAATTCAGCGACCAATTTTACCGCGTGCGTCGTCTTCTAAATCGTGAGTGAAACTAATATACAGCTATGGGTCATCAGTGCAAAAAGGAAAATCGAGGCATAGCTCCGGATAATTTCACCAACGAGACAATAAATAGTGTTGAGTAATGTGCCAAACGCAGATCCTGGTGGGGCGTTGAAAGGAAGTGTCACTTTTTCTGATGATTTACCTGCACTGAGTACGTTTTGCGTGCGACCTGGGGAATACGATTCAAACCATTCAAGCGCGTGGCCTGTGATACCTTTTTTGTGTTCTAATCTTTCAGTTAGATTTTTGTGTTCGAAGGTGGCGCTTACGTCTAACAAAACAAGGCAGGATTTCTTTGTTTATCCATGGATAAGAGAATGTCATTTTGCACTCTTAGAAGCACCGCTTCCGCGCTACAATTCGACCGAAACGTAGACTGGAAGACATCGGTTAAGCCATTGGCGATCATATGGGTAATTAGCTGAGAAGCTACCGTCCGCTCAATAATTCTACATAGGAATGTGAGATTAGAGGACAGACGATACTATTTCAAAACCTCTGAGTCTAGCTAGAGGGCCTGATTAAAGCATTCTTCCTGATCGATGGAATGGCGCCGAATCGTTGTAAGGCATTTACTAGTTTTAAAACTGGTTTACCCAATTCCGAAAGACATGCTTTTATTGGCCATGGCAGAAAGACATCTAACACACACTGGTTAATAGCTTATTGATATCTTCGAGTGCTAAAAGCTAGAAATGTGTAAGAAGAACATGTGGAGATTTTATATTATCAGAAATTAAATAGGAAAAGTATTTTTGCTTTGCCGATTTAAAAAGTTTGTTAACAGCGTTTCGTTTTCGGATAAACATCTCTTTGAGAACAGATAGCTTTGTATTATCAACCCGTTGTTCAAGTTTACGCCTGGTGGATTTGGTAATCTTGTTCTCATTACCGAACCAAGGGGAACATGAGAGTACAAGGTAACTTCATATCGGCCTGAGACCGATCAGCGAAGGCTGATGTAAAGTTTTCGAAGGCTGATAGCTCGGATGATGAAACACTTGGTAATAACATCTTCATGTTTTAAACCCAAAACAAATAATTACAAAAATTGTCCGATCAATTACAGGTTTCTGACAGTGTTATTGTTTCTCAATCTTTTCACAAAGTCCGAAGTTTCCTCTTCTACTCTTAGTTCATTCAGCTATCCGACGGTCTCGGCTTCTCCAGAGGAAGCCGGAAGTTTGGACAGCTGAACTACCTCCTCTTCCACTTCGAACAATCTCCGCATACGACTCTGAATTTTAGTTTGCGATGAGTTTTCTGTACAACTTTTTTCTCTTCATCCACCCAATCATTACTTAATACCATCATCAATTCCTCATCATATAAAACTCCGCTTCACACTATTCCCTTATGCTAATTTTACAATTGCTAATTGCTTGCAACAAACAAGAGCTATTGCTGAAGGCAGTTTATACCCCCACTGCAGTGCTGGACCGATGAAGCATATTTATTTACTTAGTAAAGTTTAACGACACTTTAACAGCCAAGGTCATATCGTTTCGGTGACAGTTTTACGGGTGGAGGAAGCCGGAGTGCCCGGAGAGAATCACTGAGCAACGACGAGCATCTGCCAGCTCCCCAACATCGTAATTCCGCACTGAAGCACAGGCAGGGTTAGATTGGTTGAACACATGCGCACCACTGACGTGCAATACGCCTTAGTACACGGCGTCATCGTGCCCCCAGGTGGGCAATCGGGGTTAAGTGCTTTGTCCAAGGACGCAACGCGGAGTCCGAATCGATCGCTCAGACGGTCACCCATCTTAGAACTAAACGGGTTCGACGTTGCTGAACTTCAGTGATCTGACGAGAACCGGTTACCGCACCGATGAAGCATCGTAACTCTGGTGAAAAATACGCGGGCAACTTTTGTATAAGATGTACAGGAGCTGATTGTCAGAAGGACCCCTTATACCAAATTTCATTGAAATCCACTCACTCACTGCTGAGATATCGCTGTGGATAGACGGACGAACGTATCTAATCCAGTATATCGCCATTCTCTTCGAGAGAGGGAGTATAATAACTGTGAACAGTTCGATGTAAACAATTTAGTTGCGCCAAGTAGCGCGTCAGCAGGGACAGCTCAAGTTTGATTTTTATTGTATGACTATGTAATTTAACCGCTAAATATCAGTACTGTTTGACTGTCTTTTCCTGGTCCCCAGAAAATCCACAGTGTGGAATCCGATTCCGTACCACTATAGTATGACGGACTATTTACAGATGCGTTCGAGTTCGCATAATTAGCTGTTCCGTCGCAGAGAGTACTTTACTCCGAGCTAGAATGAGTGCGCTCGAACGGCGGTCCGGGTTTTTTTTTTTTTATCGTATTCATGATATTTTTGATCGTATTCTTCCGCATCGGGGATTCCCCGGAAGTGTTCACCTGTTACACAAGGCGTACACAAAAATAGTTTTTTTTTTACTTCAATCCAATTTACCAAAAAAGACTGGGGGAATTGTTAATGCTATCCTTGACTTACGATGTTGAACTGTAAGTCATATAATAAACCTTTTATGAGCCACCTGGATCCCATAACGATGTTTCTGTATGGTGCCGGTCGTTTTCCCTCGTGTTTTGGTAAATGGTTAACGCAAAGATTTATTTGTTGCTCTTTTTATATTTTTTTCTTAGAACGAGTTATTTTCTGGTGGAAACTCCACTCCCTGGATGTTTTAGGGATAATCTATTTCCGATATAGCGTGGTTACTGAACCACTTTTATTAATTATTATTTGAATTTTTTACTGTGTTATGTGCAAAAATGGATTGGGAATTCAGTGACGGTCCTTTCCATTAATTAGTTGTTAGATGCTTTATGATAAAACTTGGTTTGGTGCCACCAAGTGTACAATAATGCTCATTTATTGAACACTCCATTGTATCTGATCGAACGACATTCATTCATTGTGTTTGGTCTTCTATTAGTTTAGTTGTGCTTTTGTCATGACGCAAACGAACATTACTGATTAATTATTTCGATAAAAAATATGATCAAATCTATTACAGTAAACATGTTTTATCACTTTGTGGTGCTCACTAAAATGTTAGTGTGCCTCGAGATAACACAAGTCCTGTTTTTCAACAAGTATTCACTTCTGGCCAATCGTTTACCTGAAATACGACAAACCAAAATTTATTATACGGAACACACAGTCCGTGGAGTACGAACAGGCGCGTAACCGGGATATCAAAGTTATGGGGCAGGAGTAATTTCTAGGGGAGGGGGTGGGGGAGGGAGCTGGTTCAGCGATCTGAACGCAGCGGCGCCCCCCCCCCCCCGAACTACGTAGGGGGTAGCCGCTACGTTCAGATCGCTGAACTATAAGGGGGCATACTGAATAGGATGCGCAGCATCATCCGAGCCACGTAGCTGGCGAGAGGGGCCTCCACCAGAAATAATTTTGAAATTCGGGACAAAAAACGCAGTTTCCTTGACTCTGAGTCCGTTTGTGTCCATAATTTATAAATTGTGAAAGGCATCAATCATTAGGCCACATAACATGGGGCCATCACTAAAATTTGGGAGGCATGTGCCCCCCCCCCTCCCCAGTCCTCCCCCAAAGCTACGCCACTCAGTAGGAAGTACCACTAGACAGGTCTTCTTTTTGGAAGCAACAGGTCAAGAACTATGAGTCGTTTCAGCGGGAGAGGGAATTGCCGATATTTTCTCTTTCTCGACATATCTTTGGTATACAGTACAACCGCCAGACACTGGTCACTTTCCATGGGAGGGCAATGTTTCCATGGACGCAACAATACTATATTATAAACACCAGTTATAGGAATGATCGTCAAAAATTTAATTAATGAACCTCTGGGTACAACCCGGATCTTCATTAATTAGAAAGTTGCTGCTGATGATTTTTATTACCTGGAGTACGCATGCGTGGACATCAGTGCCCCTGCGTGGATTACGACTAGTCCAAGTCCACGGCGACTGTACTGTGCTCGTGGACCAAAATGTTCTCAACTTGACAGACCATACAAGAGACAAATAATACAGGAGAATCTAATCTTCCGTCACATCTTAAAAGTTTGTGCAACCAATTCCTACTAATTCTCAATAAAAAGGCAGTTACGGGAACGGGAATCCAAAAGTGAAATCCAAGTTTCAGCTGACTGCATTTGTCGTGAAGCCCCCATCCCCTCCAACTCTTGACTCTCTGATGGTGGTATTACGGAGTGTAAAAACCTATTGGTAAGGACAATATTACTCTCTCTCTCAAATTTGACGCACGTTTCGTTAGGACGACTGACAACAAGGCTATTTTAAACAACAGGAGTGTTCAAATGTGTTTCTTTTTTAAGCTTCCAGCAAACGATTTGAAAATCGAAAAAGTGTATAAAGTCTGCGGTAATATACAACAGAGACGGAGTTGTGGCGACCCGAAAACTGAATTAATAACAACTCTACATGAGCTCTGTTTCATCTAGACGATAACACATTTATTCACTTTTACGCCATTCATAGCACTTATAGAAGGGTCATAACCCGCAATCAACACAATTAGACAATTATTAGTTACTCGTCGTTTTTTGTTCGTCTGAAAAAGAAATTTGTATCATTGAAAAGTTATAAAACACCCTCAGAGTATCTACTTAATATAAACGAACATGTCTCTATCGAGTCTATTCTACGTGCGACTACGATTTTCTGCTTACATCGACTATATTCCTTTGTTCTTTGTTGGAAGAAATCTCATAAGGCCACTTCTTATAAACTATTGCCTCACACTACCTGACACGGTAATTTTTTAAACAATAAAACACAAAAGGGGTGCCTATAAGTAAATATGACGGCAAAAGCGTACATTTCATGGGTACATTTAAGAGATTATTCTTTAATTTTATTTTAATGTTGAAGAATTCAATTTCTCGGTGCATTTTGGAAGTGATCAAAAATTTCATCAGCCTCTATTCACAACGTTGACCGTTTAAATTGATGTTGTAAAACCTATTGCTGGTAGTACCTTGAATACCTGTAGGACAGGGTGAGGTAATATTTTCGTCCATCACTTGCAGTTGCAGTGATGACACTGTTTGGTTAATCTCTTAACCCCTTGAACACTGGTGGTACCTTCCATGTCAGTTCAATGGCAGCAATTGGAAGACTCCATATTCATTATTTGGGGGGTAAACCAATTGATATTTGCCCCGAGGCTGAACGCTACAACTTTTGATTGGTCTACCCATACACTCAGCAGTCATCTTAGTATACCTACTTAATGGAATTCTGACATAAGTTATGGGGCTTTCAGTGGGCGGATATGGTGTGATATAAGGCGAAGTGAGATTAATATTAGGCGAGGCCGGAGGCCGAGCCTAATATTGACCTTGCTGAGCCTTATATCACACCATATCCACCCACTGAAAGCCCCATAACGTACTTATTATGCCAGTCCTTTGAAAGAGACACAACCATATGTGTATCCAGATTCCTAGCGCAAATGTTCTGTTATCGCTATCAGGGAATTTCACGGTTTTACGTCATATGAAGGTCACGCTAGTAGCAGGCTCTGAAACAACGCTGAGTTTTCTTCTCAATAAACAGGAATTTATATTAACAATTCACAACTTTAATTCAGTGTTAAGTACTAGAAAAATAAAACAACTGGAGCAAATGGATTTACAGTTCTTTCAAGAAGGTAAGTGGGAACAGTTTCATTCATCATTCGCCTCAGACAGTGCGTCCCCTGAGTTTCAATGTGTTCTATGTGCCAGTAGGCACATAGAACACATTGGAACTCAGGAGACGAGTGCCAGTTGCCTTCTATACATGTCGTTTTAGTGGTTTATTTATTGTATTTATGTACATTTTTTTATGAAAATTTCTCAAAGACTGGAAGAAACGTATGATAGTTGTACGTTGCTCAACAGACACACACGCGAAATTATTTGTTGTTCGTTGAACACGCGAAATTAGGAAAAACATCGAAGCGAGACTTGGATGTCAAACACAAAATGTCGGAACTGACCGTATATAAGCTCTAAATACGGTCAGCTCGATGATACACAGTCTCATATACGGTCACTAGATATTGAAGCTGATTGGTCAATAACAATTACTGGCATAATAAATTATGTTTCTGGACCGAAAAGCGTCTCCTCGGGTTCAAAGGATTAATAATATAATTTTCTTTAATGATATCCGATTTCCTTCCATATGATTGATCGAGGTGAGTTTTTTGAAACTCGATAAATAATATTCCCATCGTATGAATATTTTGTTCTGTTCCGCTCAGTTGCCTAAAAAAGATTGTGGGCGTATCAAGGGGCGCAGTTAAACTGTAATTACAACTGGTGGGCTGTTTAGTTAGTAATCGCGTGGGTTGTTCCCACTGTTTGCCTTGAGTACTCGAGATCGCATGTATATCAGCCTATGCTGAAAATTATAAAACTGTCGCCTGTGCAAAACCTGATACGACTGTAGTGGCAGAACTGGCTTAGGCCAGCCATCTATGGGAATATTATATGACAAGCAACGACTCTCAATTAAATAAATTATAACGCATTTCATACATTTTAACACGTCCATTCCACATTCATACTCCGATAAAGTGACAGATAATTCATTTCAAATCTTTTGAAAAATAATGAGATATGAAAAAGCATATATATTTGGCCCATGTGTGCCTCCCTCCCCAAGTTCCATCGCCTCTAAATAGAACGTTTACACCCCCAAAAGAGAAATAGGAAAAGGTGCAACGCCGCGGATTGGCCAATCCCCTCTCTCACAAGTCCAACCAGAAATTGTAATTTGATGACAAGAAATTGTAATTTGATGACAAGTAATTCTAAATCTAACAAGGGGAATAATAATTGAAGAATTATTTGAATACACTTGGTGGGTAAGCCCATTTACGATTTTATCACCCAAAAGTTATAATTTAAATTTGGAAAATAAATTATGAACCATTTTCTTTGAAATGTGATGACAAGAAATGGTAATTTAACAACAATAAATTCTCAGTCCAACAAGAGGAATAACTCTTGCAGAAATACTTGGACACTGCTGGCTCTCAATCTTTTTTATGATATTATCACCAAAATGTTCGTAGCGAGGGATTATAAATAAATTTATCGTATTGCTTTTATTCGAGTCCTTCACTCTTATGGCAGAAACATTTATGCAGACGGATGATAAACAGACCACAGAAGAAAGTGGTTTACGAGAAATTTTCGACAGTTGAAGCGCAGGCAACAGTTAAGTCTTTCTGTGCCATCTATATGTCTGCTTTCGTATCTTCGTGAATCAACTAACAAATATAACATCATATTTCATACAGAGAGAAAACGTTTTAATAAAACCATTAATTACTTGGTGCATATATGGCAAGTATTTTAAGTCTTTCAGTGCTTTTCCACCTGGCTCCAGCACGATAGCGAGAAGTAGAGAAAAGAGTATTTTTGAGTGAAGTGTAGGCCCGATCGCGCACTTCTCAAGACAATTTACTTCTAAATAACTGGGTATATCGCGGTAGCGTATAGCCCTAAAATACGATGGTTTTCGATGCTGATGTTCCACATCAGTTTGGGATACACAGGCAATGTTTTTTTATAAGGAAGTGAACGTCCGCGTGAAGAACCGGCTTTATAAAAAGAGCGTTGTTGAAAACAGATTCAGCTATGGCAATCATTGGTGGCGCTACTTTGCTCAGTACTTTTGGGGAATAGAACTTAAACAGTTATGATGAATTTTGTTCCTCCTAATGTGTTGGTGATAAGATTCAGACCGCTTGCAAATAGACCAATTTCAGACTACAAATATTTCCCATAATGCAACTAGAAATTGGACCAGTTAAATCTTGCCACTAAACTGGAGCGAATACTATAAAACTTTCACAATTGTATTTTCTAGAATTGCATTTGCTACCTATTAATATCCCTGACTAAAATAAATCATCAGCATTTTAAAAGATATGACAATTTGTCAGTTGGCTGGAAAATTGCCAGATCTTTGAAAATGCTAATGGTTCATTTTATTCCATTTAAAGTCATAAATAGAAAATGCAATTCTAGAAAATACAATTGTAAAAGTTTATAGTATTGGCTCCTGGTTAAATTCTTAATTGTATTGGGGTAAAAATGGCTGCTTGAAATTTTAGTTTTTTGACATCATTGGGTAGGGGAGTTAAGAATGGAGTATGAGAAGGATGAGTAAATATTAGCTTATTGGTACCGGGCCAGCTCCGGCGATTCATGCACGATTCTCTCGACTCCTGTGATTCCTGATTTTTTTTTAATTAAATGACAATTGATGGGTGAAAGATCTTCCTCCCATGTTCACTGTACTGTATTTACACATAACCATTGCGGAAAAGAATGATGACTGTCGATGCTTTTGTGACATGCAATGCGATATTCAGAGCACGTCAAAACAAATAGTTGTAGTAGTATCTTGTGCATCGCTTGAATATGTTGGTCTGTGGATTGTTTCGTTGTTACTGCCAGCTTTTTTTTTCTTTAACAATAGTGTTATTCTAAAATTTCTTCTCTATGAGTTACGATTTTTGTGTGCCGCCTTTGGAGACACCCAATGTCTGTGCCATGTTTACAGCTGAAACCATTTTTCATTATTTTTGTCCGTACCCTGGGGAAATGGTGCGCAAATCTGTATTCCTAAATGGATCTAAATTTCAGTTATTAAGAAATGGATATTTTGGCTTTCTTCTGTAAATTGTGTAAGATCGAAGCTTAATTCTTAACCCAACGCAACGAAATATATCCTGTCCGCGCTATTCACGAAAATCACCATTCAAATTTGTTGTATTTTTATTTTTGCTTCCAAAACATAGCTTATGACTACTCATCGGAACGAACTCGTTCCAATGAGGGACATAAGCTATGTTTTTGAGGCAAACAATGAAAACTTTTATTATTTACGTTTTTGCAGGGTCGTCTGTAGTCATGTTAGATAAAGGGTTATGACTAAACCTCAAACCTTATGACTGATCAATATGATATTGTGGGCAGACAGAATTGAAAATCAGGCCTTAAATAACCATAAAAAAGATTAGTTAATGAATCACCGAGTACAACCCGGTGCTTTATTAATTAAAATTTTGCTGATGGTGATTTTATTACCTGGTAAACGCATGCGTGGACATCACTGTCCACGCGTGGATTACGCCTAGCCCACGGCGACTGTAATATAGCTGCTTATTTTTCTGTCATTACAATGTACTTGTTTCCTGCTTTTAAGGAATAGTTTTATTTTCTCACGGATATGACCTCTTTGATAGCAATACTTACGGATTTATAGCCACGATACAGCCTTAATGGCTATAGCGTTAAACACCACTAAACAAATACATCCTAAACGGATTTGATCTTTTTGATATCAAAACATAAACGGGAAATTGTTCCCACCGAAAATGTTATTCTTTTTCCAGTGTTTGACGTTATATTAACCCTCTACCTAACATGAAAAGCAGACGACACTTGCAAAAAAATTCTTGAATAACTAATTTCTTTCACTTTTTGTCTCAAAAACATAGGTTATGACCCCTCGTTGGAACGAGCTCGTTCCAATAAGATGTCATAACCTATGTTTTTGAGACAAAAAATGAAAAAATAATGAAAATTAATTGGCGATGTTTGAGAATAACGCTGGCCGGTTTTGACCGTTACGTTGGGTAAAGGGTTCATTTATTTTTGAAAACCAAGTGGCTGAACAATAATTATTTTAGTCATTTCAATGGGTTCGTTTGACACTATTTATCACGTTAAATAATATCATTGCCATTTGTTCGCTGAATGTCTTTATTTCAAATCAGTTTTCCAAGTTCACTCGTGAAATGATTTGCATGTAGCCCTAAGCGCTAAATTTTGGTGTCAGTTAGAACACATTTACAAAAGCGGACGTCTCAAAGGACGAGAAGAATACGCTAAAATAAGCAATAATGGCTCGTAACTTTTGTTGCATGAAAAACCTGCTTGTTTAAAATTAGAAAAGAGCAAAAGGAAAAAATAACGCGTTCACAATTTGATCAATAATTATGAAGGGCAATTGGTGCAAAATATATTTTTGTGCTTCTTTTTCTGTTTCTTTGCGGTGAAAAGACACTGCTTTCAATACGAGAATCTTTGACAGGGCATTATTGGTAACAATGTATGTTTTAATGATATTGATGACATACAGTGTGTTACCTTTTCTACTTTTGAAACTCGCGCAAAAATACTAATTAAAAGTAATTCAGGACTCATCGAAAACTTGCCTGTGTTTGACGATAGAGCTATCTTTCAATCATCTCTTGTGAATACCTTCTATTTTAACCTTCATATTCTTCCGCAAATGTTTGTCGATTCCTGACAATCATTGCCTGTTGTCTTAACCCCTTGCCTAAAACGAATAGAAGACTCCACTTGCAAAAATAATTCTTGAATAACCCCAAAAATAATGTTTTGCCTCAAAAGCATAGCTTATGACTCCTCACTGGAACGAGCTCGTCCCAATGGGGGATCATGCGCTATATTATTGAGACAAAATTTTTTTTTAAAATAGTAACATGTGAATGACGATTTTAGTGAATAGCGTTGATTGATTTTAATGGTTACCACGGGTAAGGGGTTAATGTATGATATCCTGGACGTCAGACAATATTATTTATTTTTTCGATCAATTACATGGATCGAGATATTCAGTTTCGTTTTGAAGCTCAATTTACATTCAACAGATTCTTAACGCATGACAACCAAAGAGCTGCAGTCACACTAAAAGAGAGATTCATCGGTGGTATATCATTATATGCTTGTCATTCAGATTTGGCGGAGAATCGATCGACGTTGGGAGAACACAAATGCGTTTGATCGACCAGGAGCTAATACTATAAAATATTTGCAATTGTATTTTCTAGTATTGTATTTTCTACCTATTAATATAACTGACTAAAATGAATCATTAGCATTTTAAAAGATATGGCACTTTGCCAGTTTGAATCATTAGCATTTAAAAAGATATGGCAATTTGCCAACTGGCAAATTACCACATCTTTGAAAATGCTAATTGTTCGTTTCAACCCATATAAAGCCATAACTAGAAAATTCAATTCTAGAAAGTACAATGGTAAAAGTTTTGTAGTATTGGTCCCAGGTCAGTGTTTGACAAACACGTTTTTCCTTTATTTTCTCAAATTTACGAAATCTGCCAGGAAGTGGATGGATTTAATATTAATATAACTGACTAAAATGAATCATTAGCATTTTAAAACATATGGCAATTTGCCAACTGGCAAATTGCCACATCTTTGAAAATGCTAATTGTTCATTTCAACCCATTTGAAGCCATAACAAGAAAATACAATTCTGAAAAATACAACTGTAAAAGTTTTATAGTACTGGTCCCAGGTCAGTGTTTGACAAACACGTTTTTCCTTTATTTCCCCAAGTTAACGAAATCTGCCAGGAAGTGAAAGGATTTAACGATGTGACGAAAGGTGTTGGAAAGTGGTGGTAAAGATGAAAAGCGGGAACCAATAAATATATTACAATTTCGAAAATGACTGCGATGCCATTTCATTTCACGTCAAATATTATGAACAAATATCTGCAACTTATTTTTTGGCATGTGTCCATGACGTCTGGTCCAAGCTCTCAGACCAGTCTAATTCTGATTGGAATTTGACACTATTATGGGCTGTTTTTTTACCTATTTTTTTGTGGAAATTTGCGCGCAGAATATCATTGATGTAATGTGAGGTACCTTCAACAATACAAACATATACAGGTATTCTTTCCTGACACAGTAACAGATATTCCAATCAATAAGTATTATTAAAGTAAGTTTTGGAAATATATGCGGCGTAATCCTAAAACTGCGGCTGTGGTGCGTCTTCATTTCTGATTGTAATGTCATCAAAATATCAATCATATCAAGTCTCGATTGAGCAACATTTCTTCCGTGAATTTCTTGCTTTGGTTCACGGAAAATGAATCCATATGAAGGTTTTCAGATTCAGTCGACCGAAATATATCAGTTGGTCCCAACAATCAGTTTCCAACCAACTGAAATATTCCACACATGTGAATCTAAACATATTGGTTGTGATCTAGTTGAGGACTGGACTGGGCCCATGCCATAATAGCGTCGTATTTCTTACAGAATTAGATTGCCAGAGAGCTTAGGACTGGTCATGGATTTCCATTTCTTCAATCATCTTCCAACCCGAACCTAAGCTTCTGATTGGAAGATAGCCGAAGAAGTACACCGAACTGGTTAAAGGTGGAATTCATTGAGCAAGGTTGCTGCTGCTCGCGCCTGATATATTACTTGAATGCATTTATTATTAATTACACTGTTCGCTACTGACCTAATATGGTATTTACGGTGTCGTTAACCCTTTGAACCCTGGTGGTATCTTCCATGTCAGTTCAATGACATCAATTGGAAGAGCTCATTTTCACCATTTGGGGTAGATCAATTAATATTTTCAACGTGCAGCCACCGGGCTGCATGTTGAAAATATTGTTTGTCTACTCAACACATTCACTTATCAACTATCCTACTTCATGAACTTATGATGTATCATGTTCCTGGGCCGGAAAAGCGGCCTCTCGTGTTCAAAGGGTTCACTCCATATTCCAGCATGGAAGTAACGGACTCCGTATATACCTTCTTAGATCAGTAACGAACTGTGTCCCAATTAAATCTTACCGACTAATTTTTCAATACACTGAACTTACATCTTCGATCAATAATAAATGATTGAATTCTTATTTGTTGAACGGGAAGCCGACATTTTGAAAGATCGGTGAATAAATCATTTTTGACTGTCAGCCATGTATAGATTTTGATAGTATATATACTGAGTCAAAAAAGAAAGTATAATTGAAACAAATGTGAAAAATAGCACAAAGGATGAAATATAATAGTTCTAATGTTGCATGTTTGTGGACGAGAAGTCGTGCAAAGAGTTTAATGACATGTTGTTGTTGTCCATCCAACCGTATACAATTTTGCTACGGATTTCAAAATAGCACGTGCTAACCGAGAATATCAAATTGAATAGGTGACCGACGATTTTCTTTGTGTTATGTTGTGCTAGAAAGCCTGGGTTATTGAGAAAACATTCTAGTTTTTGTCTTCCGACATTTTAGAAAATGCCAAGGTAAACCGAAAATCCAAGATTGCGTGCCATTGGTTTGCATGAGGCTGGGGTACCTCAAAATGAACTCCTGCTGAGTTTGGAGGTACTGTGGCCATATTTTTGTAGTGCGCAAGAATCGATTTAAATACATTACGAAACTTCATTCATGATTTTTAGAAGCGTACAAACCACAATGAGATTGACGTTACGTTCAACATTTACTCGCTTTCATTTTTTTGCGATTCATCTTCATCTTTTTTTCCTTTTGGAGTTTTACATGGTGAATTGTTTATGTACTTGATCGGCTATTTCCTGCAAAATGTAATGTATGTTGAGGCAAACTGTATGCATTGTTCATTGCAGTATTACAAGTTTTTGACGGAAACTACTTCTTGTAATTGCCTCTATCACTGAAATATTCCGTCAGACGCGCGCACGTTCGTTCATCGGGATGCCATATGACTATTATCGCTACTGCAATAGTGATAAAAGATCTTTTATCACCGAATTTTTATCACTTCTGATACTGCGGTTTGTGATTAGGTTTCTACGTAAATGGTAAATAAAAATGCATACTCTAAAATTGTTAAGCTCTCTGTATAATCAAGTAGAATGTCTTTGGAAACACAGTGTGCGAATGTGGCCCCTCCCCACCCCGTGATGGGTTCCGTCTGCAAAGACGTCCGATTTTAATACTCTTGAAATTTGAAGATGTGTTGAAAGCGACTTGGCACAAATGGATAGCGACTCTCAATGGGTTGGCAATCAATAACCCTTAAACAAATATAAATTGTTGTTTATAGAAGGAAATCTATTGCAACAATAAACTTTTGCTCTTTTCTATACTTATCTTTTGTGTTTGATAATGGGCTTCCGATTATTGCTCCGATGGTATTCATCTTAACAAATATTTTATTGAAAGAAGTAATTGCTTCACATGAAAGAGGCGTGTTCGTTATTAGTTCTGTCATCACGACCCTGTTTGGTTACAAAAAAGATTTTTGCAATATTGTTGTTTACTTCCTCGATACAATTTAATATATTTCCAGATGACTTGATCGATTAATTTATGGCTCTTTGTTTTTGAAGTAATTGCCTTGGTTTCTAAACAGTAACTGCAATGAACCAAATATATTAATGGCGTTTGAATTGTATCTGATGGGTCACATAGTGTAACAAAATTGTAGCGGTGTTGTAAGCGGGGAAGTTCATTGAAGACACCCTTCCCAACGTTCAGTAAGATACTTGAGCAGGTCCTTTTGTGCCAATACAATTTATGGGAACTGTCTCCCCATTAGTGCCGGGTCCTTTTCGGTCGGACAATTTGGGTCCATCATTTTCAATATAATGACATTGACTGTGAAACGGCCCAGACGACACAACGCAGCAATAGTTTGTTAAAGGTCCGTACCAGCAATGTGATATGGGTCGATTACCGCCCCTAAATGGTTAGCCACATCCGTGAAGAGTTGTTAATGTGTCAGGATGATCTTTAGAAAAACTACTTAAACCCTTTACCAAACAGTTCGTCCAAATTCGGCATTCCCATTTATTTTTTTTAGTTAGTTAAATTTAGTTATGACTGGCTGAGCACTGTTTAGGAAAATGTTATCTGATATAAGCCTAAGCAGTTTGTATGATCTGCTGGGATAGGATATCAGTATATTATTTTAAGAAGAGTAGCTTCGGACATAATATGACCCTGGGTGTTGAAAGTGTCCTTAACCAACACCCCCCCCCCCCCCCTAAACAACATAAGGGTAACTGAAGTCAATTCAACAACTTGGTTCTGCCAGTCAGATAGTCTTTTGCAATCCTGGTCCACGTTTGATCTGACCCTGTAGAAGAAAATCGCCAAGCATGAAAGCCCATGACAATACTTTGAACAAAGGGCATGTTGGAGTCTAATATAAATCTGGGTCCAGACCACTCGGTGATACTTGACATAACCTTCCAATTTAAATTATCTTTTCCGCCGCGATTCACGCTCTGCGAAGTCGCAACAAGAAAAGTTTATTTTATTTGAATAATTGGAGCTTAACACATCATCAAATGGTGACCAAGATAAGAGTGAATTGTAAAATACTTTCCGTGGAACATCACCCAGAACGCCCCAAGACTATCTATAGGACCAAGGCATACAACTTTTAAAATGCTTCCACCGAGGCTGGCTGCAAGTGGTTCTCATTTAAGCTTTTTTCGTTATTGTGTGAAATGAGTAAAAGTTTGTTTATTGGGGCTTAACGACATTTTCAACAGACAGGGTCATATCGTGTTGGACGCTTTTACGGGTGGAGAAAGGCTGAGTACCCTAGGAGAACAACCGAGCAACGGCGAGTAACTATATGACTCTCCAACTTACTATCCGTCACGAGCAGGATTAGCATAGGTTGAGGGAAGGTTACCTTCTTCGAGCCATACGCCATCATACATTCAGTACAGCCGCCGTGGAGTGGTCGCAATCCACGCATGGGCACTGGTATCCACGCATGCTTTTACCAGATAACAGAATGTTAGTTAATGAAGCACCGGGTTGTACCCGGTGCTTCATTAATTAACTTTTTGATGATTATTCCTATAATTAGTGTTTTGAATCTAATACTATTGTGACCTTGGAAATATTGCCCACCCGTGAAAGTGACCAACCCACGCTGGCTGTACTGTAGCTCCATATGGGCAATCCTTGCCCAAGACCCAACGCAGAGGACGCGGGTCAGGATAGAACCATCGAGCTCAAATCCAATACTCTAATCAATGAGCCACCGTGCTACCCAAGAGTTGGTATTCACTTATTTTCTCATTAGCACGGGGTTCCACTAAAGAAATGACCGAGAGCGGTGCCAATGCACTATAATAGCTACACTTTAAGACATTGTTCCAAATACAGATCAATTTATCAATAGTCTTTGAATTCCACCCTATCATTATCAGATATAAAACTGCACTAATTGGCTGACGCAAACAAAAACACCACTAAAACAGGGAACAGAAAATCATCAATAATAACGTATTATTTAACTTCTAAACTGTTGTGAGCTAAAAATGTTTCAAGTGGTTTATTGAACGTGAATTGTAGCTTGGTCCTCCTTCCATTTGTAAATTTTCTTTTGACTTTATAAACATTTCAATAAACTAGACCTAAACAAAGGCGTGGTCTTTAATGGATGTGGACAGCAAGGCCTATGGACTTTCCATATTAAACTCCACTCCGTTCTCATGTGCTTACCCAGTAGACTTATTTTAACGACTGTGGTGGAAAGGGCTGCCACTTTTGTGATAGTAGTAGTTTATTAACGTGCCGTGTGCTATTCTCATTTCATATAAAACGGGGAATTATGGTTCTAATACAAACGTATCCGGCAAGCTTGGACTATATGTGGCGGACATTTTTTGGACCATGAACTAAGTCGCATGCTCAAAATCACACGCATACCCACCATCCCACCTATTTGTCCATCCACGTTTACCCAAACCCTCTCGTCCACATTCTCTCTGTCTCTCTGTCTCTCTGTCTCTCTCTCTCTCTCTCTCTCTCTCTCTCTCTCTCTCTCTCTCATAGGTCAAATATGAATATTTGCATCTTTCTAGATTTTATAACGGTCATCAGTATCAAAACAGACAAGCAGTTAAATTATTTGATTTTGTACACCCGCCGAAATGTTTGAAATAAGCCATGAAGACTTGAAAAAACGACCACCATATTTGCAGCAAATTCACCACAGACACTTCAAAACAAGTATTTTTGACAATTATTTCGATATTTATTCAACACCCAACAAGTCTGAGAATTTCATTCTCCATTTGTTACAGATTTTTAGCTCACCTGATGTGGTAAGTTTAACTTATTACTGTTCGTCTGTCATTCGTGGTCGACATCAAAAACTATTGGCCCGATCTTCACAAAACTTGGTGTATGTATTTCAATGATAAACAAATGCAGTTATTGCATTCTATTCGAGAGTCAGCACGGATCACAACTCTACAACAACTTGTACGTCCTCAATACTTTGGATACCCCTAACATCCACTTGATCACGGAATCCTACATTCTTCGATTTTTATTGCTGATGCTCGAAACACAAACCCGCGTGGAAATCTTCAGAAAAAACAAGATGTATAGTTTCTCGAAGAGCATTGAAATCGGTTTAATCAGCCGGTTCCTATGATTTGTCATAATATTTGTACTTAAAAATAAACACAGAATAGTGTTAATCTGTAATTGATGAACTACTGGCGGACTTTGCAGTTTGGAACACATTGATTTGATTGTCGATTTTTAAATTGCACATTTCTTATTTAAACAATGTTAAAAATTACCAAAATAACACTCTAAAATCAGATGGGTTAAAAATTATAAACTGGGTTGAGTGAATATGAACCCAATTGGGTTCATATTCATTCAACCCAGTTGATTTGGGTGGTTGATTTTTAAACCAAGTGGTTTTAGAGAGTAATTTTGACACAAAAAAAACTGAAATATCAAGAAATGATATTTAGGATGAGCGAGGAATATTTGTTTACAGCTACTTTCGGTACTCATTTTTATTTGAGGTGACATATATGCCTGAATGGCCCAGTGCTTTTGTACATTTGATTTAGATAATATATTTTATTGGCAGTCATGCACATGTCACTTAAATAAAGATATACCACTACTACTACTACTTAAGAAATATACAGAGTGGCATAATAGCTGGATATTCTTGGAAAGAAGAGCCCAAAACAATTTTGAAAGGCGTATATGGCAATGCCAAGAGGCGTATTTAAAAAAATCATCAAATTTCAAACGTATCGAATGCTTCAAAGACTTTAATAGAACCATGCGTTTATTTGACAAAGATAATATTCGCAAGAGTGACGTTCAGTTTTCTTCTAATCTGTCGATGGAGTGAACTGTGTTGAAATGGCATGTGCTACCCATGGGCGACCGCGACATGATCCAATGGCAATTAAAAACTCGCGAAAATGTGATTATTTATCTGTGCGTATATTTGTTTTTCATCGGTATGCTTTTAATGGTACGTAACAATACGTATATTGTTACAGACATTGAAGTTACTTACTAATAAATAAACCTAATGATATTTTATGTCACTCCAGTAATATGAAGCATCCGTTGTTATTTTTGGGGATAAATTAGCTATCGTTTCAAATGTGGAACTCTATGACTAAATATTGAAACAAAAGATTTGGTTTACATAAACGTGTTGGAATTATCCATCTTTCGATACAGAGCCTCATAGCCAGAGGTGTACACGAAATTCTTAAAGTGCAGTGCAGTTTTTAAACTGCTGGTAGAATTGTGGATGGTCCACGACTACGACCGAGGTCTGTGAGACACACAACTGGTAAACACTGATTAGTAAACTGTGTTCCCACGTCAGCAATGTTATTACAAAAGCGGACAGATGTCAGTCGGATCGCGACCCATTCGCGATCTAGTCGATATTGTCTGTCTACTAATCTTCCCACAAGTCTGTACTATTATACTGGTGAGAAAAGAAATGCTTGAACGCTGAATCATAAATGCTATTTTCGTTTGTTATCTTTTTTCACTTGATATTTTTCTTTGGAAAATCTCGACCAATGAGTGTAAGAGTATCGCGACAAGAACGCAAACTGATCGAGACAGAGACGGCACGGACACGGACGGACGTAAGAATGAATACCAAACTGACTAGCACTATAGAGTCTTTGGGTGCTAACCTTTCCACCGTAGCTAAAAATCAAAGATTGTTCAACCGAATCAGCTAGTTAATTTCGACAGGGGAAGGCGGGGTAGGAGAGTATAAACACATAGGTATGTCCCCGAAGACGGTCTCCTGAGTCTTCTTTTACTCTTCCAAGTCTATGTGCATAAATTTTTATTCGCACGAAGAAACACTTAAGTCATCAGCAACTAGAAGACACAGCAGACAACAAAGAGTTAAAGAAATTCTTTAATTATTCAACCCTACAGCCCTACCGGGCTGTCGGTTTGAATTATTACTGACCCTCCCTCAACTTCAAAATAAATTAGCATCTTCTCCGTAGACAGAGAATGTATCATGTATGGAGTTACCATGTCAGGTACTTATTGCCGAAAGGGTTAAAAAAAGACATCTGTTCTCAAGAACTTCCACTTAGGTTCCATTTTGGGGGAGCTGGGTGATGGGGATCAGAAATTACGGTTCACTTTTATAAAAAAGCAAATCTTGTGAATACACACAAGTAAATATACTTACAAATAGTAAAATTGAAAATAATGCAAATATGAAACATACCTTGACAGAAAAATTGAATTAATAGGAAAGGAAGTCCGCAATTGGTCGTTCACCAGTGGCAACATTAAATTTCAAATACCAAATATATTTATCCTCGGGATACACTTTCTCGGAGAAGGTTGAACTGGTGAGCATAAAGCTGATTGATTCACTCCACGGTGAGAGTGCATTGATCCGATTGAAAGTATAATATATGTATTACTTGAGCGAAAGAGTAGCACAACTATCTATATTGATCATTGTGAAAGTCGCAACGTCGACTCGGCAGTAAGAAGAAATATAAATAGTGTGCGTTAATATACAGAATTTGTGATCGATTGAATAACTCCATGTCCACTGAATTGAGAACTGTTCATTCATGCAATCATGTACCAGACATTGTTACACAAATGAAATCAGTACTGTACCCAACATGAGAAATGAGCTTTATTATTTTATTTATTTATTTGGGTTTAACAACACTTTCAGCAGCCAGGGTAATACATGGTGGACAGAGTACCCTCTATTTATTTTTGGGAGATGTAACGATACTTTCAACAGCACCGGTCACACCATGTCGGGCAGAGTACCCGGATGGAACCACCGAGTAGTGGCGAGCAAACGTCGGATTCTGCAACTTACTAATGTTCTCAGATCTGTTAGAGTTTTTCTGACAGTGTTATTGTTTCTGATTGTTTTCATAAGTCCGAAGTTTCCTCTTCTCCAAGTTCAGCTCACCGAACGTCTCTCTGGAGAAGCTGTGACGTTCTGATAGCTGAACTCTCACTTCGACGAATCACCGCTTACGACTCTTAACCCTTTAGCTGTGGAATCGGTAGCATCCACCGCGTAATCTGCAAATTCAGCAGATGAAAAAATATTCCAACAAAACCATGTCACGTGCCCCACCGTTGGAACGAGCTCGTTCCAATAAGGGGTCACATGATATGGGTTTGTTGAAAGTTTTTTGAAAAATTTAAAAAAATGATATTTATAATAATAAATTTTGATATCGTCTGAATATATCGTTCTTAGTTTTGTTATTTTGGGAGTTTGTGTGACACGAACCACAGCAGCGGAGAGAGCGATTCGTACCAGCTAGATCGCCCCACTAAGCCTCCCGACCTGTTCGTACTTTTTTTTTACAGAGGTCGGCAAGATCCCATCCTATGCCAGCCCATTTCCGTACGCCTAGACAGGCAGACCCGCCCCAGCCCATATAACGCATCCCAATTTCTCACATCCACCGCAACACCACCGGGACTGCAGAAGACGTAAGCACGCCCACCCCTCCGTCATAGAGACCCAACCAAACTAGCCCCGATGACGCCTTCGTTAGCCTAGAGCCCACCAGACCCGCTCCAGCACCACCAATCCTCCCAGGTCATGTTCCCCGGACCGAGTTCGAAGTTGATTACCATTTTTAGACAGATACAACCCCAATCCCAACCATGAACCATCTACTATGGATAACCTTATCGACAGGATACTTGCGCAATTGCAAAATCCCACTCAGGAGGAATGCATTTAATCTACCTAGACGTCCAGACTCCTTCCACTGTTGGGGTACCTGCCAAAGAACAGTGTGGGGGTGGTGTTCCTGCCAACGAACAGAAGGTCGAGATGACGAACGACGACAGAGACGAGTTCGATGTTGTTGGCGCCACTACGGTCTTCTCCACATTGAGGGTTGAGGGGGAAGGCCCATCCGACCTTGGCGACATCCAGATGGCTGACGGAATCGAAGCTAGGGCAGGGCGTTTGGTGTTCGATGCTCTAATAATAGACCAGAGAGCAGCACAGCTCGCCAGACAACTTCCCGAGGGTGAATACGTCATGAAGATCAGATTCCTACGGAGCGGGACGAATAAGACTGGGTAGTTGACGACAAATTTGAACCAGTAAAGACAGAAAGGAGGAAAGGCCAGGGTGTTGTAGAGATGACCCGAGATTCCAAGCCAGGCGCACTGACTGGGATCAACAGCCCGTATATCCAAAATGCCTGCCCCATGACTGCTGTGGTCCACGGGCTCTATCATCTCTGAGCGAGACCCAGCAACCTCAGCACCGCTGAAAGATTTCATTTACGTCACCCCGAGAGTTGTGGACCACTGGAATGGAGTCGTCAGAAGGCATGTCTAACCCCGATTACACGCTAGAAGATACAGGATTTGGAAGAGAGAGTTCACAGAATTGGCGCTACAGTTGAGGATGTGGCAGGACTTGAAATGATCCCCAAGCGGGCCACCATCCTGAAAGACATCACAGTTGAAGATATCTACAACTCTGGCCAACATTAGGCCTGTGAGAGGAAGCTAGTTTAAATCATTGTTCACGGTGGTTATGCCTGACCTCAAAACCTTCAGATCTAAGAGGGCGATGTGTGGGACGCCATAAGACATGCTACCCAAAAACGAACCAATTGTGGTGTGGCTCTTGAGTGGGCCCAGGCAGTTCAACGGCGACAAATTTTTACACCAAGATGCCCGGATCTACAGGCTATAGAAACAGCTCGACGTATAATCGAAGCCTCTACGTTTTTGGGAGACGAAACCCTAGCCGACAGAGTGTTCGAAATAAATCATGCCGCAACATAACAATAAACTATAATTCGGGGGCAAGATTTACCATCCCATGACCCTACTACTCTCAAACCTCCACATTTCAATACAAGAGAGAAGCCTAGCGTCGGTGTGCAAAACGAGCTAGCGGAGCTTTCTTCCCTCTGCACTGACCTCATGTTAGATACCGGGAGCCGTCCATCGATGTACTCCTGTAGCAACACGACCCCGCCCATATGTCCGAGGCGTCGGTCGCACCAGGGATGTCCTGTAAAGTCTGGCAGTCGCAGGATGGGCAACCGGCATAATAAGTCCTTCCAAGTCTTAAAGGACCTCAGTTGATGAGGTCCCCATTTCATTTTATTCGGCTGTCCTTTGTTCCTCAGATCGCCGCCTCTGCGAATTTGTGACGAACCTACGGTAATACCACGTCAAACAAGAAATGGCCTAACCTGTCTCTTCGTCCGGGGTGGGTCCGTTCAACCTTATCATCCTCCATTTTATCCTTATACCCAAGGAACTCGAATATCCAGGTATGTTATATACACAAACTCACTCCGGCGACTCCGTTCCGATACATGCTGGTAGACGAATTACCCCGCGGAGTCTAACTGCACCAAGTACTTTTACTACCACTGATAGGAGCAAGGTTTCCACCGGTTCACCTAGGCGACCTACCCTTGTCCTCTTATATCACGTTCCACGGGTCCGGCCCCTTCGCCACCATGGACCCCACTAGTCATCACGCTGGTTCCCAAAAGTTTCTATAACATGGTCTCTGTTGGCAAACTCGTTTACTCTATCTGCTCTCCGGGCACTACTTCATGAACGCCTTTCGAACGCCTTCTCCTGCATATTCCACCCTTCTGGATATCTGGTTTCTCTCAACCACAATCATTTCATAGTGTCCCTTCCGACCTTACCCTGGCCGATGGACAATCACTACTCCCCTCTCGCAACCTATGCCACCTGGGCTTACAGACCTCCTGTACCTTCCTCTGGGACCCAGGAGAATAACACAAGCAGTCGTCCGTTCTCCTGAACCAACTCTCCCAAACTTAGCCTCCGCGAGTTGGGGTTCTCTTGCTCAGCCAGTAGTGTGAGGTCAGTCTCCACTCGCTTTGAAACAGGTTCACATATTCTTCTACTGTTCCGGGCCAGCTCTTGTTTTCGGCCTTCCGCAAATTAGACCTTGCCAGACGACAAGTCTAATGCAATTTATATCGACCCGTATCCCAGGTCATTCTCTTTCTCCCTCCTTAGCAGTTTCACAGCAACTCCTCAAGAAGGGGTCCACTTTTCAGGTCTAGGCCTGTTAAACTACAGCTGCCGCCTCCTGCTGTGTTATTCTCGCCAACTACCTCAATTGGGGTGCGCTGTAGCTCCCCGACTATTCCCCACTGCCAGGTCATAAATGACTCCACTTCCCTACAGAAGTTAGGAGTGTCCATCGTCACCCTGCCATTGCCATGGGAAAACGCCTTACCATTCCATCTGTCAAAACCCACAGATAGTCGCGGCTTGTCGTGTCTTCCTTGCTAACTAAGCCCCTCCTAACTGCCACGCCACTCTACCTGTCCCCCACAGCATCTGGACATCATGTCCTGCCACGTAAAAGGGGTATAGCGGCATCTCCCCCTCATCCTTGTGTGTCGGCAGTCCTTTTCACATCCTACTGATTATGGGGACCGCTTCTCCCCCTCCCCCTGTAGTCGAAGGCCTCCCTTTTGATTGCACTGCGTAGGGGTCTGTCCTCTTGTCCCATCGACTGGCACGGTGCCGATGTCGGTCTTTTTCCCCCAGGGTTGGTTACCTCCTCCCCCGTTTTCCAGTTCTTAGGGGATAGGTCTCTCGTCCCATTTTGTTACGGTGGTGGTCTTTTGCAAGTAATCTAGGGCTATGTACCTCCCATTTCTCGTAGATGAAACAGAGCACATCCTTAACTCCCCCGCTAGCCTTGTTCTCCCAATTAGCGTTCGGGTGGATTGATTAATCTTAACTGGTGCCTTTGCTGCTGCGTAATTTCCGTTCCGTCCGAATCGTGGTTGGTCAATCTCACCCTTATGGGACTCGAGAAACTACTCGGTCACCTTGAGAATGTCACCTACGTTCCCTGGTTTCTTTCCTTAACAAAAATAGCCATTTCCGGTGAGCACGTCAACATGAACTGTTCCAGAACCAGCAGTGATTGAAATTCGATATAGCGATTGACGCAGAGTGGGGTGACAGGGAGTTTTCGAGATTCGTCAGGGACGTGTTAAAATTATAAGTATAGCAGAGATTAAAAATTTCGAGTCTCGAAAGATAACACTTTATCAACTACGAGTTTACCTGAATTTTTGTGGTATCATGGGAGTCGCTATCTTTTGCCTGGGGTAATTAATCTGTAACAAGATCGGTATGACCGTGCTTAATTCGAAGTGTGATTTTAAAGTGGCAGCAATCTTGGGACAGCAATATATCCACAAATGCTCAAAGTGGCCTTAAACACCAGTATATACGCACAGAAAACCGCGTGAAAAAACCCACCGTCACAGTATTAAAGCAAACAAATGGCATTTGTCCTCGACAACATCTTTAGACTTATCATCAAATGGTTAAAAATCAATATTCCAAAATTATAATATTAGTCGGCTGAAAACTTTTTGACATTTTCTTGAAAAATTCTTTATTTTCTTGGCATAACATTACACACTACTAGTTAAGTTTATTACATTACTGGGTATTACACTACTGGTTGATGTCTATTTACTGATTGATTATTACACTGTTGGAGCCATATAAAACTTTTAAAATTGTATTTTCTAGAATTGCATTTTCTACCTATTAATATAACTGAAACTAAAATGAATCATTAGCATTTTAAAAGATACGGCAATTTGCCAGCAGGCAAATTGCCACATCTTTGAAAATGCTAATGGTTCATTTCAACCCATTTAAAGTGATAACTAGAATATACAATTCTAGAAATTACCATTGTATAAGTTTTATAGTATTGGCCCCTGGTTGATTTATGTTACTTCGCTGGTTAGTATTACACTACTAGTTGAATATTACACTGCTGGGTGTTACAGTTCTGCTTGATAGTAGTTTGTAATTTTAACAAATAAAAATCTTAGTCGTCATAAACTTGAAGTGGAGAAAGACCAAACACGCTTCAATGGAAATTCTATTTGACTACGAATTTCTTTTATACACTTCCACAACAATCTTTTGCACAGTACCAAAGTTAATAAATGGGGATTTATTACAAAAAAGAGTGATCGGAATTTTACCGAAATTTCATTTGGGTCCGATATTTCTGTTATTCACACTTGCATGCAAAAAGTGTTTTATACCAGTGACTCTGTTCAAGTATGTGGATGGAATAAAAATCGCGAACGTGAGAAGGGCCATAACTCTTAATTTTGACTGTGAGTTTCTAAGCTTCAAGGTATTCGCTTTGAAATAAGTGGTTGATATTAACTGCTAACATTAGCCGATATTGTTTATTTCATTGCTGTTAGAAATTTTGCAAACTCGACAAGCCTGCTAAGATAGGGTCAACAAAATTTCAAACAGCATTCAAAACGAATACCTTGAAGCTCAGATACTCATCGTCAAAATTAGAGTTATGGCCCTTTTTACGTTCGCGATGATGCAAATCGGTCGAGGTTGGTCCGCAATTGCATTATCTCCATCCACCTTCAGTTCAAGTTAACAGAAACTCATATCGGGATTTATCCACCTTCAGTTCAAGTTAACAGAAACTCATATCGGGTTTCAAAATATTGACAACATCTTGAACAGTTACCGCAGTAATACCCCAACTTTAAGGGTAATCCTATTGAAGGTTCTGAACATTGTTATTATGGGTAGAGGCGTAGCCAGGCTAAAGGAAGTGCGGCCAATGGCAGTGGAAAATCTTTCTTACCCCACTTCATTTCACCTTGTAATGGGTTAAAAGTGTGTATCTTCCTTAGGTGAAGGACCAGTGTCTTCCGGGGCAAATAAGATAACTTGCAAACTGGAGTTACCTGAGTACTTTTTTTAAAGCGGAAGTACACATAAAGTTGAGGGATAACTATAGAAAGATTACTAAAGATATATCAGAGTGAGGGTACGTGAAACCGGCTCTAGGGACTTTGGTTATAAGTACATATAAGGTTGACATTCTTCAGAAAATTCAGCACCCAAATTGCGTTTTTGTCTACACCGCTAATTGAGGGGAGCTTTCTTGTTTTTTATAGAATTTCCCATTAAGATCTTAACCCCGGCGTGCATAAATCTTTGCGTTAAGCGAACATTTGCAGTCCATGCGGAGATAGAACGATAAATACCAAATTTGTAAAAAAGTTCAATAATAATTTAATCCCAAAGTGCTATAGGGCTGAGGGATTAACGTATTACTGGCCCTTCCTGAGATACAGGATAGATTTACCCATATTGAACTAAAGGGCACTATCTGCAAGTGTGCACAAAACAATGCTTGTCTAAAAAATAAGTTCATATTTACAAGCACATGCCTTGTAGCCCACCCCCACCATTCGGCTCCTTTGAAAGAAAACACCTGTAAAGAATGCCTTTTAACAGATTACGGCGAGAAAGAATGATATTCGTGGGCGGAAAGGCCACGCCCAAGCACATGTGGATAACATGTAATGGCATTCGATCCATTCTCCCCAGACCAATTCATCGAGACATTTCGAACTGATTCTTTTCGTTCCTTAATCTATATTTCACGGCAATGCCTAAGTGAATTGCCGCATGATTTTTAGATGAAAACAAAAATCATAGTCTTTAACAAGTCATCAAAAGGGGATAACAACCACAGTTAAGATTGCTAGAATTAAACTGGAATTGAATTTGAGGGCGATTTTTCTGCTTAGACCTGCTCGATAAAACATTTCCATCTCATGGTGGCTTATCTCGGTTATTTTGAGGTAATGGGAATTTCTAGTATCAGATGGGCCATAACAGTTAATCGTCGGAATTTAACTTATATCGAACCGGGCCACGACAATCCCGGTTGTTAACATAATATTTGTGAATTTAGGTCAAGAATCTAGTATAAAATTTGGCAATCGTACAGTAATACAAACAAATCTGGGCGTGCACAACAGTCAGGTCTTTATTAAAAGCAAGCCTCTACTAATTAAAGACAAACAAGTCTGATAAATCATTAGTATTAACACAGTCTTAGAACATGGAAACTTACTCTTTAAATGTCTGCTATCTCAGTTGGGCAATCGCTCTCAAGTTTGATGAAAAAATTCCCGCATTGGCTCTTATGACAGGCATCGGGATTCCCACAGACATCAGATAATCACATTCAAGCACTATGTAAGCACTTTACAAGGCCTCTGGCCACGATTTTCAAGGACTATTAAAATTTCCATATGAAGTAACAACATCGTGAACAGCACAAAGAATTTCATCCTCGAGAACCGAATTACTAGAAAACCCGACTAGCGGGATATTTTCCGTCCACTGCGTGCAACAAGGCTCCACCTGCAATTCTAAAGCTTGCAGATGGTGACTTATTAATCCTTTACCCAACGTAACGGGGATAAATGGTCAGCGCTATTCTCAAAAATCGCCAATTAATTTTCATTAATTTTTTCATTTTTGTGTCTCGAAGACATAGGTTATGACCCCTCATTGGAACGAGCTCGTTCCAATGAGGGGTCATAACCTATGTTTTTGAGATGAAAAAAATTATTTATTCAAGAATTTGTTTTGCAAGTGTCGTCTGCTTTTCATGTGAGGTAAAGTGTTAACTGCAAAGGATAATACAGAAATCAAAAGAGATGTGGTTCCTGACCAATTTTGTGGGAACATGGAACTTGTCTCAGAAGCTTATGTAAACTTACTTCAAGTACCTTTCAATTATGTAAACTTATTCCAAGTACCTTTCAAGGAGGGTGGTGGAAAATCAAGTTTTTTTCGAGGACAGAAACAAATTCAAATGGACAAGGAATGGTCCAAAATTCAAGGAGTGGAAAGCCTGGAGTATTCTAAAAGGCAGGGTAGCCCCGAAACAATGTCTGTCCCAAATTTGAAAATTTAAGTCTTCATATTGTGCTTAGAAACAAACTACCCTGAATAATTCCAGCATGGTATATTCTCACCTGATTTATCATACAGCTAATGTATTTGTTGCAATTGAATGATTCAACTCTTTCACGACCATTTTTTTTTATATAAGAAATAACGTTTTTCAGCTCCTTCCATTCTAACACAACTAAGGCAATACCGGTCTTCGTAGGTGTCATTGAATCCTGGGTGTATCGTCTGATGTGGACTTTTAGCTGGCCTTCAAACGGAGTTATGCTGATATAAGTATTTCTCGAACCAAGCTGAAGGTTTTCCATAGCTTCTCGGTGTTTCGCTCGAAATAAAGGTGTTCAAACTATTCTCGATCAGATGATTTTGAAAGAATGATAAAAACTTGAAAGGTATGGTTTCGCGCGCCGATGGCGCGCAGGGACGGTATGGGGAACCCTAAATGACTGTAGATGATCAATTCTCACATGTCTAGGCCGGTTGAAGGAGGAACGGGCTCAGGTACTCGGCAGGTGGCACTGGTTGCGGCGTGATGGTCTCTTTGGCTGATGTCGGTTGAACCCTCGGGTGAGGACCAGTGTGAGAGGTTGGGTCCTCTCATAAAGGTACTACCTCTCACCGAGGGTGCAGTGGTTTTAGGTTTTCAGGCGAGTAGATAGGATTTCAGGCAAGTAAAGTCTGCCATTTCGAGGATGATTTTGAGTGATGGCCATCACTGGCAAGTATAATCTGCCTCAGGCTGTCTCTGTTTGGTTGGACTATTTGACAACAACAACGACCCCTTTCGGGGAGCACTAGAAAGAAGACCCGAACTACCCTGGTTCGAGGGCAGGCCTGCATTGTAATTCTATTGGGTTGGGACAAAAGATGCGCAATGCGCTTACAAAAAGGGGCAGAGGCGGGACGCAGGACCAACGCTCGCCTCCCTTAAAGTGGTCGACCACTTTTAGGGATGGAGTGGAGGATGTTCAGGAACCATGGGGGTTACCGTTTCCATAACGGTTAGACTGTCCATAGCGGTTATTGGAGTGCTGGTCAAAAAAGCATCTCCTGTGTACCTGCTTAAAAGAAGAAGGCAGAATTAGTTTTCATTAGAATATGTAAAAATGTAAAAAGGTAAAAGTAGCACATTTTGTTTAATTTATGATTTAATCTTTAGCTGAGTCGGTGAAGGCAGCCCTTTCTGGTAGAAGGCCACAGTTAAGCTGTTAATCTGCCTATTAGCTCACCTTCTCGTTCCCTATTTGTCCTCAAGCATGTTTAGTTTTTAAACCTGATGTAATCTTAGTTGAGTCGGTGAAGGCAGCCCTTTCTGGTAGAAGGCCACAGTTAAGCTATTAATCTGCCTGTTAGCTCACCTTCTCGTTCCCTAGTTTTACTCGAGCAGTTTTAGTTTTAAACAGTCTTGGAACGTGATCTAATTTTAGTTTAGTCGGTGAAGACAGCCCTTTCTGGTAGAAGGCCACAGTTAAGCTGTTAATCTGCCTGTTAACTCACCTTCTCGTTCCCTATTTATTATTAAGCGTGTTTAGTTTTTTACCATATTTGATCGTGATGTAATTTTAGTTCAGTCGGTAGAGGCAGCCCTTTCTGGTTGAAGGCCACAGTTAAGCTGTTAATCTGCCTGTTAACTCACCTTCTCGTTCCCTATTTATTATTAAGCGTGTTTAGTTTTTTACAATGTTTAATCGTGATGTAATTTTACTTGAGTCGGTGAAGGCAGCTCTTTCTGGTAGAAGGCCACAGTTAAGCTGTTAATCGGCCTGTTAGTTCACCTTCTCGTTCCCTAGTTTTTTCAAGCGGTCTTAGTTTTGATTGGAATTTTGGGGCTTTTGTCGGCTTTCGCAAATGGCTCCAAGTTCGAAGATTAGTTCACTGTCGACTAGCCGGTCATGGTTTTTCGCGGCCAGGGTGGCTAGGCGGTCTTTGATGGTGGGTATATCGGCCCTATCGTGGAGTGTTTTGATGGGTGTGTCCCATGGGGCGCGGGGGGCGACTCTAAGCGCGTGATTTTGGACCTTCTGGAGTTTTCCCATATTAGTTTGGTTGAGGTCAGTTAGGATGATTGCCCCGTATTCGAGTACTGGGCGCACAAAGGCTTTGTACAGTTTGAGTAGGGTGGACTGGTTGGCTCCCCATGAGGTTCCTTTTAGCATTTTCAATAAGTTAATGCGTTTGGTGGCTTTTTTCGCCATGTCGTCGGTGTGTTTGTTGAAGGACAGTTTTTGATTAATGGTGATGCCCAGGAATTTCGCCTCTTTGCATTCTGGGAGGGTGTTATCCATTAGTTTTAGGTCAAAATCGCGTTTATTTGTCTTGCGAGTAAGGGTGATTCGTTGGGTTTTATTGGCGTTTAGCTTAATTCTCAATTTGGCACACCATTGTTCTAGGTCATCGAGAGCGCGATGCAGGGGTTTTTGGAGCAGATTGGCCGTATTATTAGAGTCCCAGAGGCCCTTATCATCCGCAAATTGGGAGACTTGAACACGATCCTCAGAGAAATTAATGTCGTTTACATAGAAGATGTAAAGGAAGGGGCTTAGGACGGATCCTTGGGGTGCCTGCTTCAAGGGGGGACACTGTCAGACATTTCATTGTTCACTCTGACTTTAATTTCGCGATCATTTAAGAAAGAGGATAGTAATCTGAGCAACTGCATGGAGAGTCTCATTTTTGATAATTTATAGCGCATTCCGTTGTGTCAAACAGAGTCGAATGCTTTTTCGACGTCTAACAGGACTGCCGCGCCTATTTGCTGATTGTTGATCGCGGTTTTCATTTGGGTGACTAGTCGGTAGACATGCTCGATGCCTTCTTTTCGGTTTTTATAGGCTCTTTGCCATTTTTTGAAAAAATCGTTGTCTTCGAGGAGCCCCCTGAACCGATTGGTAAGGATTAGTTCAAATGTCCTACCAATGCAGCTGAGGAGGCTGATTGGGCGGTAGCTGGCTGGATCGGAAGGGTCCTTGTCAGGTTTTGGTATCATGACACCGATGTTTTTTTTCCAACATTTGGGAAAGTAGCCATGGGTGAGGCAAGCGTTGAACAGTTTGTTTAGTTTTTCGATTAGGGAATTTTGGCTTTGTTTAAGAATTTTGTAGCTCACTTCGTCTTCGCCGGGTGAGGACGGATTTTTGCATTTTTTGATGACGTTGATGATTTCGTCATTGGTGATGGGGGTGACGAGGTCATCGTCATCCCCGTCTTCTGGCTCGTTATCGAATTTTGGGTCACGGTAGATTTCAGGGTGTTCATTGATGAAGTCGTCAATTGCGTTTATGACGGCGTCATCATTGTCCGCGCCTTGATACGGGCGATGCGTTTTTCTTAGAAGGTCGGCAAAAGTGTCGGCCTTGTCTTTGTCGGTGCGCGTAAAAGAACCGTCTTCCCTTTTAAGAGGTTTGGCAGCGGCTTTGCCACCCTTTTTTTCTTTTTGCCCCGTTAGAATTTTGAAAGAGTCCCAGAATTTGTTAGCATCTTGAACCCCATTTAGATTGGCTGTTACTTTTTCCCAGTTGGCTTGTTTTTCAGCTTTGAGGGCTTCCTTGACTTCGCCATGAAGGCGGTTATATGTTTTTTTAGGTCAGCTTTCTTACCGGGGTCAGTTTCGGTTTTAAGAGCGCGAAGAGCTTTCCGTTTAGTTTTGATTAGTGACAGTGTGTCGCCCGAGGTGGTATTTCTCCAGGGGCGCACTTCTTCTTTTGGGCATATTTCGTTTAGGGTTGAGTTAATGATTTTTTCTATGCCCTCGCATTGGGTTTCGAGTTCCGCTGCGTTGGATGGGGGTGGGTGGGTGGGGTGTTTGTGACTTTGACATCGATGCTATCGCGGTAGAGGTTCCAATTAATTTTTCTAAAATTTCTGCGGAGAGTGGGGGGGGGGTACCTGAGTGGGCCATTTCCTAGCTGCAGTGAGGCATGGACCGGGAGGTGATCGCTGCCTAAGTCATCATCGCCTACCCAGTGGTCATCGATGTGGTTTATCAGAGAGTCACTGGCGATAATTAGATCGAGGATATCAGATGAAAATAGTGGGTTGTTACTGATATACATCTTTGAAAATGCTAATGGTTCATTTCAACCCATTTAAAGTGATAACTAGAATATACAATTCTAGAAATTACCATTGTATAAGTTTTATAGTATTGGCCCCTGGTTGATTTATGTTACTTCGCTGGTTAGTATTGCACTACTAGTTGAATATTACACTGCTGGGTTTTACAGTTCTGCTTGATAGTAGTTTGCTATTTTAACAAATAAAAATCTTAGTCGTCATAAATTTGAAGTGGAGAAAGACCAACCAAACACGCTACGGAATATAGAGAATTCCATGGAAATTCTATTTGACTACGAATTTCTTTTATACACTTCCACAACAATCTTTTGCATAGTACCAAAGTTAATAAATGGGGATTTATTACAAAAAAGAGTGATCGGAATTTTACCGAAATTTCATTTGGGTCCGATATTTCTATTATTCACACTTGCATTGACTCTGTTTTACCGAAATTTCATTTGGGTCCGATATTTCTATTATTCACACTTGCATTGACTCTGTTCAAGTAAGTGGATGGAATAAAAATCGCGAACGCGAGAAGGGCCATAACTCTTAATTTTTACTGTGAGTTTCTGAGCTTCAAGGTATTCGCTTTGAAATAAGTGGTTGATAATAACTGCTAACATTAGCCGATGTTGTTTATTTCATTGCTGTTAGAAATTTTGCGAGAAAGAATGATATTCGTGGACGGAAAGGCCACGCCCAAGCACATGTGGATAACATGTAATGGCATTCGATCCATTCTCCCCAGACCAATTCATCGAGACATTTTGAACTGATTCGTTTCGTTGCTTACACTATATTTCACGGCAATGCCAAAGTGAATTGCCGCATGATTTTTAGTTGAAAACAAAAATCATAGTCTTTAACAAGTCATCAAAAGGGGATAACAACCACAGTTAAGATTGCTAGAATTAAACCGGAATTGAATTTGAGGGCGATTTTTCTGCTTAGACCTGCTCGATAAAACATTTCCATCTGATGGTGGCTTATCTCAGTTATTTTGAAGTAATAGGAATTTCTAGCATCAGATGGACCATAACTCTTAATCGTCGGAATTTAACTTAAATCCAACCGGGCCACGACAGTCCCGGTTGTTAACATAATATTTTTTAATTTAGGTGAAGAATATAACAAAAACATGATTTTGGAGGGCATTATGGTTCATTAGCGGCCCTGTAGCAAAGATGAACAGCCCGAAGGTTTATTAAAGGCCCGAGACGAAGACGAGGGGGCTGTTGATCATTTCTGCAGGGCCGCTAATGAATCATGATGCCTGACAACAATCATGTTATTACTATTATTACCACTCCCTGTTGGAGCTGGCCGCACGAGGGAATTGCTGGAAGAAATAATCACTAAAGTCGGTTCGATATTTCTGTTCTGTTTCGATCGTGCGTTCGACTTCAGTTCAGAAATACAAAGGGACCTCATCCGAATAGGAGTAATTCATTAGACCATGGAATCTAAAAATAGCCGGGCCGCGGGCCGCTAATGGCTATTTATACCATTATCGCCCGCGGCCCGGCTTCGTCGAATGACGTCACTGAAATTATGGAGTTTTAACGGCCCTCCAAAATCATGTTAATCGACTAGTAACTTATAGATTGAGGGTAATAATCTAGTATAAAGTTTGGCAATCGTACAGTAATACAAACAAATCTGGGCGTGCACAACAGTCAGGTCTTTAGTAAAAACAAGCCCCAACTAATTAAAGGCAAACAAGTCTGATAAATCATTAGTATTAACACAGTCTTAGAACATGGTAACTTACTCTTTAAATGTCTGCTATCTCAGTTAGGCAATCGCTCTCAAGTTTGATGAAAAAATTCCCGCATTGGCTCTTATGACGGGCATCAGGATTCCCACAGACATCAGATAATCACATTCAAGCACTATGTAAGCACTTTACAAGGCCTCTGGCCACGATTTTCAAGGACTATTCAAATTTCCATATGAATTAACAACATCATGGACAGCACAAAGAATTTCATCCTCGAGAACCGAATTACTGGAAAACCCGACTAGCGGGATATTTTCCGTCCACTGCGTGCAACAAGGCTCCACCTGCAATTCTAAAGCTTGCAGATGGTGACTTATTAATCCTTTACCCAACGTAACGGCCAAAACTGGTCAGCGCTATTCTCAAAAATCGCCAATTAATTTTCATTATTTTTTCATTTTGTTGTCTCGAAGACATAGGTTATGACCCCTCATTGGAACGAACTCGTCGAGCTCGTTCCAATGAGGGGTCATAACCTATGTTTTTGAGATGAAAAAAATTATTTATTCAAGAATTTGTTTTGCAAGTGTCGTCTGCTTTTCATGGGAGGTAAAGGGTTAACTACAAAGGACAATACAGAAATCAAAAGAGATGTGGTTCCTGACCAATTTTGTGGGAACATGGAACTTGTCTCAGAAGCTTATGTAAACTTACTTCAAGTACCTTTCAATTATGTAAACTTATTGCAAGTACCTTTCAAGGAGGGTGGTGGAAAGTCAAGTTCTTTTCGAGGATAGAAACAAATTCAAATGGACAAGGAATGGTCCAAAATTCAAGGAGTGGAAAGCCTGGAGTATTCTAAAAGGCAGGGTAGCCCCGAAACAATGTCTGTCCCAAATTTGAAAATTTAAGTCTTCATATTGTGCTTAGAAACAAACTACCCTGAATAATTCCAGCATGGTATATTCTCACCTGATTTATCATACAGCTAATGTATTTGTTGCAATTGAATGATTCAACTCTTTCACGACCATTTTTTTTATATAAGAAATAACGTTTTTCAGCTCCTTCCATTCTAACACAACTAAGGCAATACCGGTCTTCGTAGGTGTCATTGAATCCTGGGTGTATCGTCTGATGTGGACTTTTAGCTGGCCTTTAAACGGAGTTATGCTGACATAAGTATTTCTCGAACCAAGCTGAAGGTTTTCCATAGCTTCTCGGTGTTTCGCTCGAAATAAAGGTGTTCAAACTATTCTCGATCAGATGATTTTGAAAGAATGATAAAAACTTGAAAGGTATGGTTTCGCGCGTCGATGGCGCGCAGGGACGGTATGGGGAACCCTAAATGACTGTAGATGATCAATTCTCACATGTCTAGGCGTGTGGAAGGAGGAACGGGCTCAGGTACTCGGCAGGTGTCACTGGTTGCGGCGTGATGGTCTCTTTGGCTGATGTCGGTTGAACCGTCGGGTGAGGACCAGTGTGAGAGGTTGGGTCCTCTCATAAAGGTACTACCTCTCCCCGAGGGTGCAGTGGTTTTAGGTTTTCAGGCGAGTAGATGGGATTTCAGGCAAGTAAAGTCTGCCATTTCGAGGATGATTTTGCGTGATGGCCATCACTGGCAAGTATAATCTGCCTCAGGCTGTCTCTGTTTGGTTGGACTATTTGACAACAACAACGACCCCTTTCGGAGAGCACCAGAAAGAAGACCCGAACTACCCGGGTTCGGGGGCAGGCCTGCATTGTAATCCTATTGGGTTGGGACAAAAGATGCGCAATGCGCTTACAAAAATGGGCAGAGGCGGGACGCAGGACCAACGCTCGCCTCCCTTAAAGTGGTCGACCACTTTTAGGGATGGAGTGGAGGATGTTCAGGAACCATGGGGGGTTACCGTTTCCATAACGGTCAGACTGTCCATAGCGGTTATTGGGGTGCTGGTCAAAAAGGCATCTTCTGTGTACCTGCTTAAAAGAAGAAGGCAGAATTAGTTTTCATTAGAATATGTAAAAAGGTAAAAGTAGCACATTTTGTTTAATTTATGATTTAATCTTTAGCTGAGTCGGTGAAGGCAGCCCTTTCTGGTAGAAGGCCACAGTTAAGCTGTTAATCTGCCTATTAGCTCACCTTCTCGTTCCCTATTTGTCCTCAAGCATGTTTAGTTTTTAAACCTGATGTAATCTTAGTTGAGTCGGTGAAGGCAGCCCTTTCTGGTAGAAGGCCACAGTTAAGCTGTTAATCTGCCTGTTAGCTCACCTTCTCGTTCCCTAGTTTTACTCGAGCAGTTTTAGTTTTAAATAGTCTTGGAACGTGATCTAATTTTAGTTGAGTCGGTGAAGGCAGCCCTTTCTGGTAGAAGGCCACAGTTAAGCTGTTAATCTGCCTGTTAACTCACCTTCTCGTTCCCTATTTGTTATTAAGCGTGTTTAGTTTTTTACCATATTTGATCGTGATGTAATTTTAGTTCAGTCGGTAGAGGCAGCCCTTTCTGGTTGAAGGCCACAGTTAAGCTGTTAATCTGCCTGTTAACTCACCTTCTCGTTCCCTATTTATTATTAAGCGTGTTTAGTTTTTTACAATGTTTAATCGTGATGTAATTTTACTTGAGTCGGTGAAGGCAGCCCTTTCTGGTAGAAGGCCACAGTTAAGCCGTTAATCGGCCTGTTAGTTCACCTTCTCGTTCCCTAGTTTTTTCAAGCGGTCTTAGTTTTGATTGGAATTTTTGGGCTTTTGTCGGCTTTCGTAAATGGCTCCAAGTTCGGAGATTAGTTCACTGTTGGCTAGCCGGTCATGGTTTTTCGCGGCCAGGGTGGCTAGGCGGTCTTTGATGGTGGGGATATCGGCCCTGTCGTGGAGTGTTTTGATGGGTGTGTCCCATGGGGCGCGGAGTGCGACTCTAGGCGCATGATTTTGGACCTTCTGGAGTTTTCCCATATTAGTTTGGTTGATGTCAGTTAGGATGATTGCCCCGGATTCGAGTACTGGGCGCACAAAGGCTTTGTACAGTTTGAGTAGGGTGGACTGGTTGACTCCCCATGAGGTTCCCTTTAGCATTTTCAATAAGTTAATGCGTTTGGTGGCTTTTTTCGCCATGTCGTCGGTGTGTTTGTTGAAGGACAGTTTTTGATTAATGGTGATGCCCAGGAATTTCGCCTCTTTGCATTCTGGGAGGGTGTTATTCATTAGTTTTAGGTCAAAATCGCGTTTATTTGTCTTGCGAGTAAAGGTGATTCATTGGGTTTTATTGGCGTTTAGCTTAATTCTCAATTTGGCACACCATTGTTCTAGGTCATCGAGAGCGCGATACAGGGGTTTTTGGAGCAGATTGGCCGTATTATTAGAGTCCCAGAGGCCCTTATCATCCGCAAATTGGGAGACTTAAACACGATCCTCAGAGAAATTAAGGTCGTTTACATAGAAGATGTAAAGGAGGTTGCTTAGGACGGATCCTTGTGGGGTGCCTGCTTCAAGGGGGACACTGTCAGACATTTCATTGTTCACTCTGACTTTAATTTCGCGATCATTTAAGAAAGAGGAATAGTAATCTGAGCAATTGCATGGGGAGTCTCATTTTTGATAATTTGTAGCGCATTCCGTTGTGCCAAACAGAGTCGAATGCTTTTTCGACGTCTAACAGGACTGCCGCGCCTATTTGCTGATTGTTGATCGCGGTTTTCATTTCGGTGACTAGTCGGTAGACATGCTCGATGCCTTCTTTGCGGTTTCTATAGGCTCTTTGCCATTTATTGAAAAAATCGTTGTCTTCGAGGTGCCCCCTGAACCGATTGGTAAGGATTCGTTCAAATGTCTTACCAATGCAGCTGAGGAGGCTGATTGGGCGGTAGCTGGCTGGATCGGAAGGGTCCTTGTCAGGTTTTGGTATCATGACACCGATTGCTTTTTTCCAACATTTGGGAAAGTAGCCATGGGTGAGGTAAGCGTTGAACAGTTTGTTTAGTTTTTCGATTAGGGAATTTTGGCTTTGTTTAAGAATTTTGTAGCTCACTTCGTCTTCGCCGGGTGAGGACGAATTTTTGCATTTTTTAATGACGTTGATGATTTCGTCATTGGTGATGGGGGTGACGAGGTCATCGTCATCCCCGTCTTCTGGCTCGTTATCGAATTTTGGGTCACGGTAGATTTCAGGGTGTTCATTGATGAAGTCGTCAATTGCGTTTATGACGGCGTCATCATTGTCCGCGCCTTGATACGGGCGATGCGTTTTTCTTAGGAGGTCGACAAAAGTGTCGGCCTTTTCTTTGTCGGTGCGCGTAAAAGAACCGTCTTCCCTTTTAAGAGGTTTGACAGCGGCTTTGCCGCCCTTGTTTTGTTTTTTTGTTTTTTTTGCCCCGTTAGGATTTTGAAAGAGTCCCAGAATTTGTTAGCATCTTGAACCCCATTTAGATTGGCTGTTACCTTTTCCCAGTTGGCTTGTTTTTCAGCTTTGGGGGCTTCCTTGACTTTGCCATGAAGGCGGTTATATGTTTTTTTAGGTCAGCTTTCTTGCCGGGGTCAGTTTCGGTTTTAAGAGCGCGAAGAGCTTTCCGTTTAGTTTTGATTAGTGACAGTGTGTCGCCCGAGATGGTATTTCTCCAGGGGTTCACTTCTTCTTTTGGGCATATTTCGTTTATGGTTGAGTTAATGATTTTTTCTATGCCCTCGCATTGGGTTTCGAGTTCCGCTGCGTTGGATGGGGGTGGGGGTGGGGGTGGGGGTGGGGGTGAGGGGGGGTGTTTGTGAGTTTGACATCGATGATATCGCGGTAGAGGTTCCAATTAAATTTTCTAAACTTTCTGCGGAGAGTGTGGGGGGGGGGGGGTACCTGAGTGGGCCATTTCCTAGCTGCAGTGAGGCATGGACCGGGAGGTGATCGCTGCCTAAGTCATCATCGCCTACCCAGTGGTCATCGATGTGGTTTATCAGAGAGTCATTGGCGATAATTAGATCGAGGATATCAGATGAAAATAGTGGGTTGTTACTGATATAGGTTGCTGAGTTGTCGTTCATAACCACATGGAGGTTATGTTTTTTTGTTATTTCGAGTAGGGCTTCGCCGTTGTGGCTGGTTTTGTTGCAGCCAAAGTACAGGTGTTTGGCATTGAAGTCGCCGAGGAAAATGCAGTATCTGTATTTCCTCGTAAAGAAATCAAAGACAGTGTCAGAAACAATTTTGCTTGGGTCGTTATAATAACAAACAATAGCGATGTTTTTATTGTCGACTGCGATTTCAGTTGTAATCACCCCTGCATCGAGGTGATTTGTTTTTATTGTTTTAGTTTTGATGTTCTGCTTTATTAGAAGAGCAACGCCGCCTCCTTTAGTGATTTGGCGGTCTCTTCTAATAGTGCTGAACCCACTTACTGAAATTTTTTGCTGGGTTGAAGCCAACTTTCGTAGATACAGACAATGTCTGTATTTTCGAAATATCGGCTCATGTGACGTTTTTTATTGTTAACGCTTCTAGCGTTCCACACGGCTATTTGTAACTTATTTATGATGGGGGTTTGTGTTTAGTTGCGGGGTATTAGTTGTTGATTATCCTGGAGCATTTAGTCAGAGCTGATAGCGGCTTTTATTAGTGATTCCGAGATGTGGGTTTTGAATAGTTGCGACGCCGATCGGCTGACATCTTGACAGATGTCGGACAGCTTGGTTGTAACGTGTTTGTATAACACGGAGTAGAGGGATCCGGCAATAAGGGGGCAGACGATGTGAGGTGATGACGCATTATTGGGCTTAATGAGATTAAGGTTTTTCAGTTCAATGGCGGTTTTTACTTTTTTGAAATGGGGACACCTTCGGTAGCTGCTGAGGTGACTTCCTTTACAATTGGGGCAAGAGGGGGTCTTCAGCTTGCATGATTTGGTGAGATGAGGATCTCCGCATTTCATGCAGGCTAAGTTACCTCTGCATTTATTGGCGATATGCCCGAACTTCTGGCATTTGTGACACTGTATGGGCGTGGGGGATGTTTTATATTCCTCCCTTGCGTGCCACCTGCCATTGATGTGTATCCCATTTTCGATGATTTATGTTTTAGCTTCCATATTGGGGCAAATGACTTTGATTTTCCACGTGACCTTGCCCGTGGCTTTGGAATGAAATCTTTCCCATTTGCAGTGTTTTAGGCCTTGATTGATGGCTTCACCGGGTGTATCTGGATGGACCCCAGTTATGACCGCTGTGAGGTTGGGGGGGGGGGGGAGGGTATTCTTTTTGGCGGCAGCAGCAGGGAAATCTGTTTTCATTAGCGGCATTGGCATTGGCAATGGTGCTTGTCTGGGATTCGACGAAGTTGGATGGCTCTGTGCTTTAAATGTATTATCTGAGAGATTACTTAAGCTCGCCTTTCTTGAGGAGCTGTTGGTATCAGTATGGTCTGGAACTGGGACAGAGCCAGAAGAGCACGGGCGAGGAATGAAACTCCTACACCTTTTGACTTTTCGTTCGGTCATGGTGTCGAAGCCCTCCTCGTTCGTGCTCTCCTGCAGCTCTATGTCTGAGTTTGAGTCATCCCTTTTTGCTTTCTTTTTGGGGGAGTTCTTCCACTTGTGCACGTTTTAGTATTTTTATTGGAAGGAGCTTCCTTATCTAGAATACTGCTATCACTATCTTGAGTGCTGCAAGGGCTAAATAGCTGTGATAGAACTCTTGGTGTTGAGGGGGTCCTTCAGATCATTAGGACAGAGTGTTCTGTTTATCGTGGTCTTCCCAGCAGCCCGAGCATAGGATCTTGGGCTTCTGCCCTCCTCTGATTCTGAGGTCGCTTGGATTGCAGGATCGCCAGTCTCTTTAGCTATACTGCCAGTCTCTTTAGCTATACTACTTTGGTCTATGGTACGCTGGTCATTTGTACCTGTAACTACTGCATCATTTGCATTGACTGGAGCTGGGTGGATTTCCGCCACCACCTGGATCTCCTTGAGAGGGGAGCCAGGGGTAGGTGAACTGACTTCTGAGAAAGAAAAAAAATCAGACATGCTGGGCATACTAGGCGGACAGGGATTGACTGCTGTAGCAGCAGTTGGAGAAATTGGAGAAAGCCTGGCAATTGTTTCGTCTTTCGCTTTAATCTCTGCCCTGAGGCTTGCCACTACCTCTCTCAATTCCGCAACTGTTGCGTTCAGACTGGCAATCGCTGCCCCAACACCAGCACCCCCCACCCCCCAAAAACTTGACTGTCACAAAATTCACTAACCTGTCCAGTAGGTGTTCTCCTTGCTTCTTTTTCTCTTACCTTTCTTGCTTTCCTCTCATCTTTTCTCTCTTCTCTCTTTTTGCTCTTGATTGATGCTGCTGTGGCTGATCCAGAATTTTTGTAGATAGTTTAAACATATTTTATTGTCATTAGATTGAAAACTGACAAAAGGATTGGAACACAAGTTATTAAACTTATATAAGTTCCTCTCCTAAAACATTCAATGGCAGCTAACAAAACAACGAAAAAAAAAAAACAAAAAAAAACAAAACATTTTATATCTACAATATAATAAACATGCTTCAAACCAATTCATAGTAGCTAGAGAGAAGTGAAAGACACGACATGCAGGTATGGGATAAGATGGTATAAAGCAAAAGAAAGCAGAGGATAGTTGAGTGTTGTGTCCTTATCGTACGGATGCGGCCATCGCAAGTCATCATCGAGCCTTAACTTGATGTTGGAGAGAAGGCACACCAAAACGGGGTAAGGTTGAGAGTTAACTAAAACGATTGCTACCTGAAATAAAGGACTGTACTAACTTAAAAATCAGATTGTGTTCATTTTGTGATAAATTAGGTTTTCTGAAAAGAACATCGTCTGGGGATGTAATGTTAAATTGAGAAAGTCGTCTGAAGAGGATTTCACGCTGGACTTCGTAGTGAGGACATTCGAAGAAGTAACGAAAACTGTTTTCAAGTACGTGTCCACAACTACACCTGGATGTATCAGATATATAATTTACATATTTATCACCGTTCAGTTCGCTACAGCCATTCCTTAACCTACAATGTAGAACGTTCAGTTTCCTTGTTCCGGGGAGAAATAAAGCGGTGATTTCACGACAGGATTTAATTTTAATAGCTTAATTTTAGTTTTAAACTCATTTACAGTTTCAGCTGATGACACGTATTGAGGTAAATTGTTCCAAGCCACTACCATGGATGGCAAGAAGGATCTTTTAAAATGTTCGGTTCGGGATTGATACATGGTAAAATGATCTGCGTTGCGTAGGCTGTAGGTTCCTCGGTCCCCAACACGCGGAGGTAATAAGTTAACTAAATAATCAGGGACTTTTTGATTTACTATTTTATACATTGTGCAGTGTTTGTGTATGTCACGACGCTGTGCTAGACTACACCAGCCTAACTCCAAAAGAATATTCTCTGTAGAGGTTGATCTTGTTAGACCTGTGACAATGCGTCCTGCTTCCACATGTAATCTATCGAGTCGTTTGAGGAGGTAATTAGGCGCACAGTCCCAAACAACATCCCCATAGTCCATAAGAGGTAATATGTATGATAGGTACAACTTTTCCAAGGTTTTACGAGAAAGTTTTAATTTAAGTTTCCTTAACTGTGATAATCGGGTGCAACTTTTTTACAAATTTCGTTAATTTGAACATCCCTTTTTAAATTGCTTTGGATAAATATTCCTAAATGTTTGTGAGAGTTACATGGGCGAATATTAGTATTATTAAAAGTAATATATGGAAGGTCGAGATTTGGTGTGTACGAGAAGAATATTACCTTCGTTTTATGGGGGTTAAATGAGACTAGCCATTGTTTGGCCCATATTTTTATTTTCTCCATGTCGTGGTTCATAGTATTTACCAGAGTTTCTATTTCATTTCTACAGGAGGTCAGGCATGTATCATCAGCATACATCCGCGCAAATGAATCGAGGACATTGGCCAGGTCATTGATGTAAACTAAGAAGAGAAATGGGCCCAACACTGATCCTTGTGGGACACCCGTTATTACTGTTTTGTACTGAGAGAAAGCATTGTTAATCAACACTCTTTGTTGTCGACCTTGTGGGTAGTTTCCAATCCACAAAATCGTTTATTCGACCATCCCATATTCTTTAAGTTTAAAGATCAGTCCCTGATGCCAAACTCTTTCAGATGCTTTCGAAATATCGCAAAATATCGAACAGGTCTGAAGTCTGTTATCCAGAGAATCGCACAGAGAATGATAAAGTTCTATTAGATGATATGTTGTGCTATGGCCAGGAATGAAACCAGACTGATATTGATAGAGGAGATTATTTTCTTGGAAGTAAGAAAAAATATATTTTAGGGCAACTTTTTCCAGTACTTTACCAAGACATGGCAAAAGTGAAATCGGTCTATAGTTACATTTATCTGCCGGGTCATCCTTTTTATACACAGGTATAACAGTTGCTTTCTTCCAACTATCAGGGAACTTGCAGGAACTGAATGAAAGCTGGAATAGTAAATACAGGGGAGCAGAGGTACTTAGCACTGTACCTTTTAACATTCTCACGCTGATGTTATCGTGACCGTGTGCTTTGTTAGCTTTCAAAGAGTTAATAGCCGAGACAATGTCTTCGACGTCGAAGGCAATTTCATTCATTTTAAGACTACATTGAGCAGCGAATTTCGGAAGTTTGTGATCTGTGTCTTCAATATCTCCGTTCTTTATAAAAGTATCGTTTATCATTTTTGTAGATATGAGGCATTTTTCTTTTTCAGGGTAATAAGTTTTTAGGGATGAGACAGTGTGTATGTGATAAGACTCTTTTATGACTGAAATATGATGAAAATCACTTTTCCAGTGTTGTGACTTGTCCTGTCTAATACTTAATTACCGATGATGATGATGTGATAAAAACTTCCAGTCTTGCTTGCCTTTTATTGTCACACTTTGAATCACTCATCTATTCGCCACGCAGAAAATACTGCGTGGCATATTCTGATTGGACAGTTGTTTGACCAATCAGGGAACGCCTCCGTGGGATTATTTTACAACACGCTTATCTATTGGGCACATGGAACATACCAACGTGCCCTACGATCTGATTGCACAACTGTTTGACCAATCAGACACCATCGCGAACGTTCTGGGTTATCAAACACCTGCGACGTGACACCATCTTATCTATGACATAATCAAACATGCCAGATGCGCTTTATCCTTTTAAGCTTCGTATAAACAAAGGAGACCTTTATCATAATACCTTTATCTATTACGTAATCAAACACCTGCGACGTGACACCATCTTATCTATTTGCATAACTATACAACGTGACACTATCATATCTTCTTATAAACAAAGATTCCCTCTATCTTAATCACCTTTATCTATGCAATACAAGGATAAAGACCAGGTGTTCTCTCTCACAATTCCTTTATGATATGTCTAAACAAACCAGGTAGTCTTCAAATTAATCTTTTTGTTTATAGAACATGTACATGACAAAATTTTACTTAGAGACATACATTTACCAAAATGAAGTCTTTCTATGGGAGGGGCAGGAAAGGGGTAGGGGATGGAGGCAGTCGTTTGTTAGTTCTCATAAGGCAGTGTGAAAGTCCTCCAACTTCAGGTAAGCCATACAATGGCTTTGAATGAACAGGTCAGGACTTTGGTGGGGAGGGACTGGGTTTTGGGGAGGAGGGGGCCACGTACAGCGAAAGCCTAAACAATGTGGGGAAAGCCTAAATGGGCTATTCGTAGCCTGGGTCCATTTGGAGAGGCAGACCCTAAAATGGGTTTTGGGGAGGGATAGCCTAAAAATAGGGTACATACATGGCGGGTAGGCCGAGGGGCGCCTAAAAATACCCTAGGCCTAGGAGGGAAGGGGAGAGGGGATGCCTCAACTTCCTGTTTTGCAATGTATGGATGAATAGTGTTATAAGGAATTTGCTAACCAGCAACATCTATTTTCATCTAAAATCACATCAAGATTGAATGGGTATATAGGAAGGAATCAAGAGATTTTCGGTGCCTGGTTGTAAAAACAACAGTCAAATTCCACACAGGTATCACTGAAGTAGGTAACAATGTGTACTTGACATGTATCATACAACCCCACTTTATAACCACCCCACTGCAATCAACATACATCCATTCTAAATCAACTGTGTTTGTGATGAAGCTGACATGTATATATTACCCCACATTATACCCCTAAATACACCCAAATATATTAAAATCACCTGTATTTGTGATGAAAGTGATATATATTACCTCACCTTATGTACCCTGATACAATTGGGATGAAATCAACACATATCCAAATTTATCATACGACTCGTCCGTTTTATTCAATTTAAAACATTTGATATTTTGCTTTCATATTAATCAGTGATAAATAAAGCCTTCCGTCGATTTCATTGGTCAGTTTCAAAACCAGACAATTTGATTGGCTGAACAAAATACAACTAGGCCATATTTTCATAATTTGCATAATTGGGGTTGAAAGATTTCATTGGTCAATTTCAAATATGTACAGTTTGATTGGCTGAACAAAATACAACTGGGTAACATTTGCATAATTTGAGTAGGGAGAATTTACGTTATCTGTCCTATTTACGTTGGGTTATATTGCATTAACACTTTACCTAACATAACGACCAAAACCGGCCAGTGCTATATACGAAAAGTTTTCATTTGTTGCTTCCAAAACATAGGTTATGACCCCTCATTGGAATAAGCGCATCGCGCTCGTTCCAATGAGGGGTCATAACCTATGTTCTGGAAGCAAAAAATGAAAATTTTTAGTTATATGATGATGTTTTATCCAAGTGTCGTCTGCAACACACGTTAGGTAAAGGGTTAAAAAGTCATACTAAGTCGTTAATTTGTGCATATGTGTGTCATATGATAAATAGAATATGAAATAAATGTTTTTCTCATATGATATTTATGAAACTCGTCCGACTTTTCCGTTTGGGCTCGCCAAAGGCTAGACAAAACGGAAAATTCTTAGACTCGTTTCATAAATATTATATGAGAAGAACACTCATTCCATATCCTCTATATATTCGAAATCAGTTGTATTTATGATGTAACAGACATGTAGCATACTATCCCACCTTATAACCACCCCGGTATTTGTACTAAAATCAAGATACATCAAAATACATTCTAATTCGACTGTATTTATGATGTGATTGATGTGTATCATACTCCTCCACCTATAAAAAGTCCCACGTATTTATACTAAAATCGACATACATCCAAATACATTGTAAATCAACTGAATTTGTGATGAAATTGACCTGCATTTATTACCCCCATTTTATAACCACCTATGCGTAATTGTTCCGAAATCAATATACATTCAAATACATTCTTGGTCGCCTGAATCTGTGGTGAAATTTACATGCATACATTACCCTACCTTAGAATCACCCACAACATTCATCCAAATACATTCAAAATCAACTGTAATTATGATGTAATTGACATTATCATACTATCCCACCTTATAACCACCCCATGTATTTGCACTGATATCACATACTTATGCACAATGGCTAATCGTGACCGTGACGGTTTCACGGATGGAGGAAGTCGGAGTACCGGAAAGAATCACCGAGCAACGACGAGCAACTGTCAGCTCTTCAACATTCTAACTCTGTTCAAGCTTCGCTCAAGCAGAGTTACAGCGGTTGAAGATATGTGCACCATCGACGTGCAGTACGCCGTAGTACACGGCGTCATCGTGTTCCAATGTAGACAACCGGGATAATGTGCCTTGCCCAAGGACACAGCGCGGGTCGTCCCTGACGGGTATCGAACTCGGAACCCCTAGCACAGACGTCCAACAGTCAACCACTGAGTCACCGCCCTCCCTCCAAATACATTCTAAATGCCTATATCACCCCATGTTATAACCACCACCAAACCAACATCCAAATTCATTTGATATCAACAGTAATTGTGATGAAATTGACATTCATATATTCCCCCTACTTCTTATCCCCCAATGTGCAACCCGTCCAAATATATTCGAAATCAACTGTATTTGTGATATATATATACTTCCAAAACATACGAAATCAACTGAATTTGTTATGAAATTGACATGGATATATTATCCCACTTCATACCCCCACCCCACATGTACACCCCGTCCACATTTGTTCGAAATCAACTGGATTTAAAATATAATTGACATGTATCGCACAACTCCATGTACACCCCGTCCAAATATACTGCTCAGAGTTTGCTAAGCACCAAGTATATCCAACTACCTGTTTTATGTTTTAGTTGAAATATTGTAATGAAAAGTGTATATATTTTTTATTTAATTATATCTTTAATGATTTAAGTACAGAAATTAAGATTTTATTGTGTTTGACATTATTTTTTAGCTTTTGAATACGATAACCATGGAAACTGGATATTATTGGTAAAAGAGGAATTTTTTCAATATGCCAAAAAGTTGACGGAGCGAACTGGCATGGCATCAATATCGAGTATGAGACCCATTACTGTAAATTACAGCTTAAAAAAGCCTTCTCATGCTCCCAATCAGGTTCCTGGTGGTCCTTTGTGGGATGTTGTTCCATTCCTGGACCAGCATGGCACCAAGCTCCTGAACACTTCTTGGCTGGACTAGACAGCCTGAAATTGCAAGCTGCAACTCATTCCTGAAATGTTCGATTGGATTGAGGTCAGGGGATCTTGCTGGCCAGTCCATACGCTCAATCCCCTCCCTCTGTCGGTAATCCCCGACATCATGGGCAACATGAGGATGGGCATTATCGTCCATCAGAATGAATCTATCACCCACTGCCCCTGTATACAAGCTGTCGTGGACATACAGGATCTCATCAATATACCGTTGTGCAGTCAATGTACCACGTTCAAGGACACAGAGCTCTGTACTTCCATCCCAGCTGATGCCGCCCCAGACCATGATTGACCCTCTACCACAGCGGTTATGCTCAGCAATATCGGCTGCATGGAATCGCTCTCCTGGTCTTCTCCATACCCAAGGACACCTATCTGTACGGTCTAGGCAGTGCCTTGACTTATCTGTAAAAAGGACAGGTCGCCAATATTTTCTGGTCCATCCAATGTGGTCCAAGGCCCATTCATATCGTGCCTGGCGGTGGTTCTGGGACAGCGGAATGCGAATACATGGTCTTCTCGATCGAAGACCACCTTCGTGCAACTTTGCCCGGATAGTCTGCGTCGAAACATGTACCCCGGATGCATTCTGAAGGTCACTGCGAAGCTGGGTTGCTATGACAAAGCGGTTCCTACGGGCCTGAATGATCAAAACTGATCTTCAGCTGCAGATGTTGCCATGTCTCTGCCACCACCATGCCGTTTTACTAGCACATTCCTGCTTCAGACAAATGTCTTCTAACATTTGCATTTGCCATATTCAATCATTAAATCACAAGGGTTTGTGTTGAAATGAAGATTGAACACCCTACACATGTCATGTACATGGGGCGCGGTGGCTCAGTTGGTAGAGGTGCAGGCTGCAAGCCGAGAGGTCCTCGGTTCGAATCCCACCTGAAGCAACCGCGTTGTGTCCTTGGGCAAGACACTTCACCCGAATTGCCCAAGTGGGGGACACGATGACGCTGTGTGCTAAGGCGTACTGCACGTCGATGGTGCGCCTGTCTTCAACCAATGCTAACCCTGCTTGTGTGGAGTTAGTATGTTGGGGAGCTGACAGTTGCTCGGTGGTTCTCCCCGGGTACTCCGGCTTCCTCCACCCGTAAAAACTGTCGTGGTCATGATTAGCCATTGTGCAGAAATATGTGACCTTAAACACCAGTAAATAGTAATAATAAATGTTATGTACATGTAGACAGTACACGAAAACATCATGAAAATCAAGGGGTACATGCTTTCCATGGCTGTCACGAAAAGTCTGCCTGTCAAGAAAGCTAATGTAAACACTGGGAACCATCTCAAAACATTCCTTAATCATATCCACCAAAAATATCGCAAATATGTCACAAGCAAATTTCACAATGTCAAATATTTGGTACTTAGCAAACTTTGAAACTTTGAGTAGTATACATTCGGAATCAGCTGTGGAATGTATCTGTGATGAAATTGATATGCCTATATCGCCCAACCTTATAACCACCCCAACCTACATCCAAATACATTTGATATCAACTATAATTGTGATGAAATTGACATCCATATATTTCCCCACTTTCTATCCCCCAATGTATACCTCGTCCAAACAGATTCGAAATCGACTGTATTCATGATGTAATTGACATGCTTCATACTACCCATCCACCCCCATTTAATTGCTTGGCAATCAATACACATCCAAATACACCTGAAATGAACTGTATTTGTGAGAAAATTGACATGCATCATATTACCTCATCATTATAACCACCCCGTGTTACTGGATAATATATATGGTTAAATGTGTATTGTCTAGTTTATTATACATGGAATGTATGTATTTGCGAAAGTGTATATCACTTTTCTCGATACCTTGACACCCAAGGTCATATCGCGTCGGTGACTGTTCTACGGGTGGAAGAAGCCCGAGTACCTGGAGAGAACCACCGAGCAACGACGAGCAGCTGCCAGCTCCCCAACATCGTAACTCCGCACTGCAACACAGGCAGGGTTAGATTGGTTGAAGACATGCGCACCATCGACGTGCAGTACGCCTTAGTACACGGCATCGTCGTGCCCCTATGTGGACACTCAGGGTTAAGTGCCTTGCCCAAGGGCACAATGCGGAAGTCCGAATCGATCGCTCAGACGGTCATCTATCCAAGGACTAACCAGGCTCGACGTTGCTTAACTTCGGTGATCTGACGAGAACCGGTTATCGTAACTTATTCATTGTTATATATGAACCTCACTGTTTTTTTCGATACCCATCTACATATAAAATGGCACTATACTTTTGCAGACACGAACCTGACTGCGGATGGGAATGGCATCCAGTCTATAGGATAACTACACCAGTAATAGTAATTAACCCATACATTGAAATATGGTATTTTGATGGAACATACCTGCAATTGTTACTATTTTTGCAAACTTGGCTGTAACTGTGGTAACAACGGTGATCCAAATACTTCACCTCAAATCGCAACAGGGACCCAGATATCACACTCTCATTTTTTATTTAAGAAGGAATATATTCCTCGTTAAAATCCACCTATTCGAATTCAAAGCTGAATGTTACAATCCTGCATGACAAACATCCCAACCATACCTGAACAACTAGAATTTCTCGGGTGTTTTGATTGTACATCCCGTGTTAAAAACCACTGACCCATATTTGCATTGCTTGACCAATGCACGCAGCTCTGATTCCCTACTCAGATTGTCTTATCCTACTGACAAGAATGAACACACAAGGGTACGCTAACACTTTATTTTATGAATCGACCATAGCTACAAAAAGTGCAGTGCAAATTTTGTTATTTTTTCATTCTTTTCCCTCGGCCCTTGGCTTGTGACCGCTCATTGGACCCCGATTGTGTTATCCTACTGACCAGAATGTCCACATCAGGGTACGTTAATCCTTCATCTTACGAATTGACCATAGCTGCAAAAACTGCCGTGAAAATTTTGTTATTTTTTCATTCTTTTCCCTCGGCCCTTGGCTTGTGACCACTCATTGGAGCGAGCTCGTCGGGCCCGTTCGAACGAGAGATCATAGGCTGTGGATTGAGAGAACATTTCTTCTGGATTTATAGGAAACATAGATAATTCCGCTTACAATGAATAAGGGATTAGACGGTCCATGGAGACGAGATGCGGGGAGGCAAAATGAGACGCCTATGTAGCTATGGACAGTGGATCAAGTGACGGTGAAGTTAGTTGACCAACCTTGTATGCCCAAAAGTAGAATGTTAGTCGAGTAGTCTCCCGCACCCCATTTGTACTGTGCATATCTGTGTGTATTGTTGAAAAATACAAACTGCGATTTTTTTTTTTTTTTTTTCGAGAATTCAGTCCACTTTAACAATGGAAACTTTATATATTTTTGTGTGTATATATAGAATGTACACATAGTAGCTTGGTGCACCAAATATTCACCACTCGTGGTGAAGTGGTGTTAACCGCGAGCCTTTGGCACGCGGTTAACACCACTTCACCACGAGTGGTGAACATTTGGTACACCAAGCTACTTTGGGTATATTTTATTTATACCATGATCGCATGATTATTAAGAGTCGCTATAATTTTTTCACGCTTTTACTGAGCAGCAGCCGTACAAACTGCGATTTTTTTTTTGTTTACATGAGCACCGGTGGGCGGTACTTCCCTGTCAATTTTATCATCAAAAAAGGGACTTTTTCATTTTAATAACATTCTATTTCGAGTTATGTATGTTTTATTGATATGAGACAATGCATGTTTATTAATGTTTGGTATCTTATGGAGTAAACCCATTCAAAAACGTAATAAATAACTGCCACTATCATTTTACTCTTCACAGGCGACGTGCGATAAATTTAGACATGTTCGCATTCAGGTCGACTTCACCAAAGGTCAACTTGGATGTAGTTCCATTGTAGGTGTAAATTTTAACTATTGAAATCCCATTGCTGGCGTGTTCACCACGGTTGGTGTGTAAAGCTAAACTTTAGGTCATATGTTTTTCATATATTGTAGAATAGGTTATCATGGTATATATAAATATGCGTTCAGTTTGTTATTTTCAACACTGCAGACGGAAACGACCGAGGTGCATGGGTTCATAATTACCTTTATGGTTCAGAAATTTGATGTAATGTGCTTCTGCAAAATAGGAAAAACGGAACGAATTCACTTGTCACTAAACTCTCCGCTAATAATCCAGTACGGTCTCCAACACTTGTGACGCGACTTGGGAGTAATTATAGACATAATGGCGGGTAGTGTAAAATTAGACGAGATCCAAACAAATCCAGAATATGACATGATAGAATTATATAACCAAAGAACATGCTAACTAGATTCTAAGGAAGATTCACTATTTAGAAACTGCAAAACCTGAATGTAAATACCTATTACTCATTGAGTTTCAGTTAAGACATATTAACCCCCAAGAACAGTTCTCAGTATTCCATTTAAAGTGCTACAGCCTCGGAGCCCATTGTGACGCGCTAAACGAGCTACTAACCAGTCTGCAAGCTTCGGAAAATATCTACGACATTATAGGCCTAACTGAAATCTTTAATGTACCAACCAACATCTCTTATTCCTTAGACGGTTATTATCCACTCGTTATGAATATGCGACCCGAGGGAGCCGACGGGCGGGGTGGGGTGGGACTCTATATGAAGGAGGGTACTAATTATAAAATACGTCACGATCTGTCGATCTTTGTGCCACATGTTATTGAATCCCAATTTATTGAAATAAAAATAAATAATTCAGTCAAAATAATAGGAGTCATCTATCGCCCAAATACACCACCACCCAAAGCCGACTTCGACATTTTTATAACCAAATTGAATGAGATAACTGACCAAATTAACCACGAAAACAAAAAAGCTTACATTATGGGGGATTTCAACATCGACCTTGTTAAATCGTCCTCACATTGCCAAACCGAATTCTTCTTAGATTTAATGACCAGTCAGAGGTATTTACCATATATAAAAACAAAACCAACTCGTGTGACAAGCCACTCGGCAACATTAATTGATCATGTTTACATAAACAATATTGTATCCGATTCCTTCTCTGGAATAATTATTACTGATGTCTTCGACCACCAGCTAATTATACCCGCAGCTTCAGTCAATGCGTATGAGACATTTATGAACATTTATTCAGCAGCATCTGAAATATCATTCCCACTTAAATGGACTGAAGTAAAGAAAAAATCATTAGAAAACAACCCTGGATGTTCAAGGTACTTCTGACCTCATACATCAACAAAGCTAAACTTTATATTAAGAATCTGAAACCACCAAGTGAACAAAATAAAATAAACAAATTACAAAAACTATTGTAAAGCATTTAATAAAATAAAAAAAACAAAGTAAGGCAATGTACTTTAAGAAAATACTCACAGAAAATAAGAATAACTTGCTTTCATTTGGTTGAGGATTCGCTTCCCCTTCAGAATCAATTTATTTGTGTGGTTCCGGTAGATGCTTCTTCCTGTAATGTTTATATTTACCCCCAATTACTCGTAATCACCTGTCTCTCCCACACTGAGAAGTTTGCTGCTCCCTTCCGGAATGCAGAACTCACCCACTCTCCACCTTCGAGTGGGGTCCACTTTGCGGCCCACAGGTATAACTTTGCTCTTGGTTTCATTAAGTTCGAGTCTTCATTTGCTCCCATATTTCCCAACAGTTCCCAGCATTTTCGTTAGCCCCTCTTCGCTTTCTGACACTAGAACCATATCGTCTGCAAAAAATAGCCCTGGGATCTTCAAGTCCCCAACTGCTACTCCCTCCTCGCTACGCAGGAGTTCATCTCCTAAACCTTTGATGTACAATGCAAACAGGATCGGCGAAAGGATACACCCCTGTTTTAGTCCTATCTCCATAGGCACACGTTTCGTTGTAATGTTTCCCAGGCTAAGTTCACTCTGTACATCTTTATATAATGCTTTCCTAATTCCAACAAACTCGCCTCCTAAGCCCATAGCCTCCAGCTTGCGCCACATACCTTCCCTCCATACTCTATCGTATGCCTTTTTGATATCCAAAAAGGCCATAAACATCTTTTTCTTTTTTGCTTTCGTGGATTCTATCATTTGGGATAGTGTGAAAAGATGGTCAGTAACTCTCCTTCCCTTCCTGAAGCCATTCTGGATTTCTCCCAAAAAAACCTTCTCCTCAATCACCTCCTCTAGTCTCCCATACAGGACTTTACAGAAAACCATTCCAATGTTGCTACTGACAGAGATCCCTCGATAGTTATCCAAAACGTCTTTTTCCCCCTTTTTGTGAATAAATGCCACCTTACTTTCTCTCCACTCCTTTGGGACCTCTTGGTTTTCTATGTCTAGATTGAATAGGGCAGTTAGGCTTTCCACAAGTTCCTCTCCCCTTTTTGATAAACTCGTTAGGAATTTCATCCACTCCTCCCGCTTTTCCATCCCTTTATTTTGATATCACTTTTCGCACCTCCTCCGTTTTAATTTCGCTGCACACGAAGCTCGATAGGTTTTCCTCGACCTGATTCGGACACTCTGGTGGGCTCCCCATGCCCCATCGCTTATCGTTTACCTTTTCCCAGTGCTTGACTAGTACTGATGCGACTTGATCTTGCTCGTCTGTAACTCTGCCATCTACTTTAATACTCTGTGGGTTTTAAAGTCACCCATCAGAATTATACCGAGACCCTTGTTTTGTAGTTCGGTGATATTGGACCTTAGTGTTGAGTACATCGAATCATTCCATTCGAGTTTGCTTCCCTCCACCGCACAATACACAACCCCAAGGGCAATACTTTTGTTTTTCAGACTGATCCTTACCCATCCAATTTCTTTCGATACCTCCGCCGGGGTGCTGATGTTTTCCAGGTCTGTGTTCAGCGATGGTTTTAAATCCTATTTAATGTACATGCCTACCCCTCCCCCTTTTTTTCTGGCCTTCCGTTCGCCCTACGCCTATCCATACGTACCCCCTTACTTGGTCTACCCGTTCCTCGTGTCTTACCCACAAAGTACCTATTAATCAATCCCACGTGCAACCCAAGTAGTCCCGGTCAAATAAATATTTATATAAAAAAATCAAAAACTTCAGAGGATCAGCTCCAATGAAACAGAAAAAAACAGCAAATTTCCTTGGAATCACTATAGATGAAAATCTCTCTTACCAAGCTCATATATAACAAATATGCACCAAAATTAGCATTGCAAACTAAGCCCTGAAAAAAGTGAAAAAGATTCTACCACTCAGAGCAATGAAAACCCTATACTATGCACTTATCCATAGTCACCTGATATATGGAATTAAAATATGGAGCAACTCCAAACATATCAAAAAACTTTTAATGTTACAGAAACGCTCATTGAGAATTATTAATAATGCTCATTTTAAAACCCATACTGATCCTCTATTCAAGAAAGACAAAATACTTGAAGTAAACGATCTTTACAAAGTTTGTGCGAGTCTGTTTATTCAAGATTGGAAAGTAAAAAAAAAAAAAAACTTTCCTGCGTCTTTTCACGCGTTTCTCATGACAACCCATAACTCTTCCCGCGACATCACAAGACAATCAGAATTAATTACAATTAATAGGACACGTGCAACATCCCTAGATAAACTGCCCCCTTTTGCATTTTCTAGATTAAGGAATGGCTTGGAACTGGAAATAAGAAACATTCAAAATAGAAACCTTTTCAAAAAGTCTCTAACGTTGAAATTCTTGTCTACATATTCCGATTATATTCTGTGTAATAACCAATCTTGTCCTGAGTGCCAATTCAACACCCACTAGTTAACAAACCACCCAACTTGCTCATCCAGTAAATTTTCATTAGACTCTCACACATTATTATGCCTCATGTTTGTAATATCAGCCGAGATTGGTTAATTTGACACCTTCTAAAAGCCATAGTACTGGAGTTTTGGGGCAAAACACGGGTACTATCGGAACGTTTTTCACTGGAGACAAGAGAACGAAGAAAATGTAAGCTCCACTTCCACTGATAAGCGTCGATTGGAATTTCTCAACACCAAACGCTGGCTCCATGTCTGTTTAACTTTTTTCGTCACCGGTAGACACAAACTTACCAACAAATATATCGTCTTCAGTGGGTGTGTTTTCAATTTTAACTGCAAACAATGAATTCAAAAGAATCAAAAATATTAAAAACTCACGTGTTGTTCACCACTTCAGTGAATCCTGAATATGAGTTAGGACTTCAATCAATTATATTTCCACAAGTTTAGTACTCCTCGACCTCACTGAGCCTCCGCCTCAAGTTCAAAATAAATTGTTTCACTCCGCTTAATTCTATCAACTGTCGTAGTCCGAGAAACATGAATTTATATTCCATTCATTTATACCACTCATCACACAAGCATTAACAATGAATTATAACATGAACAGCATGATACAGTTATAAACACTGGCATTTGGTGATATAGAAACTCCCAAAGCGACGGGACTTGTGGCAAGTCATTTTCGAAGAGACGTCATTCGTTCGAAATTACGTCATGTTTTTGGATTCGACTACATTGTTGTTACAAGATTGATGGCATGTTGCAGTTAACGCTTAACAATGAAAGTAATTTTTGTTCGGCATAATAAAATAATTAGAACATTTCTTTTCATGTACTATCGGTCGATAGTACCTGAGTTTGTGTGATTTCTGTAATAAAGCCTTCAGCAGCTTCGCTGCTTCAGGTTTTATTTCAGAAATCACTCAAACTCAGGTACTATTGACCGATAGAACATGAAAAGGAACGTTCTAATATTATATTATAACATACGTCTATCACAATGTCGTACTTTGTCTGATAATCTCGTCTGCTTCTTATGCTGTCTCAACTACCAAGTCTTATCAATCAAGATAGGCACCAACCGCTGTGAATAACAACCAAGAATCGCACGTAATTGAATATTAGCCATACACAAAAATCTGTTTCCGTATGCAATGTTGATAGAAATATTTGTTGGGGGTGGCAGGTAGACAGCCAATCTGGCTATGCCATCTCCCTACGGTATATATGCTTTATTCTGTAATTGCAGGTTTCATTTTAATTTTGTAAACCGGCATATAATATATATCGTTAAATGAAACATCTATCTATCTATCTATGTTCGGGTTATCTCATTTTAAAGACATTCACATTAAAAGTATGTCAGTCAGGTATCAAACGATGAAGAGATGTTAATAGAGGTAAAACAAGAAAAAGAATAAAAATAAAAACAAAACAAAAACAAAATCTGCAAGGCTAAGTATGGCAGGGACAGATGCTGCCATTGTTTGAAATGTAAAAAACTTATAAGATACCTATGCAGTAGATAACAAAGTCAGAACACCTATACTTAAGATATATTAGTAACTATATGCTGTCTGCAGCCTTGAACTACGGGGACGGCAGGTGCCACTCCTAATTCGGTACAAAGTACCAGCACGTTACTTCTGAGACTCTGACACGAGGTGACCCTGGCTGGCGAAAGTGTCGTTAAACCACAATAAATAAATAGCTAACTTCTGAGTCAGCTTTTCGTATGAGATGTCTCATTTCATATAATCTTCTATCAATAATATATAGGATGGGAGAAGATCCAGTTTTGTACTGCTTGGTTGGAAAGAGTTAAACGTTATTTCCACCCAAGCATCACAAGAGTAGAGACCACGATTGGTTGTTGTGTAAAATAGCTCCATATATCCGGATTGTCTTTTTTCATAGAAATTTTTTGACGGAAATGACTGGGTGAGAATCCAGATTTTCGATGCCCAGCTGGAAAGCGCAACAGGCGGTTTCCATCCACGCATCGCAAGATTCAATTAAAGTGTAAGATTCTTTCATCATATATCTATGTTCACTAGTTGAGCAGGGCTATACCCCGAGGCTTAGAATAGAAAACTATTTCCCAGGTAGGTGACATAAACGTCAAAATGTTGGCTATACTGAAAGATTAAGTCTGTCAGTTTCCGAGTAGACAGCACAAGAAATGCTTATTTTATGCAGGTATCCCCATGATTGTGGAGGCTTTATCCGAGTATGTAAATGTATGCGGGGGAGGGGTTATGCCCTATCACACGTGACTGGCGAGAGCCAGTGGCTCTCTCCATTGCATCAACCAGGCGTCGCAAGAACCGACACCAGTCCTCGTTATATATATATATACTACTCAAAGTTTGCTAAGCACCAAATATTTGACACATCATTGTGAAATTTGCTTGTGACATATTAGCGACATTTTTGGTGGATATGATTTAGGAATGTATTGAGATGGCCCCCAGTGTTTACATTAGCTCTCTTGACAGACTTATCATGACAGTCATGGAAAGCATGTAACCCTTGATTTTCATGATGTGTTCGTGTACTGTCTACAGGTACATGACATGTGTAGGGTATTCAATCTTCATTTCAACACAAACCCTTGTGATTTAATGATTGAATATGGCAAATGAAAATGTAAGAAGACATTTGTCTGAAGCAGGGATTTGGCGGGCTATAGGGATGGTGGAGCAAGGGGCTACCCATCGTTAGGTTGGGGAAGCCCTTGGTGTGCACCATACGGTGATCACCGGAGCCTGGGCAAGATTTCAGCAGTATGACACACCAGTAAGACGGTATGGTGGAGGCAGAGACATGGCAACATCTGCAGCTGAAGATCGGTTTTGATCATTCAGGCCCGTAGAAACCGCTTTGCCATAGCAACCCAGCTTCGCAGTGACCTTCAGAATGCATCCGGGGTACATGTTTCGACGCAGACTATCCGGGCAAAGTTGCACGAAGGTGGTCTCCGATCGAGAAGACCATGTATTCGCATTCCGCTGTCCCAGAACCACGGCCAGGCACGATATGAATGGGCCATGGGCCACGTTGGATGGACCAGAAAAGATTGGCGACCTGTCCTTTTTACAGAAGAGTCAAGGTACTGCCTAGACCACACAGATGGGAGAAGACCAGGAGAGCGATTCCATGCAGCCAAAATTTCTGAGCATGACCGCTATGGTGGAGGGTCAATCAAGGTCTTGGGCGGCATCAGCTGGGATGGACGTACAGAGCCATGTATCCTTGAACGTGATACATTGACTGCACAGCGGTATATTGATAAGATCCTGGATGTCCACGTCAGATTGTATGCTGGTGCAGTGGGTGATAGATTCATTCTGATGGACGATAATGCCCGTCTTCATGTTGCCCATGCTGTCGGGGAGTGCCGACAGAGGAGGGGATTGGGCGTATGGACTGGCCAGCAAGATCCCCAGACCTCAATACAATCGAACATGTCTGCAATGAGTTGCAGCTTGCAATTTCAGCCTGCCCAGTCCAGCCAAGAAGTGTCCAGGAGCTTGGTGCCATGCTGATCCAAGAATGGAACAACATTAAACAAAGGACCACCAGGAACCTGATTGGGAGCATGAGAAGGCGTTTTCAAGCTGTACAAGCTGTAATTAACAATAATGGGTCTCATACTCAATATTGACGCCATACTAGTTCGCTCTGTCAACTTTTTGGCATATTGAAAAATTTCCTCTTTTACCAATAATATCTATTTTCCATGGTTATCGTATTCAAAAGCTCAAAGATAATGTCAAAAACAAATAAAATTGTAATTTCTGTACGTAAGTCATTAAAGATATAATTAAATAAAAAATATATACACTTTTCATTACAATATTTCAACTAAAACGTAAAACAGGTTAGTTGGATGTAGCAAACTTTGAGTAGTATATATATGGCTTGAATTGAAGTAAAATATCATGAAAATACTCACCCGGTTAAGAGTTAACATCGTTTCGCTAGGATAGCATAGAAATAAGCGAAGTCTACGTCACAGCAAAAGAATTTCGAGTTTCTTTATCAACATGGGAAAAGCTATATACGAATAGATTCAGAAACTAAATAAGTCCCACAGTCCCACTCAGGCTACATGAACAGTAATGTTCTAGAAGTCAGCTGCGTGGTGAATAAAATGAAGCCAAAATGATCAAAAAATTGCGATTATATCACGACTTGTCTTCTTAAACACACGATAAATGAGGTATTGGATCCTCTCACACACATAATTAATAATTCTTTCATCAATGGCATTGTGCCAGACATGATGAAAATCGCAAAGTTGATTCCCATATTCAAAGCAGGTGACGAGCACAGTTTTACTAATTATAGATCTATCAATATATTTTCGGAATTGTCAAAAGTAATGGAAAGGCTCATGGAGGTGAGACTTACAATTTCCTAAATAGGTTTAATATTTTGTACTCTCACCAGTACAGATTCCGAAAACGACATAGTACAATTCACCTAGTCACCCAAGTCCTTAAAAACACTTCAATGGAAAATAATAAACAGGAAAAAAATGACACGTTAGTATTGTTCATGGACTTATCTAAGCTCGTTGAAACCATAAATTACGAAATACTATTTGGTAAACTGGAAAAGTATACCATCCGAAGTCTTGCCAACAGTTGGTTCGGAAGTTACTTGCCCAACAGGTCTCAGCATGTTATGTACGGAGAACACAAATCGGTCTTAGCGAACAGAGTTGTCGTGTTTCATGGTGCTCATTTTGGGACCTGTTCTCTTTCTTTTGTATATCAATGATATAAGAAACACCACTGTACACTGCTCGGGTTCCCATAATAATTCCACAACATCGTCGTTTAATGATGAACTCCAAAAGTATTCGCATATTCTGCGAATTAATACTGAATGCAAAAACACGTATATTGTATTGAATCCAAATACAAGTAACAACAGTAATCTCTGTCAAGAGGTAAAAATAAATAACCTAAAAATTAGCAAGGTTGGGGCCTCCGAGGCAGAAAAAATCGTTGAAATTTCTAGAAATCTCCATTGATCTTGTGTTTTTGAGTGGATAGCGATCATTTCCAGCAATAATTCAACACGTATTCACCTTGAATTGATGCATGAAACCCGCCAGCTGAATCAGATCGCAAGACGCTACCCTGTTCCGAGAAGCGATCAAATAACCTCCGCGTATCAATGCGCATCAGCTGTTTAATTTCATGCATCAATGCAAGGTTGAAATGAGTGGAATTATCGATAGGAATGATCAGATACTTAAAAACACCAGATATCCTCTATATTCTACGCCCTAATATATAGCCATTTGGAACACGCTTTTGACAACACAGCACATACTATCAATAACAGGACCATATTTCGTCGTATTCCACTCAGGTCCACTGTGATAATCCATACTGTCCTGATTGCACTTTGTAAATTTGAAAATCGCCAGTGATATTCGATAATCGCGAATATCAGCAGGCGCTACGTACAGGTAATAGACATACTCTGTGTCATAGTCGTCCTGTACAAACCTGCTGTTCCATTTCACTCCACTTGTCCAACAAACACCCCATAAAATACTCTGACTACACAATTAAGAGCCTGTTGACAATAATCTAGACAAAAAGAGCGACAGCCTATCGGACACTTTTGAGCTGGTGATCTGTCACGACAGCATTCGGGCCCTATTGGTGTGGGTTAATTCATTACATTTGACAGCCTATAGTTGAAGTGGCCGCGGCGTGGATGAGAAAATCGCCTGCAGTCACATTTGCCGAGTATTTCCAATCGGCTGCCTGCCGAAATGTGTTACCTGACTAAGACTCAACGCCCAAACATATTGATCTATTTTCTGTCGATAAATGGACGACATTGAGTTCACAATAAGACTTGGCGTCACTCTCAGGTGTTTCACAGCGCAGTGGAGTGGATAGGATAATCAGATTGCTTCCCGCCAACCACCAGCCTGGAAGTGAATTAACATCCGATGGACCGTATCTTGGGCCCTTATGAAGGTAGATATCATAGCGTTCCAAGCAAACTCTTCGTATCTAATTAATAATCATATCACAGATGTCGATTGGAAAACACTGCTTCGAAAATAGGCCGAACCGTCGAATCTCAAGACTTCGCCGCCAGAATTTACTACCGAACTGGCTGCATTCTGTGTGTATCACGTTGTTGTTTGTAATTATCCCGTAGCGGAATGGGAGATAACCAAACTTTATTGCGCGTCTATTTCAGAATAAATGCGAAGATCTGTTTTTAAGAAAAAATGATATAATTTCATTGAATTTATTGGGATATGGTGTGCTACTGTGTCCGTACAATATGGTATTAATTGACTGACACCGTATATAGGCTACAATATAAGGAACTAATAAATTGTGGAAAGAATATACCTTACCTACTCTTTTTTCCTATGCACTTAATTGGCAAAAGCGATGAATACTAAATGATAACATTCTTACTTCACCAGTGTAAAGTGGTTATCGTCTGCGCCATTTTGGTAGATGAATAAACGAAGATGGGATCATTGTATTAGGAGTGTCCAACTTTCCACAGACTGACTGCCCGATTGGCTAGCGCGTTGGAGTTATTATTCAGGTTTAATTCCAGACGTGGAATTTCCGGTTCTAATGCCGAAAATTTCCGTTTCCGGTTACCGGAAAATACAGGCAGAACAGAAACGTGAATGGACGTTCGACGAGCGTAGTAATCTCTGTCTTTTTCCAAACCTATCTGTGATTTTGTTTATATTTCGTGGCTGTTTCACCCATAACTCCCCGGTAACTCCAAATGATGTTGTCACTATCTTTCTACCAAGAGTTTTGTGTGCATGCAGTTCTAAATACTAATGCTTATATCGGGGACAAAAAGTGTGTTATCAAAAGGAACGTCTATAGTTAGTCCTACTATGTACCTGCCGCCAACAAGGACATCCTCGCTTTCATAACTCTAGTAACATTTATGACAGCAGGCTGATGGTATTACTTGTATCACAGGGATTGTGAAAGCAAAAATTTCCAGGTTCTCGGATTTTCTTATTAAATATTTACGTTCCCGGTTCAATGAAACCCGGGGAATGTAGTAAACCCTATTTTGATCAAAAGGTTGCTAGTTTGGTTCTGACCCGCGCCACTTGTGTTTTGTTTCTGAACACTATGCTTAACTCTCGCTTGCTAAAATGAGACCGCAGTGTCTTCAACCAATGCGTCCCGGACTGAAGCTCCAGGTAAGTCCGGTGAGTTGGTTGAAAAGCTGTTCACTCCGGGCAGTCCGGCTTCTTCCACTCGTCTCGCTGTCCACACCCCCCCCCCCCCCCCCTCCCTAAAAAAGGATATTTCCGATGTCGAGACACAAGAGGCCTGGCCCTACATTGTTCATCGCGGGTGAACAACTCGTTGACATGCCCCGTCGTCTTCTTCTCTTGGTATATTCGCAGTGTGCACGTCATGTTTTATCTCCAGTTGATTTCACAGACGTTTGTAAGAGGTAAGATATAAAGTAATATAGCCTCCATGCGATAGATAGCATTGATGGGCATTAGATCACTTCTCCGTTCAGAATTTCCCATTCATTGTCTTATACTATTGTAAACTACATTATCTGCTTCTGAAAATCATCGTATTTTGTTTAGAAGCGCTTTAGATAGATTAGTTGCTCAATGGTTTTCGCATTGGCCTTGTGGTGTAATGAAAATCGGCTCAGTTCTGATCCGCGATACTTGCGTCCTGTTCTTGGGCAAGACAAGTATTCCTCGTTTGTCGAATAGGGAACGTTGGGATGCAATGAGCCTTCAACCAATGCAACGTTGATTAAAACTCCGCTTGTACCCGATTTGTCCACTGAAAGTCCTGACAGTTGTTCACCACAGGTAAGGGGCTCTCTCCAATGGGGCCCTATGAAGCCTCGAAATTCGATTCAATTCGAAATCGCCCTAATGATTGGATTCGATTCGTGTCGCGCTGATTGGGAAATTTTCGAATCGTCGAGACGTTAACGAAATCCTACCAAACGTCTCCTCTTGAAGTAGTCTTCTGTCTGTGATAATTTTTCTGTGATAACCATGCCATGCAGTGTGAATAGATAAATGTTTTAAAATCCCTCTTTTAAAATGTGCTTTTATTTGTATTTGTATATTATAATTTATATATATAGGTATGTCACATTAAAAAAAAGAAGCTTGATTACAAATGATGGTGATATGATCATTTTTCTGGTTTCAACTTGCATATCATGTAACAGTATAATTTCTTATGCGAAATTATAAATTTTGCAATTCAAGTTCATTATAAATATAAGATAATTGACTAAACTGCCAGATTAATTTATTTTATTGTAGGTTTGGAAGATCAAAATACATGTGATGATGCAGTCAACTAAAGAATTAATTTAATAATTATTGTAAGTGTTGTAGATACGGATTGAAATACCTGTGATGATATACTGAACTGTGATATTTATCCAGACAATATCCTTGAATAGATTGTTTCTTTGGCAAAATTGCATCATTAAACAATATGATTTTTATTTTTGTTGTAGATATAGATTTTTTAAATGACTGGAGTCATTACTCTGCAAGGAGGGGGTGATGTAACCCATTGTTTATAAGCATACACTTGATGCTGTTTTATTTAAATAATAATAATAATAATAATAATAATAATAATAAATTAGTTTTAGATATTTTCTCAGTCTGCAGATCCACGGTTATTTAGTGGCATGCCTGGAAGAGAATGAATGGGTGAACGCCGCTCACTACTTCACTGCACTTGCGTGACTAATAACTCCCTCTTTAGTGGTTTCCCGCCAAATTCAGTTTGCAGTAGTTGATTCTGGGGAACGGTCGTGAGATAACTGGTTACGGAACGCAGGTCTCCGTATATTCTGTTTGAATTCGGTTTTGCTCACAAGTACATGTCTGATTTAATAATGTAAGACATTGAATGCAGTGCTGTATGACCTATGTTCTGTTAAAAGGTGATCAATGTTTGTAGAATTGTGGTAATGTTTTGTAGATCGGTATCATCCGACTGATTCGTTGCATTCTTCATTAAATTCTATAAACTTATACCGTCTTGGAATGATTTTCACCAAGGAAGAGGGTTACATAGAAAAAGAGTAAAGGAAGGTTCCGTTTCTGAAGCTGCTTTAATTCCATCCTAGGGGGGCGCGGTGGCTCAGTTGGTAGAGGTGCAGGCTGCAAGCCGAGGGGTCCTCGGTTCGAATCCCACCTGCGGCAACCGCGTTGTGTCCTTGGGCAAGACACTTCACCCCGATTGCCTACATGGGGGCACGATGACGCTGTGTACTGAGGCGTACTGCACGTCGATGGTGCGCATGTCTTCAACCAATCTAACCCTGCCTGTGCTGCGGTGCAGAGTTCAGAGTTACGATGTTGGAGAGCTGACAGCTGCTCGTCGTTGCTCGGTGGTTCTCTCCGGGTACTCCGGCTTCCTCCACCCGTAAAACTGTCACGGTCACGATTAGCCATTGTGCATAAGTATGTGACCTTAAACACCAATAAATAAATAAATAAATAAATAAATTCCATCCTAGAATATTCCGCTTTTTGAATGATTCGCCGAAACTGACGCGTCGCCGTTAATTACAGTAACTAATTACCTCCTGGTAATATTTACGCTTCAAAGAATGTTCAATATATTATCCAATTCGAAGAGTCCTGGGATTCGAAGCAAGATTGGATTCGATTTGCTCTGTCAGATTCGATTCAGGATTCAATGCAGCCCGAAAACTGAGATTTTCAGGGTCAAAATTTCCGGGAACTCGAGCTTCCTCTACTTGTCTAGCTGTTGACTGGACGACAAATATAAAGCCAATACACTCGCAAAGGGTTTAGTTCCACGTCGTCCCGAGCAATGAAGCAAACAATAAAGTTTGTTTTTTATTCAAGATAATAATTCGCAAAATCTGCTACTCGTGCTAGTAGAAAAGATAAGTGAATTATATTTTTCCTTTAGAATTCAATATAGAGATTGAACGACAGCATATTTTTCAATGTCAATTGCACAAAAGTACTTTAACCCTTTTGAACCGTGAGTCCGCTTTTCCGGTCCAAGAATTGGATGCGTCATAATTTCATTGAGTAGGATGGGTGCTAGGTGCATGTCTGGAGTAGTGCAATCAAATAGTAACTGGTCTCACCCCAAATAATGAATACGGACTCTTCCAATTGCTGCCATTGAAGTGACATGGAAGATACCACCATGGTCCAAAGGGTTAAAATAATAGCACTCTTTGCAGAAAGCAAAATAACGATAAATCAAGAAAAGTATTTTCCATTAAGACGGACACAGTATAAACTCTCACGTTTACGTTAAACACAATATAACATCCAGCAATGTGAACTAACAATACTGAGAGAAAGTAAAGATTAGCTTTTAGCGGGAAGGAGTCCATTTGCTTGGAGGTGAACACGTAATATTGATGAACATTAAGAAATACCTCAGAACAAAAGCGTTATTTTGATTTGTCCATCCCTTTTAATCAAGAACTATACCATCTTAGTAACAGAAGGAAGCCTGTCCGAAAAAAACCCCTATCGTTACATTATTGCTGAATCATCCATGAAGAACTGTAAGAAATACAGAAAGAAAAACGCGTGATCTTGCGTAAAGATTAAATAGCCTATGTTAGTTTGTGTGCTTGTGTGTTTGTTTATTGGGGTTTACACTTTCAACAGCCAGAGTTACATCGTTCCGCTCGGTTTTACGGGTGGAGGAAGCCAGTGTATCCCGAGTGAACCGCCGAGCAGCAATGAGCAACTGTCAGACTCTCCAACTTGGTAACTGTGCACAAGAAGAGTTAGTAATGATTTAAGGCAAGTGCACCATCGACGTGCAGAACGCCTTATTACACAGTGCACCATCCCCCCACGTGGGCAATATGGATGAAGTGTCTTACAAAAGGGCATAATGCAGTTACCGCTGGTTAGGATCGAACTCTCGACTTTTTGGTTTAGTGAATATTGGGAGGGAGTTATCTCATTCGTGTGGACCTAAAAGTATCATTTTTCACTCGCGCAAGCGCCCGTGAACAATAAAACTTTCAGGTCCACACTTAAGATATTATTCTCGATATCCACTAAAGCAGCATAGATATACTCTATTTATTTTGCTTCATGGGTGTGAATTGGCCGCATGGCGACGGTAATTTTGTAACGTAGACATATTTCAACTGCTCGTTCTTCGTAAGAGTTTTCTGAAAACAGAACGCCTTTGGTGTTCTCGAGTAAATTTTGCCTTCTTATGAAGACAATTTTATTATTCAGGCAACGTGCATGTTTTTCCATTTTCGCTTTCGTGGTTACTTACATAACCATTGATAAACGTGTTTTCTGACGTGTAATTAACCCTTACCCGCTGAGTATTTTTAAAATATTTTTAACAAATCTAGTTATGGTTGCTGTGAAGCAGCCATGACTAGATCTGAAAAACAATTATCTAAATTTAACTCCCGAAATCATTAGTCAAAAACTCTATTCAATTTACAAAAGAAACATTTTGTAAAATGTGCCCAAATTATTCTCATTTCATTGGCAAGAGATTCTGAGTCGTGGACAAGAATATCCGCCAGCAGCATGCAATGAGTTAAACGGACTGTAATTCACCATTTGATGCTCTTGTTTGTTCAAGAAAAACACATCATAGTTAGTCCATGGTAGTTTTTTTTTAATTCTGGTTCCCGGTTATACACAATGCAGACTTTTTTATAATATCACACTGATAAACATTTATACCGAAGTGTCTCGCGGCCGGTGTCGTCCAGGCCTCGTTAGCTCGATCGACAACGTTAACCAAACCTATCCTTTGTTATAATATCACTATCATCAATAAAAAACGGGTTATGCACTACAAATATTACATGTATTAAACACGGAGTGGGTTGATTTCCACTTGAGGTATTTTGTATATCACCGAAAAGCACAAGAAACGCCCGGATGCAAACACCACTTTGGGTATTTCGGCATTACACGTCTTGAACGTCAATACACGCGGCACTAGTACTGGTGCAGGGGAAATAAAATTGCAGAGAGATAACTTGATTCTCAGACGTTGAGTACCTGAATCAACCATCTATATGTATTTAAAAATATTGTCATCACACTGAATGCATGTCCTCTTTAAATAATTATATCTCACTTCTAAGTGTAAAGTCGTAAATGTAAAACAAACTTGAGATAATTGTTTGCTTTATGCCATTACTATTGTAAGACATTATTACCATACCTTTAACCCTTTGAACTCTGGTGTATCTTCCATGTAAATTCAACTGGAAGAGTCCATGTTCATTATTTGGGGGTAGACCAATTAATATTGGATTGCACGTTGAAAATATTGATTGGTCTACCCCACACATGCACTTTGCGCCCATCCTTTTTAATGAAATTATGACGTATCAAGTTCGACCGGAAGGGCGGCCTCTCGGATTCAAAAGGTTAACACCGATAACGTTTATACCTATAGCAACTGTGACACCATTAAAGTCCTTGCACTTCACCAAAGATAGTTAAAAACAATAAAACTGTGTATCTTCAATGCGGATTGATTTTACCCCGAAAAATATAGTGTGATAACCTTGTTCTGTTATCTCACTCCTAATTATTTTAACCCCAAGTTGAGGCCTCGTGGTTTAACTAAATAATCCTACTCGTGGGTGCACTCATGGATTTCCACTGGATTGCTGGAACATCAGCGAAAAACGTCGCCACTTAATCCTCCCCTCAAAATAGCGTCCTATCAATCAACACGGAAACTCCCCCATCAGTGACGTTTGATGACGTGAAACCTGTTACGCTGTGACTGCAAATTAATTTATAAAGCATTGAATAATTATTTCCATCCTAACTCCAGATATGACAACCCAACGTGTCCCAACTGTGTCATCCGCCCGCCATATCCTCTGGTATCTCCTCTTTCTTTTCACCCCATTAATCCTCAACATACATTCTAGCCCCCTTGACTCACAAATAAAAGATCAGACAACCCCGTTTTGGGGAAAGCATTTGGATACACTGATGCCAGAGACTTTATATCTCTTTTTGTACGAGAATGGCAGGAAGACAGCCTTATATGCTATACCATTTCCATGCTGTATACTAGCTTAGGTTCCTGTTTGTTCTAATGTTATACTGTAATCAATTTACTAGTATGCTGCATCTATCTAATTACACATCACCAGAGGAAAGCTAGTAACGCGGTTTCAACTTCCCGTGATTAGTAGTTGTTTTTATAAGGAATGATCGTTTGTTTCTGTCTATTTCTTGAGTTATGTACTCCAAACAACAAAGGCCAAACTGTGTAAATGGGCGAGTGCAGGTAGGAGGCAGTTTTATTTAAATCAGACCGATCGATTATATCTTTATGACCGGTTGGTAATTTTTACGACCGTCAATTGTTTACGTTTGATTTGGGTAAAACGATGAACGTAGACGATCATCTGTTAATTTTAATTGCGTATAAAAAATAAACGTAGAATAAAAACCATGGCATGATAAGGATTTCATTGCTTTTTTTTTCTTTTTTTTTTTTTTGTTTTGTTTTTTTTTCTAAGTATTTTTAAAATGGTGAGATAAATATTAATTACTTGTCATTTTGAAACAATATGAGCGTGCAGAGGTTCTTTTCCATTCACACTGTGCAGTGTACTTTTAACGACTGGCATTGGGGCGTGGTTTTGGGCGGAGCTAAATGCGGGTTTTTTCGGTTCATTGTGATATGAACAGGAAAAAAATAGTTTAGCCTATCATTTTGCCTGAAAATGCATGAACAGAAAAAAAGTTTTAATTATGTCAATATTAACTAAAATAGGTCGTAATGATTCAACATGCATTGTCGTAAAAATTGTGCACATGATTAATATATTCAGTCTTGGCACACCACAATGTATACTTTTAAAAAGCAATCGGCGATTGCAGGGCGTTGGAAAATTCAAAACTATCGGGAACAAGTATTTCTTTGTTGATAATTGCCTACCACCCCCTTCCCGCCTACAAGACTACAGCAGGTGGGGCACTTTTTCATTTGTGAACGTTCCACCAATCCGGATTTTTTTAGATCAGTGAACACACAGCATATTTATCTCACGCTACGTAGTGGGGGGGGGGACTTTTGAATGGGTTTCGTCCGTCCGTCCGTCCGTCCTTTTGTTCGCCAGTCCTTCATGGTTTTTCGTCACTACATTTAAAAGAAAACCGTTCAAAATATTTTTTCTCAAATTTGATGTACAGCAAGAGGTAATACCCTTGTTGAACTTACACTTTATTTGCGTCACTTTAGCATTTCTTGTTTTATCACATTTTAAAGAAAATCGTTCACTTTTTTGTAAATTTAATATATAGCTTTAGGTGATCATATCATGAAGGGGGATTGTGAACCAGAGATGTTTAAGTATTTCTGCAAGAGTTATTGCCCTTGTTGGGCTTGGATTTTTTTGTCATCACATTACCATTTCATGTCATCAGTTTTCAAAGAAAACCCTTCAAGAATTTTTATTTAGAAAAAATTTCCATATGGGAGGCCAAATGTGTACTTGGTAGAATATGACCAAAAAAAATTCAAAATCTTTTTTCAGATCTACCCTCATGGTGGGGGTCAGATTCAAATTTGTTTAAGTCAATTCCCTTGGGTCATAATTTGGCTCCCTAATTATAAGTCAGTACAAAACGGAGAATACTCTTCAAACATCTTCTTCACATTCACCAGTCGGAATCTTCAGATATTTGTAGATATTTGTAATGCAGCATTCTTAGGGTGGCTATATTTAAGTTTTTCGAATCAAGTCCATGGATTCATTTCTGGGGCTCCCTATGGAGCCCAAATCTTTATTTCAAGCAATATGTGGAATATTCTGTAAACAACTTTGTCACATCCACATATCAGAACTCTGTATTTGGTATACTACAATCTGGAAGGACGGGGGTGGGGGAGGGGGGGGGGGGTGAAGATTCACATTTGTTCAAATCAAGTCCCTGAGTTTATATTTCGGCTTCTTATGTCAGCCCACATTTTAAATTCATTGCAATATGAGGCGAATTCTTTTAAAATCTTCAGATCCACTGGTCAGAATCTTTATTGATATAAGGTACAGTAGTGCACCCTTGTGTGGGGTTCAAATTCAAACTTTTTCAAACCCAGTGTCCGTGTTCCTGTTTGGGTTCTGTAATGTTAACTAACCATAGCTGCTGACTGTGACTTTATATCTTTCTTTAAGCAACTTTTTCGGGTGTGCGAGGTCCCTCAGGGTATCTTGTTTAAGATTTTAAATAAAGTGGTCAGGGTTTTTTCCGGCGCACAGCTGGGTTATAATCCTCCTTTCATCCACCGAGAACCTATGATCAAAATCGGAATTAACCGAAGGAAACCGAATGATTGATTGATAGAGCTTTGACGTTCTTCACACTGATGTCGAAATATCAAAATTTCAACCGGCAAATGTTTCACATAAGGCAACCAGGAATTTAACCAGTTCCATCTTCAATTGGATGGACTCGGCTAAATTGCAAGTTATGGGAATAACTTGCTGCTTGAAATTTAGGTATATTGACATCAGTGTGCAAATGGTGAAAGTAGAAGTTCAAAGGTCAGATATATGGTCAGATACGGAGATATAATTGTAGAAGTATACCCGGCATGATATTTAATTGGATCCTACACTACAGCGAAGCAGAAAAATACAATAATTCTGATGGTATTGTTGGGATGAAGGTTAAAGCAGTATGGGCGAATCGTTATTTTCTGTTGAATGTCAATCAAAACTATTCGTCCAATACTTGTTGGGTTATTCCTCAATATTTAACAGCACTTATGCGAATACAATAGTTGGACGAATCGATACACTGATCATAGTTACAGTTTGTTCACCTGCAAGAGTATTTTGTGGCACAGTGTGCCAATGTACAACTCGCCAGTGCAACACACGAAAATAAACTTCAAGAAATATTGGTCAGAAACAATACCAACATGATTCCAATGATTTATGGTTCCGTGATGTTTTTTCTTGCATTGATTTGGTATGAAAGAGGTAAGAAGAGAAAATTATTATTTTGAAAAAATATTTTATTTGAAAGGCAGTCCGTATATTATTTTTTGGCACAGTCGACGTACTTTACGATCAATTTTGGGTGTAATGTGAGCACTCACAACTGTTTTTTTTTTAAAAGACATTGACTCTTCAGTACCGTGATTCCAAAATGCGGACTGGTAATTTCGATCAGAGCCCGACTATGTTGTGATCTGGTCAAATTCTCTATCCACATTCCTCTCCACAACATTACAGAATTTTATTTATCGAAATACGTGATATTGAATCTCAGATGCTGTTTCGCTCGTTTTTACTCGATTCATTCTCGAATTCGCAATATTATACCAGATCTTATCGAGATAGATGAGTTTTGTGATAGCGGTATCCTATCTCTTCATTACGTTTGTCTTCTTTGTAGGCCAGGCATTAGAACATTAAGGGAGGGGTGGTCTCATCTTTGTCGGTGAAGTTAATTTTGTGGGTTTGAATTAGCTTCCTTCTTTTGTATTTAAGTGCAAGTGACTAACATGTTTGCGGTACATGAAGTATCCAGAAGCTAATGTTATATCTAAAAGTTATAACTGAAGCGGGCTTCCCTCGGGGCTGTCAAGACAATTGAGGTGAACAAGTTGTTGAAAGTTGTTCAATGAGAGTTCTTGTGTAAAGCTCGTACACTAATACAACCCAGGGGCGCCGGAGCCTCCCCGACCAATGTCGGGGCAAAAATTTTGCCGATCATGATATTTTTGTGATCGATCTTCAGCCGAACGTCATTCATATCAAATAACTAGGCTATGATTTTTTAATTTTGTTTTGGCGGATATCCGAAAATAGTGCGCGCATAGATCGTCTTGTTTCTTTAATATTGGGCACACAATGGCGGCTATTAATGACGAGTTAACGTAAGGTGAGGAGATTTTGGGGGTTACTTCTTTAGTATTCCAATCGCTTCGAAAGCGGTTGGAATACTAAAGAAGTAGCCCCAAAATGGTCTGAGAGATGTCATTTTTGAAACATTTTCTGAGGGCAGGGCCGGATTTATGAATGGGCAGAGTGGGCGGATGCCCAGGGCCCCCACATTTGTGAAGGCCTCCAGAGTGAAGCCAAAGGCAATTTGGCAGGGAATTTTGTCATATTATGTTCCTCGAAAGACGAACTGCGTGCACTGTCACTTTTTTTCTCCCCCCACATAATCGATGGCAACAATTCGAAAAAACAGGGAGCTGGGTGTTATGGTCGGGCCAATGTTTGGGCCGTTCCGGCGCCCCTGCAACAGGACAGAAATGAATCAAAATACCCTCTATGATTTCCTAGGTGGTATGTAACAATGGCACGGCATTGCTTTCCTTAAATTTGATTTTTCTCTGTGCATTTATATACAATTTCCCGATCACAAAAACGTGCAAACTTTTAACGTTCCTCTTTACATTGGTTACGTTTTGAAGTTTGTATTTTAATTTTTGGCAGGTTACACCCTAACTCACTACGCCCTCAGTCTACGGCAATAAACGTTCATTAACCGCTTTGTTTGTGTCCAACTGTTGAGTCATAAACGCCTCGCAAGGGGGCGGGGGGAAGGGGAGGTCTTAGACGTGTTCTTAAATTTACCCCAGTTCAACCGGACATATGTAGATATGGGTGAGACCGCCTAAATTGACAATCGCGGAATTGCAAATGGTTAACAATATCATCTCTGTTTGAAAAACAAACTGCGCCTGGAGTCAAGTAAGCATTTCTTGGTATTTTCTGGATTCCAACTTCCTTGGAATCCACGTGTAGAAATCAAAATATTGCTGTTTGGGTAGAAACTCACACCTTACACTTGAAACGTATTCATAACTTGTTAACCCTTTACCTAACGTGAAAAGCAGACAACACTTGCAAAAAAATTCTTGAATAACTAATTTTTTTCATTTTTTGTCTCAAAAACATAGGTTATGACCCCTCGTTGGAACGAGCTCGTCGAGCTCGTTCCAACGAGGGGTCATAACCTATGTTTTTGAGACAAAAAATGAAAAAAAAAGTGAAAATTAATTGGCGATTTTTGAGAATAGCGCTGGCCGGTTTTGGCCGTTACGTGGGTAAAGGGTTAACTGAATTTAAATTCAGCATGGAAATATACTTATTAATTAGGACATTATTGTTTTGTATGCTGATGTTTGCAACATATAATGGAACGTGACTTCTGTCGTACCTAAGGACTTTAATGCTCAGACATAACATATTACATTGTAATCACTACTCTCCGAAGATTGTCGTCCACCCAGATCTACATTGGGCATGGGGCCGAGTCCATGTAGGCCAGAGTTGGCAACAGGCTAACAGAGAGTTTGGTATTAAATAGCGTTAAGCTTTTGATATCGTTCCGTGACGATATGTTTAGTGTTTGCGGTAATAAACTACCATAACGTACCAAACAAAGGGCAGCGTGCCTTTTCATATTGAATGGTAATTAGACATTTATATACAAGTCATAAACAATGGCTATTATTAACTTTAGAAAAAAAGAAGAAAAAAGAAATGATTCCAAACTTTCTTGGATTTCCCCTCAAATCAAATCATGCTGCTAGACTTGATTTTAAGAAAGTTGGCAGCAAGTTGAGGGTTAAAATAAAACTCTGAGTCGAGATTAATCTTTGGATGAAATATTATTAGTCTTTCTAGACCTTTGCTTCACCTAGACCTACATGGGTTCGCAGGAACATAGTTCAGTGATGTATCGTCCCCTGAGTTCCAATGTGTTCTGTGTGCCAGTAGCCACATAGAACGCATTGGAACTCAGGGGACGATATGTAGAGCGTCTGTTGACAATAAGTCGTTTTTTCAACTCAGGGGCAGCGCTAAGGGTGTTGAACCTAACACTAGATATAACCACTAATGTATCGTAATGCCACCTTGTTCCGGTCACATGATCGTACTCGTAAACACATAATCCCCTGATTGTATTTTAACTAGTCCTACATGCAACAAATACATTGGCATCTTTGTGTGCACACCTTTGCGACTTTTTATATCTTTGCCGCACTTTTCAAAAGGCACCAACCATCCTCCTCTTCTCTTACATCCATGAAATAGTACCGGAATTTGAACAGAGTGAGAAAAAGTATCAGTTGTGACAGTAAGTGTTTTTTTTATGAAAGGTACTACACAAATATTATTCAAACATTATGGAAGCATGAACTTACTGAAATGTGATCAGACTTTGTTAAATGAGTTGACTCTTTCGACCATTAAACTAGTAGTATAAAACGGTAACGCACGGCCATTCAATAACATACCAGAATTAGCAATGTTTACGCTGGCCTAAAACTGTCTGGTAATAATTTTGTAGCCATTCTGGATATTCCAGTGACAAACAGAGAGTTTTGGTGCCAAAGGATGTTTCTCTGCTGTCTGATCCAAATAAACTGATAGAGTTTTGAAAAATGAACTGGCAATTATTCAAGAGTGAACGGACAATTGGTCACAGAAAAATCCGACAGAATGTGAAATTGATGACAAAATCCTCGATAGGCAAAAAAGGCAGTCACCTAAGGTATACCTATGCCATTGATTAAATTAATGATCAGGCTGAATGATGTCGATAGGTATACTTGTTGTTGTTCTAAGATAATAACATATTAATCAACTAAGTACTAGTAATCCTTGGGAGCGCGGTGGCTCAGGAGGTAGAGGTGCTGGCTGCAAGCCGAGAGGTCCTCGGTTCGAATCCCACCTGCGGCAACCGCGTTGTGTCCTTGGGCAAGACACTTCATCTCCATTGCCCGCGTGGGGGCACGATGACGCCGTGTACTGATGCGTACTGCACGTCGATGGTACGCATGTCTTCAACCAATCTAACCCTGCCTGTCCTGCAGTGCGGAGTTACGATGTTGGGGAGCTGGCAGCTGATCGTCGTTGCTCGGTGGTTCTCTCCGGGTACTCCGGCTTCCTCCACCCGTAAAACTGTCACGGTCATGATTAGCCATTGTGCATAAATATGTGACTTTAAACATCAATAAATATAATATATATATACTAGTAATCCTCAAGGCTTAGTGGGGTGCGGGTCTTTACACATGTCTGCATTTAATTAAATAAATACTTGAGTCACTCGCGACGGCATGAAGTATTTATTTAATTAAATCCTGCCTTTCTTAAGTTGATAACCTACATTGTTGGTGCTAAAATAAATTTTAGCCAAAAAGAATTTTTGGTGTCAAATCAAACTTTTTAGTGCAACTGGATAAAAAGGCATCTGGCAGCGTGAACACTGAGAAGAAGCAGCAAACATACGCCGGTGGATTCTTACGCGAAACGTGACGCCTCATCATTAATCAGTTGTACACCATGTTTCGAAAAAATATGACTTTTGAGTTTTTGAACCTCTGTTTCAATAAAACTCTACTAATAAATGCTTCAAACTCTCTACATCTTTTTTGACTATTTTTTTGATCGGAAGCTCTTTCAAACTTTGTTTTAGTAATGTTGCCTTAGAGAAATACCTACTTATTTCGCAGTCCATTTAGGGATCTTTTCTCGAGCGAGCATTGGTCCAAGCGATTATGTCTTCAACTGGTCTCAGTTTGTCGTGCAATTTATTGAATGCGTCCAATAAATGAGGCCTGGACCTGTTCGGTACAGGCCTACATTACAGAACTTGCTTCGTAAATTTATGATAAACTGTGGATTCGTTTGAGATACTCGATATAGAGTACAAAGGGTGCTGATTAACACATTATTTGCATTTTGTACAAAGGCACAAAAAGTACTAGAAAGCATTGAGCTAATGGTTCAGTCCGATGGTCCTTTAGCTGACAGATCCAAAGCACGTGGTATTCGAATCGAAACTTGTAATTAAATGATGTAACATTAAAACCCCTTAGAAAGTTAATCCTTGATTGACTCACTCGGGTATATCTGATTTTCTCTCTGATTCTTCATTTTCCTCCATGACTAAAATACTCCTCAACCGAGCTTGCTAAACTTCGAATGTAGATTGCAGTATCACAAATTTATATATCTTGGGGCCACTTTGATCAGAGTCATGGAGACCTTGATATTACATTTGACTCTTCTCCATGTCTGGTGATTTTGTTGGCAGGTCAGAAAATAAACTTCATATATGGATTGGAGAAGGCGAGAGCTAGAACGTTACAGTCATGAGATTAAAATCGGTTTCTGCTATGTATATATATATAAGATCCCCTTGATTTACCATTTGAACCCGAGAGACAGCTTTTCCGGCCCATGAACAGAATACGTCATACTCTCATGAAGTAGGATGGCTGCTAAGTTAAAGTGTGTGTAGGGGTGGGTGGTAGAGCAGTCAATATTTTAACGTGCAGCCTTCAGACTGCGCGCTGAAAATATTGATTGGTCTACCCCCAAATAATAAATATGGACTCTTCCATTTGCTTCCATTGTACTTACATGGAAGATACCACCAGGATTCAAAGGGTTAATCTCAAGCATGTGTATACTATCAAACTTTCAGGATACCAGTCTAATTCTGTTCGAAATTCGACTCTGTTAGGAGCTGTTTGTTTACCGACGTTTCGGGGAAATTTGCGCGCAGACTACCAGTGATGTAATGTGATGACCTTTCACTCACAAAGATATACTGGTATTTTTTCGTGGTCCACATGTAGATATTGGAATCAATAAATGTTTAATAATAAAAAACACCAAGATATTTACATAATTAGTGGAACTATGTGGCGAAATCATAAAACTTCGGCTGTGGTGAGAGTAGTAGAGGGTGCCACTCTAGACCAAAGCATTTAACACTGAATTCCCAATACACCAGGACTGCCACTCGAGGCCAAAATTTAACATAGGATTCTACATAGGGTGTCTTGGCCCAGAGTGGCATATTTTGGCCCAGAGTGGCATCATTGGAGGCAGGAAAAAGTTTTTAAATTCTTTTTCCTGCCTCCAATGATGCCACTCTGGGCTAAAATATGCCACTCTTGGGCCAAGACACCCTATGCAGAATCCTATGTTAAATTTTGGCCCCGAGTGGCAGTCCTGGTGTATGGGGAATTCAGTGTTAAATGCTTTGGTTTAGAGTGGCAGTCATGGGGTAGGTTGTTCCAAACACTTTTATACTGACAAATATATGTTTACCAATCACTCCCTCCATACTTTAAACCGTATAACACTTTACTGTGTAGAGAGTTTGGTTGGTAAAGATATAATATTAAAGCCAATCATCGCAAACAGTGAAAAATGAGAAGTGACTCTTGACTCATTTTTTACTATTGCTGAGGGATAGTGGACACTACTACATTTTAAACAGACAATAAGATTTATTTCAGGTACCAATATTTAATATATGAAGTGAGAAGCATATATACACCGAGATCTAAGTTTGCCTATCTATAGAAAACCTTTTACATCGAGATTTTTTTGAGTGATACCACTTTATTTCAAGATTTTTTCTGAGAAAAATTTGAGAGATTTAAAATAGAGCATTTTTAAAAAAAAAAACTGAAAAATTCCTAGCTCTGATACATAATAAATTTATACAATAGAAACATGTTTTTTATCAATTATAATAAAACATTTTCCCTGTGTGGATTGTTTTGACACATGATGCTGGTTACATAAAATAATGTCTATAGGTTTGCTCAAACCATCGACGAATCTCTCTGTCATTCTCTTGGAATTTTCTTGGATGGAATTTGATAGTAAGAACTGTCTCTAAATCATATCCTCTCGCAAATAAAGCAAATATACAGTACATTCCACACACCAGAGTACGAGCACGTTGTAGTCTCATTGTGTTAATAGTCCATGAATCTGTGTTTTTCACTATGAAATGGTAAATGTCTTTATTTATTGGTGGTAAGCCATAGGAATCAAGTAGATGGCTGAATGATTGTCTTTGAAATGTATCACCAACCAATGTTCTCCTGGTTCTCTTGATGAATCTGTGTTCACAATATAAGCTAATCTATGTTTAAGCTTTTGTTTTGGTAATAAGTCTCTTGAACACACTTTTCCATTTAAGGATGATAACCTTGGAGAATTGTTCAGTATATGTTGTAGCTGAGTGGTTTCCATCTCTTCTTAGCCCTGAAGAGGGCTGTTATGAAGTCGTTAATCAAGATATGCTGTATAATATGACCAGTCTCTTTTAACTAATTCTGCCCACTTTTGAATGTCTTTTTGGCAGCCTGTTTCAAAGTCTATACAAGCACAATATTCTAATAAGTCTATTCTTCTTGCTCTCTTGTGTAGATTATGTAGTATAGTCACTGGACACAGTTTCTGTAAACATCCTGTGATGTATATATCTATTAATGTTGTTGTGTTGGATCGACATTCTTCACAGATATTTTTCATTTTCTGTTTAATGGATTTTATCAGTTCTATCACAACACATTCTTGAAATAATGTTTGTATTTTTTCTTCACACATCTTGCAATGTTCACATTTATTCATTGTTAATAGTCAAATATCACTTCTCTGAATTTGTTGATTTCTATCTCACTATCAAATTCTGCATAGACAACAACGTTGGTCAACTCTGGAAGTGCTTGAGCAAACTGGAGATCTATTCGAAGGTTGGCAGACTTTATAGGATGAGCTAATGGTCCACTACTTGACTGATCAGGTGTCAAATCAATTCCACAAAGGGTATATCCTTTTGCATAATCCTGCATACATGCATTAATTGTTTGAATTTGTCCAAAATACCCCATCGCTTCAAATAATGATAAATATGAATTTAGATAAAGTCCATCTTCGAAATTTGGCTCGAAGGGCGTGCTTTCATGGGATGTCCATCTATTGTGATTTCCAACTTGTTCAAATTAAAATGTTGAAAATTAAATGGAGTTGTGCCAATATCTCCATTTATATCTTTATTCGAAACTAAACCAAGAATTAATCGTTTTGGCATCTGTTTATGAAACAGATGGTCTTCTATTTTTGATCGAAGACCACTTCCAATGGTAAATGTTTTCATTTCTACACGTCTTATGGGGATTTTATAATTTGTTTGATCTATTTGCGCATTAAGATCATTTGCAAATTTAGGAATTAAATCCAATGCCGGTATTCTGAATATGGCTTTTTGAATTTCTATTTTGCCATTTCATCACCAACCAGACAAAATTTAGCTGGAGAACGATGAATTTTTATTCTCATTTCTACACCGTTTGGTAAATATTTGTCTTGCACAAATAGATCTAAATGTAATTTTCCTATAGTTGTACAGATTTACTGTCTGCAATCAATTTGTGACGCTAAATCAAACCTTTGTTATCACCATCTTTAGCTATTGCTGTGTGGCACCCGGGACTATCTGTATACCACATCTCACTGCCAGCCAGATGAGTTTTTTTCACATCTCTTAAATAACTAAGAAAATTCTCAAAAAATCCTCGATAAGGATACATGTCTGTATTGGTGGTTATAAGACTACCGCTCAGTGTAACATCAATTTTACTGAACATGCTGTGAAAAAAATTATTGATAGGAGTTATATTTATATCTCCATCCAATACACTCCCATCTTGTTTTGTAATTTTAAATTGAACTTCAGGTGTAGATGATGCAAGATCTAACCGCTTGGTTGTTTGTCATGGAATTAAAAATTCTATTGGTGAAGAATTGTTTAAAGATGCAATAGGAAATTGCTCAATTTCACCAATATTTTTTATACCACTCGATGTTGGTGATACGTTATCTGGATCAAAACCACTACAAAAATGCTCGCAAGATCCATGTAACATCATGATTTAATCAAATATATCAAGTGGCCTTGAATTTCGTTTTGGATGAGATTGTCTTTTTTCGTGTCTTGACTCCATGAGAACGAACCTCAGACTGATGTTTCGGTTCTCGTTTCTGTCTTTTTATTCCCAATGTAGCTTTACCCACGGATGCCATGCGGTCTTTTGCATAAGTGGGCATTACTTCTTTAGGTGGTTTTTGAATTCTCATCAATTAGGGATGAGAGTGAGGGGCATTGAGGGACGTGAGATGGTTGTTGATGTTGCTAGGATAGATGGGGTAAGGAAGGCGGTGAAGAGAAAGAGGGGACCTGAGGCATGCAAAACGAGCGGAGTTGCAGATGATATAGCAACTGGTGACAGAAGAGGAAAATTGGTTGTAACAGGGAGTAGCATTGTCCGTGGGAATGACAATGTGGTCCCGATAGTTCGTGTGCTTTCTGGGGGGGGGGGAGGTGGGGCATCTGAGGAACCGGGTAGCTGGTATTGTGTCAGGGTCAGGATCGGATCCGGTAGGGGTGGTCCATGTTGGGCCAACAATATCGGGGAGAAAAGGTCAGTAAGTCTGATGGAGACGTACAGAGGTCTACACAGCAATCTGCTAAGTAGGAATGCAAGAGTAGTCGTTTCCGGGGTCCTTCCAGTCCTTGAGGGCGGAGCTTAACGGAACTCGAGTATTTGGCGCTGAATGAGCAGTTGGAGGACTACAGTTGACCTGGGAATACCCTTTATCGACCATTGGGACAGGTTTTGCGGCAACGAGAGCATGTACTGGCGTGACGGGGTGTATCTCAGCAGAATGGGGAAACGGGTAATGGGGGATAACATTTTTTCGGGTAGCGGAGCCATTTTTGGAAAGGAGCGGGGTGGGAGGCCATAGGCAAGTATAGCAAGAGTGAACACAGGTAGAGTGAGGCGGACAGAATAAGTTTACCAAGGTTAGCATCAGAAAAACAATGGGCGGAAGGCAATGAACCTAGGTACCCTGAAAGTGTGTTATAGCAACATCCACGGTCTCCACCGGAAAGTAAGTGAAATTGCTACATTGATCGAGGCAGAGGAATTTGATGTCATGTGCTTAAGCGAGAAGTGGTTAAGACATGGGGAACGGGTAGACCTAGGAACGGGTGTGTGTGGATAGGTGTGGGGGCGAACAGAAGGCCAGAAAAAGAGGGAGGGGAAGGAATGTACATTAAAGAAGGCTTAAAACCGTCGATGATCGCAGACTTGAAAGATGTCAGCACCTCAGTTGTTTTACTTTTTACAAAAATAAAAATTATTTTTTTGTTTCAACAAAAAATAATTTTTATTTTGCAAAAATAAGGTTTAGTTACTTTTTTGTTTCAACAAAAGATAATATTTTTGCAAAATAAAAATTATTTTTCTGTTGCAACAAACAATTTTTTTTTATTTTGCAAAATAAAAATTGTGTGTGTGTGTGTGTGTGTGTGCGTGCGTGCGTGTGTGCGTGCGTGCGTGCGTGCGTGCGTGCGTGCGTGCGTGCGTGCGTGCGTGCGTGAGGTTAAAAATCGCACTGGCACAGACATTTCCTACTGAAACGTTTTTTTCTTTTAATATGCCGCTGAAAAATTGTTTCCATTTACTGAACCCTGATGGGTTTCAAACATGACAAAAAATTACATAAAATTGATTTAAACTAAGTGACGAGCTTAGGAACTGGTTAAACTGACGGGCAATCATTGATGTTATTCATTGATGGGCTCTAATTTAGTCCTTACAGTGATGTTACGCAAGCTTTTGTTTTTCTTATAGGCGATGACAGGTCGAAGATTCAAAGGTTCATTTAATTTAGCATTGGTTAAATTGAATTTATCTTTTAACATTTTGGCTATTTCGATATTCATTCTGTTGTGTGTTAAAGTGAAAGGACTGATGGACCTCCTTTCGCATTCTCCCTCTGATATGTTCATACCAAATGGCCAGAGGGTATGAAGCGTATTGATCCAGAAAGCTTCACGTTTTTTTTCTAAATTCATCCGTTTCTTCTAATCTGTCTTTAATTGGTGGTTGTTCAATAGGATGGATTTCGAAATCGTCCAAAGAATGGCCAGGGAGGTTAAAAGCTTGTGCTACTGGAGCATCAGCATTATGTTTTATATCCTGTTTGTGTCTAGTAGCACGTTCTCAGAAAGGATTTTGACTTTGACCAACATACTGTTTCCGACAGCGCTTATATGTGATAAGGTAAATAATGTTTTGTGAATCACAATGGGGTGGTTACGGATCTGATAATGATTTTTCGTTTGTTCGGAGGAAAATTCCTCTTTTAGATCAGGCATAAAAGTATGCAGTCTACAACGAGGCTTTTTGCAATTAAATACCGCGCCACTACCATTCTGCAACGGTCTTTTGTGTTCAATCTTCAGTGGTTGGAAATCAGTAGCTTCAGCTGGACTTTCGAGCTTTTTCGGAGTTTGAGATTTCAAGGTACGTAAAAAGCGCAGTGAGTATCCTCTCGATCTGAGGGCGTCAAATAGAGAAGGACAAACCTCATTGAAATTTACCTTATCACTTGAATTGCAGTGGAAACGAATGAGCTGTGATTCGATGATACCTTTAAATGTATGATGAGGATGAAATGATTTTGTGTGCAACAATTGATGTGAATCAGTTGGTTTAAAATATACTTTATAATCTAAATGACCGGATGCCTGAAACTGCTTGCCTTTATACACGGTCACATCGAGAAAATCAACAGAACTTTCACTGATAGTAGCTTTTATTTTAATGTTTGGATCATGATTGTTCAAAATTTCTAAAATTTCATCAAAATTTTCTTTTGAATGTTCCCAAATAATAAAAATGTCATCTAAATACCTGAGATATACGAGAGGATGCTTTGCACATTTGCTTAAGGCATTTTCCTCCCATTTCGCTACATATAAATGCATGCAAAATTAGGACTGAATCTTTTACTCATGGGACAACCCATTATTTGTAGAAAATATTCTCCATTGAATTGAAAGTCATTACCTTTTAAACTCAGCTCTAAAAGATCCAAAATTTGTTCATCCGGGCGTTTTACATCCGGATATTTTTCAAATGCATTTTCAACAGATTTAACACCTTTATCAATATCAGTGTTCGTATACATACTGTCGATATCCAAAGTAGCCAGAATTGCATTTTTCGATATTTTCAATTTCGAAATTTTTGACAGGAAATCCTGTGTATTTTTAAGATAGCTCGGATGTGTATTTGCTATAGGTTTCAGATGATAATCAGTTAATTCCGAGATCGCACAAGATTCGGAATTACAATCTGATACAATTGGCCTCCCGGGTGGAGTTACGTCATCCGTCCATGAAGAACGGTCCTATATATTTTCCATTGAATTGAAAGTCATTACCTTTTAAGCTCAGCTCTAAAGATCCAAAATTTGTTCATCCGGTCGTTTTGCATCCGGATATTTTTCAAATGCATTTTTAACAGATTTAACACCTTTATAAATATCAGTGTTCGTATACATACTGTCGATATCCAAAGTAGCCAGAATTGCATTTTTCGATATTTTCAATTTCGAAAGTTTTGACAGGAAATCCGGTGTATTTTTTAAATACCTCGGATGTCTATTTGCTATAGGTTTCAGGTTATAATCAATTAATTCCGAGATCGCATAAGATTCCGAATTACAATCTGATACAATTGGCCTCCCGGGTGGAGTTACGTCATCCGTCCATGAAGAACGGTCCTTGTGGATCTTTGGTAGGATGTAAAATTGTCTTGTTTGAGCACTGAGCTTAGCTGTTAAATTTTTCAATTGTTTTTTTGGTAATGTGACCTTCATCGAGGAGAAATTTTAAGATCTTATTGAATTTTTCGACATTACTAGGCCAAATAAGTGAATCTTTTTTCTTATAATATTTAGTATTGCTGAGTTGTCTCATGGCTTCCTTTATATAATTATCCCGAGATAGAATATCTACCGACCCACCTTTGTCGGCTGGTTTTATTACTAATTTCTTATTTTTTCGAAGTTTCGTGAGGGCTCTCCGTTCACCAGCTGTTAAATTGTCTTTATCGGAGAGTATGTTCATGCTGAACACCTTTTGGATGATTCGTTTTCTAGCCTCAATAATTTTGGGATCTACTTCACTATCTGGAGGTGACCAACCAGATGATTCTGTAAAAGGAAGTTTCCGACCGCTGGAGTTTCTAAAACCGTCTGCTAATTTCATTTGCCTAAGAAAATTACAGTTATATGATGGTATATTTATTTGATTACCAGTTTTAGCCTTAGTTGCTGGTACAAAAGTTAAACCGCGATCTAAAAGAGATTTCTCTTGGCTTGTTAGGTCATTGGTGCCAGACAGGTTAACCACATTAGTTCCTAATCCCACATCTGTTAGGCGGTTGTTACCTTTGCCTTTACTTAGTTTAAATCTAGATGGTTCAACCAGTGATCGTACATAATATTGGCGGTTCTCGTTGTCCAATGGATTAAATCCCGAGCAACATCAAACTTCGCGTCATCAATTTTTGGCATAACGTTAACGTCCTTCACTTTCCGAATGGTTTCGTTGATGATGCTCAGGGTTCTCCTCTCAGCCTGAGGGAGTTTTAGCGAAAAGTTTAGTTCAGCGAAATAAATTTTTGCTGATCTTAACTTGACCCTGATATCGCTAAGCATATTCCGCAACTGCGAGAATTCACACCAATATTTAATAATATTTTTGGGGGACTGGACTGGCCCCTGTGACCTTTAAACATAGAGCGAAAATGATTGAATTTGGCGCCGGGGTAACACTCCACCTGGATGTCCGGATGGGGATTTCAATCAATGCGTCCAAAATTTGAACTTCCAATCATAAGGATGTTTTTACAAACATCAGGGAGGCGCCAGTTCCTTTTATCAAAATTAACTCCGCTCTTATGCCGAAACTGGGAGAATTTAGAATCAAATGAGCGGCCCGAGTTGCGGCTCGTTGATTTGACTTTCTCTGAGTACGATATACCTGGTTGAACCACACTAGAGGCAGGAGAGGGGGAGAAGAAACAGAAGCAGGTGAGAAAACAGAAGCAGAAGAGGAAACAGAAGCAGAAGAGGAAGCAGGAGGAGTTCTAGTGAGAGCACTAGGAGAACCGGAGAAGAAAGGCTGAGGAGGAGTAGGAGGTAGAGAAGCAAGACGAGGCGACACAGCGTTACTCAATTTGCGAGCATCTTCAGTCACAATATGGACAGGAGATGTTTGCAAATTGAGGCGCTTACTCTGAGAGAAAGCAGGAGAAGTAGAAGGAAAAGAAGGGGGAGAAGTACTTTGCCTTGATCTTTTCTTATTATGCTTTTCTCGTTGTGGTAGAGGGACAACACGGGCCGGAGTTTGCTTGCTCCCTCCCGTATTGTTCCTCACTCCAGACGCTGGGCGAAGTTCCGAAATATAAGACTCATAGGCCGAAATCGTCTTATCTGTCAACTTATTTTTAAATTTCTTTTTAGCCCAGATCAAGGCACGCACCGAAGCGCTGTTGAAGTCTATTTTTTCGAGTTCAGGAGGTGGTCGCACAGCCAAAGTTATCTTAGACTTCAACTGGTTTTAATTTATCTTATAATGCTCAATTAAAGCATTTAACGTTTGGTTGGCCCATCCCACACTAATCTGTCGAAAAAACAGAAAAAATGTGTGGGGTGGGAAGAGCAGGATTTAGAAAACCACCTAACTCATCTACTTTCTTCTCCAACTGTTTCTGAAAATCCCGATTTGCCAAATGGTGCTCTAAGAGCCCAATGTGGTGCAAACACTGAAGCACCTGAAACAGAGCCCTGGCCAGCCTAGAATAAGCCTGGAACGATTGTTCCTGGCCAGTTCCAGACTGGGCAACTCTCTGCCTCAGATGCCTATGCCCTTTTCTTGTCATTGTTGAATCAAGTAGGTGAACTAAGTATAAATAAAATATAAAATGATGAAATAAATGAAATTGGAAAACTAGATATTACCGATTCAAGAAGATACCTGGCTTGGTTATTTCATTCTGAAATGGTAGAAAATCCGTGTGCGTGCGTGCGTGCGTGCGTGCGTGCGTGCGTGCGTGTGTGTGTGTGGCTGGTTGTCACTTTCACTGTGAATGGCGGCCTGCCTTCCCGACTTCCTCTGTCTTCCCGACTACTCGCCATCTAGCCTATCTGTCTGTCTAGCTAGCAGTTTGGCGGTCTGCTTACCAGTCAGACTGGCTGCAAGATAGCCGGCCTACCTTTCTGCCTGCCTTGTTGATTCCTATTGGGTACCATCTTGTCTGTCCGCTCACCTGCCTGGCAGCTGGCCTACCTGCTATACAGACTTCTTGTCTGTCATCCCGTCTTTTGACAATGTCTGCCTGCACGTCAATCTGTTGCATGCTTTCCATACTACCTACCACCCTGCTAGTCCGTCTTAAAACCCTGACCTGACCTGGCCTCCCCATCTTCCTTCCGACATTGCTACCTAATTAAGCACCTACTACTCAACAAAATCCCTTCCTTGTTTGCCTACTAACCTACATGGCATCCTATCGTGCACAGCTTGCCTGCCCTTCCAGCCATACTACCCACTCGCACACCGATCAGCCGAGCTTCCTGTCTCCCAGCCTATCTGCCTGACAGTGTTGGACATCCTGTGCTGTTTGCCTGTCTGTCTGTTTGGCTCTCAGCCCATCTGCCAGATGGAATACCTGGTTTGCTGATCTTGACATGCCACCCCTCTTTACACCCTGCCTCGCTCGCTGTCTAGCAACTCACGTGACTACCAGCCTGGCTGCCTACCTCCTAGCCTTCCCACTTTCTTGAGTGTATCCTTGCGTGCCAACCAGCGTGCATGACTATCAACCTCACTCCCCGTCCACCTACCTCCCAGGTCGCCTGTCGGCCTGCCTTCCATACTTCCAGACTGATTGCTTCTCCGTCTACATCCCTGACTGCCTACAAGACTATGAGCTTCCCGGAGATATTTTTTTACTTGGGAGATTCGTACCATTAGATGCATACAGAGGCGTACAGACAATGTAATATGAGGTATGGTGGTGGTCAGCCAATGGATAGTAGTGGGGTATGTGCAAACTGCAGGGGTATTTTACAGTTGTTAGAGAAGTGTGTTGGATTCCCTTCCCAATGTAGTTTAAGTTCTTTGATGAGTTTCTTACCCACACATTTTGAACGTTGTACAAGAACCGAATCAATGATATATATTTTTATTATCTTTTACACTTTGAATTTGAATAACATCTTTTGTTATTGTTAGATAACCAGGAATGATCATTTGAAATGCATATAATAATGCCTTACGTGTGATCTTGTTTTCTAAGATATATCTTACTGGTTGCATGGTTGAAATCAAACTGATGATTCTTTTGTCTCTTCTGATGTACTTTGTGCATCAGGTATTACATTACACCATGTACTTTGTACATCAGGGCAGTCAGGAAAATCATATTATGGGGCATCTATAAAGATTTTGTCTAACTTAGTTTTGAATGTCCTGCAGCTTTTCTTGCAATTATGGTACTAAATGTTGTTCTTTGAACATGTAGTACCATGAGTGCAAATAAAGATTTAGAATCTGGAAAATCGTCCAGACACTTGTCATATTTTTTCATTGTTGAACATATTTGATTTAAAGTGAATCCATAATCCATCGCTGATAATATTTTATCTGGAGGTGTTTGCATACATGTTGGTGGATTATGTAATTGACAGTTTCTTATCAATTGAATATAAGAACAATTTGGTAACCACTTAACATGTTCTTGTAAAGGAATATCCTTTTCTCCTTTTCTTCCCAATTATGTAAACCTTGTCCACATACAAAACATTTTACTTTACCATCTCCTACATAGACAAAACCAGCTTTAGCTAAATCTTCTTTCTTGGATTGTAAAATAGGATTTGTAGTCATACTAAAACTCGAAAGCCTTCTTAACTCTGATAAGTATATAGGATATGTAGGATTAAGTGGTAGAGACATCTTCCCTGTTCAAAGTCGAAATGAGAAATCGGAGTAGTATTTATACATTATACCCATAGGGTAGTGTGCCATATTTATCAACAACAAAACGTTTTGTGTAAACAGATCTGAATGTTTTACTTTGTGTTTCACTTGTGACTAGTCTATCTTTGTTACGTTTAATTCTATGTGTATATTCAATGTTTAATTTGTTATTATCTCTGTCTTGTGCACACTCAATCATGCTTTCAAAATTAACTTTTTGTGATGTCATGTAATCTAATGTGATACCCTTAACTTTACATGCGGTGTGTATTTCTCCATCTTTAATATATTTGTATCCATAATTTTTCGGACCAAAACCAACAAACTCTGTGATTTTTGCCCCTGGGTGTTCATCTGTCCACTGCCCTAATCTACTATTTACAATTTCTGGATTCCAGAGTGATGGTTTATGTATGTAAATACAACTGTCCGTGTCAAAATATAAAACTCGTGTTCCTAATTGTTCTAAAACTTTGTATAATTCCATACGTGCATAGGCTGTGACAAATGAGGCTACGACAACATTGGCTGAATTGTGTGGGTTGTAAACATCTGTAGTGTCAATGTAGTTTACTAAAACAAACTGATCGTGGTCAAACAATTCCACATTCTTCACAATTTTGTCTTTGTTCTGTATTATTTCAAAATTCTGATGGTTCATTTATGGATTTTGTTTTAGTTTTTATATTGTTTTGTGCATTTTTTCCCCAGAGACAATTTGTCATGGTTTTGGCAAATGATCTTTTTCCCGGTTTTTTTTCAACTTTTTCTAAATAGATGTTTTCAAGTTGTGCATAGTCTTTTTTAAAAAAACTTTTGTCTGTTTCTATTTTCACCCAATCTGGAAACCCACTAGCTTCTTGTTTCATTTTTAAATATTTGTTCACAGAATATTTGTAAATCTCCAAAGACCATTCATCCCAATGCCAAATCTGATAAGTGTCAAGAAGAGTGTACCCCAAATCCAATGCTTTGCAAAGTTCAACAGATGTCCATGTACCTACAAGTGCACGTTGTTATGGTGTGTGTTTACAGTGATCTGATTCGTGTTCTGAACACATTTTACAAAGTGTAAATGTCATTTTCTTATAACAATGAATAGGTAAAACAAAATTTGAGGTGGTAAAACCTTACATTTAATGAGACCTCTGCATTGGTTTATTTTGCCAGTGTCTGTGTTTTCCTTTGTGAGTATATCTAGATGTCCCACTGGATATTCCCTGTGTTTGTTCACATATGGGTAAAGTGAACAGATATCTATGTATTTGATTTCTGTGTCTGTGTTTTCATCAATTCGGTAGTGTAATTTAATGGCATTTGTTCTCCCGCCAAATAATGCTTCTCGTGGTATAACTGGGTCCATGTGTGGGAAAAATGTATCTAAAGAGGCTTGAACATCAGGATCTGATTTGCATAGAAGATCCAATTCGTGTTTCCCACACCGTGTATCCCAATGATTTGAAATGATTTGAAATGTTTTATGAGTGATTGGGTTTTGTTGTACAGAGATTGATAGAATTGTGAATTGATTGGATTTTTCTCAAATCTGTCAGGATAGCAAGTTTCATATCCATGCCACATACATCCATAAAATTCATAAATTGTATTTGTCTCTTTGTGAAAACCATCTACATAATAATTTCCATTTTTAATTTCTCCACCTTTTAGTGCATGTCGTATGTGTATGCCTTCTTCTTGTGCTAATAGCTGTAAGTATCTAATGGCTTTCATGGAATATCTAACGGCGGTAGGATAGCCTATGTCTGAAATGAGACCAACTTTGTTTTCTGGCATTGAATTTGTCCGCCAAGCTTTTTTGCAGTCATCAGCTAAAGTTACAGCCTCCCTGAAAGGATCTATCCCATCACATTCGATAAATTGTTTTCTGAATTCCCCACACCCTCTACGTAATATATCCACATCAGACTTACAGTACATGTCCATTTCTTTGGCAAAATTGAAAGTAGCATTACTAGTAAATTTTTTATTGTACCATTTAATAAAATCTTCTCAGACTGTGGAGACATAGAGCCAGGCATGTACAATTTTGCATCTAAATAAGGTCCAATGTACATTTGATATGATTTTGTGTTTGCCAAATGAGGAAAATAACCTTTTGCTAGTGCACTTATACCAAACGTTTTAGGTATGCCAATCTCATAGAAAGGAAACTCAACAAATCGATGAGTCTAACACCAAAGCTTTCAGAGAAATAATTTTGTTTCCATTCATGATGACATCGGGTTTTGATGTAGCAGTTTCAATGAGATGTCTTAAGATAAATTGTGCATCAAACCCTCTTGAATTATGAGCGATTACCGTTGTATCTAAATGTTCCTTACTGAAAAGCCAATTGCAAAAATCACTCAAAGTAGATTCTCCTTTAAAAACATATTCCCTTTTTCCAACTTTATCACATCATGAACACGTTTCATCAATAGATTTACAAATGCACTCGTTACAAGCACGGGGTTCAACACAGTAATTCGTGGTGTGAAGACCTGAGTCTTGAGTTGTTTCAAAATCATAAAACACAAATGGTACTTTTGGCATTTTGTCTTTCTCGGGTGATTTGTATTTTGGAATGAAACAATAATGTTCACTTTTGACTAATTGATGGCAATATTCACAATGGTAGTGACATCCTAAAAACCCTGTAATTTTTGTGATGGTGTTGAAATGACCGTGAGGGTGATAGATATGAATAACTTTACTCTCTTTTGTAGTTTGTGGTGGTTCAAATAAGAACTTTTCTTTGGCAAATTGTGGGTGAATTTTAATCACATAGTGAGGGGAGAGTATCCCTTGAATGTTACAATATTCCTCATATCTACATGGTTTATTATAATCAAGACTTGCTTTATTCATCAATATTTTGGCTTCTTGCTCTTGTGTCGGTCTATCAGAATATCTAATATTTTTCCATCTCTTTTGTCTCCCTTTCAGAATTTGGTTTAACAATGTTTTCAAACCAATTTTTTAAAAAAAAAATTTTGAACTTGGTTTGAAAAATTTTTCAATCAACATTCAGAAAATGTTTTCAAACCAAGTTCTGAAAAGTTAAAAAATTGGTTTGGAAACATTTTCTGAATTTTTTTTTTTTTTTTGAATAAGAAAATGATTTCAGCGAAAGTATAATTAGGTGGAGGGTCTCACAGTTTGGGTCACACATGCTTTTGAGTTAACAAGACTGAAACACGTGCTTTTGATCTCCTCTGAAGATTAAAAAAATGAATAACGATCCGAGAATGGAGAAGGCAAATCATGCTAAAAGTATTTACTATCAGCCATCTAAATGGAGAAAAGTAAAAAGACTTGTCAATGAACTTTATAAGCTGACAACACTGGCTGACGATACTTGTTCCATTTGTCACCAAAAAGGACATCGGGCGAATACATGTGCAGACAAAGGGCCATGTTATTGTTGTCATCAGAAAGGACATTGGATTAATGAATGTGGATTGAAAAAGCTATCGAATTACTCTGTGTCTCAAGCAAAATGGGGTTCACCTGCTGTTATATAACCTCAACAGACTAAAGTTTATCCATGGTCAGAACAGATAGAGCGTACAGATGGATTACCGAATACAGATTTCAACTTTCCCCCACCACTGGATGAAAAATACACCACCAACCACTCTATGGGGATGAGCAGGATACCACTACCACCTCTACATGAACAAAAAACAAACTTTACAAATAAGAAAGTTGACTTAACAGAAACTGGGTTACCAGAGTTTAATGACAGTGATGATACGTTACTGTATAATGTGGGTGTAGACCAAGAATCAAAGCTGGAAGCTGCTGATGACATTTTATTTCCAGAGACAGAGACAGCTCCACTGAAAGTGTCGAGAAAACGAAAAGCTAAAGACAGTACTTCTAAAATGGCAAAACTTGTCAAGAAACTGTGAACATTATGAACAGTGAGAATTACACTTATGTAAAAAATCATGGAATAAAAAATCTGAAATGTGAAAATGGTGTTCTGGTAGTTTTTTTTCATATCAGTGCTAAATATCCCCCTGCTGCTATACTAACCATTGCATGGATGGTACAGCAGCAGGGGATGATTAACACTGATTACAAAGTACGTTTCCAATGGACAATTCACCAACTGCATACCCCGCATAGAGTATAGTCAGTGTATGGTTGGGAGTTTTTTACCACTGAATTCACAATATATCAGTAAAGATCGCATTTCCATGTGTACATCTCCACACCTCAACAGGAAATTCGCATTTCAAAGTGTACGATTTTTTTACTGATATTACACACATAATATCATTTTTAAAAAAACATTTTTTCAGCTGTCTGTACTTCATCAGGGGTTACATCAAATATACACAATTTGACGTAACACCTGATGAAGTACAAACAGCTGAAAAAATGTTTTATAAATTGATATTTTCATGATAGAAAAAATTAACTAAAAAAGTATAAGAAAATATACCTTCTTGACTTGTGTGATGAAACAACTGAAAGAATTCAGTTGTATTCCATCGTGCTGGTGTAGCATGTGGTTAAGAAAATCTTTTGTCAATTTAGGTGGTCCTGAAAAGAACCGTTTTTTACTAAACAAAATGTTTAGTTCGCCATCCTAATTCCATTTCTATTTGCTGTGGTCCGTTACCTTTCTGTGTGGCATAATAGTAGCTGTGTCTGATTAATCTTCGAAAAAAAAAATGGAAATTTTCTTCAACTTTCCTCATTCACCAATGACGAGATACCTCTCCAGCCATTATTTCTTGCTAGCTTTCGTAAATTATTTCTTAGTATAACTGTGTGGTCATTCTTGATCTCCCCCTGCTCAGTGCAGACACATCGCCATGATGGAATCTCAAGCTCAAAGGTTAGTTCTATGTTCATAATTACCATTAGGAAAAATGACATCCTCCAGCTGTATTTATACTAAAAAGGGGATTGAAAAAAGCCCCAAAATAATAAAAATGCAAAAATATATCAAGATTATCTATTGGGTGTTTTTATTATTTTCCCTCCAAAATTAAAAAAAAATGATTTTTTTTTAATTCCAGAGGGAAAAAGCAGATTACAAACAGATTGAGAGAAGCCAGTTGTGGATGGGGAACTGGCGGTTATCTGACGGCGCCGAAATTAATGAGCTAACATTTTTCATTTTATTGAAAAACAGCCTTTTTAAGGCTACCATATTATTAGAAAGAGGTTTTCATTATACCATTTATTTCACTATCCACTCTCAATATAGATAAACTAGCTTTGTGAATGGAAATATTTCGAGAATATTTCTCAGCGTTTTTTTCTTGTCCCCCCACTTTTAGCATCACTGATTCCAAAAAAACTTGATTTTCGGATAGAGTGATGTTGCTCTGGGTTAAAATGGCAATATAATTTTCTTTAAAAGCCACTGACACTCTACGGGTGTCGAACATATTGGTGAATCTTGTAGTCAAAGATATGCCAGGGAACCCCCACGAGAAAAACACTTATTACCTATTCCAAACCTAACAATTTTTGTTTAACTGGCCTGAAAATTTGTAAAATAATTCAATGTAAGGGAAAAAATACTGTAATAAATGTGGAGATCCGCTTTTGACAAAAAACTAATAATTCAATGTAAATTATTCTCTCTGCACTACGCGCATAATATCAGGATAAAATGTTGTCTTAATTGCCACGTGTTCACTGAGAAGACAAGTTGATGGTAATTGTTTCAACAGATGTTGAAAAAAATATCCACACTTCTATGATTTGTTAGTTTTCAGAACGATATTTCAGAATTGTGCGTTTTTTTCTGTCACAGATGTTTTTTATTTATAACAGAATGAACAAATATATACATCTTGGTGTTTTTTTTATATTTTCTATTTTTTGCGCCAAAATGTCAAATAACCATATATTCAGTACAGGCATAAAAGTTAAGAGAATTTGGGCCAAAATACTTTTTACCTCGCTGGGGAGATTTCACACAAACCACAGCTTTTTTCAGTTTGGGTAGAGGAAAGCGATATTTAAATTATATCTTGGTGTTTTTATATCGCTTGTTCTATTTTTTTGCGCTACAATGAAGAAAATTAGATTACACTCTATCCCCAAACATTAAAAAACATATCTCATTCATGCAGTGATTGAAATATTTTAATATGAAATCCAAGTGTATTTCCCCATTCAATTTTTTTTTCTCTGGGTGTTTTATCTCAGTGTAATAATCTATCACTGTTTGTTGAAAATTCTTATCACTAAACAGTTTACAAATACGATGTTATTAAATGTAAGAGAATGCGAATTTTTCTCCAAAGTTACATCCACTGATTTTATTGAAATGTACATGTGTGGAACATGTGTTCGAAAAATGTAACTGAATGGAGCACGTTTGTCTGATGCTTTTCTCATTAGCTATTTGTAACCCCACAATTTAGTGATTTATTTTGTAAAATATATACAGCAGTGGTGTGGAAGTGTTATTTTTCTTACAAATCGAATGCCAGACACACTTTCATCTGAGTCATCTCACATTATACACAAGTACACATTTGAAAAAAAATTAGAAGTTGTATGCAGAGAATGGTATTGGAGTGATCACTTCATCCCCCTAAAAATGTGAATGTAAAACAACACAGATTCCCACTAGATCTGACAGTGTTATTAAATGTCGTGTGTTCAAGTAATAAATAGAAAACTTTACCAGTCAGGCGATGTATAATAGGTAGCATTTTTTTAAAAAAGCAGAACATTTTATTAGTATAAAAGCAAACATTTAGTGAATGGAACAACCTACCCCATGACTGTCACTATAGGGACAAGCATTTAACACTAAATTCCCCATACCACAATGTTGGCACTCGGCCGAAAAAATTAACATAGGATTCTCCATAGGGCGGCTTGTCCCTCAACTGCCATTTTACCCGTGGCTGGCACTTCGGCAAAAAGCATTTAGCACTGATTTCCCCATACCCCGATGGTGTCACTTGGGCAAAAAAAAATAACATAGGATTCCCCATAGGGGGCTTGTCCCCCAAGTCTATTTTACCCATGGCTGGCACTCCGGCGAAACGCATTTAACACTGAATTCCCCATATCCCAATGTTGGCACTTGAGGTACAAAATTAACATAGGATTCTCCATAGGGGCTAAGTGATTGGACGGGGATTTCTTCCCCTGTGGCTGCCACTCTAGACCTAAGCATTTAGCACTGATTTCTCCATATCCAAATATGCCACTCTGGCCAAAAATTTAACCCAGGATTCTCCATAGGGTGTCTTGGCCCCGAGTGGCATATTTTGCCCCTGAGTGGCATCATTGGAGGCAGGAAAAAGAATCTTGAAGAAAAAAGAATCAGGAGTCTTAAAGAACCTACAGCTATTGTGGACCCTGCTCTACCAAAATGTCTGAAACAAATTCTTTGGAGCTTGAGCAGAAATGTGCTGAAATAAAGTTCAATTATAGTGCATATAAGAGGAGCGATACAGATGGATCTAAAGATGGTGACAAAGTATCATCAGCTGTTGTTACTGCTGATTGGATCACCTTAGTCAGTCTGCCAAATAAATGTTCTATTTCACAACTGAAGTTAAAGATTTACAACGAGCGGTTGAACACATCTAGAATGTACAAGAAAGGAAGTCGATTATTTTTTTCACTCTCTTTGCAAGCTTTACTCAACCCCAGGTTGAAGAACCCTCTTAATTTGGAACTTCATGAGAAGTTGAATACTCTCAAGTCTGACGATGCGTCTCATGTCAATCGTGTTTTGGTGTTTACCTGGACATGTTGGTATCCACAGTAACACTATGGCAGAAGTAGTATGTCTAGAACGTTTCACCCCACATTTGGATGATCTCATGGATGGTCTCATGTGACGTCATAGTCACGTGACCCATTGGCGCCATCTTGTGTTGCCATAATCACCCGTGTAAGCGGCCATGTTGTGACGTCATCGTCATAGTGATATGTGGTGTTTATGCGCAGAATGTGTTGTTAGGGTGATACGTGTTTCCATCGTCCATTTTGTACACTGGAGGCCGCCATCTTGGTTTCTATGGTAGCACGTAGTTGCTATGTGACCTAAAACCTTATAGGATAGGGGTATGTTCGGAGGGTGTGTTCGATTGAACAGGAGTAATTTCTCGTACAAACACCCCGATAATCCCTCCAAATCACCGAAAATGACTTTATTTAGTACGGATTTTCCCCCAGAATCCTATTTAGGACCGCCATACTTTGGCTTATAATAGTGGCACGTAGTGCTATAGTACAGAGGGGCCCCTGGGGTTAAGGTCGATTGAATAGGAGTAGTGTTTCTGGGATGGATTTTCCCAGAATCCCTTTTTTAGAATATACCATGACGTTTTTCTCCAATAAAAGACACGTTCCTTTGGATAACAGAAGTTTCTTAAAAATTATAAAAGTAGGTCCCATATGTGTACAGGAAGGCCAGGAAGCTAACCTCAAGGCCCACAATATACTCATGTGAGGATCTACCCATATGTTAAGCTAAGAGAATCCCTTTTTGTTGTATGAGATCTAATTTACCATCCCTCTTAGCCTCATTTCGGTATTTGAGGATACCGTTGACATGGTATTGTATTGTTGGAGGATATCTTTTGAGGATACCATTTATAAGTTTTAATTTGGGGATACCTTTGGAATTGTACTACTGGACTCATTGATAACAAAACAATTTTTACAATTTAATTTCTTTTATTCAACAACAAAAATACAACTTTTATAGAAACTTCTATGGTATGTACATTGTCAGATATTCATAAATAGTCTTTCTGCAGATTGGACATCTTCTCAGTGGTTTACAACAGTCTTTGCACTGGCACAAGTGGTTACATGGTCGCGGAGCGACACTGGCTTCAGCTAATAAACACACACTGAATTTTGTCCTCCGTGAATCTTCTTCATGAAATGATGCGTCCATTTCTTGTTTGATGGCCATTTCTTCTTCTTGAACTTTTTTAACGTCTATGAATTCAGGTGGTAAATTATGAATGTAATAACAGTCTGGAGAATATCTTCTGTTTCCCAGAAACGAACAATAATACCACAATAAAAACATTGAGTTCTGTCTCCTGTCCCCAAATAAAAGAAGCCAGCTGTTGTCAGTTCATTTGGGGTTTTCACACTTTCACTTGGTAACATGAATTGAAATGGCTTGAGACGATTTTCCTCCAATGCATACTTGATGTGTTTTGGTGGTCTTTGTTTTGGTGTCTTTCTTATTTTCTCTTCTCCACGAAATAACTGCTCCAGTACTAGTGGTGGAACATCATGAAAATACGTTTCGAATGAAACGCTCATTCTTTCTATAAAGTCTCTTGGATTTCTCGTTTCTTGATTTCGTGATTAATAATCATTCAGTGCCATCCTGATCATACAAGGAATAGTGAACATTCTTCAATCCTTTTTATCTTCATTCTTCTTTAGTTTACTTTCTCTCTTTGGTTTGGGTTCTCCTATTTCTAGGCTCCTTTTCTTTGCAATATCCACTGTTTTCGTCACTTGTTCCTAATCTCTTGTGGTAAACTGGAACCCAACGTCGTTCTTCAATAATTGGATCTGTTAAGTTTGAAGACGGTCACATTTGTAGACATCCTTCTTCTTTGGCTGTCGAAACACAAATGAGTTGAACACCTATCGCACCCTTTTCATAGTTTTTCTTCAATACAGTGACAACTAGTGGCTGGCTTCTTCTGTGACGTCATTAACCAACACATCATTATCCATTAGATCAGTCGTAAACATGTTGGATATGGTTTCCATCGGTACACTGCGACAGCGATGTTTCAAGTAAAACAGGCAGTATTATCTACACACTGGTAATGGTCCCTGAAGGCGTTTTGTATTATACTTCCAATATCTGGAATTCTTCTTCAGGAAATGCTCGAATGGTCTGTTTTGTGGTGGTAATCCATGGGAATCAAAGTACTCTGCGTTGTGGTGACTCACAAAGAGAGCCAACCAAAGTTCTCCTGTTCTGTGGTCTGGATCCGTGTTGGCTATCAAAACTACTGGTCTGTGATCTGGTAATCTTCTTGGTAATCTGTTTCTTGCAAATACACCCAAACATATTCTCTTCAAACAACTATCTGATCGAAGTGCATTCTCTAACTGCAACGTGTTCATGTTGAGTAATCGAAGATTACTCGTCTATTCTTATCAACTTCTATGATGTTCTGGAATTATGCATACACCAGTCTGTTGATTGTGGTTGGTAATGGGTTTTCGAACTGGACTTCTAGTCTCAAGGTTCCTCTCTTCACGAGATCGACGTGTTGTCCGTGTGATAGGTCTAGAGTCAGGTCGAATATGAATAGGGTGCATCCATTTATGTACTCTTCTCGGCTGATGTGGTTTCCATCATTCTCGTACATTTGTCCAGTTCCTTGGAACAGGGTCGTATAACATCTCGCCACTTCTTGTTCGAATCGAGGTTGTAATGATGTGGCTGGAATCTTCTTCCCATCCTCGTACAAAGCCAAGTAATTGAGTTTGTAGTTTTTAAAATTATATGGATTCTTTGAAAAGTTTCTTTTGAAAGTGTCATTGTCCACACATCCCACCATGATGCGTTTAGGTGGTTGGCCTAAAAATACATTTTCTTGTGTAATGCTTAGATTTTCTTTCGGCACAGAAAACACCTTGGTTTCCACACGGTCGATAGGATATTTGGCCGTTGCTTTTGTTAGTGCTTTCTCGTGAGCCATTCTCACGAATGACTGGAGTCTCTCTTTGCGAACAAACATGGATACATCTAGAATTTTGATCTTGTATGTATCGGCATCGGCCATCAGTGCGAAAGCATTTTTGGCTCTGTTCATTTTAACATGAACATTAACTCAATTCAGCAAGTAACGAGTTTGGAAAAACATGTCCAAATGTAATCTTCCAGTCATGTCCACAATTTTACTTTTCTCTATAAATTTCTTTCGAAGAAGAAATCCCTTGTTATCATCTGTCAAATGTGTCCGGCTGTATCCTTGTACCATAATGCATTAGTCAGTTGTGACTTCTTGGCAGCTGGTCCACAACTCAACAGAGTTTCTATGAAAGCTTTGTAGTGATAAGTGTTGTTGGAAGAAGATACCAGTTTTTCATTCAACCTGATATCAATTTGATTAAATAAGGAATGCATCCATAGATTGACTGGGTCCGCATTGGCATCGGCTGCAATTTAACATACAAGTATGCCTGTGCCAAATTCAAATAATCATATCCTAATCCTGCAATGTGGAATTCTATCGGGTCATTGTTCTACCCATTGCCCATGTTCCACACTAGTCTGCGCTGGTGGTAAGGAAAGCAAGTTGAGTTCGCATTTTGTTTGCTACATCTACCAAGTCAGCTTGCCATTGTGTATCTATACCACTAACTATCATTTTCCTTCTAGGAAATGTACGACGAACGGGTTTGTGAAGAGTGTATGTGTCTTGAGTCTCTAACCATTTCACAACTTGTTTAGTTTTTTTCTTGGACGCTCTACGAAGAGCGTCTACACCACCGAAACTGCCAGGCACTTCAGAAGCATAGTACAATGCTTCCATTACTGCCTTGTTCAAGTTTCAAATCTATACTCTTCTTCGGTGCACTTTGGCGTTTCTGTTTTCTTTTGTTGTTTAGGTTCCGACTTTATCGGTGCCTGTTTCATAAAATCCCAACGTTCTTTATGACCAAGCAATCCTTGGGGTATGTTACTGTCTCGCAGGGCTTCGGCCAACAATTCCCATCACTTCGATTAGAAAGATTTTCGTCTAAGTAAATCGTTTAGAAGATCTGTTACATTCGACCCTACCACTGTTTGATCGTTGTGGACTAGTTCGCTCTTCTCATTCTAAGATATATTTGCGTCACTTCTAATACGATTCAACTACAACTTTCCCTTTCTCTTCATAGTCATAGGTACAAAATCGAGAATGTCTTCGTCTTTATTATCTTTCTTCAGTTCGACGTTAATGGGTCGAGGAGCCACTACATTTTGTCAAGTCAAGTACCTTTGTAAAATTTGATTATATTGAGTCATCTTTTCGTCGGATGTAAGAAAAGGGGCATCGAGAATATCTTTCATTTCTCGATCCAATGATGAAGCAGCCAGTTCATTCGGTTGTCTTGGAGTCTCTTGTAGACGTTCCAATAACACTGGTTCTACCAAAGCCATCTTCTTTGCATATTCCATCATCCAAAAATGCCTTAAACAGCACCCAAACGTACAGGAGGTAGTAATGTACCCAAGAACCCTCTTTCTGCAAGATTTGTCTCTTCCTTTTGTCAGGGGTACCTTTATTTGCCACTGCCATCACTTGTTGTTTCTGACGAACGAGTTTGGTTCTCTGAGCTTTGGTCAGAGGTATTGGCCCCTTCAGTATATTCGAGGCACAGTCACACAAACAGATCATCAATTCTTTGCCTGCATGTTTTAGTATGGATGTGGCGAGTGTGGGTTTCGATTTAATAAGAAGCTTGAGAAGAGCGATGTTGTGCTTGAGACGGTCATTCTGAATCCCACCAGTTATCTGGTTTTCGATTTGATGATCTTGAAGAGTTTCATTCTTTACCCATCACTCGTAGTACGTGTGGTATGAACAACAACATCTTGCTTAGATGTATCTTTGCGGCATCCATTACAGCAGCTCTCACAATGGCATTGTCAGCATGTTCATGAACGAGTGTGAAGTTGTGCTTTAATCCGTAGATGATTTTGTCAAAATCTTTAGTGAATCCAAAAGTGTGTTTCAGAGGAAGCCTGAACGAAAACGTTCCTCTAGGTGTCGACGCTTGAACGATGTGTTTAAATTCCGTGGCTGCACCCAAGTTGGCGGCAGTCGCATTAGAGATGGTATCTTTCATCCACAGTTGATTGAGTCCTTAGATTCGTAAATATTTTCAGGATATTTCAAGAAGAGTCGAAGCCTGACCGTGTTGAAATATGGTTTCTTTCTCTTGACCTGAGTGTTTATATGCTATACTGTTGAAAAGATGCATCATGCTGTTATGAGCTAACATAATGATGCCATCGTCAGTGTAGTTGATACCATACTTTTTCGTCAAACGTCCTTTTATCTGAAGATAACTTTTGCTGGGGTGGAGGAGGAGATCTTGTATTTCGATATTGAGTCGTATCTCTCATTCATAATTGAGACTAGTTTCCGTCACGGTAAATATCCGTGCACTTCTTACTCTTGAATACTTTCGTCTCTCATTATATCTAATATGTTCCTCTTTTTCACTCTAATTTTAATTATTTTTTATTTATTTTTTTTCTTATTTATTATATATATATGTGAAGCAAAAAAAAAATTGTTCTCCTTGTTTTTTAAAAAGTAGTCTTTCACAATTGCTGTTTGTAAAACTTTCCTGTGATTTCTTCTCCATGTAATACTTCTATCTCGTAAATGATGGGATCGGTGTAGAACATTCGAACCATGATAAAGAGTTCTTGCGTCCATCTTGGTGTGTAACCTTTTTCGGTATGTTTTCCCACTTGTAAATTTTCACTTGATCGCCCACAGAAAATTTCTGTCATTTCATCATCGCTTCCACCATCTTCAATAGATCGAGATTCGTGTAGACTTTCTTTTCCTTTTGTGGATCGTTAGCTTCTACGGTTGTCATCTTGATGGAAATTGATGCGTGCTGTTATAGTCATCAACCAAATTGTCTAAGATATCACGTAGTTCTTAGTTGAATTGGCCTTGAAATATTTGTGCATTTTTTTCTTCATGGTTCAATTCCATCATTCGACCACAACCACCTTCTCCTGCTCTCTGTTGAATAGATGTTGACGAATATGAACGTTGTAAAATTCTCGACATTTGTCCCTCCACAATTTCTCTGGTTTTCGCCAAAAAGAAGTGAAGTTGTTTTGCAAGCTTCGGCCACGCTCGTTCTCGATTTATTTTTCAATGCTCTCATCCATCCACGTTTCGAAAACACGTTTAGGACCGTCAGTAGATATTTCACTACTCCATTGTGTCTCAACAATGATTGCATGTATACCAGATCGGCTGCTCACATGTGATTCAATCCTTTGATAAATCCTCTTCTCTTTTGATATATGTGTAGTAGGAGCCTGTGCAGTTCGTTTCCTAATTTCTTAGTGAATTGCTTTTTTTTAGTGGCACTTGAGGTACAAAATTAACATAGGATTCTCCATAGGAGCTAAGTGATTGAACGGGGATTTCTTCCCCTGTGGCTGCCACTCTAGACCTAAGCATTTAGCACTGATTTCTCCATATCCAAATATGCCACTCTGGCCAAAAATTTAACCCAGGATTCTCCATAGGGTGTCTTGGCCCAGAGTGGCATATTTTGCCCCAGAGTGGCATCATTGGAGGCAGGAAAAAGAATCTTCTTTGTTCCTCCTTGGAGTCTTAAAGAACCTACAGCTATTGTGGACCCTGCTCTACCAAAATGTCTGAAACAAATTCTTTGCAGCTTAAGCAGAAATGTACTGAAATAAAGTCCAATTATAGTGCATATAAGAGGAGCGATACAGATGGATCTAAAGATGGTGACAAAGTATCATCAGCTGTTGTTACTGCTGATCGGATCACCTTAGTCAGTCTGCCAAATAAATGTTCTATTTCACAACTGAAGTTAAAGATTTACAACGAGCGCTTGAATACATCTAGAATGTACAAGAAAGGAAGTCGATTGTTTTTTTTTCACTCTCTTTGCAAGCTTTACTCAACCCAGGTTGAAGAACCCTCTTAATTTGGAACTTCATGAGAAGTTGAATACTCTCAAGTCTGACGATGCGTCTCATGTCAATCGTGTTTTGGTGTTTACCTGGACATGTCGGTATCCGCAGTAACACTATGGCAGAAGTAGTATGTCTAGAACGCTTCACCCCACATTTGGATGATCTCATGGATGATCTCATGTGACGTCATAGTCACCTGACCCAGTGGCGCCATCTTGTGTTGCCATAATCACCCGCATAAGCGGCCATGTTGTGACGTCATCGTCATAGTGATATGTGGTGTTTATGCGCAGAATGTGTTGTTAGGGTGATACGTGTTTCCGTCGTCCATTTTGTACACTGGAGGCCGCCATCTTGGTTTCTATGGTAGCACGTGGTTGCTATGTGATCTAAAACCTTCTTATAGGATAGGGGTATGTTCGGAGGGTGTGTTCGATTGAACAGGAGTAATTTCTCGTACAAACAACCCGATAATCCCTCCAAATCACCGAAATTGACTTTATTTAGTACGGATTTCCACCAGAATCCTATTTAGGACCGCCATACTTTGGCTTATAATAGTGGCACGTAGTGCTATAGTACAGACGGGCCCCTGGGGTTAAGGTCGATTGAATAGGAGTAGTGTTTCTGGGATGGATTTTCCCAGAATCCCTTTTTTAGAATATACCATGACGTTTTTCTCCAATAAAAGACACGTTCCTTTGGATAAGAGCAGTTTCTTAAAAATTATAAAAGTAGGTCCCATATGTGTACAGGAAGGCCAGGAAGCTAACCTCAAGGCCCACAATATACTCATGTGAGGATCTACCCATATGTTAAGCTAAGAGAATGCCTTTTTGTTGTACGAGATCTAATTTACCATCCCTCTTAGCCTCATTTCGGTATTTGAGGATACCGTTGACATGGTATTGTATTGTTGGAGGATATCTTTTGAGGATACCATTTATAAGTTTTAATTTGGGGATACCTTTGGTATTGTACTACTGGACTCATTGATAACAACACAATTTTTACAATTTAATTTCTTTTATTCAACAACAAAAATACAACTTTTATGGAAACTTCTATGGTATGTACATTGTCAGATATTCATAAATAGTCTTTCTGCAGATTGGACATCTTCACAGTGGTTTACAACAGTCTTTGCACTGGCACAAGTGGTTACATGGTCGCGGAGCGATATTGGCTTCAGCTAATAAACACACACTGAATTTTGTCCTCCGTGAATCTTCTTCGTGAAATGATGCGTCCTTTTCTTGTTTGATGGCCATTTCTTCTTCTTGAACTTTTTTAACGTCTATGAATTCAGGTGGTAAATTATGAATGTAATAACAGTCTGGAGAATATTTTCTGTGTTCTTCTATAACATCATCTTCTGTTTCCCAGAAACGAACAATAATACCACAATGAAAACATTGAGTTCTATCTCCTGTCCCCAAATAAAAGAAGCCAGCTGTTGTCAGTTCATTTGGGGTTTTCACACTTTCACTTGGTAACATGAATTGAAATGGCTTGAGACGATTTTCCTCCAATGCATACTTGATGTGTTTTGGTGGTCTTTGTTTTGGTGTCTTTCTTATTTTCTCTTCTCCACGAAATAACTGCTCCAGTACTGGTGGTGGAACATCATGAAAATACGTTTCGAATGAAACGCTCATTCTTTCTATAAAGTCTCTTGGATTTCTCGTTTCTTGATTTCGTGATTAATAATCATTCAGTGCCATCCTGATCAAACAAGGAATAGTGAAAATTCTTCAATCCTTTTTATCTTCATTCTTCTTTAGTTTTCTTTCTCTCTTTGGTTTGGGTTCTCCTATTTCTAGGCTCCTTTTCTTTGCAATATCCACTGTTTTCGTCACTTGTTCCTAATCTCTTGTGGTAAACTGGAACCCAACGTCGTTCTTCAATAATTGAATCTGTTAAGTTTGAAGACGGTCACATTTGTAGACATCCTTCTTCTTTGGCTGTCGAAACACAAATGAGTTGAACACCTATCGCACCCTTTTCATAGTTTTTCTTCAATACAGTGACAACTAGTGGCTGGCTTCTTCTGTGACGTCATTAACCAACACATCATTATCCATTAGATCAGTCGTAAACATGTTGCATATGGTTTCCATCGGTACACTGCGACAGCGATGTTTCAAGTAAAACAGGCAGTATTATCTACACACTGGTAATGGTCCCTGAAGGCGTTTTGTATTATACTTCCAATATCTGGAATTCTTCTTCAGGAAATGCTCGAATGGTCTGTTTTGTGGTGGTAATCCATGGGAATCAAAGTACTCTGCGTTGTGGTGACTCACAAAGAGAGCCAACCAATGTTCTCCTGTTCTGTGGTCTGGATCCGTGTTGGCTATCAAAACTACTGGTCTCTGATCTGGTAATCTGTTTCTTGCAAATACACCCAAACATATTCTCTTCAAACAACTATCTGATCGAAGTGCATTCTCTAACTGCAACGTGTTCATGTTGAGTAATCGAAGATTACTCGTCTATTCTTATCAACTTCTATGATGTTCTGGAATTATGCATACACCAGTCTGTTGATTGTGGTTGGTAATGGGTTTTTGAACTGGACTTCTAGTCTCAAGGTTCCTCTCTTCACGAGATCGACGTGTTGTCCGTGTGATAGGTCTAGAGTCAGGTCGAATATGAATAGGGTGCATCCATTTATGTACTCTTCTCGGCTGATGTGGTTTCCATCATTCTCGTACATTTGTCCAGTTCCTTGGAACAGGGTCGTATAACATCTCGCCACTTCTTGTTCGAATCGAGGTTGTAATGATGTGGCTGGAATCTTCTTCCCATCCTCGTACAAAGCCAAGTAATTGAGTTTGTAGTTTTTAAAATTATATGGATTCTTTGAAAAGTTTCTTTTGAAAGTGTCATTGTCCACACATCCCACCATGATGCGTTTAGGTGGTTGGCCTAAAAATACATTTTCTTGTGTAATGCTTAGATTTTCTTTCGGCACAGAAAACACCTTGGTTTCCACACGGTCGATAGGATATTTGGCCGTTGCTTTTGTTAGTGCTTTCTCGTGAGCCATTCTCACGAATGACTGGAGTCTCTCTTTGCGAACAAACATGGATACATCTAGAATTTTGATCTTGTATGTATCGGCATCGGCCATCAGTGCGAAAGCATTTTTGGCTCTGTTCATTTTAACATGAACATTAACTCAATTCAGCAAGTAACGAGTTTGGAAAAACATGTCCAAATGTAATCTTCCAGTCATGTCCACAATTTTACTTTTCTCTATAAATTTCTTTCGAAGAAGAAATCCCTTGTTATCATCTGTCAAATGTGTCCGGCTGTATCCTTGTACCATAATGCATTAGTCAGTTGTGACTTCTTGGCAGCTGGTCCACAACTCAACAGAGTTTCTATGAAAGCTTTGTAGTGATAAGTGTTGTTGGAAGAAGATACCAGTTTTTCATTCAACCTGATATCAATTTGATTAAATAAGGAATGCATCCATAGATTGACTGGGTCCGCATTGGCATCGGCTGCAATTTAACATACAAGTATGCCTGTGCCAAATTCAAATAATCATATCCTAATCCTGCAATGTGGAATTCTATCGGGTCATTGTTCTACCCATTGCCCATGTTCCACACTAGTCTGCGCTGGTGGTAAGGAAAGCAAGTTGAGTTCGCATTTTGTTTGCTACATCTACCAAGTCAGCTTGCCATTGTGTATCTATACCACTAACTATCATTTTCCTTCTAGGAAATGTACGACGAACGGGTTTGTGAAGAGTGTATGTGTCTTGAGTCTCTAACCATTTCACAACTTGTTTAGTTTTTTTCTTGGACGCTCTACGAAGAGCGTCTACACCACCGAAACTGCCAGGCACTTCAGAAGCATAGTACAATGCTTCCATTACTGCCTTGTTCAAGTTTCAAATCTATACTCTTCTTCGGTGCACTTTGGCGTTTCTGTTTTCTTTTGTTGTTTAGGTTCCGACTTTATCGGTGCCTGTTTCATAAAATCCCAACGTTCTTTATGACCAAGCAATCCTTGGGGTATGTTACTGTCTCGCAGGGCTTCGGCCAACAATTCCCATCACTTCGATTAGAAAGATTTTCGTCTAAGTAAATCGTTTAGAAGATCTGTTACATTCGACCCTACCACTGTTTGATCGTTGTGGACTAGTTCGCTCTTCTCATTCTAAGATATATTTGCGTCACTTCTAATACGATTCAACTACAACTTTCCCTTTCTCTTCATAGTCATAGGTACAAAATCGAGAATGTCTTCGTCTTTATTATCTTTCTTCAGTTCGACGTTAATGGGTCGAGGTGCCACTACATTTTGTCAAGTCAAGTACCTTTGTAAAATTTGATTATATTGAGTCATCTTTTCGTCGGATGTAAGAAAAGGGGCATCGAGAATATCTTTCATTTCTCGATCCAGTGATGAAGCAGCCAGTTCATTCGGTTGTCTTGGAGTCTCTTGTAGACGTTCCAATAACACTGGTTCTACCAAAGCCATCTTCTTTGCATATTCCATCATCCAAAAATACCTTAAACAGCACCCGAAAGTACAGGAGGTAGTAATATACCCAAAAACCCTCTTTCTGCAAGATTTGTCTCTTCCTTTTGTCAGGGGTACCTTTATTTGCCACTGCCGTCACTAGTTGTTTCTGACGAACGAGTTTGGTTCTCTGAGCTTTGGTCAGAGGTACTGGCCCCTTCAGTATATTCGAGGCACAGTCACACAAACAGATCATCAATTCTTTGCCTGCATGGTTTTAGTATGGATGTGACGAGTGTGGGTTTCGATTTAATAAGAAGCTTGAGAAGAGCGATGTTGCGCTTGAGACGGTCATTCTGAATCCCACCAGTTATCTGGTTTTCGATTTGATGATCTTGAAGAGTTTCATTCTTTACCCATCACTCGTAGTACGTGTGGTATGAACAACAACATCTTGCTTAGATGTATCTTTGCGGCATCCATTACAGCAGCTCTCACAATGGCATTGTCAGCATTTTAATGAACTAGTGTGAAGTTGTGCTTTAATCCGTAGATGATTTTGTCATAATCTTTAGTGAATCCAAAAGTGTGTTTCAGAGGAAGCCTGAACGAAAACGTTCCTCTAGGTGTCGACGCTTGAACGATGTGTTTAAATTCCGTGGCTGCACCCAAGTTGGCGGCAGTCGCATTAGAGATGGTATCTTTCATCCACAGTTGATTGAGTCCTTAGATTCGGAAATATTTTCAGGATATTTCAAGAAGAGTCGAAGCCTGACCGTGTTGAAATATGGTTTCTTTCTCTTGACCTGAGAGTCTTTCTGCTATACTGTTGAAAAGATGCACCATACTGTTATGGGCTAACATAATGATGCCATCGTCAGTGTAGTTGATACCATACTTTTTCGTCAAACGTCCTTTTATCTGAAGATAACTTTTGCTGGGGTGGAGGAGGAGATCTTGTATTTCGATATTGAGTCGTATCTCTCATTCATAATTGAGACTAGTTTCCGTCACGGTAAATATCCGTGTACTTCTTACTCTTGAATACTTTCGTCTCTCATTATATCTAATATGTTCCTCTTTTTCACTCTAATTTTAATTATTTTTTATTTATTTTTTTTCTTATTTATTATATATATATGTGAAGCAAAAAAAAATTGTTCTCCTTGTTTTTTAAAAAGTAGTCTTTCACAATTGCTGTTTGTAAAACTTTCCTGTGATTTCTTCTCCATGTAATACTTCTATCTCGTAAATGATGGGATCGGTGTAGAACATTCGAACCATGATAAAGAGTTCTTGCGTCCATCTTGGTGTGTAACCTTTTTCGGTATGTTTTCCCACTTGTAAATTTTCACTTGATCGCCCACAGAAAATTTCTGTCATTTCATCATCGCTTCCACCATCTTCAATAGATCGAGATTCGTGTAGACTTTCTTTTCATTTTGTGGATCGTTAGCTTCTACGGTTGTCATATTGATGGAAATTGATGCGTGCTGTTATAGTCATCAACCAAATTGTCTAAGACATCACGTAGTTCTTAGATGAATTGGCCTTGAAATATTTGTGCATTTTGTCTTCATGGTTCAATTCCATCATTCGACCACAACCACCTTCTCCTGTTCTCTGTTGAATAGATGTTGACGAATATGAACGTTGTAAAATTCTCGACATTTGTCCCTCCACAATTTCTCTGGTTTTCGCCAAAAAGAAGTGAAGTTGTTTTGCAAGCTTCGGCCACGCTCGTTCTCGATTTATGTTTCAATGCTCTCATCCATCCACGTTTCGAAAACACGTTTAGGACCGTCAGTAGATATTTCACTACTCCGTTGCGTCTCAACAATGATTGCATGTATACCAGATCGGCTGCTCACATGTGATTCAATCCTTTGATAAATCCTCTTCTCTTTTGATAGCTGTGTAGTAGAAGCCTGTGCAGTTCGTTTCCTAATTTCTTAGTGAATTGCTTTTTTTTATTTCCCGTTCCGAATCGACACTTTATACCAATTATCTTACCAACAAGCAAAAGTTCTAATTTCTCTCTCCTCTAGGAATTGACTATATTTTTTAAATCTCTCCACATGTTCTTGTTACACATGGCATTTCGAGTCTTCATAACGGAATGCTTTGCATAACAGAGATCATGCCTGTAGGCTGCTCGATCCACTCTCTTGATGGGTTTGCTCCACAATTTTTGTGTCAGATCTTTATTCAATCTCTTGTTTAATTTCGTCCCGTGTCCCATGAATCGATGTCACGGCAGATGCATTTTGAAGTGAAGATTATTGATGAGTTTGTTGATCACTCCTCCGCCTCTTTTGCACTCTTCGGAATTTATTGGTGTCTGTAGATTTCTTGCATTTCATGCAATATATTTTTTTGGGGGTGGGGGGGGGGAGTTGTTCATTTTTTTATTTTTTTTATTATTATTATTTTTATGCGGTCTGGTCACTCGACAAAGATACGTAACTGTCATCCAAGGATCGCAGTACTAATTCCGTAAATTTCAAGCAACTGCACTCAGCGGCCTGGACGAATTTTATTTTTGTCCAACGCTGCTATTTTTACCATATTCAATGTCTTTTTAGTCTATTTATACATTTTTCACCATTAATTCTACCACGAAATATGTTCAATTTTAACTTCTGGCTACCATCTAAGTGTTTTAGGCAGCGTCGGAACCCACTAGTGATGGTCTTGTAGATGCAAGCTTTACTTGGTCGCTTCCCTGCACCAGTAAAGGCGAATAACAAGCCTTTAGTGGCACTATCCCATTACGGGGACAGATCCAGTACATCCCCCACGTCGCGTCGCACCATCTAGAAAAGCACCAAACTCTAAAATGTTCTCCTAGCTGGCTACTTGGTGTATTTTAATGTGACGGACTGCAAACAAATTTGTTTAAATCACCCAGTTATCATACATTCAGGTAATACATGGAAGTATATTGACATTTCTAAAATTCCAGATCCTTTTTTCGAAGGCTACATTAAAATCGGGTTCTATCGGGAGTTAGGACTTTGTAGAATATTTTTCAGAATTTGTGTAACAGTAATTTTTTTACCTTTTGCTTTCTACTTTTACCCTTGTTTCTTTTCTTTTCGGGTTGTACTACACACCGTTCAGTCAGAATGTGGCTTACAAGAACTTTTATCACCACAAATCCAGCACACTTGAAACAGATTTGTTTTATCAGAATTATACCATGTAATGCAGATGAAATCAGTGAGAATCAATCTCTTTTTCAAATTTCCTGCTTGAGGCGTAGAATACAGAATTCGGCACTTCTGTTATGCATTTTTTAGGATGAAAGACTCTGACGCCGATGGGGATCGAACCACTGCCTTGACGAGAGTACATTTCTGTGGCACCAATCGCCAAGTGAAACTGGACCAGCGCCATAGACCATTTAGGAAGCCGAGTGGTCTATGGCGCTGGTCCAGTTTCGCTAGGCGATTTGTGCCGCAGAAATGTGCTCTCGTCCAGGCAGTGGTTCGATCCCCATCGGCGTCAGAGTCTTTCATCCTATATATATCATTATTTTTGTTTTAAATCTATTACTATTTCTGGGTCTTTGTATTCTCCAAGAGTTTACAAAAAGATTCCTAAATTTCTTCTCGACCTTTTTCGAGAACCTGAAGAGACTTTATTCTTATACCTTCTTTCAACACGTCGAATATATCCCTTTCGTCGAGAATGTAGCGATACTCCCTATCGGAAATCCTTCTGTCCTTCAGAAAAGTCGATATTATGTCACTTGTGGAAATGATTTTCGCGTCGGCAAACACTTTGATCTTTTGGTTTTCTCGACCTTCAACGATAATTTTTTACTCACGAATTTTCTTACCGTGCTCAAGAATCTGGTCATGAGAGCGACGCCCTTTGTCAACAGCATGGCTAGAATAGTGGCTGTGGTCAATAGGAGACTCATTTCAGCAGCACCCAAACCCATGGATACGGTGATGAGAGTCAGAACCAGTACGTTGACCTATTTAGTCATTTGATCATACTTCTTGTTAGGCGAAAGACAATTATCCATTTCCATCATCCAATAATGCTGAATTTTATTGATCTGATCGATGTGAAACACATTGCCTCTGTCTTTCAAAGGAGGTGCTGTCCGTAGTACAGTTGCTAAGTCGAGATATACATTATTTCTCATTTCCATTTGTTTTATTTATTCATTTGTTTTCTTCTTTGTCCTTATTTAATATATAAAAAAGATCCTTTACCATCCGTTTCAATTCAACTCACCACTCCTTCTCTCTTCAGAAACAGTTTGTTGTCCATTGTTTCCTGTGCACACCAGAACTGGCCAATCGCGATAGAGCTCCTATACCCAAAGCCAGCAACATGGGCTTGGTGAGAAAGGGTAATGCTTTGGTGGCCAGTCCAGCCAGCAATCCTAAGAAACCAACTTTTATTTTCAAATTACATCTCAATTGAGCGGGACTCGGTCTCGTGGTCATCCTCTTCGAATACGATGCAATTTGGCTATCCTATTGATTTGCATTTTAGTCCATGCAATTTTGTCATGACCATACTCAAGTCATCAAGACTTAATTTCAATCTATGAATTTTGTCTTTCTGACCGTTGGATATGTTTACGTTTTTTGTTATATATCTCATTAGTTTTTTTTTTCATTTTAAATTTTGTTTAATTTATGTCTTTTATTTCCTATATATATAAAATTGACTTGAATTTAAAAAAAAAATTGGTTAATTTGTAGTTTTAATTAAGTTCCTATTATGCCCAAAAAATATGTAAAAAAAAATTGTGTGAAAAATTTTTTTTTGTTTTTTTTTTTTATTTATTTATTAAAATATATACACATAACAGATTTGTTTTTTTTTTAAATTTCTGTATGTGAAATCGCATCATCACACGTTCACTGTGAAGATCTAACAACTCCCCATTTTGATCTGTTAATTCGGTGGTGATTCTGTAGAAAAAAAATGCATTATCACAGGCAGATAGACTAGATTTAGTAGTCACTCTTTGATCTTAGAGCCCAGAGAGATGTCCAGAAAAGAAAGAGTAGATCGTAGGCTGTGTGCCATCATTTAGGTAATTTTCAGAGATCACGCCCATGTTCACCCAAATGCTGTTGATGGAGAGAATGTCCACCTCGTTTTGCCCCATGTCCCATATCCCTCGTATGTCTTTTGAGCAAATCCAAACATCCATCCGAAAGTGTCGTCTCCTCTGAAATACAATACACTCGATAACCCTCTCCCATGTCCAGTATCGTTTGAGTGTTGATGTTGAGAGTTACGTTGATGGCAGTTCCGTCGACCGTGACCATGACCGTCGATCTTCTTTCTAGTCTGGATGCATTCGTTCACATCCAATATGTCGTAACTGCCCTTGTGAATGTGAATCATGGACCAATTCATTATGTCGGAATACCTGAACATTTCATTTTTCTCTGTGGTGTTGGGAAATGAATATTACGTCTCCAGATTCAACTGTGCCATCTCGTATCTCTTATCCTTTTTCATTTCGATCGGCAGATTGAATTTCATCACGAATCGAGTCTTCTTGTCGCTCACCAAGACTATTGGTTATCCTTTCTAAAATTGAGTTTCGTCTTGTCGTGACATTTTGTTTTAAATTTATGTTTTATTTTTTTTACTTCCATTAAATATTGTTATAATTTTTTTCTCTATTCATTATTAATTGCATTGCGCAGAATATAAAAATTCTCAAAGCTGTTCCTATATTTTCTGTGATATTTGCGACTCGTCAGATCGATGGCCACGAAATTATAAGGTCCCACACCGCCTTAAAATATTCTCCTGAATTCTTCTTTGATCATGTGGTTGACCATGTGATCGTCGTAAGTGTGATTGAGAGCTTGACAAAACAGACACAGAAAATTGCATTCTCTCTTATGGTATGTCTGGGTAATCTGAAATAATTTTGAGACAGATAGAAACAATCCACGATGCTGGAAATAATTTTGAGACAGATAGAAACAATCCACGATGCCGTGACATCCTCGATCGTAGTGAGAGTCTGCCCACATTCAATATTTTATTATTTCCGAGTTCTCTTGACATCTCTTGCAAGAGTGACGAACTGCAATTTTCGAACTCGTCTCGGTGATCGAAGTGATCTATCAAGTCCCTCGGTAATTTTGCACTCAGGGCTTTTTCGCAATAATTGAAAGAGCCTCTTTCCAAACATGAACAATTTATCATATTCCAAACACTCAGGTCGCAACAACAAATTGATCAACAGATACGTCTTTGCACAATTCGATTTTTTCACTATCAGTCCTCTTATGCTTTTGGAAAAGAGTCTGTGATTCGATCTCTAGGCCTCCGTTTCATTCCACGATAGATCATTGCTTTCCATCTCGTTTTTGTTTTTGTCTGTTTATTTTTTAATTTTTTTAACTAAGTTTTTTTATATTTTTTTTATAAAAAATAATCAATTTTCTTAATTTAAATCACTTTCAATGCCGATCCACTGCTGTTCAAGGTCTTAGCCAGTTCCTGTATCGCCACTATGTCAGAACCCTTGAAATTTCCAAGTTTCACCTTCGCTGGAATCTGTTCCGATTTCAACGACAATTACGACGTTTAGCCACCAATTTTTTCAACTTCTGAATTAAATCATAGGACTATACCCGGCTATACCCGGCTATACCTCTCAGAGAACCCACCAGAGAACCCTCTCTTAAGGGTTTCAATCCATCCACGACCGCTCTCTCTCTCTCTCTCTCTCTCTCTCTCTCTCTCATATCTCTCATATTTCTCTCTCTCTCTCTCTCCCTCTCTCTCTCTCTCTCTCTCTCTCTCTCTCTCTCTCTCTCTCTCTCTCTCTCTCGTAAGTGTCTATCACGGGTTTGAACAACTTAGTCATCTCGATGTCACTGTATTGGTCTCTTGAATATTCCTTTTCAATTCTAGAAATCGACGAACCGTCTCTCAACTTAGGATCTTTGATCTTTAAAATGACATGCTCGGTATTTTAAGGTTTTTTTCTAAATTAGTGGTTTGTATTTTTTTCTTTTGTTATACTTTTTTATTTCTTTTTTCTATTAAATGTATAAGAAAAAACTGGTGATATTTTTCTTTTTTTATCATCACACTCCCGGAACTAACAGTGATGTTGCTTTAATTCTTCTTCTGTGCCTTTTTTATAATATATCGACGTGATTTCACCGATGAGGAAAAATTGGGGTTTTGACATTTTCAAAATCCTTCCAACAGTTTAGCACTGGAAATAAAACCAAGAGAGGGAGAGTTACAGATGTTCCATGTAAATTGTCAAAAAACTCAATACGTTTTCCACATTGCAATTTACGTTGCGAGAAGCGGTTTTGTGAAAAAGTTTGCAGATCCCCGAAGCGAATTCGGACGTTTTTCGTACATCCACTGTCATCCCTTGAAAACATGAGTAGAATTCTCGACTGTGCACGAATCGGATGATCCCAGAAATTTCTGAGATTTTCTAAGATGTTTATTTCGCTCAATCTCCAAGATTCAATCGACAAGGCGGGACAAATTCTCGTAGCCTCTCTATCGGCAATTCGATTCCCATCCGATTTCTGACTCAAAAATGTCGCGTGTCATCTCGTGGTATACGAGCATACTTAGCGACAAGTCTAAAGTGTGCTCGTACTTTTCTCGAGAAAAAAAGTTCGAAAATCGCGAGAAATTACCTATTTGTGCTCCACTCCCCTGAATGTCGAGGTAGTAATAATTAGTCAATTTTCGCACAATTGTGTGTGGTTAATTAAAATAAAACCTCTCAAATCTTGATTTTGAATTGGAAATAGCAATGATTATGTAACTTTTACTTTTGAAAATGATTTACAAATGCCAATAAACTTCCTGCTGCTTTATTGGTGTGTGATTACTTAAAATAAAATCGCTGAAATTACGACGTTGAATTGGAAATATCAATAATTGTTACTTTTGAAAATGATTTACAAACCAGTATAATGGAGAAGAGGGGCGTGTTATATAATATGTGTCGACGTCAGTCCTTAATTGTAGTTGTCTGTTGGGAGAAAAGGTAAAAATACCTTTCGTAAATAAAAGGTGTATAGGATTTATTGAGCAACGTTCCAACTGTTTATGCCTTTGTTTCTACCCATACTTGCATCAGTTAACACATCTTCTCACAAGCCCACACAATCATCAAGAAGGGTATTCATTACTTAAGGAAACCTTTATATTAGGTATTCTGCAGTTCCCAAGAACCCAATCAGTATATTTTGGTCTTCTAGAAAACCTAAAATGCTTTGGTGTCTTATAGTACCAATCTTGATACTCCGAAGAACTAATTCATTTGGTATTCTGCAAATGTCGTTTGGTATTCTGTAGTACCTTTATTTTGGAACTCCTATGGTGACAAGTGGAGTACCAAATTTGTTACTTTTTCACATAGAATATTTATTAATAGCCGAGGAGTAATTAGAACAAAGAATTAGCAGGAATTGATGTACCAGAAATACAGTAGAACTCAAATCACAAGGTGTAACACCAGCGAAAAATATAGAACAAAAAAGGATCATTAAAAAACAAATACTTATATTTTATCATTTGATATTTCTCAGCCACCGCAAATGAATCAATGCTGGTTATTTGAACAACTAAGTGGATTTATATATACCAAATCCACTTCGATGCATTAAGTGCCAGACATATGGCCAATATAGACCAAACTACACCTGAATTCTTCTCAGGATAGATCCCCACATAAAACTTCACCAAGCAGAAACATGGGGACAATTGATGGTATGTTACTACCGAAAAAGTTGGATGAATTGTGCGATCAGTGAACTTTAAAAATCCCCCATGGACGACAGTAAAACACTACTGCGAAGTAATTGCACCCCGCAGTATTCCACGAGTTGAACAGTTACTGGTGTTTTGGGGGTTTTGGGGGTTTTTTATCAGAAACTGTAATTCCCATTTAATACGTGTGGTCATTTCAAAACTTGAATTTGTCTTTTCTTTCTTCGTTTCCTGCCACACTTAGATGCGGGATCAGAGTGGGGGTGGGGTGGGGTGGGGTGGGGTGGGAGATGTATGTCCTGTCACATTTAGTTGCGGAATCGAAGGTGGATGGGGGTACGTGCACGAGAGCACGGGCCCTCCTACATACATATTTCTTGATTATATGGTGAGTTTTACAATTTGGGAGAATGTAAATATGTCATTATACAGGGTATCCTTGCTGTATTTTCTACAAATGTTAACAAGTTTAGTTGCATTTGGCCAATGAATCACATCTCCGGACGGTCCAGTCTATTTCAAACATCTTCCAACCCGAAGACTAATCTTCGGTTTGAAAGATGGTTGAAGTAGGAGAAATAGACTGAAGATGATGACACAGACACTAAAAAGACAAGAGGGTATTGATATATCTTCTGGAATGCCATTATAATTCATGGCGTGACATGAAAAGATGCACTCACATACACCCCTTTAACACCTTCGGTTTCATTCTTCAAGTTCCGAGAATTAAGGATCAGTAACGTAAAGAATTATGAAGAAAATACTTGAAATGAAATTAGTATTTAAGCAGCCATGTTAATACTGTTCACCATGGATCACATCAAGCCCACGAGGCCAATTTTAATTATGATAGTATGGCCCATACTTAGCATGAACGATCCTAACACTATAACTCGTGTTATATCACGCCGTACCAATTCTCAAGGCTGACAATTTTCGTCATTGGAAGAGATTTATGGGAAAGTTAGCACTCCTTAATTTACTAAAGCTGTCAGTACATTTAATACTAATGGTATATAATTACATTTTTAATGTAGTTATACGGTTTGGGTGGGTCCACATACTCAATTCCCATTGGTCAGCTGGATGAAAACGTCATGACCAAATGTAATTCATTTTCCAATGAATACATTTGGTTGAACTTTGACCCGCATTTACGGTAGAGCGCAGTTGACAGAATGTAATTCGGGCGGTGTTTGGGTGGGGGTTTTAACTTTTAGCGCCTCTCGCAGTTATCAACTCCGCTGCTGTTTCTTTGGTGACATTTCCAAACTGTGGCATGAAGCCCGTTATTAAAATACTCGTATCCATTTCTAAAGTTGTGAAAATTAAAAATCAGTGTTGTGCGCTTTGTCTTTTGTGTGAGGGTGGTTTTTCGCCTCGTTCGTTCGTACATGTTTTATTTCGTCTTCTGCTTTGCTGTTTGGTAAAAAGTAGTTTAAACAGTTACGGAATGTAATTATAAGAATTGAATGCAATTTTATAATCTTTATTTTATATTCATACATAATTTGTACTCATTCCCACACGTTCATACTCCAATAAAGATTATAAAAATTGCATTCAATTCTAAAATGAATTTCTGATAAAGATTGAAATTTCGAAATGATAGCGAATTTATATCATCAATGTGCCCACCATTTCATAAACTTTAAGCATTTTTCTCTAGAGTAGTATAAAAATACAAAACCGGGGTTTTTACAATTTTTTCCCCAATCAGTTTGAACATTTGACTGGTATTCTCTGTTGAAATCCATTTAAAATAAGAAAATGGCATATTCACAATCTTTTGGTGTTCTGTAACATTTTTCCTGTCCATTGTATCAACCGTGAACGCATCGTGTCATATATTGCAGACACTGCCATTTTCATTAATATGAAATTCTAGCAGGTGAGATTTGCTAATGTTTTTTCCTGTAAAAAATAAAAACTTTAAAATTACTGCAAAAAAGCACTTTCGCTAAACAAAGAGCCAAAGTGGAATTTTAGTGGCGGTATGTGTGATCCTGATAGATATTCTTAATGATGGGTTAACTGCAAACTAGTTACTTATAATTAGCTTCCATGAAAAAACTAAGTTCACTTTTGTTACTTTTAATAAACGCAAACAACAGACAGTTCCGAGAGCTATCTGTTGTTTCGTTTATTAAGAGTAACAAAATGAAACTTGGCTTTCTTTTCTACTGATATCATAGGTTTTTTCTCAACAATTATTTCCTTCTGAATTGGAATTTCCTCGCTCGTCTAATAATTACAAGGGAGATAACATTATCGAAAGTCGATTTTCATGACGATATAACGATATAAGTCAGGGATGCACAAGTAGGCCAATTATGGCAATGGAACTATTGATCAACAGCCAGGATGACTTACTGAATGAGCTATGCCGAGTTCTGAATTATTGGTGGGTGGCTCTAGGACTCCATTTGCCACCGCCAGCCTCCTCCCGAACGTGGCCCCTTGTAAACATGTATGGCCAACTTTCCTTTGTGTTTTTCCTTAATTAATGAAATGTCGTTGTGGGGAGCATTGATGCAAAGTGTTCCCAAAGTCATGTACAATGGTGTGTCAGTAACCTCACGCTGTCGGCTTTATAGATACTTCAGAAATGGTTGGCAGTATTTTGAATCAGCCAGTCAGTACATGGAGTTGGCAATCAAGGGCCTATTCCCTACTTTGACAATTTTTGTGACCTCGTAACAGGTACTCTACGCCTATACATGTCCTTGAAAGACAAGATGGGACATTTCCTGTTTGCCGCCCACATTCCTGCACCACCACCCTTACTAAACGAATAAATATAAGATTCCGTCATTTGAGCCAAATAGTGGGTTTTTACTCGAATGTACAATACAGAGTTTGGTTGTACAGATTTAAGACAACTTCAAAAAAACTTTTGATTTGTGCGGGAGTAGATGCCCACGGTTCATTGGATCAAGGTAGAGTCTTCAGGGTTTTTTTTTGTATTCTGAAATGTGAGGTATGCCTTTTTGAAAACGAACTTGAACAGCCTTTGGACTTCAATAGATTCCAAACGACGTGTGGAAAAGAACTTCAGAAAAGCGATCGAAATTTATTTTGTGCTGGGTGACGGTGGATTTGTGTTAGAAGTGCGAGGGCACAATGTACAGAAACAATTGATTTTTTACTTACTGGCACTTCCAACTGACGTTTGTAGTATGCCTTTCAGAAAACAAAACTTGAGTGCACTTTTCCCTTCGCTGCGTTTCAAACAAAGAAGAATGGAAGAAGAATCAGGTCAGTGATATTCCTCAAAGGAGCACGCTTATTGAAGGAAGACTATGAACAGTTTAGGTTTTTTCTCCTCTTAGTGAACAAAACAATCTCTCACCGAGTGCAGCTAAACTGACGTAAATTGACCACCGTGCTTAATCTCAATTGCCCATGAGGGGTACGGTTGCGCTGTGCACTATGGCGTAATGTAGGTCGATGGTGCACTTGTCTTCAATCAGTGCTAACCCTGCTTGTGTGAGGATGGTATGTTGGGGAGTCTGACAGTTGCACGCTGTTGGTCGGTGGTCCCCCGGCTTTCTCCAGCCGTCAAACTGTCCGACACGAGGTGACCCTGGCTGTCAAAAGTAGCATTAAACCCTAATAAGTAAATTATTAAAAAGTAATGAGATTTTCATATTTCCTTGTATACTTGTGATCGTGCTTCGTTATCTATTTACAACAATATTAAAATGTTAGAACAATTGATCTACTGAAGAGAAAACGTGTAAAGAGTCATTTTTTTCTGGTAAAGATATATTAACCCACTGGCTGTTCTTGGAAGTGATTGCGGCAGATGTGATGTTAAATTTGGTATGGCATTGCCTTGTTAATAACGTTCTATTGCCTGGCACATTGTTGGAACATGCACCTTTCGTCTTTGTACCAAGCAGAATAATGTTTGATAGTGGGATTGTTTTGTGTAAATGGGAGGGGGTCTTTCAAGCGGTTTTGTCTGCACAATTCAGTTGTGTTGGATTGTCTTGTTCCACAGAGGCCCTTTAACCCTTTACCTGACGATTCGGCCGCGTAATAGACACATTCAGCCGTCGAACATTTTTTTTTTTTTTAAATTTGAAAACAAAATACTAAAAATAGTAAATTTTGATCCTGTTTGCGTCAGATAAAGGGTTAATGTCACAATGACTCGCCGGTAGTTTCAGTTTTCACCTGTATCTTATACGCTTGTAAGAGGAAAGTTTCAATACAGTTTCTGGATTCACTAGATTCACTTAGAATTTTCATTCCGTGCCTGAAAACATAGCTTATGGCACATAAATTTCTTCTTCCACAATTAAATGTTCCTCGTACAGTTAATACTTACAAGGGAGATACCTTTCTCGAAAAGTCATTTTCTAAGAGATTTATTGCTGAAGATGTGCGGATTTTCTTTCGTACTCCGGTTACAGATATTCCAATCAGTAGGTATTTAATTCGCCTCGAAAATTCTAAAATATTATCATTATTAGTGGAACTATGTGCGCGATGCAGGCATAAAACTACGGCTGTGACGAGTCTTCATTATTAATAATTATTTAGCAAACAAACATGAATAATGGTATTGGTAATGTCATCAAAGATTCGGTCAAATCAAGCGTCAATTGAGAAATATTTCTTGCGTTAATTCAAAGAAAATGAATGTTTGTGGTATTTTTAGATTCACTCGGCTGGAATATTTCAGTTGGTCAGAAAAGCGAACTGTGGGTTCGCTTTTCCGACAAACTGAATTATTCTAGTCGGTCAGAAAATCGAACAGTGTGTTCGCTTTTCCGCCTAACTAAAATATTCCAGTCGATTGAATCTAAAAATAGGTGCTGGACTATTAAGGCCATAAGAGAATGAGAATATTTTAGAAAATTGTCTTTCTTAAGAGTTTGCTAACACATACGAAACTGACACATGGTCTTGTGGGAAATGGTATAAGTCACAACTAGTATATACCACAAAATCGTCAACTCACAACTAATCCAAACAACAGCAGATCGCAGGCATCACTAGTCTAAATTTTATTTATGTTGTGTACACTCCTCGAAACTTGATCTGTTGTATCTTGATACTGGTGAATTCGTATGTTTTGCCCACAGCGAGTGGAATATAATGATACACTGAAGTTTCAGAAAGAAAAAAGAGAAAATTATCCCAAAGATCTTGAGAATATACTTCTCATGAACCCTACTCTTTGTCTACCTTCCTACCATATACCTACACACGTTGTGCCTTGTACCTTTCTGATCGACTCTTATCATTTTACCTGTTCGCTTTGTAATAAACAGGCCTGAACTTAGCTAGTGGGGTAACTGTGGGCGTTCTGCTTCCGTGACCATTTTGGAATTTATTTTTTGTCTGTTAGAAAACATGTCCGAACGCTATCAGTGTGAAAGCCACTAATTTTGGAAAACAAAACAGTTGACAAAAAGCAGTGGCATAAATACACTCATGTTTCCTTTATCTTTTGTACGAGAGCTCTTGTTATTGGTATATGGTACTCGAGTAATCAATCATACACACCAAACTGTTCGTGTATTATTATTATGTTAAACAATTAGCCTTGGGCAAATCAAATATCATCATCAGATTCGATGTTCATTTACTCAGGGAAGACTTCCTTTTAAAAGCCCCGAAATAACCTTGCCCATCAATATGCTTCTAAACTGTTTTCTAACCCACCAAACCCTGCTTATAATTGTGTCTCAGATCAATAGGAAGTTCAATTTTCTAACAGAAACCAGAAACACATTCCTGAAATTAGAATTAAACCTCATATAGATTCCGGCACACTTGACTCAGAATCAGCCTAAGAGAACAGTGAGCCACATATATACCACATATTCCTCTTTGGCATACAACACAGCCTATTGTTATTTTGAAGAATCCTCTGATCTTGGAACTTCATGAGAAGGTGAATACACTAAGGTCGGACCAATATGACCTCGTGTTTTGTTGGTTTCCTGGACATGTTAGGACCATCGGTAAAACCGGGGAAGACAGGGCAGCAAAACAGGCTCTAACCAAACCTATCCCTGATTTTAAGATTCCCTACGGCGATGACAAGCCACATATTGATACGTACATCAAATCTATGTGGGAAGCGGAATGGGATGGGACAACAAATAACAACCCACATCGTTTGCGACCAAGTATCAATGATAAATATCCGTCACTCCAGGCACTGGTCGCCAAGCATTCGTTATAGAAAAACTGAACTTGTTTACCACAGTAAACAAGCACTGCGCAATTTTTCCCCCTTGAAGGGGAGGGGGAGGAAGGGGCGAGGGAGCGATCAACTAAAGTTGATGATGATATGATCGAGTGTGGATACACCACCTCCAGCATGCTTCTAACTTTTTACTTGCTTTGTATTATATTTATTACTTTACCCCATATTACATGGGAACAAGTTCTGAAATAAACTAAAACTAAAACTAAACCAACAGTGCACGAATTTATACTAATTCTAAAATAGAGGATTTACGTAAAATCGTGTTTATTTTGTTATATTTCGTATTCAAGGAACCCCCATCTGTAGGCATATCGGGATGTGAAGCAGTGCTCGCTTTCTGTTGTGAAAAAGTTCCGTTTCATTGGAAGCACAGGACACAGTAACTAACGAGTGTGTTTGTTATGAAAACCACCCAAAATGGGCAACATAAGATAGGATCTACTAACTAGCGCATGCGCTTGTGGTAAAAGCCATCCAAAGTGGGATACATAGGTACAGACAATGGGCTCGGCTGGGCTTAACACTTGTGTTGAAATCATGATATATGAAGGATATCTAGTTTTTTGAATGGTTACCGAGAAATGTTTATTTTTCGAAAGTGACTTGCCAGTGGCTGACACAAATGTTTATTTTTCGCGAGTGCCACTCACGAAAAATAAATATTTCTCTCGGTCACTTATGAGATAGTTTTCAGTATCTGTTCCAAAACACTATATTTTCGTTTTATTATACGCGTTTTAAAAGAAGTTGATAGATTTCAGCATTGATTATGCTTCAAATCGAATCACGAAAGCCCACAGCTGATTGTTGCCCATTTTCGCATTATCAGTTCGCCATGATCCGTCATAAATGTATCAATTTTAACATATATTATACTTTATATAACTATAATAACACAGGTTAATATATGGCATCATTTATAACCAACAGTAACATTGATACAGGGAAGTGCTTTCGTAACGTTTTCGATGCAGTAAATGTGAAAAATTCTTTCTCTATACTGCGGGGGATACGATTATATTCCTGCGATGTTTTCTCTAATCTATAGTTTAGCGTACAGCAAAAACATGTATGTTGAAAGCTGCCTTGAACATCAATAAATAGTAATAATAACAATAATTGGGACCTTTGGCACAATGAACGACGGTAGATAAGAAATAAGAATTGGGTATTACGTCACCAGTATTTGTGTTCTTCCAATCAGTCGTCGTTTTCACTTTTCTGTAGTTACGATTACAGGTTATGATTAAAACTCGCAGATATATCACGTATCATATAGCAAAAAGTTTGAAAGCGTTTTTCGGCCCCTTAATATGGCAGTTCACTCTAAGATTGTGTTCTTACAATTTTTTGACAGTCCCCCAAATTTACGACTACTATTAGCATTCGAACTTCTTATCAGTCGCCGTTCATTATGCTAAAGGTGTCTATTAATGCATGACGCACTTTGAAAATGTAATATGTTTTTTGTAGGTCTTTTAGCTTTGCCTAGATATGTGAAAATGGAACACTATGCTACGAGAGACCAAGCCGAGTATTGCTGCCAACAAAATGGAATGAGCTTAGTGAAAATAGACAGCCTCGAAGAGTACAATGCAATTAATTGGTACTTCAGCATATGGTCGTAAGTTCGTGTTTTTTATGATTTATTAACGCTCGTTGCATCGACGTTTTTGTGTTTATTCTGTAGGGGCAGCGGAGTATCATAGAGAGGAGACTCCAGTGGCTTACCTAAGGTATAGCAGATACTGCACGTAGCACTGGCGTCACTTGAAGAGTGCGGGAGAGCCACTGAGCAGTTTCTGTTAAAATCAGTCAAGCTATCTTCGAAGAGTGAAAAAAGAATTTTCTTCAGATGTATGATCTATCTTTGATTATCATGGGTGAGAAGCACTGGGGTTGCCGGATTATTAAAACACTTATATAAATTATTAGGTAAAAATACAGTGCTGGGGCATCATGACCACATTCCTCATAGTACCACTGTTGGGCCTCAGTGTCAGATGTCAGTAAGACCATTCTCCTGCGCAAACTGGGGAGGTTGTGTCGCTTTTCTGCCTTCCGTGTTTTTACTACGCCAGTCATGCTTTTAACTTCTTAAAGGAATTTCCACCAAAAAATATATCAACAAGTAACGCGCGATCTCGCCAAGGCGACATCGCACGTTAGTTATAACTATTTATTTTGGTGGAAATTATTTTAAGATAGAAACAGCACCCCGTACTATTCATATGTGTATGCCATAGGCGCTATTGTCCATAGATACGCCACTAGGAGACGCTTACTGATTAGTATTGCCTGATACTTTGTCTTCTTGATTTAAATCAATCCACAGTGTGACCTTCTATTCTGCGGCTAATACTTAGATGAAGGCGAGCGGGCGCTCTGGCGTAAACAATTGTCTTTCGGACAATAACGTTAAGTTTAAATAACTCAGGTCTACCAAACCTTCAGGGCTGGTGTCTCCGTGGAAAGGAAGGGAAAGAACCATAATCCTGTCGATTTGTATGTTAGTCAGTCAAAGGTCAAGGTCACTGTTATCAAACATAATACCTTTTGGTTTCCGGATGACAACATTAGTTCTATTTATCACAACTCTGTTGATTTTGGAGTTGGTAGCCTCAAGGTCAAAAGTCAAGCAGCTGTTACTATAACTAGAACTTTGTGTGAAATTGGTAAGTGGCTAGAAATTTGTGTTTTAAATGTCACGTGTTCACCAGATTTACAGATTAGGTTCTGTTATGGGAGGGTAAGAGTCCTATCAATTTTGTACTCTGCAACCGCCAGGTTAGAGGTCTCAGGGCTTTTAATATAAATAGAAGTAGGTCTAAAATGTTTTGGAAAATAACTTTCGTTTTCCACAACGCAGATCTTACAAATGTACAAGGTTGGTACCCTCATGGAAGTAGGAGAATCCTGCCGATTTTTTGTGAAAGGTGAAGGCCACTGTTATTAAAATGACGCGTTTGGTTCCTGACGTTAACTTTAGTTTTATTTATTGCAGCTAAACCAACCTTACAGAAAGTAATAGCATATGGAATAAGAAGAACTCTATTGTTTTTAGAGTTGATAGTCGCAAGGGACTGTTACCAGAAAAAAAACTTTGTCGAAAATTGTTTTCTAGCCAGTAACTTTTGTTTTATATGTCACTTGTACACCAGTTTTATAGATAAAGTACTCCTATGCGAGGGAAATAATCCTATTGATTTTTCAGTCTGAAATTGCATAGTCGAGGGTCACGGTTTTGTTTCAATAAGCAGTACTCGCTCACAAATGGTTTCCATGCAATGAGTTTAAGTATAAAACAAAACACCCAATGACTACCCGGGGCATAAACGAGTGAGATTTAAGTCATTTACAGCTGTTTTCTGAAAAAGGTGTATTGTCGCTTCCCAGTGCAGCAGTGCATGATGGCTTTAATAAATGTTGACCAACTCATTTACATAAAAACTAGAATTAACCACTTGTGCGTAAAGCAAACGTTGGGAATCTGCGAGTAAATCGTTTTGGCTATTTTCCACTTTAAAATATCTTTAATTTATTCTCTATCCACGTTGATTATAAAATCTTTGTATGTTACATTCCAGAAATAAAACATTGAATTAGAGGCATAACTGTGTTCCTGCTTCCACGCAGATTATTGGTCGTGACAATTAGTGTAGGAAAAAAACCTCACAAAAAAACAAGGAAAAAACTCACAAAATTTGCATGGGTAGGAAAAAACCCAACACGAGACTGCATCATATAGAATTTGTCATTTATTTTTATTCTATAATATTTACGTTGTTGTATATTTAACACTTTTCATATTGATATAAAAATTGTGAAATTGCATTTTTGAGTCACAAAAAATCCACCAGTTATAAAGACTCAGTAATATTTATGCCCTTGCATTTTTGGGTCAAAAAATACTTTAACATATCGTTATTTTGGGTTAAGCTTGATACCTGTCAAATAAATGCAAACATAAACTTGGATTTTAAAATAAACGGAAGAACTCTTGATCGAATCTTGGATAAATAGAAATCATAATTACAAAAATAACATCCTAAATATCAAGGCAGTGGGTGTTAATCAACAAGATCTTCTGTGTAACTTGAAAACAACATGAACACTAAAAATGAGAGCCCAAGGGCTTGAAGTCAAAATATAAATGGTTCTTAATATATTTTTAAAGCGAGGGTTTTTTCTACCAATGCTAATTTTGTGAGGGGTTTTGTTATGAGGGTTGCCTTCCTAGTGGTTGTTTCCGTGAGTGCTTTTCCGTTGTTTTTTCCGTATTCTGTGACAATGAGCGCCTAACAGGCCAGGGAGATCAGTAATAATTTAATTCTACTGCCCCGTGAGACTGTGGGTTTAAACTACTACTGGTCTTCCCCGCAAAAGACATTCAGTATTCCTCTTGATAGCATCTCCATATCAGCAGAGTTCCAGCCGGGTGTACGGGACTGTACTACCCTTCTGAGACCCGTATTTTCTGAGGCTAAAAGCCGAAGGAAATACGAATCTCAGAAGGGTAGTACAGTCCCGTACACCCTGCTGAAACACCGTGTGACGAATTTATTACCCCACCCCTTCAGTGTGTCTTGTTTTGTTTTGTTACATAATCCCCACACGGTATTCCCAGTGACGAAAACCTTGATAAAAGTAGAGAAACTGAAAGAAGCATATCTTTCTTTATTATTGCGCAAGTACGATTTGGAGATATTTCCGTTTGATTGAACTCGGATATTTGGGAAACTTCAATTCAAGGAGCATGGAAAATGATGTGTTGTTGTTATTATTGTGGGACACAAATTTACTTTGTTAGTGTTTTATTGGATACTGAGGTGCGTTGTGTGCCTCGGAGAATCGTGAACACTGTATTCAAACTTGTACAAATGCTTTAATAAGTTTCACTGAAGACATAATTCATAAAATGATGTTGCATGTTTCTCGAAGCCACAACCAATCTGTAGTGTAGTGTCGTAAAGTGTATAACTGTGGGGAAATTAGCTCACTAAAAGTGCTTGTCAACTTTAAACATTTATTTACGTTCAGCGACGGTAACCTGTCAACCTTCAGCTCAGAGTCGGTAGCCAGACCACTGGTCTCAAGAAAATAATAACATTATCTACAAAACAGTTACTCATAACAACGGTGGATTAACATAATTCTAAAAGAGCAATTACACCTTTTTGAATTACAAGATTTGTCAAGCAGTGTGTAACTGTTATCTGAAGGTCTAATCAGAGATAATCAGTTGATGCCTACTATGCCCTCACAAACAACACTGTAGTTATTGCATAATCATTACAATAATTAACACTTATGCTTTCATTTTATAATATTAGAAACACAGTGGAACATTTGATTATCCTTCGGATGTCCGCCTATAACAGTACACTCTGCCAGAAAAATCTTTGGTTCTCCAAAGAAAACAAAAGAAAAAAAGGAATCACCGTCCACTCTAGGTGTAATCGGGTCAAGTCCTTCTCAAAATGAAATTGCAAAAATATTTTTGCATTATGAAATTCATTCGGGTCCCAAGAAGAACTTGTGGAACTGACTGATCGTCTAATGTTTCCAATAAAAAAGCACAGAGTTGTTTGTCGTTCTTTTTACAAATTATGTCGTTTCAATTTGAAAATTCTTACGTTTGTAAACTGAACCAGTAGTTAGTAATGTGGACTATTACGTCACAGCTCACTCGTACTCTTTGGAATCGTTCCATAGCGGTCTTTCTCTTGGGAAAATTCCCATATGAAAAACGGACCTGTGTTTTCCTCTGGCTCCCGTGTGTTTTGATGATAATCTGTCCATTTAACGAAATAGTGCCTGATCTCATTTATATACTTCATCTTGAGGACCTTGTCGGCATGACGGATCGTTTTGCGTGTCTTTGTGATTGGATGGTTTGTTTTGTCACTGTTCTCGATTGGTTTATGTCCCTTAAAAGAATGTGAACTGCGTTCTTCTTTTTCGAATCTGTCTTGGGCATTTTGAAAACGTTTAAAAAAATTGTCAAAATTTTCAAACACGTTGCTTTCTGCACAATTTGAGGATGGCAGAGTCTGAGTACACTTTTCGGTAAGATGCTTTTGACACCATATTTCTTGGTCTGCAGTTTCGACAACAGTGTTTAACTGTTATCTGAAGGACGAATTATCGATTATCAGCTTATGCCTACCGTGCCCTCACAAACAACACTGTAATTACTGAATAATCATTACAAGAATTAACACTTATGCTTTCATTTAATAATATTAAAAACGCTGTGGAACATTTGTTTATCCTTCGGATGTCAGCCTATAAAAGTAGAAACATCACAACAGAACCCCTCTTCTCGACAGTAAAATCGGACATTGGGAGTATATTTCAAGCTTTTGGAATATTCTCATGAAACAGTTTTGTTCTTATTTAGTTTGTGAGTATGAAAGTTTTTTACTGACGAACATGTTTGAGGCGAAGGATGAATGGGAAATTGGCGAAGTGTACTGATGAATGTCTGTGCACCCCTTTTAGCCGCCACGTGATATTCTCATACACCCCGTTGTACTTCGTTGAGAGTAAATGTACCGTACTGGATGCATTAGTTACTGACCAATCAGGAAGCTTGTATAATTTTAAAAGGGTAATAAAATCGAAATCCGGGGCTTTAAAAATGATGTAATACATTGCAAACTAAGAGTTTGTTTTGCTATATCGATATGTTTGAAGAATCTTACGTATTTCTGTTGTAGACATGCCATAACCAGTTCCCATTGGTGTACGAATCTTGGCACTGTCTGGACTGGATTGTCCTTCAACACCTCTTATGGACAAAGCAATTATCCAAACGCGGCTTTTACTTGGACAGATGGTACTCTATTGGACTGGGGAATTGAAGTGTGGGACGAGTACGGAAGACCACATAAAGAAACATGTGATCACTGCTGCGTTGTTATTACTTCATCTTCGAATGACTATTATCCGTATAAAAAAGATGACTCGTACATAACCTGGTGGAGAAACTATTCTATTCCCAAAAAGAATAACCTACGGATAGTGAAGTGCGGTTACAGTTTCAGATACGTCTGTGAAGGTACTGTTTGTTTTTAAACCTACAAATGTGATATGCATAAATTTTTGCATAAGAAATAATTTTCGCAGACGAGCAAACGATACAATGATCCAGGCGCGGTGTCAGTTACTTGCATCTGTGGGTGGAGGGGGCGTAGAAATTGTTTGTGGGGGGTGGAGTCTCACAACCTCCACACGCTCTTGTGGCTACGTCACTGCAATGAACAGAAAATTGGAAGAAATAGGCCTTTAATAATTAAATCGTACTACTCTATGCAGCTATAGGATTAATTATTTACTGAACCTGTTTATGAATGAATGAGTCCATTTCGCATCAGACAATAATATATAAGACTATATTTCCCCGGCAGTCAGAGTTGATAAAAATAACTGTATACTGCCATTTAGAGGCAACAAACTATGTCCTTTACGAACATGAAAACCAGACGACACTTGCAAACAAAATTATTGAACAACTACTTTTTTCCATTCTTTGCGTCAAAAACATAGCGTATGGCCTCTCATTGGAACGAGCTCAACGAGCTCCTTCCAATAAAGGGTCATAAGCTATGTGTGTTGAGGCAAAAAATGAAAAAGATAATGAAAATTGAATTATGATTTTTGTGAATAGCTTTGGCTGGTTTGGGCCGTTATTTATTTATTATTTATTTATTTATTGGTGTTTATTGTCACATACTTAGGCACGATGGCTAATCATGACCGTGACAGTTTTACGGGTGGAGGAAGCCCGAGTACCCGGAGAGAACCATCGAGCAACGACGAGCAGCTGCCAGCTCCCCAACATCGTAACTCCGAACTGCAGTGCAGGCAGGGTTAGATTGGCCGAAGACATGCGCACCATCGGCGTGCTGTATGCCTTAGTACACAGCGTCATCGTGCCCCCATGTGGACAATGGGGGTTAAGTGCTTTGCCCAAGAACACAGCGCGGGAGTCCGAATCGATCGCTCAGACTGTCACCCATCCGAGGACTAACCGGGCCCGACGTTGCTTAACTTCGGTGATCTGTCGGGAACCGGTTACCACAACGCCATCGCGCCCCCTTGGTTTTGGCCGTTAAGTTGGGTAAAGGGTGAAACATCCATTTCTTCAAGTATTTTTCAAAGATAAACCTCCGAAAATAACGATCATATCCGTCAAGTACTATTCACGAAAATCCACATTCCATTTTTGCCAATCTTTGCCTCCAAAATGTATACAGTGGAGCCCATTTAATTGGATTATCTCTTAACTGAATAAACCTGTTAATTGAATATAATTTCCCAACACAAAACCATTTGCCATACCTCCAGAACAAATTAGACCTGTTAAGTGAGTATAGGTAAAAGAGTAAACTCCTGTCAATTGAGTAAAAAATCTTGTAACCTGTCGAGAAATTAACCTGACTCTCCCCAGTTTTCCTTTGTTTAAAGACCTATTTAGCCTCAGTCAAGCAATACAGGCATTTAATATATTATATCTTGTTTGACAGATGCTTAGTTTATCTCTAGAATACATGAAAGTGAAACATTCTCTGTTAATTGAATACCCCTGTTAACTGAATAATTTCCATTGGCAAAGTGGGTGTTCAATTAACAGGGTTCCACTGTATCACTTATTTATTAGATATAAGTATCTTTCCCAGAGTTCCACATGATCATGATCGGCAGTTTTGATTTCTAACTCGGCTGAAATGACGCCGATCTTGGTCGATATTACCAAGCTAGATTTGCTCCCCTTATTACGTTACTATTGCGCAATAGATATGTTTACATCGAAATCGTTCACCGTTATTCGTCGAACGCAATCTGGAAAATTGGCCTGGTTTGGTGTAGTTTTAAGCTGAATTTTTGTATGGTGAGGTATAAGTAAGGATTAGATGGATAGAGAAAAGAAAGAAGTGAGTTGTACAGATAATTCATTGAGGAAGCGCAGACGTTTGGATAGCTGAACTAGAGAAGAGGCAACTTCGGACTTTGTGAAAAGAATGAAAAGTAGTGCCGTATTAATCCATGGCCGGGCCCCTAGGCTTTCAGGTACTTCGGGACGGGCCCCCTCCGGCACTTCAATCTTTCACCCCACTACAGTTGACAGCCTGACCTTTGTACGGTAGGCACTATGCCACAATACATGACACTATATCCATTTTGCGGGTCTCTTGAAGAATTCTACTCACAACTTGACATATTATTTAAATAAGCATTAAAATAATGTACTGTATATAAATATATATATAGTATACTTATGAGAGTATATATATGGATAAATACATATGTACATGTATCGCTACGGCGCCGAGAGGAAAGTGCCTTTAACCATTGAGCCCTAAAGCGCTGGTAGCAATGTCTCAGCAAAAAAAGAATTGGTGTGCCCCCTTGTCCCTTCGTGCCCCTAGGCTTCAGCCTGGTCAGGCTTATGAATAATACGACCCTGATGAGAAGCAATATGATTGTCAGAAACTGTAACAGATCTGAGAACTGTCTTTATCTTTTACCTGTTGAAGATATAGCCCATGTGTTATAGATTATCTATAACACATACCCCTATGTCATATAGATTGGAGAACGGACTATAGTCTTTTTCTATATTATAATATAATGATGACATTCGCAAAATTGTTTATAAATCGTGTCAAATCTGGTGAAATTGATTATCAAACATATTTTTGTCATAAATCATAAGAATTGAGGCGTAAGTATATTTTCTGTAATTGTTTTCCCAGTTACAGGGCCACTTTCTAAGGGGAACTATACTCTATCATTCACTTGAATTTGTAGCCTTGTTACGCACCAACAGCTTTTCCGGGCACATCACATGTATTCATGCCCAACAAGAGAAAGCAGTCGACTCCACTCCAGATGAGTCGACATTTTGACACGAAATCATCCCCAAAACCCTTTTAAAAATGCAGAAAAGAACAAAAATGGTCGGTATAAGATAAATACAACAATACCATAGTGTGTTTTGATATGTTTGATATCTCAACTCGTTGAAAGTGAGTTTTCAACTCGTTGAGATATCAAACATATCAAAACACACTATGGTATTATCGTATATGTAATTATTTGTTTTGGTTTAACCCTTTACCCAACGAATCGGCCGCATCCGCCTGTGTAATATGCAAATTCAGCAGTTGAAAAAATATTATGTTTCAAAAAAATTCAACAAAGCCATATCATGTGACCCCTCGTTGGAACGAGCTCGTCGAGCTCGTTCCAACGAGGGGTCACATGATATGGTTTTGTTGAAATTTTTTGAAAAATTTTGAAAAATGAAATTTAAATTAATAAATTTTGATATCGTCTGCTTTGGGTAAAGGGTTCAGTAAATAAAGTTTCATATCTGCCGAGATATCATCCCTCGGTAACTTCACATCCGTCTTTCGGTTTCTGATATAAAGTTACCTCGGGCTGATATCTGGACTGATATGAAACTATCCAAGTAATAACCTCTAATTATGATTCGTCGAGCTTATTCCAACGAGGTATGTTCAGTTATGTTTTCAAGATAAAAAACATTATAGTTTTTCGACATGGGCCTTTTCAATTGTTGTTTTCTCATGTTTTTAGATAGTAAAAATAATGGAACACCCATTTTTTTGTTGGGGTGTAGATGGTGTCCACATCAAGAACTCAAGATGTTTTGACAAAAAATGAAAAATGCAAACAATTACCACCTGAACCCCATAGCACGCGTCGATGCATTGCATCGCTATTTTCTGTCGGACATTTAGGGTCCAGAATGACCACGAGACAAAGCTAATCAATGATACGTGAGCTTGAATGGCAGACATATGTTAAGAAATCTACATGTAGGTATTATCCGTAAGAAGGGGCTTTCGTATCTAAACACAAGCTTCAGGAAAATACAATAAAACTCACTGAATCGACAGTGAGGTTTGCATAAGGAGATGTGATGAACCTCCACTAACGGACAGAGAGAGTGAAATTGTTTACCGAAGGGAACAACCAATGTTGCTATAACTGAGACTTTATGCACAGATGCGATACGAACGTTCCGAAAACTACGGTAGAGTAAGAAACGGTTTTTCTTCTCATTTTTAAATTTCGACACAATGTTTTGGCTCTCATTTTTTATTTGTTGTAAAACAAAGACAACAGTCAAATGATAATTGCCACAAACTGGTTGATATCAAAGTGTAGATGGGAAAATGTGAGGTTTGCCCCAAATTTACAATAGAAGTTTATTGGAAGAAAATAATTGAGGTTGAGATTTAAAAAAACCCAATGTTTTTTCAGGGAAATAGCAGGGTATCAATTCGTGGAGTGCATGACAAATGTCTTGCAATTGTGTATAATTTATATCGCTAGCGTGGGGCTTCCCGGTATATCGATAAACCGATATATACCGGTATTCAAACCAATATCGATTGAATACCGGTGTAATTACAAAAATATCGGTTTATCGTCATTATTTATTTACCCACAATTTAATTTTCAAGATGTCTTGAGTTTTTTTAACTGTTGCCCTAAATGAATAATATTGTCCCTTTATCCAAGGAATCGTCTGCTTGTGCCCTCGTATTATACAAATTCAGCAGTTGAAAAAATAATTTTTAAAAATTTCAACAAAACTATATCATGTTACCCCTCATTGGAACGAGCTCGTTGAGCTCGTTCCAATGATGGGTCACATGATATAGTTTTGTTGAAATCTTTGGGGAAAATCTGATAACCGAATTTTGAAAATGATAAATTTTGATATCGTCTGCGTTGGGTAAAGGTTTTTCGAACCGCATCATCAAGGCATGATAATTTGTTCCGACTGTGATGCCTCGAGTCTCGATTGCGGTACTTGTGTTCATATATCTGAACAGTTTTCGATATACCGTTATACCGCGGTATTTTTTTGAATACCGATACCGGTATTCAGTTTTGAATATCGTGCAGCCCTACGCTAACGTGATGTTTTGTACCTCCAATTTCATTTGAAGTTTAGCACTCTTCTTTCTACAATGAAAAAGCTATGTAAAATGTTAAAAACGGTTTACAGAGCTTCGTACAAACAAATCATAGGTGCTTATCTTCCAACTTTGATGTCATTTTCAAAGGTGTGTGTGTGGGGGGGGGGGGGGTAGTTGTTGTTTTTTTAACTTATCTCCGCTGAGATTTCAGAGATTTGTTGATTGATCATCACACTTCAGGGCGTGATCCAGTTTTATTTGCTGTATTATTCGATAGTAACAAGGGGAGACAAACGCCAAATAAAATCTCGCAAAAGTGAATATTCATAATGGAATCCAAGTTGTAAAATTCGAGGTGATACAGAAGATGGTGTTGTTCACATTGCCAAATCTGTTCAGTCAATGCAAAGTTTGTAAACTTCGATGTTCAAATTCTGTCCCACTGCAGACAGTGGATATAAATTTCCTCGGATATCTGAATCAAAATCCAAAAAGCAAAAAGAATCAAATATTGTCATTCGGGGCCTGTTTTTTCAGTGCCGCCTGCAAGTGGCGTTAGAGTTCATTAACCCTTTACCCAACGCAGACGATATCAAAATTTATTATTTTAAATATCATTTTTTATATTTTTCAAAACATTTCAACAAAACCATATCATGTGACCCCCTCGTTGGAACGAGATAGACGAGCTCGTTCCAACGAGGGGTCACATGATATGGTTTTGTTGAAATGTTTTGAAAAAGAATATTTTCTCAAATGCTGAATTTGCATATTACGCAGGCGGATGCGGACGATTCGTTGGGTAAAGGGTTAATATTGACATGAGCAGGGGAGAGGGAATAATACAACACTGAGGCCAGAAGTCTGATGCGAACAGGAGCGAAATATTAAATTAATTAATATTTCTTTTTTCATTACTTCAACTGCATACTGATTTTATATTCATTTCAGATGTTGCTCGCCTGACGACTGCTCCGAAGACACTGAATTTTACTGATGTAGACTGTTTAAAAGGAATGACCATTGGAAAACAAAAATCTTTCGTAAAAAGAAATTCGGGTGAGATTTTGCTTTCAATCATGACCCTATACTATAATTATGCTAACTATAATTATGATCCTATAATTCGATATAAGGATACATATTCACCCTTGGCGAATGTCGTTATGAATATCGACTTTCGATAAAGTTATCTCCCTTGAAATTATTAGACAAGCGAGGAAGGTCCAGTTACGAAGCAAATAATTGTGGAGGAAACACCAATGGTATCAGTAGAAAATAAAGCCAAGTTTCCTTGTGTCACGTTTAATAAATGAAAATAACAGGATTGTTGTTTTCTTTTATTAACCCTTTACCTAACATGAAAAGCAGACGACACTTGCAAAAAAAATTCTTGAGTAACTATTTTTTTTCATTTTTTGTCTCAAAAACATAGGTATGACCCCTCGTTGGAACGAGCACGACGAGCTCGTTCCAACGAGGGGTCATAACCTATGTTTTTGAGACAAAAAATGAAAAAAATACTGAAAATTAATTGGCGATATTTGAGAATAGCGCTGGCCGGCTTTGGCCGTTATGTTGGGTAAAGATTTAATAAAACAATCTTGTTTTTATGGCAAGCTAACTAGAAGTAGCTACTTCATAGATAAACGTCGTTAAGAACATCTATCAGTATCACACCGGCCAACACTGAGAGTCCCCTTTGGCGTTTTGTTTGGCGAATGCGTTTTTACAGTGATTTGCAAGTTTTCTTTCTTCCGAGAAAAACAATTAGCAAACTCCACCTCCCAGATTTTATATTAATGGAAAGGACAGTGTATGTTTTATACACCAGGATGCGCATACTGTTGATATGAAAACCTTGAGGACCAAGTTAAATTTGTGTTTCCTTAACATGTCTAAACAAGACCAGGCTTTAGAACAAATATGGTGAATTTGGTTATTCCATGTGCATGTGCTATTTTATACAACACCCAGGTGCTTATGGCTGTCCACGTCAGTTATTTGTGGAGCGCCTAAAATAAGTGAGGATGTGCAGTTGGGTTTGGTTTTACGTGTTATCAACAAACTCTCTGTATTTTGAGGATTAAACTCAACCAACCATGTTTTGGCTCAATATTCAATGTCGACAAATCATGGTTGATTATGTTTGCGGCTTGGTTACGATTTTCCACAATGAGGTATAAAGAGGTGTCGTCTTCAAAGAGACGAATACGACTTATTATTTTTTTGGTTATATCATTAATTTATATCAAGAACAACAAGAGCCCGAGTATAGATCCTTAAGAAACTCCAGCGTTGATAGGTTTCCAAGAAGACGCCTCAGATCCTATAATGACCCGCTGCGACCTGTTCGAGAGATACCGTTTTAGGAACAACAGGAACTCCCAGGAAACACCAATACTTTCCAGTTTGTGAATGAGACCTGCAAGCCAAACCTTGCCAAACGCCTTGCTGACATCACAAAAGACCACCCTAACCTCTTTACCTTTACCAAGCCCTCGGCAGAATTCATCATATATATCAGTTAGTTGGAGAACTGTGTTGAGTCACCAGGTGTAAAGCCTGATTGGAATTGGCTAAGAATATTATTGTCATTCAGGAAATGCCACAATTTTTAAGACAAATTTTCCAAAGACTTTACCGAGACAGCTGGTCAAATATATCAGGCGATGACTAGTGACTAAGTTTGAGGGTTGCTTTTTAGAATTGGATTGGAGAAGCATTGGCCTTTTTCCACATTGAAGGAAAATAGGAGTTATTTAATAGGACATTAAAAGTGGCTCACATCAGGAAAATTTACATTTTTTTAGAAGACGTGGACTAATGAGATCAGGTCCAGACGCTTTGGACACCTGTATCGATTTTATTGCTTCATGTACGAAACTATAATTTAAAGTTATGCTGACAATTTTATCTGGAACATCACGTGAGAGGTTTGGAAGGGAAACTTCAGAGTCATTAGAGGTTAAGATAGAGCAAAAGTATTCGTTGAACACTCGTTCTTTCTCAACATTTGATGGGTAAGTATTGTCCGAATGGAGGATAGATGGAATATCCGCTGCGCATGTGGTACTGACGAGTGTTTTGAGGGTCTTCCACCACTGAGATGTTGTGGTTTCACTGCTTCCCAAGATAGACTGGACTTTCGATAAGTATGAGGTGTTGGCCTTCCTGATTGCCGATACTACTTGGTTCTGTTTCAGTTTATAATTAGCTCACACATGTATGCTGACGACCGGTGCGTTTAGCTATACGATACAACCGTTTCCGCTGACTTATTAACAATCTTATTTCATTATGCATCCATTTGGGTTGAGTTGGTATCGTGGTAATGTATTTAATGCGCATGTATTTGGATGCGGTATCGAGTAACTTGTCAGTGAAGTGAGAAATTATTGCATCGAGACATACGTTATCAAACAGAGAATTCCAGTCTACATCTGAAAGAACTGCGTTTAATTATCCGTAATTACCATTAGAGTATGACCAAACCCACTTCTTGAAATGAACGAGGACGCGGTTTTAGAAATTTAATTTCAATAAAGATTGGACAGTGGTAACAGGGCATTTCTGGAATAAGTTGTTCTAGGACTTCACAGGTTTTGACTTTAACTGTGTTACTGACAGCAAATACATTTATGAATGAGACTGACGACTTTGAATAACATATTGGTTCGATCACAAGCTGTTTCAGGTTAAACTAACTGATTATTTCTGAGAATCTACTTCTGAAGGGGACTGCTTGATTGTTGTTGTAACAATTAAGTCATCAACTCGCGTATCTTTGGCTTTTTTCAATGGAAGCCGATATGACATCCCTTGAATCTGGAGGACTATTGCGCGGGCGGAAGAATACTCCCAATAACAAGGACCGACATTGCTTCGTAAATACCTCAACCCATTCACACTCCACATTCAACATCTCGAGGTCTGATCTGCGTTATTGTGTAAAATAGAGGATATGGAATGAGTGTTTTTCTCATATAATATTTATGAAACGAGTCTAAGAATTTTTCGTTTTGGCGAACCTCTGGCGAGCGCAAACGGAAAATTCGGACGAGTTTCATAAATATTATATGAGAAAAACACTCATTTCATATTCTATATATCATATGACACACACACGCACAAATTAGCCACTTAGTATGACTTTTTAACCCACCACCTAACTTGAATTGCAGACGACACTTGGACAAAAACATCCTCGTATAACTCGTCGAGCTCGTTTCAATGAGGGATCATAACCTATGTTTTGGAAGCAAAAAGTGAAAATATAAAAATAATGAATGGCGTTTTTCTTGTAGGTAAAAGATTCTCCCTGCTGAAATAATGCAAATGTGACCCAGTTGTATTTAGTTTAGCCAATCAAATTGTCTAGTTTTGAAACTGACCAATGAAATTGACGGAAGGCTTTATTTATCACTGATTAATATGAAAACAAAATAGCAAATGTTTTAAAGTGAACAAAACGTACGAATCATATGATAAAATTATGATATGTAATATGTGATAATCAGATATGTAAGGGCAGGTCTTCTGTAAGAGGTGGGCATTTTACCTTGCACTAGCCTAAATTCGTTTCTAGAAGAGCTCAACCAGTGTCGTACATCCTGGGTGTGTTGGATGTATCTCCTTGGGTAGAAGATGAAGAGAGTACCGTTGTCGGATAAGTGGTATGTTAAAAAATCTACGAAAAAGGCCTAAAACCTTTCCAGGTGATTGCCAGTTTGGCGACTCGAACTAACCCTAAAAATGTGCCACGGCAATCGACAATGTCGCCTGATAATCCGTGCTAGCCTAAAAGCCTCCTTCCCGATATCTGAAGACAGTTATTATCTGAGTTCACCCTCACCTGAACGACTTGAGGATATTAACTGTAACCATAGACTTCAATCTCAACAACAAGAGGAACTGTAAATTTCTACTCAAATATAGATCGTTCTTTCTACTCAAATATAGATCGTTGTTTCTACCCAGGAAATGCTTCTTGTTCTGTGAAAAAACATAAAAGGCAAAAGCAATGTTTCAGGTAAAGCACAACTTTTACCTTAAGTATTGTCATTCAAGTTGCATTTCAAATGTTTTACCTTCTTAGTGAGTGGGTGATTTGCTTACATTTCACCCCCGCGTTGTGTAGAAATTGAATTTCTGAGATGTGAATAAAGTTACCTCTTGTTCGCCAAATGCCCTGACAGGGGCACAGGAAGCATCCGAGGCAATGGGGGCAGGGATATCAAAAAGGGCGCGCATTCATTGGTACGAGTTATCAAAAATTGTTATGGAACACTTAATATTATAGCTGCAATATTTATCGTCCCTTCAGCTTATTCTGGTCTAATTTTGGAACACCATGGATCCACTGTGTCAAGCATGGTATACTTCAATGAGAAGAACATTTTGTGACTCTTCTCCACACTCTTCGTGTTTTTTTGGAATTGGTTTAAGGTCAAAAAAAAAAACCCTGAATTATTTTTGAACAAAACTGAGTACAGGGGCATGGGAATTGTCTGCATGTTCCGCGGCTGTAATTAACGAATGTCCCTGTAACTTTTCGTTTACCAATGTGAATTTGAGGGAATATGAACGCCTTTTACAATCTATGTCTCGCTTGAGCTACATAAGGAATGCTATACTTACAGTTCTGTGATCACAAAAGTTGTCGTCATCTCGATTTGATCGCGACCTGGTCTCGATACACTTACACCGGTGGGTCAGGGTTTTATAAGCAAAAATATTGTGACCTCAGGACCTGATCCAAAGAAAAACTTACCAAAATGGCATCAGAGATACAATGTTTTCGCCGTTCCTTTTCGAATCGGTTTGGTTTTGTAGTGTTCTGAGAAAGAAATCGTGCCGAAAATTTAGATGGGATTGCGACTGAGTCGCAATCCGATCGAAGTTCTCGGCACGCGTTTGTAATAAATTTAAACGTTCCTCGACTTCGTATTGATCATAAAAAAGTCTGAAGGCAGTTTATCTAAATCATTTAATATTTTCGTGCAACAGTTTTGTAGATTCAGATTTATATTATTAATTAAATCAGTCAATAAACTGTAATAAAAAGTTGTCAAATGAAAACGACGAACTCATCTGCGGTCCCTCGCAAAAGCTGATCCGGATGTCGGAGTAAAAAATAGTCTGCTGTTTTCTTTTGACTTGTAATGTTTACTTTAGAATTCATTTTAACTACAGCTAAACCAGTTATCGGGATAACCGGGAGAGCGGTGGCTCAGTGGTAGACTGTTGGACTTCTATGCTGGAGGTCCCCAGTTCGATCCCCGGCCGGGACGACCGCGTTGCGTCCTTCACCAAGGCAGTTTATCCCGATTACCTACATGGGGGCACGATGACGCCGTGTACTAAGGCGTACTGCACGTCGATGGTGCACATGTCTTCAACCGCTGCAACCCTGCTTGAGCGGAGCTTGAACACAGTTAGAATGTTGAGGAGCTGATAGTTGCTCGTCGATGGTCGCTGGTTCTCTCCAGGTACTCCGGCTTCCTCCGCCCGTAAAAGTGTCACGGTCACGATTAGCCATTGTGCATAAGTATGTGACCTTAAACACCAATAAATAAATAAATCGGGATAACCGATTCATCACTGGTTATCGACAGAACCAGTTGGAAAAAAGCTGTCATCTGCTTATCCGCAACATTATAAAATGTTGTTAAAATATATAGGCAAGTTTTTGTTGCCTATATATTTTTGTTTTTGTTCCCTCGATCCTTTTTATCCGTCAATCTAGCGCACAGACATGAACGATAATTTTGCTCTACCTCGCAGATTTCTGCTGTCCATTAGTTTTTTGATGCCCCTTGCGGTGTTTGGGAGTTTTTTAAATTTGCAGAAACTATTACATCGTGAGTAGACAATCAAACGTTTTCTAGTGGGCCCTGTGGTCTAAAAAATCCCGGTTTTCCAAAGTACCAAATTTGGTACTCCACTTGTCACCATAGGAGAACCAAACTAAAGGAACCACAGAATGCCAAATGACATTTTGGTATTCCAGAATACCAATTGTATTGGTTCTCCAGAGTACCAAGCTTGCTACTGTAAACTGCCAAAACATTTTAGGTACTCCAGAATACCAAAAAATACTGGTTGCTAGAATACCAAATATATTGGTTGAGTTCTTGCGTACTCTAAAATACCAAATACAAAGGGTTCCCTTAAGTACCAATCCTGAATCTGGGGAACTTCAGAATATCAAAGCAACGTGTATTTGGAAAAATAAAATATAAATTTCTGCTCAACTGAAAACCAAGCCTCTGCTAAGGCAAAGTGATCCTCCCAGAATTGAATGCTATGCTGCTGAGCTGACCCCTCTTCATCCCATTAGTATGAATGCCAGTACACAATATACATGAATTCCAGTGACCAGTCATTGTACTGGTCAGGGTTGAATATGAAGAAGAAACAACACAACACTTTAATGAAATTAATTCCTTTAAAAACACCTATCAATTCATCCAAACCGATCCTTTGGAGTCAATCGGAAACCATATCTTCTGACTACGCTTCCACTGGGGCATTTGACATTTTAAGATGGCGCGCGAATCAAAGACTGCAACTCTCGCGCTTAATGATAAACTGGCACATTGGTACTCGTCGAGCAAATAAGACGGGGAAGCTATTAAAATCAATGTCATAGGTATTCCAGGAGCCCTGGTATTCCAGAATACCTATGGAAAAACTGGATTTGTCTGAGTGCACGACAAAATTCGTATGTGTACGCACTGCGGAAGTTTCTGCGAGCACTGCTCGGTAAATTCAGACTGCTTTGATCTACCTCATAGTCTATACCAGAACAGACACGTGTTACAAGTTATTATATGAGTACATCCCGCGGATAGCCCATTACGAGGACAGATCAGCCGTTACAACAATATACGAGTTATATATCCGCAGGAAGAGTAGATTCTCTGCTCAAAGCAAAGTTAAATTATAGGCGGATCCAGTGTGGCGGGTGACTTTCACGCGCCTCCCATCCACTCTATTGTTTGCAGCTCATTTTTTTCACAAGTACCGAGACCTGGGAACGCGGTATTATCCACGATAACACATGGACATCGACCAGCAGTGGGAGTATTCACAGTGCTTGCCCATTATCCACCATTGCGGCTCCCTTACTTGCTTGTGTCACTAGTTTTTTTTTATTATTGTTCGTTTTTCAGGTTACCCAGGGATGAATGTTGCCATTTCCACTGGATTTGCAGGAATCGAAGGGATAATTGCGAAAATTAATAGCATTTCCAGGCTCGAGGACTGTCTTACTATATGTTTGAGTACTAGTGGATGCACAGATATTGTTTTTGACTCTTACTATTGCAGATTGTATAGAAACATGGGTGACAACTGAGAAGGTAGTGTGGGGCATCAAATTTGGAATCTCTGAAATGTCTTCGGACATGGTCTGACACTGACAAATATGTTATATTAGCCCAGAGGAATTTCATGGTTGAGATCAATCGATATGTATATCTGTTATAAGCAAAATTAATGTCAATCCCTGGCCTGAATTCTTATTAAAACCATGGAAGGCAAAGAAAAATTGATCAGCTCTTGTCCTTTGTGGAAACCTATTTCTTCCATAATAACTCGGATGTAGACTTTTAAAAGTGGGATAAATGTATGATATTAGCTAATTTTATCAGCTTTCGCTCGAAATGCAACTATCGCAAAAGTCGTGAAATTTTTAATATAATTCCCCATTTCTGTAACATCGTTTCCGTAAGATAATTCGTAAACAAAAACGCTATGTTTGTTTTTAACTCATTATGGCTTTTCTGCATTACATTACTGTAAAGACATGCCCGTCGCCTGAGAATTACAGTGTTCTAAGTGCCATTTTTCACATTTTGAGAAAACGAGGATCAAAGATTTGGGCAGCAAGCATTTGTACTACCTTTGGCGTAGAATAATGAAATTGTCTATGCCTTCTTATGTGTACATATTCTACGTTATACAGAGAGTAATCGCTTGACTGGAGTGGTTACGTGAAATAATTCATGAGAGGTGAGGGACGTTGAAAAACACGAGTGTTTTACAATATAGTCCCTCGCCTCGAATGAATTATTTCACGTAACCAGTCCAGTCAAGCGATTACTCTGTTTATTACTTTTCATTATTAACGATCATTATATTATTTAACCCTTTACCTAACGTAACGACCAAAACCGGCCAGCCTATTCTCAAAACTCGCCAATTAATTTTCATTCTTTTTTCATTTTTTGTCTCTAAAACATAGGTTATGACCCCTCATTGGAACGAGCTCTTCGAGCTCGTTCCAATGAGGGGTCATAACCTATGTTTTTGAGACCACAAAATGAAAATAATAGTTACTTAAGAATTTTTTTTTTGCAAGTGTCCCATGACACCCACGGCAAAGCGTCTTCGTTTGCGCGCACGGATACATGAACCAATTGTTGATTGCATAATTCACTTGTAAAGTTATCGTTTATAATCAAACCGGGAAATCCCAGTAAATCACACTTTGGAAAGTAATAATCTGAAATATTATTTAGATCGATCACCATTTTGATGCCAAACGGACATGACGATTTTGGAGATAGAACATTTGTATACAAAGTATTTTGTGGTTTGTTCAGAAACATACTGTTTCTGGACATGGAACATTTTTCTCGAACACTTCACCCACCAAACGACTTATACAGTCATTGTATATTGTATATTCTTATAAACTTAATATATACATATAATGAATCGCATAAACTTTATTCTAAAAGAAAGAAAATTGCTATAGCTTATTTAACACAACGTTTTCGTTAAAGTACATGGATATCAGACATACTCTACCATCTTTTAACAATTGACCATTCAGTGTTTTGCATTCACCAGTCCTCCGGATGACCTCTGAAAAATATTTCAAGTGTTTAAAAATACATCTATAAAATATATTCTTTCAGTTTAAAAATCATACTATAACCCCAATTACATTACACCATGCATGGGGTGATATAATTGAGGTTATAGTATGATTTATCTGGCTTGTGCAAAATGCATGTATCTCAAGTTCTGTATTCTCTTCCACTCAAAAATACAACCATTAATAGAAATGACATATTACGAATTACAAATAAATCACACTATAACCTCAATTATGTTACTGCAGCTATACAATAATATAACTGAGGTTACAGTAAGTATATATTTGGCCTGTATAAAATAACTTACTTGCCATAAAAGTAGCATTATGAAAGATACATGTTTTATTAGTTATTCTGTTTAAAATTTCTGTCCATCAAATCAGTAAGCATAAAGAATAGAAACGATGACGTTGCCACCAACAAATTATATAAAAAGTTATCTCCGCCAACATGTGTAGTATATGGAGATTTAGTACCTGGATGTCGGTAAACACCGAGCCACAGGCGAGGTGTTTAAATGAGACATCTAGGTATTAAATCTCCATATACCATACATTTTGGCAGAGATAGCGTTTTTGTCCCGTTTGAAACACAATGCACACATAGTGAAAATAAATTTGTGGACGTTCAGCTCCACAATCACTTGAACCAAATTCGTGATAATTATTTTGTTTTTATAATCCAGAAGACAACATATAGAGTTCAGCCCTTGGGTCGTTAAGGAAACGAGTAAACAGTATTTTGTTGACATATCGTCCCCTGAGTTCCAATGTGTTCTTTGTGTCCACTGCCATATAGAACACATTGGTACTCAGGGGAAGAATTATTTGCTCTTATTTTATTTTTATGATTGAATTGTTGGAAATCTGATGATATTTGTGACCATTTTCGGGTTTTTTTGGTTCGATTTTTATTTCGAAGTGAGCAAAAGCGGAAAGCTTTCGTTTAAACCATATACCCCCGATGTTTCGCGTGCGCTTATACCCTGGATGTTGCACGCTCTCGTATACCTTGGTTGCTGGGTGCATCCTTTGCCGTGACTATTTGTCCAAGGCATTCTGACCAATCAAAAGACATAATTTATCGGGATATTGGAACAAGCCATATTATAAAAGAAGTATTTGTGGCGTGCTGTGGTACTCAATAGTTAGACAGAAATATTATTATTGCCAATGCAATGCTTTTTCCGCGAAGTGCTGCAAACACGAGGTTTTAGTTCAGAGCAAACAATCTTTTAAAGATAATAACCTGATTGTAAATTAGTAATCCAAAATATTGTGGTGAAAAAGTCAACGCGTTGGTTTACCATTTAACAATCAATATTGTTCTATTTATTAATTTAATTAATTTTAACTTTTAAATGCCATGAAAATTGAAGTTTATCTCTTCCATATTTTATATTTTAAAGACAACACATTATTGTGTAGGATGTACGAAATATAGATTTCTAATTAACTGTTTTAACCTCTTTAGCTTTGGAAGCGCTCGTGAATACTGACATAAATCAATAAAAAATAAAAATTTGACCCACACTGAAAATCCATACATACTTTAAAAATAAACCAAAATCACCAAGTTTACTGAAAGTTGGTTGAGAGGTTAGGTTGTTTTTAATCCAACTAGGTTTTAAGGTTTTTGAGTATATGTGTTGCCTGACTTAATAAATTATACTTCTTTTCACCTTAAATCTATAAATCTAACAGCAATTCATTAAAAAATCAAGCAAATTTTCTCTTAGTATAGACATCAATCGATCTATAAACAGAATACTTGCATCCGCAGTGGTAAAAATATAACTTTTAAAAGGTATTACTTTACCATGAAACAACACAATATTTTAACAGTAAATGAAAATATTTATTACGTTACATCTCGTATGTTGCAGTTTAAAAATTGTTCTGGTACTAGACTACTTGCATAGCGTGAAATAAAAATAAATCGAAAATTAAATGCGTGTGTGTGTGGCGGGGAGGGGGGGGGGGGGGTGTTGTAGAGTGTCAGTTTTTGTGTTAAAGGAATAATTTACCATTTCTGTCAACATTTTGGCGATCAATCTAATTGTTCCTATGTTCAAAACTACCTTATTAATGATAAATCATTTTATTGAACTTCTACTACCCAATAGAAAGGAAACCGTTTAAACGAATTACTCCCTAACATTTTGTATTTAGAGAATCAGCGGTTAGCGATAAGTTAAATTATTTTAAACTTTATACATGTTGTTTATATCCTAGATGAGATTGGGTCGACCGCCAAAATTTAGATAATAGGACAAAGAGTTCCTTCAACTTGAAAATGGCTTGCAATGCCTGATGTCATATGAAGGATAGCTCGTATACGTAAGTTTCCAAGAACTTATACCTAGGCATGGTTCTGTCAACAAAGGAACAAACTGTGTAGCCTACACTGTTCGGAGTTTAACGCCAAAAAATTAATTTTAGATGATCCAGATTGTAACAGATTACTTTATGTATTTATATTACCTGCACACTGATGCTAGACCTCAGCTTACTCAGTAACGTTGTTGATACAAACGGATAAGGACGGATGAATTTAGGTTAAATTAAATTAAATTCTAGCAACATGCATTTACGTTTTTGTTCAAAACAGCAAAGTAACTTTTAAGGCGGGGTGATTGTCTTAAACGTCCCAATGGGGTTCTCGGAAACTTTATTGTGATTGCCATTTACCATTCAAAAGTAGCTAAATCCTGATATGGTTTTAAAAATGAAATGTTCTATTTCCATTTTGTTGGAAAAAGATTTAGTGTATTAATAATATTATGCTTTTGAAACAACCCATACTTTCAATTTATACTCTTTACTAATAACGTCAACCAAAGAACAAAAAACAATACTGAATGGAAAATTAGATATAACGAGTTTTAAAACGTTTCAATGCACCTACCCTAGTGGCATGACTTCTTGCAACTCTGACTGGGTAACTCTCAAACACGGGCCATTAAACCGTTGATGCCATTGGTCAAAGGACATAGAACAGCTTTTCACTAATTAAACCCTACTTTAGGAGATAGAACAAAACAAACAGTGCTTATTTTTCGGTTTCAAAGGTTTTGGTGCAACCAAATTTTGTTTTAAAAGGTGCACGGAGAGTTTTTGTATCAGATGCAACCCTTATCTCAATTTTGACAAAAAATGGATTTAGAACACTGTAATTCTCAGGCGACATGCCATTGACACACCAATGACTGTATTGTCTGGTGCTACTGATAGAGCTGTTGGAGAAAAAACAATGCTAAAAGGGTTAAATATTCTACTCGGTGCAGGGCCGTTGCGAAGATGACCGATTAGGGTGGGGGTGTAAACCGACTGTTAGAACTCAAGTCCAGACTGAGTAATATTTCAACCACATTGTCAAAGTATGTCTTCGTCGACGTCATGCCTTGATGATGAAGTTGGAATGTTTTATCAGTCGGAACTTGAGTCCTCCAAGCCAGAATATAAGCAGACTGTCATCTGCAAAATGAGGTCCCCAGAGGGTGAATTTAGTGATGCTACCCTGCAAAGCAGAGTAGCATCACTAAATTTACCCTCTGTGAACCTCAATCTGAATCAGGGTCTCAAAACTAAACAGAAAGAGGTGCCCAGATGATACACTGGACCACTTTATGGGATAGCATCATCAAATTCACCCTCTGGTGACCTTATTCTGCAAATGTCAGGCTGTTTATTCTCAGGCCTGGGGTCCTCCCTATAAACATGTTATGTCCCCATCGTGATGGATCAAGTCCCGACTGATAAAATACTCAAACTACATCACCAAGGCGTGCCTTCTTCGTGAATTGGTCGTAATCCACGCTTGGGCAGTGATGTCCACGTATGCCTTTATCAGCTAATAAAAATCACCATCAGCAACATTTTAATTTATGAAGCACTAGGTTGTACCCGGTGCTTCATTAATTAATTTTTTTATGATTAATTCTAATTCTGTAATTAGTGTTTGCAGTCTAATATTATTGCGTTCGTGGAAATATTTTTTTATGATTAATTCTAATTCTGTAATTAGTGTTTGCAGTCTAATATTATTGCGTTCGTGGAAATATTGCCCACCCTGTGGAAAGTGACCAGTCCACGGCGGCCGTACTGCAGTAGTCATGACTCATTGGCTTCTCAACCTATTTTTTAATTGTCACGTATTATACTGTAAATTAATAATACTGGGACTTCAATGGCCAGAATCGAGTCCCTCCAGTTGTTTGACCGATTATGTGTGTGACGTTTTGCCCGTGTATCAAATTTTGTCTCGAAAGAAAGTGCACGATAACTAGCAAGAGCGAACCTAGAAGACTCCAATCCAGATGAAGATGTCCCGACTGGAAAAAAAATCAACGGGGGTGGTCAGTTACCCCCTAAACCCCTCTTTATTACGCATGTCATCCGATGGCTTTTTGTAAATACTTTGTAAATATTACATATATAGGCCTATAGTGTTTTTTCGCATTGATAAATAATCGTCTTTGACATGTCCTTCTGATACGAAAAATTCGTATTTGATTGACAAAATGTGTGTATTTGTTTCTGAGGCCGTGCCAGTCATTCAGAAACACGGCTTTCGGCCCTCTCATTGGAACATTCTCGTTAAGTTCGCTCAATGAGGGGTATTCAGCTATTTTTTTTTGGGGGGGGGGGGGGGGCGGAGGGTGAAGGAGCGGGATGAATATCTTCAATAAATGTTCTCAAATTGTCTTTTATTCATATCAGTTACAGGGCTAACATAGACATAAATGGTTGAATAGTTTTATGCTTGTAAATATTATGTTTTTGTTCATGTTTTACTTGAAATGTTTTTAACTACATTATTGGTTTTATTGTAGAATGTTTTTCAATTCTATTGATATTACTTTGTTGTAACAATGCTATGTATACATTTCTGATGATTTCTTCCATCGACATCAACAACTATTCAACCATCATGAAAAGCTGAAACTACCCATATAACTGAGTATGGAGGCTGAGCGAATTATTAACCAGCAGAAAGTTTTGGGAAAGAATAACTTCAAAAAGGTTTTGGGAGGGAAAACCACTTGATAGATGCGGGATTACCAATTATAAGAAATGACGCGGACGCAGTCCCTCTAAACCAAACACTTGTAAACGCTGCAGATAGTCGAACCAATAAGTATTGAATTCGCCTTGACAACGTCAAGATATTAACACAATAGGTGGATCTACATGTACTTCGGCGTAATCATAAAACTACGGCTGTGCTTAGTCTCCATTCCTAATGGTAATTTCAGTAAAAAATCCGTCAAATCAAGTTTCGATTGGGCAACATTTCTTGCGATTGTTCGACGGAAATGAAGATTTGGGGGGGGGGGGGGGGGGTCATTCAATCGTCTGAAATATATCAGTTGATCCGAAAAGCGAACCATAGGTTAGCTTTCATGACCAATTGAAATATTGCAGATGCCTGAATCTAAACATAGGCGATGGATTATTTAAGAGCTAGACTGCTGCCAGGCCATAACAGCGTCGAATTTCTTACAGAATTTGACGGATGGCTAGACAGCTCGCAAAAAGGCTAGTACTGACCAATATCTATACAAATATCATGTGCGTATTCGGGTCTACTTGGGCGGTCTCTGTTATTTTTTTAGAAGTGAAATTATTGAAGAAACATTTTAATTCTAATGTTGTATTGTAACAAATATTATGTACAAATCTGTGATGGTTTTCTCCATAGACATTCACAACTATTTAAACACTGTAAATTTTGTTTTCTAATAAAACAATAATCTTCTTTCTTTTCACGTGACTTTCTGCGCTACTAGGTGGAGGAAGTCAAATTAGTCGAGGAAAACCACCAAAGAGCTGCAAATTGCTAAATGGCCGATCATAAGAGCAAGCCTCATCCAAGTATTGCCAGTGTGAGTCGAAGATCCTTGAGCTGAATCATTATACGTAATGAAACATCAATGAGATGTATCAATGTGTTAGGGTTGGGGTCATTAAGAGTGGGTTTAAGGTTTGCCATGTTTTCATTTCAGACTGCTGCGGCCGTGCCAATTATTCAGAAACATAGCTTTCGGCCCACTCATTGGAACATTCTCGTCAAGTTCGTTCAATAAGGGGCATTCAGCTATTTTTTTTTGGGGGGGGGGGGGGCGGGATGAATATCTTTAGTTACTCAAGAAATGTTGTCAAATTGTCGTTTATTCATATCAGTTACAGGGCTAACATAGACATAAATGGTTGGGCAGTTTTTTGCTTGTAAATATTATGTTTTTGTTCATGTTTTACTTGAAATGTTTTTAACTACATTATTGGTTTTATTGTAGAATGTTTTTCAATTTTTAAATTCTTTTGATATTACTTTGTTGTAACAATGCTATGTATACATTTCTGATGATTTATTCTATCGACATCAACAAGTGTTCAACCATCCTGAAAAATTGAAACTACCCATATAAACTGAATATGGGGGATGAGCGAATTATTAACCAGCACAAAGTTTTGGGAAAGAATAACTTCCAAAAGGTTTTGGGTGGGAAAACCATTTGATAGATGAGGGATTACCAAATATAATAAATGACACGGACGCGGTCCCTCTAAACCTATCAGTGGTAAAGAGTTTGGAAATTCTCTAGAACAAGGCAAGATGGACGGCAGTAACGAACAACGCCGCGTCTCTGGAAACAGTTAAGGAGGAGCTTTGTTGGGTGAGGATTTATTTATCTATTGAGATTTAACGACACTTTCGATAGCCAGGGTCACTTCGTGTCGGATAGGTTTACGGGTGGAGGAAGCCAGAGTATCCGGAGAGAACCATCGAGAAAAGGCGAGCAACTGCCAGACTCCTCAGCCTGCTCATTCCACACAAGCAGGGTTAGCATTGGTTGAAGACAAGTGCTCCATCGATGTGCAATACGCCTCAGTACACAGCGCCACTGTGCCAACACGCGGGAAATCGTGATGAACTGGGTTTATGATTGTGGACAGGGTATTTTTGGAGAGACTTTATCTGAAAAATCTCCGCGACAGCCGGCGGTGTTGACTCAGATTCCGTAATATTTGTGAAAAAGGCCAGGCGGAATGGATAGGCATGTGCAGAAGTTGGAGAATCACCCAATAGAGAAGGAGAGAGGTAGAGAAGAGGCGGGAGGGGAGCTGAGAGGGGAACACTGTGTTAATGGGGCCTCCTTCCTTGAGAAGTGTGTCAAAGCCCTGACCAGACAATGTTTTGTTATTATTATTACATGCAGGGTGTTGTTTTCAGCGTTGACCAAAATGACCAAGCTCTTAGACCACTAGTGTAATTCTGAAAGGAAAGCAATGCTGTTATGGGCTGTTTGTGCACCTATTTTTCATAGAGTTGGTATACATACTACGTTGAAAAAATGTGATGTCCCTTTACTCACAAAGATATGCAGATCTTCTTTCGTGTCCCAGCTGCAGATAGTCGAACCAATAAGTATTGAATTCGCCTTGACAACGTCAAGATATTAACACAATAGGTGGGTCTACTTCGGCGTAATCATAAAACTACGGCTGTGCTTAGTCTCCATTCCTAATGGTAATTTCAGTAAAAAAATCCGTCAAATCAAGTCTCGATTGGGCAACATTTCTTGCGATTGTTCAAAGAAAATGAAGATTTGGGGGGAGGGGGGGGGGTCATTCAGTCGTCTGGAATATATCAGTTGACCCGAAAAGCGAACCACAAGTTCGCTTTTCTGACCAACTGAGACATTGCGGATACGTGAATCTGAACAGGGCGCTGGATTATTTAAGCGCTAAACTGGTGCCAGGCCATAACAGCGTCGAATTTCTTACAGAATTTGACGGGTGGCTAGACAGCTCGCAACAAGGCTAGTACTGACCAATATCTACACAAATATCATGTGCGTATTCGGGTCTACTTGAGCGATCTCTGTTTTGTTTTTAGAAGTGAAATTATTGAAGAAACAATTGTAATGTTGTATTGTAATAAATACCGTGTACAAATCTGTGCTGGTTTACTCCATAGACATTCACAACTATTTAAACACTGTAAATTTTGTTTTCTAATGAAATTTTAATCTGCTTTCTTTTCACATGACTTTCTTCGCAACTAGGTGGAGGAAGTCAAAGTAGTCGAGAAAAACCACCAAAGAGCTGCAAATTGCTAAATGACCGATCATAAGAGAAAGCCTCATCCAAGTAGTACCAGCGTGAGTCGAAGATCCTTGAGTTGAATCATTACGTAATGAAACATCAGGGAGTTGTATCAATGTGTTAGGGTTGGGGTCATTAAGAGTTGGTTTAAGGTTTGCCATGTTTTCGTTCTTAATTTTGTTCCATTGTCCGGTCCCGCGGTAGAAAATTTGAAAAATGGATCCACGGAAGTTCAGTTTTCTTGATTCCCAAGTGGTGGCGAGCGCAATGGAAGACGTTAAATGGTGTATGTGTGTGGGGTGGAAGAATAACACAGATGAATAAAGTATACCTTTGCAACAGCTGGCGATGTTCTTTCGTGCCACACCTCACATTATAATCGTGTGCCGGCAAATGTAGCAATGTTCCCTTGTCGCTCTCTTTGAGTTTGCATATCACAGTGTGGTCATGGTTTGGTATATTTCTCCCACTTCAACCATCTGAAACACGAAGACTATCCTTCGGGTAGGAAGATGACTGAGTCTGAAGTACAATAGACCAAACCTTCCGATGGTATAATAATAATAATATAAAATATTTGTTTTCGTTTACAAATAATTTCCCTTTACCAAACGAATACAAATAAATTTGTACATGTTCCAATAAGAGTAAAATCCTCCTCCTCTGATTGGACGAGAGCTCGCTTAGTATATTCTGTGTTTACGGCTCAAGTGGCAAATGTTACTGTCTGATGTCACCACGCGAAATATTTGAAATGACGTCGCCCGTTTCGTAATTGCTTCACCAACTGAGCGACTGGCAACCCGCTTCATTTTTCTTGATTTTTAACTCGTGCAGCAGACGGTGTTCCGGATGAAGTGTTGTTTAAATTACAAACAGATTTACGATTTGAACTGAGATGGAAGGGGTTTATCTGGTTTATTGATTATTTATCCAGTGCCGTCGGTGGATACACGAGAGGTTTATTTACTAAACCTGTGATCATTAAAAGTTGCCTTGCAGAAGGCAACTTTTAACGATCACAGGTTTAGTAGATAAACCTCTCGTGTTTCACAATGTAGGTTTGGGGATATGGGGAGTGATGTCTCGGTTGAACATAAGCTCCGAGCCGCAAACCTCAGACCATGTTACCGTCAATTCATCACAATAACTTATAATGTTTACACATAACATCCCTTTACCTAACGAATTGGGGGCATCTGTCCGTGTAATTTACAGACTGAGCAGTTGAAAAAAAACATTCAATGTCAATACAAACATATCATTAGGCCCCCCATTTTGTCGAGCTCGTTCCAATGAAGGGGCATGTGGTAGGTTTATTGGAAATTTTTGGAACTTTTTTTTTTGGAGGGGGGAGGAGGGGTCGATAAAAGCAATGGAAATATAAAATTTGTATCGTGATCGTTGGGTAAATGGGTGTAGTACAAATCTACATATATATCGAGAGCGTTGGGTAAAAGGGTGTAGTACAAAACTACATTCATGTATATATTGACACAGTTGTATTGGCCTATGGTCCCAGCTATTAAATAAAGAAATCTCAATCAATGGTAGATCTGTGAAGATGCAACAACTGCTTGAATTTAATTTTATGTCGCCTCTGTCAAGCAGGAATTCCGCCAAGCATTGTGCTGGGACTGAGACACTGAACTGAAAATTCTAAAGTTTTTTAGAAGTTGGCCCCGACGAAGTCGATCCCGGGTGTACGAAACCCAATCGCCAAGTCATAAATTCACTGTAACCATACCAATGAGCTAACGGCAACCCCCCAAAATGCTTGCAATTAACTTGGAATGACGAATACTGGATTTGGGGGATTGTCGTTAATGGTGATTCGTGAGAGTCTACACAGTGCCTGTAGACAATTACGAATCACCCCTGAAAACAATTCCAGAAATTCAGTAATTGTCAGTTCTCGAATATTGGTCAGAGGCGGGTTCTAAATTCAAACTGACATACTAGTTGAGTTCATTCCAATCTTTTCGGGGTTGCTTTTAGCTCAGTTGGAATGAACATTTATGGCTAGGCGATTGTGTGCCATAGTCCCGGGGTCGACTCCTGTCGGGGGCAACTTGTGAAAAACTTTAGCGTTTTCAATTTAGTGGCTCGAACCTGGCACAATGCCTGGTGAAGTTCCTGCTTGACAGATATATATTACTCTTAAATTGTAAAACTTATCTTGTAATCATGAAGCAAGTCTGTCTGTGGGAAAAAGTGGGGACAGGTGCCCCCTTACACATCCTCAACCCCGCCGTTTCTGCCAACTTATTGTTAAAGCTATGCGTATAATCATCGTGTCGCGAGTCTTGGCACACTTATTTAGTTATTTGTTTATTATTTATGTGATGGTTTCAACGGCCAAGGTTATACAGTGTCGAACTTTTTTTCTTCTCTCTCATGACTACCGGAGAGAACGACCAAACAGCCGCGAGTTACTATCTAGGCTTCTAACTTAATAACCCCGCACCAGCAGGATTGGCATCGGTTGAAGACAAGAAATACGCCTCAGCACTCGTGCTCCCGCTTGGGCAATTTGGATTAAATGTCTTGCCTAAGGACACAATGCAGATGGCGCAGATCAGGATGGAACCAACGATCTTTCAATCTGAGATCCAAATGAGTCGCAGCGCTCCCCAAAGAATTTGTTGAATAACTAAATAATTTCTTTTCTTGTCTGTAATACATGAGCTCGTTTCAATGAGGGGTCATAAGCATTACTTTGCGAAAAAGAGTAGAGAAGAAATAGTGAAATTTGACTGATTATTTTTGTGAATAGTTCTGGTGGAAAATGTCGTTACGTTTGGAAAAGGATTAATTTCGTAAATTGCCACAATCGCTCTCGGTTCATTACACGCATGGTGGTTTTATTCTCGAAACTCCGTGGCTGTACATCAACTCACACCCTTGATGTTAAAACAACATATATTTGAGGACCTGCCGGGCGAATCTGAAACTCATGTATCACCGGGTATTCTTCACAGTGGCCTATTGGCTACAAATTTGCTGATAACACAACGTCCTTCAGTCTCTTTAGGTTTATGGAGTAGGGATATGGTCTAATGTTCCCCTTCCTGGTTGCTGTTTATCAAACATGTGCATACACATATGCTGGCAATTGACGATTGCATTCTATTAACCCTTTACCCAACGTAACGTCAAAACGGTCAGCGCAAAAATCGCCAATTAATTTTCATTAGTTTTTCATTTTTTGTCTGAAAAACAAAGGTTATGACCCCCCTCATTGGAACGAGCTCGTTCCACTGAGGGGTCATAACCTTTGTTTTTCAGACAAAAAATGAAAAGAAAACAGTTTTTCAAGAATGTTTTTGCAGGTGTCGTCTGCTTTTCGTGTTAGGTAACGGGTTAAAGGCAAAGTGCGTACAGAATGTTTTGTTTTGAGTACTCTCTCATTCTCACGCTTGGCTTCTATCGAAATTTTACCTGATGTTTCGGCAGAATAGTAAAAGAGAAACAACATCCAAATGTTAGCTGATGGCCCAGAGTGTGTTACCTGTTGATCGGTTGGCATCATTTTTGGGGTCACTGGGTCTTCTGGTCTTTGTGATTACACACGTGGATGTGCGTCACCTCAGAGGGTGAATGGGTACTGTGTCCGTAATGCATACTAAATATTTTTAATTTTGGGGTTCAATGGAAATTATGAAGCGGATATCATTAAAAAAAAACTCTACTATGCAATTTACGCAGCACAGTTCACTGTCAAGGGTTTCACATACTAGAACTAGCGTGGGTGTTCTGAGCATTGTGGTAAAGCAATAAATAACGATTTTTCTTTCCATTTTTTACTTCGACAAAGTGTTTTGGGTCTGATTTCTCATTTTCTATGGAATAAAATCAGTAATTACCCGACCTGAGTCAGGTATGCAATATTTGACTAGTAAGGCCCTCCAAAGCTTCAAAATCCAATTCAATTCAAAATTGACTTTGTGATTCGATTTGATTCGATGCGATTTCGGTCGTACTAATTCGGAACTTTTCCAATCATCGAGAGGTTCTCAAAATCCTACAAAGTGTCCCCTCTTGAATTCTTCCTCTATCATCAGGTCTCCTGAATTACAAGATACCTGATGACAGAAAAAGAGTTCAAGGAGGTTCCTTTTTCGGAACTACTTCGATTCTATTCAAGAATATTCTACTTTTTCGATTGATTTGCCCAAACAGCCCATTCGCCATTGCATACAATACTTGAGTGCAGACTGGCAATATTTATGATTGTAACAAGGTGCTATATCTACAACTTTAAAAGTGGTGAGATTCAGTTCTAGATTTGATTCAATTCGAAATCTGCCTTATTCAATTCAGGATTAAACCCCAAATTTTAGTTGAGATGAGGTGAGTGAGTGAGTGAGTGAGTGAGTGAGTGAGTGAGTGAGTGAGTGAGTGAGTGAGTGAGAGTGAGTGAGTGAGTGAGTGAGTGAGTGATGAGTGAGTGAGTGAGTGAGTGAGTGAGTGAGTGAGTGAGTGAGTGAGTGAGTGAGTGAGTGAGTGAGTGAGTGAGTGAGTGAGTGAGTGAGTGAGTGAGTGAGTGAGTGAGTGAGTGAGTGAGTGAAAAGCCCTAATCTAACACCCATGCACCCACACCCTATATCCCACACACTAATACTTACGCCCTATATCCCACACACTACCACCCACACTCAGCGCTCACATACTCCCTCAATAAAAGCCCAAATCTAAGCTTCACACACCCACACCCTATATCCGACGCACCAACACCCACACCCTACATTCCACGCACCACCACCCTCACTTAAATCCAGATCAAAACTACACACCCACCCCTATATCTCACACACCAACACACACACCCAATATCCCACACACTCCCATAAACTCTCGCCAAAATCCAAATACTACCCACCCCACACACACACACACACACCCTATATTCCACACACCAACACTCATGCCATATATCCCACACAACAAAAGCCACCCCCACCTGCCCTCACTGACAGCACATATCTATACCCCACAGAACAACACCCTACATCCCGCACCCAACACACTAATACCTGCATTCCACACACTCACATACATGAACCACACTCTCACACACGACTCTGCGTTACCGTCACAAAGGCGTTCGCTTTTGAAGTTATTGCTCAGATGAGAAGAAATCATTAAAATCAAGATGGCTGCTGTAGAGGCCATGTTGGCTAGGTCGGAATGTTTGTTATCAACATTATTCTTCCTTTTGTCAAAAACAATTAGACCGAAAAAGGACAATTAGTCATTTGTTTTCAAGTCTTCGCTCTGACAAGCGGAAATTGCAAAAATGCAAGATGACTGCCATGGTGTCCATATTAGATATGATGTCAGAATACTGAAACTTTCCAAAACTCAGACCGCCATCCACCCATAAAACATATGTTGGATATTTAGTTTTTGTGATATTTTGCAATCAACCAAAAAGTGAATGGGCAGATGGATGGGCGGACGGGCTCAAATGGCAGATGAGATACAGATGCATGCACACACCAGCAAAATAATTCCTTTGCAAATTCCTAGTCCAATAAGGGTTATAACTCTGGAGTGGAGAACATACATACAGAATCTGCCTTCCATGGAAAATCTCAATGCTGCTCTATCTGAACACCACAGCACAAACCTAAATTTTATTATCCACACCCGAGCTACACGACAAAACATACAGACACGTGGACATTTGTGGATCTTCACTAGATACCTACTGAATCCTTATTAGAGATAGTCTGTAAAGATCACGTGTGGGCCTCTTCGTGAGAATCCGCGGCGGAGAGGCATTGGTTGTGTACTGTGTTATACAATTTTACAGCGAATTTTTTTTCCGCTTACAAATGCCAGCCAAGGCTGGGCGGGAAATGTAAAGTGGGCAGCATAGGTATATGTTCCAATAAGAGTAAAATCCTCGCCCTCTGACTGGATGAGAGCTGGTGTAGTTTCTTTTATGTTTACGGCTCGAGTAGCATATGTTATTGTCTGACATCACCACGCGAAATATTTGAACTGACGTCGCCCGTTTCGTAATTGCTTCATCAACGGAATGACTGACGTCGCCCGTTTCGTAATTGCTTCATCAACGGAGTGACTAGCAAACCGCTTCATTTTTCTAGATTTTTTACACGTGCAACAGACAGACAGGTGTTTCGGGTAAAGTTTTGTTTAAATAACAAACCGATTTACGATTTGAACTGAGGCGGAATGAGTTTATCTGGTTTATTGATTATTTATCCAGTGCGTTGTGGGGTACGCGAAAGGTTTATTTACTAAATCTGTGATCGTTACAAGTTGCCTTGAACAAGGCAACTTGTAACGATCACAAGTTTAGTAAATAAGCCTCTCGTGTTTCACGATGTAGGTTTGGGGCTATGGGTAATGTCTTATTGGAACATATATGTTATTGCGATGAGTTAGCGATAAAGGGTCTGAGAGTTGCGGCTCGGAGCGTATGTTCAACCACCGTGACGACGCTTTGTGTCTCGGTTGAACATAAGCTCCGTGCCGCAAACTTCAGACCATGTTACCGTCAACTCATCACAATAATTTATAATGTCAATTGCGTCTGGCAGTCATAGGAACTAACTAGTGCCATGTGATCGTTACGCGATCTGTTGAATAAACAAACAATATATGTGGCTATACCTGGACGCTCTCATTTGAAAACATTCCTCAGCAATGGATTAAATTAGTGGTCATGAGCCTCAAACCGACCTTAAAACGTCAACAACAACGCAATGCGGAGTTGATTGTTCAAAGCTAAAGTGGGTAATTTGAAACGCTAGGTTGCATGGAACAGAGTTGGCTGCAAGTTCACATTCACTATCTATTTTTCACCAACAGAACCCACTTGGGGCAGGAGAAATTTTTAATGAACACATAAAAATCAATAATCATAAACATTGGCTTCAGCAGTGTAAGTGGATACGTCTAAGCTGCAATAACTGAGGCATAATTTATTGTCTAGAGGAGACACAAACCCGTTATTTTTTAGAGTTTCAAGGCACATTTTGGAGATTGCATTATATCATAATCTGTTTGCAACCAATATCTCTACAAATATACTTTCAGTTTTCGCATTTTTTTTTCATGCTTACTGATTTGAAAGCTCAGACTGCACAGTGTCTTAGCAGGTTCATGTGTAGGTTCGTCGCTGACTCGTATTTGTGAAAACATTTCATAGCGGGGGAGGAATTCGTCACATACAGGTGAATTGTGCACTTGGTGATACCTTCTTGAAATTTGGCACACTGTTAGTGTAGGCTATGAGGTTCTCAAAAACGATCGGCTACAAGTTGACACCGACCGGTGGCGACCAGTAGCGGCACAATCCAAAATGGCCGCCAGCGGCTGAAGGGAACCTCCTTTTCGACGGTCTACCGACTATACATCCGATTGTAAGGGCGCGAAAGTGAACTCTGATCCACGCACGTGTTGGAAACAGACGTGGGAGATGATGTAGAATAAAACGAGATTCTCTATACGGACGCATCAATTTCTTGGAACTTGAAAAGAGCGTTGTTTCTCCGGGATCAGCGTCATTCAGGCAAACCTGAATGACGCTGATCCCGGAGAAACAACGCTCTTTATGAAGCAGTCTCTTTGCCATACAATCTCTTGTTTGGCGTAATTCCGCAAGCAATTCTGATTTGTCTGTCGAAATTAATTCGAGAACGCGATTGTTCACAAAAATCATTCACAGAATGAGTGAGAATCCTCTTCGTGTACGGACTAGTACTGACTGGGAACGTTGTTGCTTTTGCCAGCAAGACAGTTCCAAGAAATTGATGCGTCCGTATAGAGAATCTCGTTTTCATGACGCCTATAAAGCTATTGAGGAAGACATAACGCGCTTCCTAGATAATGGCGTTGAGCTTCCATATAATTTGACCATTGATTGTTTGATGAGAGAGAGTGATGAGTGTATGTCGATGTCACTGTTGACGAATAAGGCAATATATCATAAGACATGCCGTGACAGTATTCGGACTCACATCGTACAGCGCGTGCTACACAAGCGAGAGCGAAATGAGGCAGTGGCATCCTGCTCCACGCTGAGTCCTAAAAGAACACGGACAAGTTTTGAATCTGGCTGTGACAGGAAACTGCCCCAGTGTGTTTATTGTCACAAACGCGAAGGTGACAGCAGTGAGCCTATTTGCAGATCAATGTCTGATAACAATAAACTCAAAATTATGGCAAAGGAAGCCGAGAACTGGGTTGTTTTTTCTCGGGTCAATGCAGCATTTGATTCCGCTGCTAGTGATCTTTACTATCACAAAACCTGTTATTGTAAGCTTGCCAATGAAGCACGAGCGGCTAAATCTAAAAAGTCGAAGAACGCCGAACATTCCGCGTCAGGCCTGCCCTATGACCCTCTCGTTATGGCAGAGCTCATAACATTTGTTGAACACAACGATTCCGCGATGAAGCTTGTCGATCTCAAGAATCTGTACAGTCGGAGGTTGAAGCAAGTCGGTTCTGATTGGCTTAGTGAAGAAATACATTCCACTCGATTCAAAGAACATTTGTTGCAGAAATTGGGCGATGGCTGGGACGCCTTCACACAGGGTAGAGATGTGTTTATTTCAAGTAGGTTTCGAGTTGGCTCCTTGTTGTCCGAATCTTTAACTCGTATAGTGTCTGAGGAAGAGGCAAAAAAGATAGTTGATGTGGGTCTTCTTCTGCGTAAACACATACTCATATCTCAAGCTCCTTTCACGGGATCATTTTCATCTTATTGCTTGAGCGAGCCTGTACCCAACTCACTCCTGACTCTTCTTAGAGTTCTACTTGAGGGCACATGTAGTATACAGAACTTAGGCGATGATGAGACTGTTAATGCCAAGACTCGAGTGGCTTGTACTATTTCACAGATGTTGATCAGCAATTCAGCGAAACGCTCCGAACATGCACAAAATGTTCACCAGAGACGTGACAGAGAAACTCCAATGCCTCTTTATGTGGGTTTGAAGTTGCATGCCCATGATCGTATGAAAAATCTTATCAGAGATTTTCATCAAATGGGACTCTCTGTCTCTTATGATCGCGTAATGGATGTTCGCAGGAGTTTCGCGAGAGCTGTTTCACTGCGGTTCAAGAACGAAGGTGTTGTAGTCCCAGCTAACTGCAAACGTAATGTTTTCTCGATAGGAACCACTGATAACATTGATGTATCTGGTAGATCTGATATGCATGGTACGTCCATCACACTCATTGGTCAACTGAGCAGGGACAATGTGGGTACTGATCCCCCACCACTGAGTTTAGATGTTCCAGAAGACACACAAATTGAACTCCCAGACGACTATGCATTTGTTCCTTTCGTTGAAGACTTTGGTGGGGACATCAGGCTTGAATCTCCAGATGAATGTAATGTACGGCCCAATGAATATGCAGATTTGAACGTGGGAGAGAATGACTGGTTGTCTCATGTGTCACAGATCAGCAATAAAGGGAAGGTTGATGGCAGCTGGCAGCTTGATGAAGTCCCTGTGACCTTTTCAGGCTTCTTTTCAAAACATGAAGATCAAGACAATGTCAAACCTCGTGCAGTTATTGGGGTATTCCCTGTTTTCAGTGAGCAGAAAGCGGACTCACTCAGTATGCAGAAGCATGCTATGTATGTGGTCAGGGAAGCTACTGCTTTCGTAAACCCCGGCCAGATACCTGTCATTGAAGGTGACTGTCCGTTGTATGCCAGGCAGAAAAAATGTCAATGGCTGTTCCCAGAGGAGATAGGTGAGGATCGAATGGTGTGTATGATTGGATTCCTGCATCTTGAAATGTGCACCCAAGAAGCTGGTGGTAAGCTTATGGGTGGTTCTGGTTGGGAGCGAATGTTTCACCTCGCAAAGATATTCACACCCGGTGTAGCATCATCCCTACTTGGTGGGAAACATGTCAAGAGGACGCGACAGGCATATCTTCTCACTCTAGCTTGGCTTGAGATCCTCAGAAAGAATGCTTATGAGATTTACTGTCAGCAGACTGGGCCCCATGAGTCATTTGAAATGTGGGAACAGAGGATTCTTTCACAATCTCCAACTGCGCGCTATTGGGGTGAAATCGTTCGGAACTTTCTCTTGACAAGCTGTCAATTCGTTCGGAACCAACGAATCGGTAACTGGCCTGGTACACTGTGTTCTATCGATGAGTTGTGCAGTTACTTTTTTGCCCTAGGACATACAAATTATTGTCGGTGGGTCCCCGTATTTCTGAGAGACATGTCTCAGCTACCCAGGCGGCATCCTTCAATCCACAACAAATTCATGGAAGGCCATTTTGTGGTCCAGCGTAGTGAGAGGAAGTTCAGTATGATGGGTTTAGATCAGAGCCAAGAACATAGTATCCAACTACTCAAAGAAGACAGTGGTCCAAAAGGTCTCTATGGCCAGGCTGAAGAGAAAGTCGTTATTGAGCTTTCAAGGTCAGAAGTTCTGCGTGTTATAGATGAGTATGAATATGCAAGTTTCCACACAACATCATCAGATAACACGGAACACCCGGAAAGTTCGGTATCAGAGCAGAAAAAATTTCTGAATCAATTGAAATCTCTCCTCGATCTGGTGAATCAGGGACTCATTATCAACCCTTATGATGAAACTAGTGGTCAGCTGGTGACATTAGATACTGGTGAATATATGGACCCCGAAGTTAGTAAGAGTTTACGGTCATTACCCGAAAGGGGCAAGCATTTATATTCCACTTTCTTGAAGGAAAGGCTTGTGGAATGCACCGTACCCCTGAATGATGTTATTCCCAAGGCAAATATATATACCTTCCTTAACCCACCCCCAGCCAACCTGGACAAAGGCCGAGACAAACTCATGTCAAGTAAAGCAACTGCCGCAATAGTTACCCAGATGTTCGTTTCACTGCAAGCCCGGCCTGATTCAAACATGGATGAGTTTTTCATGCACGAGAATGCACGTGATCCGCCAGCATTATCCGATAGAGGTAAGCTACGGAGTGGGACAAAATCTCAAATTCTCAATTGTTTACCAGCTATTCCTGCACAAGGGAAGAATTCAGCAGCTAGACAAGCTTCAGTTGTCATCTTGGATATGCCTGCTGTAGTCCATGTAATCAAACCACAGAAAGCGGATCTGTTTGGAGAATATGCTCGATTGCAATTATTGCCATACATCGAATCTCTGATTAACACGAACACCACAAGGGTTGATGCGATCTATGACTGTTACCCCGAAGGCAGTTTGAAGAATCAGACGCGAGCAAAACGCCTCGGTGAGACAGCAGTTAGGTTGATACGGGTGTCCGAGAACGTCCCTTTACCTAAAGGGAAGAATTGGCAGGCATTCTTGAAAGTTAGTGAGAATAAAGACGAATTTTTCAAGTTCCTGTCTGCTGAACTGCTGAAATTAACATCAACATCCGAGTACCAGTTGTTAACGACATCAGGAGAATATGTACTATGCAATAAGGATGTTAGCTTATGTGACATATCTCCATCGAACCACGAGGAAGCAGACACGCGCATGATGCTTCATCTCAACCATGCAGTCTCACAAGGTCACAAAATAGCTTTTCTTCGCACGGTTGATTCTGATGTCGTCATTCTGTCTTTGCACCATTTCGCAACATTCCGTGACCTTGGACTCAGTGAGCTGTGGATTGGGTTTGGAATTGGAAAGGCATATAAAGATATGCCAATTCATGAGATAGCTTCACAACTTGGACCTGATTACTGTAAGGCCCTGACTTTCTTCCACGCCTTCACAGGTTGTGATGTAACATCCAGCATGCTCGGCATTGGGAAGAAGACAGGATGGAATGCATGGATGAATTTTCCCGCATCAACTGAAATGATGATAGAATTGACTGAGAATCCGCAAGTCTTTTCAGAGGATTCCCCTCATATGCAGCATATCGAAAAACTCACCATACAGATGTACAGTAACAGTTGTGTCAGTACACGTGTCAATGATGCGAGACGGCATATGTTCACACATGGCCTTAAGTCTATGGAAAACATCCCGCCCACCAAAGCAGCTCTGTATCAACATGTAAAAAGGGTAATTCTTGTGTCATCTTTCATTTGGCATCGTGCTCTGCAGAAACACTTATGTGTGCCAGACCCATCACAGTACGGATGGGAGTGGAATCCACGTCTCAATATTCTGGTCCCATTTTGGACTCACCTAGGAGACGCAAGTGCTGCATGTGCACTGATGCTCCACTGTAGTTGTGCCAAGGCCTGCAAGGGCAATTGCAAATGCTTGAAAGCTGGATTAAGGTGCACACCTTTGTGTAAGTGTGAAGGTGGCTGTTGTAACAATATTGAGTAGTATACTGTCATGTTAGGACCAGTCATCTCCTATTCTGGTATTTTTTTTTCCATTTTCGGCCAGTTAACACATGTCATGTTTCTAGTTGAGTTGATTTTGCTAACAAATGTTCATCCCATGTGGCTTGCTACATTGTCCGGGGTATAGGAATACAGTTTTAGATTTCGGAAAATAGTCTGTTATTTACTGCACAAGACGGTGTTAATTCATGCATAGCATGATACAATATCCCCAACTATTTTGCCTCTGTACAACAGTTGATACCTTCGTTCACCCGTGTGTTCATCTATGGTATCCTTGTCTTTCTCTGGCCATAGGCCACATGTGACTAGTCAGTTCCTACTCCATAGCAAATCAACTTGGAAATCCTTCATCTTGTAGCGCACTCATGTCTCAATGAATCCATACCTGAGTTGATCTAATAAATCTAACGTAAGGTATCAAATTGCCATACCGGATCATATTTCGATAAGTTATTCGCTAAAACATTTCGACCACTCATCGACATCAAAGGTCATGTTTTGGCTCCCAGTGGTGGCTATATCTCTATATCCCTGGTAAAGTAGCATACCATGAGGGATGGGCATTAAGTGTCGGCAACATTAATCCTGACTTGGAACACACCACATCTTAACTGGCCGAAAATGAAGAATACTACTTGTAGTCAAAAAATATTCCTGTACCTCGAATGACTGCAAACATACACTCACCCCTTCTAGTCCCATTTTGCCAATGTTCTATACTGGCAAGATAACATTGTATAATTAACAACGGGAACTAATGCATCCCGAGTTCATTCCAGCACTGCCCTTGCTGGCAGACGTGTCGCTATGGTGTTGAGATTGAACCAGAACTCCTCTAGAAATTTGATAGTTTTATTTTCTTAGAAAATAAATCTATCGAAAATGCCGGAAGTTGAGAATAGACTGTCACTTTAATTGGATTATCAAATGTCCAAGTATCCCCACTGCTGCATACTATCGAGTACCCTTGTTCATGTGTTGACAGGAATCTCTCATACCATGTTCATTTGACCATTGCATTCCCGAGAAACATTCAACACTAATTTATCTACGGACGGACGATCATACTGACAGTCAGACACACAGACGCACACATCGACGGAAATTCTGATCCCATTATCCATTAATCTTCCCCCCAACTTGTTCCAAGGGCTTCACTCCATCATTCACATCAATTACAGCACATGTATGGTGTTAGGTTTGGAGCTTCAGTTGTGCGATCGGCGAAAATAGCTTTTTTTCGATCCGCTTGGCGGCCATTTTGGATTTCGCTGCTAGTGGTGGCTAGAGGATGGTGCCAACTTGTAGCCGATCGATTTTGAAATCTCTGATGCCTACCCTTACATCATGCCAAATTTCAGGAAGGTATCACCAAGTGCACAATTCTAGCGAATTCCTCCCCCGCTATCAAAGCCTTTTCAAAGATTACGATAGTGACCTGACTTTCATCTGAAATCACTGTAGGCTTTATTAAAGAAATATTTTGACTAATATGGAGTCTGCAAGTCATTTAGAGATGTCGTTAGACCGACTTAGTTCTGTTATAAGGTGGTGTATAAAAAGTAACACTAGGAACCACCATTTGTCACCATGAGGCGTTAGAGGTTAGACCGAGTTGGAATCTCCCCGCCTGGAGAAAAGGACTTGACCCTGGATGTCCTTATCGACTCCCAGAAATGTGAAAGCAAGTCAGCTCCCTATACTTCCGGGGAAACCGATTCAAGGACTGGCGTCAACTTGGAAAGAAATTTTAATATTATAAATATTAATGCGGTATTATTTAAAACAAAGGGCAGACATTATATTGTCCCTATCTAGCCCCCAGAGATCGCTATGATCAACGATAAGAAATGAGAGATTCGTAGGGATCTGTCTGAATATCCCTAAACCAGAGGGATCATAGATCTGCAAACCTGAGTCAGGGATCTACTCGGGTGGTATTTATGCCTTACAAAATGAGAGATGCACAAGGACCCGACCCAAAAGTCCGTTAACCATTGATGTGTAGAGACGCAATATCAAAAAGAAAAAATAGCACTATTAAAATGGATGGTGGATGCACCCTTGGACTCTCCCCAATACCTCCTAGACCAGAAGGTGAAGGGCATGTAGGCAATCTTTAAAACATTAGTTGCCCATGGGGGGGGGGGGTGTAATTCAAAGCTAAATTAGTGCGCCATTAAATGGAAGGTTCCCGGTGACAATCATATTAGTTTAAACCATATTTTATTTCTAAACTTATGCATAACGATTGCACAATGTCGCAAAGAAAGCAACAGATGTTTATAGTAATTAAAGAAAAGGGATACAGCAGCAAGCAATAGCTTTTGTGAGCTGTCTCCAAGCTTTCAGTATGCTTGCATAATGGTAATGATAATGTGTGACAGAATACAGCGGCTGATGAACAGCAAGAAACATTCATACGAGTAGAGAATAAACGAAGAGCATAAGCAAATTTGAGTAAATAACTTGAGTAAATGAGGAGAGATCTTGGTTTTTCAGTCCACAGTCTTCACATTTTGTCATTTCTTACACAATTATTCAATTATCAGCGTTCCACTATAGCATCTGTGTCAGACACTAGTACACCAGACATCGGACACACATCCCTGGGGACTTTTTTTTTAAAGAGAGCTTTTCATGGAACAGTTTCAGGATGTGATGTTTATTGCAGTTCAGTAAATAGAAATGGAAACTCCACATAGCAATGCACTACTAACATAGCATTCAGATATTCCTTCTTGTAAACTAAACCTTGCCTATATCATTACTCCTTACAGAAAAAAAACGTCTCAGCCAAATCTTGGTTCACAATACCACCTGACCCTCTGTTCATTCGTCAGAGAGAGAGAGAGAGAGAGAGGGGGGGAGAGAAACAGTTAGTACATAGTTTAGGTATCCTTTTAGTGTCTATTAAACTAAATGTTGGCCTCTATTGTTATCATTAATCATCCAGAACCACTACTGTATTGTAATCAAAGTTTTGGTCCACAATACGACCTGTCATACATGATATATAACATATTTGTGTGGATATTTCACAGGTTTTTTCTAGTCAAGACACCAAGGTCAATTCTACGGGTGTTGGGTGTTTTGTTGGCGGATTGTCGGATTTTAACACTGTGGGTAACAGAGAAAACGTTTTATAAATCTTTTTTTTCCAAACCACATCCCCAAAAGCTTTAATATTTAATACCTAATATATATGCATGGAATGGTCTCAGATCACGAGATCAGATTTAGGTTTGTTATGCGGCTCCCCAATGTTATCACTGTGTATCGGATAAAACATTTTACAAATCTTCTCCCCCATCCCACTGCTCCAACAAATGCCATCATAGGTGATATATAACACCTTAAAACAATTAATATTTGAAAAATAACAAGCAGTATCTTTTTAATTTTGGTTTTCAAACTCTGCATAAATCCCAGATATTATTTTTTTCAAGCTGGGTCACCCGGCTGGTGTTTGGGGGGGGGGGGGGGGGAGGGGGAGGGGAGTTTAACAATCGCACCCATTGTGACTTTACATTCTTTGTCTACCAACAAACTGTAATGGCAATTGCCACTCCCCCCCCCCCCCCCACCCCAAAAAATACTTCTGGTTAGTTTATGAAAAGATTATTTCATGGAAATTAGTTATTAATGGACCAACTGTTGTCTCGTGTCTTATTAGAAAATACATGATAATATAAATATAAACATGATAGACCGAGTAAAAGATTGATAGAAAGAGCGAGACAATAGAGAATAACTAAAATAAATATCACCTAGTATTGGCTGCAGCTGTTGACGCCCAAATGCATCAATCTGTGGGATTGAAGAAGTGCTGATGGGAAGAAGTGCTGGAAAGTGGAATCATGCTCCGCAACTAACACCGAGTCCATGATCACAATATATATAGAGAGTTCAGTTGTCATGCTCGGCAATTGAATGACAGAGTCCTTGGCTATAACAGAAGCACATCAGTTAAATTACTTAGAATATACTTGGCAACATGGCCGAAGTCCACATAAAGAAAATATTTCTTGGCAACTAGGTACAAGTCCACAAATAAATAACATGGCATCGCAAATATCTTCTTGGCATCATGGCTCAAGTCCACATATAATAAAACACATCAAATGATAAATGGTTGTGATCATCACAGTTTATAATAAATCAACGCCAGGTGGAAATATAGATGAAAGTCGAATATATAATGAAAACATCAAAAGACATCTTGACAGTCGGGGGATCTCTGGTCGAATGCGCTGGTCACTTCGCCAAAATCGCGGACGTCATGACGTGACCTGCAGTTCACCGGTCATGGAACCAAAATAGTTAATCCATTTTTACTACACAACAATGGACACGGTGGTGGGGCAGATAGTACAATGGGGGCTTTCAAAAATATAATGTTTAAAAATCTTAATAACCACTCGGAGGATCTCCTGACAACTGGTAATATGACTCACCCATCAACCATCAGTACTCTCCTCTCTTCATAATAGCCTCTTGTTCTGTTCTTTTTTCTCCAATTTTATCGCTGCCTGTCCTAAGATATGGACCTCGGCTTGGTCCATTGTGGATAGCATTAGGCAAATGTAGGCTTCTGCTGATTTCCAACATTCAGTTGAGAAAGATTTGAAGTTTCTTCTGTAAAATCTTCGGTAGAGTTTGCCTTTCCGTCAATATTTTTCTTCTGGGTGACCTATTGAAAATCATTTGTAATTCGTAAGTATGGTTTATATTTTACGTATTACAGTGTGTTGTCGTCTAATATGCCCAAGTTCAGTCCCTCTTTTTACCTCACTTCGTCGAACGCCATAATATCCCCACGTGTCCCAGAATTTTTCTTATGTTTGTGTCCAGGTCACCGAAACAAGACGCAAAACTTCAATTATCTCCCTTCAGACTTGACGTTTGAGAACGGCGAGGAATGAATGTGGTTCTGAAAATAAATACTGTTAATTTGTGTTTACTTTGCTTCCTAATACGACAAAGTGTGAATAACGAATATGGAGATTGGGACAGAAATCAGCCATAAAATTAGAGTAAATTGAGGCTAATTGAACATTGAATTTTCCCAAATACATGCAAAGCATAATTACCCAAACGGGTCACCGAAACATGGTCAGATGAAAATTTCTCCCCGAGACCAAGGCGGAGATTTGAATTTCAGTTTTTCATACTGGACTTACAATTACAAATCGAAACCCTTTCTATTTCTGCTAGAAAAATGAATGTTTTAATAAGTATTTTTATTAAGGGGACGTCCAACCTAACTTTGGTCAAATTTCATGTAATTTTCTTTCAAGTCTAAAAAAGGCCCAAAATGAATAACCCCAATAAATTATATACCAAAATGCTTGGAATGAAACATAGAACATGTGGAAACTGAAATTTGCCATGGAACTGCTGCCATGTGTAAATAGCACCACCTGAAAGTCTGCTGTGGCATAAGTAAGAGAACAAAATTTTTACAATAAAATACCTCAAAATAAAATAACAGCTGTATTCTATAAACATTTAAGTACATACTCGAAGAAATCTTTTCCTAATTCATGAAAGTAATAAAGATTGAGACCAAATGTTATAAGTGGAGTGCTCACTGATTGAAGGCAGACATTTTCTTTTGTTTATGTTTTGATTTGGGGAGTTCAACAAAGGTCAACTTGAAGGAGTCCAGCAGTAGAAGTATGGAAGGACAAAAGAGTGTCTCCCAATATCAAGATGTATGTGTTACTGTAATGGTTTGGAAAGAAAATATGATATTCTCCTATGCAGAATGCACTGCAAAGTCATACATTGTAGTTGAATAAATATATTTACAAACCCCTTGCACTATAACCCCTTTTATCCCATGCATCAATTTGATAGTGATTAAATTGTTAAATTTGTCTGGTTTATCAATAAGTATATTAGCTTTGTTTAACTCTTGGACACCAATACACTCATGATATCTGTTGGAGAAGAAATAAGGGTAACTGTAACCTGTCACTGCAATAAACCATCTAATGTACTTAAAAGTACATTGTTATTCTATTCAAAACACATCAAATCAACCTTACATAACCATTATTGCATGTACTTTCCCCGAGGAGGCTTATTGACGTATTGAGATCAGAAGGGCACATCCAGAGGGTCTCACATATTTTTTTCAAGAACGCAGTACACAAAGCAATCCCCAAAAGATGACAAGTGAGCTCCATTTGACACAAAAAATTTCCTAGGGGGGGTGGGGAGGGGAGGGGGCTCTCTTCCTTGTATGACTCTACCTCCGGCACTCAAGGCATATGCCTTTTTTCTCAAAGTTTAACTCTTTTTTCTTTTTGAAGATCCTGGCCACACGTGTTCCAAACACTATCAGACAGGTAACCCTCCAAATAAGTGTATCTGCAAAAATCATGTTACATTGCAAAACATTCTTTTTAGAGTTTTAGTTCTGGACCTTTCATGCTTCTTACTTCCAACTATAACACTTAATTTATCGATTAATGGGTGAATAGAAAAGTCCTGCCATAATCAACATTTTGAGTTCCATAAGCCTTCAAAACAGCTCCGATAAAAGTGTCAAACATCAGATTGGTGGCTTTATACAGAATATTCATAGGTTGTTGCTTGATAAGTAATAGGAACAAAATCTTCACAAGAAAATTCTGTAGCAATACAATTGAGGGTATTAGCAGGCACTTTGCAACAAATTGTAACAAATCAACTAGTTATAAACAAAATTTTCTAACTCAAAAGAGTGAAAAAGTACCACAACTCTGAAAAAATGTGGGAAGAAACACATGCTACAGCAGCTACACGGGCATTGTTTCCCCATGATGCTCGATCACAACACCAAATATCCTTCAAATTGGAGTAGCAATGGTTGAGATACTGGGGAGAATGTTGGTACATGTAATGATGAATGGGTAAGACTAAGATTAAGAGGACAGGGGTCACCACTGCACGGCCCTAGATGCACCTTTGATTTTCCAACTTCCAGGTCTGGGGCATAATAATCGTAACACACCCACCTTATCAGTTCAAAATTTCAGTAAAATAAAAGAAATTATCAATTTGAATTAATTAATAGATGATGGAAAATATTTGGCTTCCTTTGCCTTCTCGTACTATTTAATTACCACAAACAATATCAGTTTGATGCCGACAAACGAAACTGAACGCATGTGGTTTGGTTAAAAAGTATCTCGGCATGAATAATGAAGAAATTGCGAATATTTTGTGTATTTCATTTGTTGAAAAGCCAATTGCAGCTAATATTGACCGTGCATTCGATAATTCGTTTCGGTTTTGACCACACGGCCATGCTGACACTCCGTGACAGCGGTTATGTTTATTGTGATATGCAAATTGGGGGATGGTTTCCGGTGAAGCAGATTTGTCACATTTGTCAGTGTAAAGCGATCATAAAAGACACTGATCGACGCTTGTATTACTATGGTTGGTTGCAAGAAAAAACTAAATTCTCAGCATCGGCCAAGCGCACCTTATTTAAAAGCACGAATGCATCATTTTCAACCCATCTTCAATCGGTCCTTTGCAGACATCAAACATACCCGCCTTCAAATTCCATGGTTACTGGGAAGTAAATAACTTCGCAGCGACAGGGGGAAATTAACACGCTCAATATAGTTCCAGGTCACTTGGAATATACTTCGTGAAAAAGTGATTTCTGAAGCATTCTGCTTACTTTGTTATGAATATTGCCTTATTTTATGTGTATTGTCCCGATTTTATACACTCGGTTATTTTTTTACAAGTGGTTCATGTTGTCTTTCTAGTGCGCAATAATTCAGATTTTTTGTCAACAAAAAAGTTCAGACGGCCTGTAAACACGAGAGGGAATTTCAAACCATATTTTGCAGTTATGACATTAACAGTTCAAGTATTTGCTGTCACCTGTTTGCAAATCCGCTCATACATTGTCTCGAACAAACAAGGGGCGTGATCACATCCTTGCATTCTTACGATTGCCCAAATTGAGTATTTCTGCAAGAACCACATCGTAATCACATGACCGGAAAAACATCATTGAAACATGGCCACATCCGGAACATCAAAAATTTGTGTTGATGTTATTACATTCAAACGTCAAAACCCACCAGAGTGTGTGTCAAAAAAATGCTTTCTCCGAGTCTGTAGTATGTTATCATTATATTGAGGACAAGGCTTTCGAATTACCGATTATTTTGTGGTTTTACCGGTTCGTTACTTATGCCATTTGCAAATTAATCTTCTTCAAAATCATAAAATTCACTTTTTTCCCTGAAAAAAATTATATGTACCTTTTCTATGCACTTTACTCATTATTTTGATATATAATTTGCCTTTCCTTACTTCTCTTATCTGTTTCTGAGGCATTGGGAAAAATGTCAAAAAATTGACCAAAGTTAGGTTGGACGACCCCTTAATGTACATAATTTTGACAAGTACAATTTGTGCAGTGCAACTTTTTTAAGAATCCTAGTCAATACGTTCCCAAACCAAAACGTCCCCAAATAGTTGGTCAAAACGTCCCAAAAAATTAGTTAAAACGTCCCCAACAGTTGGTCAAAACGTCCCCAATAGTTGGTCAAAACGTCCCTTTTGTTGTTTCTTGACTGAGGCCATTGAAAAAACTTGCGATGTTATTTTAAAACAAATTTATTGTTTTACAAAACATTAATTATAAATATCCCCGCTTCTGTCAGGCCGATATTTCGGTGTGCCTCCCCTAACTTCGTGCATGCCTTATGAATAGAAAACTTCTATTAATACTAGTGATATCAAAACTTTTTGAAATATTTTTACAACATAGCCATGTAATATATCATTTTGAAGGGGATCACATGAGAAATTCAAAAATGAAAACCAATTTTGAATATCCTTAATAATAAAAAACTTAAAAAGTTACGAAATTTTTAAATTCATATCAATTCAGTCAAAAATTCTGTCAATTCTCCGAAGTGACTACCAACACGCAAAAGTTTAGCAAAAGTCAAAGCTTAACAACATCTTACCATAAAAAATCATTTGTCACTTAAACTAATATTTGAAGGTCTCCATTACTATAGTCTTTGTCCAATTGATAAGTGTAGATGGCGCAATCATTTTCAAATTTCACATTATACCAAGACGGATATCCAGGAACCTGAAACAAGCAAAGCGTAGACTTTTTAATCATTTCTTGAGCAATCAGAAATTATTTACTTAATAATAATAATAAGTCTGGGTGTCTTTGTGCGTGTGTGTTTGTGTGTGTGTGTGTGGTTAGCCAATCTAAGTGATTATTCTGCAGTTACTGTAGTATAAAATATATTAACCCTTTCAATTTAAGATTAGAATCTCAAATTGCTAAATCTTGACTGTCTGCATGTTGTCAAAGGTTCAGCATTTTATATTTTTATTGACAGTTTTTAAAAAGCTCTGTCAATAGAAATATAAGTTGTTGAATCTTTGACAACAACAGGGGAAATAACTGGGTAATGATAGATGCAAAAATGAGTAAACAGAATACAGGGGTTTAAATGTTAATATAAGACACGTACTTCTTAAGTTCCTTTTTCTAAATGTAGCTTATATAATGTTCTTATATGTTGTCAAAAGTTCAAAAATTTATATTTTAACTGACAGAGTTCACAGAGCTCTATAAATTAAAATATTAAATGCTAAATGATTGACAATGTCAGCATAGATAATACAGATAAGCATGGATCGAAACATAAGACATCTAAATTCGGAGTGTGGGCGATAATGCAAGTGCCACATGTCAACAGATTATAATCTGCATCTTCATTTTGGGCCGACTTCTCTTGTGGTCCGACTTCGATTGGGGCCAACTTCTCCTGTGTTCATTTTAATAATGCAATGAAATTTTCTTATAATATTCATGGTTGAATGAGACACGGTAACATGTATCATAGAAGATTATGAGAAAAATATTAGGACTAAAATGATGATAAAAGAAGATTCGCACCCCGAAGGTGCATTGGGGCCACCCTTCTGTGTCCCTGTTAAAAATTGAACCAGGTACCAGAGTAGCTCAGCATTAGAGTGGCACACCACAAGCCTAGGCACAAGTATTCCCCCCCCCCCAGCCTGTCCGTGTCGAAACAAAATTCATTTTTTATGGGGAGAAGGGGGGTCTGAGACAGGGTCGGCAAACTACAACCCATGTCACTCAACTCATGTGATACAATTACTGCCACTAATTTAAAGCTTGAAATGTGCCCCAGGATGGATAAACTAGCGACAAGATATACAAGTATGAGCGAATTATGTGGGGGGGGGGGGGCCTCCCCACACACACACACACCACAGCCGAGCGGGGCACCTGCCAATCTGATGGCGTCTTTTGTTGTTTTTAAACAAAATCATTTCATCAAAACGAAAGTAGTGGCACTGGACTTTTTGTCTGTGACTCTTTTTGGGGGGATTTTTTATATTTTTCAAAGGAAGGTAAGTTTTACATGTAATTTTTTCCCCACAAAGGCAAGACGTTTCGACCTTTTTGAGTGCGACATTTCGACCTCCGATGAGGTCGAAACGTACCGGCTGAATTGTCCCAGACCGAAACATCTCAAAGCCGAAACGACCCGGAACCATCGGGTGATTCTTGTCGACTCCGGTGTTTAGTAGGACCCAGTAAGAACGTGGTAAAATAAAACAGTATAACCCATTTGTTTTAAGATACAATTGATGACAGAACCTTGTCTAATCTTTCAGTTTCACTTTTGGTGTTAATATTTTGTTTTACTTCCAGTTCAAAGTCACTATCATTATCAGTGTTACGTTTCCTAAACTTTGGGGAAGAACTCATTCTATTCTTTCCAAGAAACGAAACACAGGTTACATGGAGTGAAGGACACAATTACACAAACATCGTTGCTTTCAACAAAAAGTTCGGAGAGGTGTACTGTAAACATTGTCTTTGTCGAAATGATGTTAAATTACCTCCCTTTGACAAAGGGAGATAATTTTGGCAAGGCAAAAAAATGGCCGAAGCCGAAGAAACGGGTGGGTTGGTTTGATATTCTTGTGCCACGTCGTGCTAATAAATATCAAACTGTTAAAGTTAGGATAATATTTAGGAGGACTTGATGTATGAAAATGATAGGTTATACAAGATTAGCGGTTTTCATTTTTTTAAAATATTGATGTTGAGAACGCAGATGTTCGAACCTATTTTATGTTATGACATTTAAAATTTGCATAACTATAAATAATATTACGGAAATCCTTGGAAAAGTCCCTACAAAAATGATGTTTATTTCATCCCAAACCAATCAGAATTCACTGAGTTATGTCTATTTTAGGGGAGTTGGTATTCCACTTGCATAAAAATGGCAGTGACCATTTTATGTTTTTCCGGCAATTTGTCGTAAATTTTCACGGGAATAATAATTTTTTCACAGTACTCACTTACAAAAGCAGTGGTCCATCTCTTAAATACTCTTTTATTTCACTATACACTGTAACTATGAATTTCATTCTCTTTTTTAAACGTTATCCTCTAAGAACTAACTCCAAAATGTGGAAGCGTATAAATTATGGTGACAGGTAGGAATTAGGCCACGCCCACATTTATTGATATCGCTATTAATACCAGTGCCGATGAAATGAAAATTTGGAACCCAGAGTTAATTCTGCCATGCATCTCCTTTCAAAAGTTTCGGGATGCAGATGCCAAAGGCAAGCACAAGCGTTGATTGGGTTGGTTGAACACAAGTGATGATCGATGATAGGTGTGGGGTGACCCCCCACTCCCCCCCCCCCCCCCCAAAAAAAAAAATGAAATCAGTTATAAATGGAGACTTCTGGCGAGTTTTGGAACCCAAAAATAAGCGTTATTTTTTTTTTTTTTTGTCGTTGTTTTAGCAACATGTTTTGCATTCTCAAGTTCGTCATTGAGTATCCAGAGATCTGGAATTATAGCTTTTAACTGCACAATTCTTGAAGTGATAACTTTAAATTTATTACGTCAAGTTGATTTAATAAAGTTATTATTTCAAGAATCACGCAGTCACAAATTACAACCGCTGGTCAAGTGCAGAGCTCCATTCATGCAGCCCCCTACTTAACCATTAGCACAGGGGTCAGAAACTTTGAGGGGGGGGATAGTAAAAAATGGCCTGAAAGCCTTATTTTAATTTTCATTTGGTACGTCCTTTGAAAGACGTACCAAGCCCAAAGAATTTAAATACATTATTTGAGGTTATTTTTGGACTGGATGAAGCCTAAACCATTTGTAAATAGGGCCTATCAGCATCTCACTAAATAATTGCGAAATAATTCTAACATACGGCCTACTATGGCTTACACTATGACACAACCTGAAATTATTTTGCAAGTATTTATTGAAAAGCACCGCCCCTTTTTGCATACTTAAGTCAGTTTTTTTAGCCAGACTTGCGAATGCTGAAATGCTTAAAAAGGGTCACTCACTAGAATTTATGTTGGTCATAATTTAATGAAATAATTGCAACGAATTTTAAAGCCCACACGTACAGTCACCACATTTAATTGACCATCCCGGTTTTTAACACTATCTTTGACTTGAACCAATGAAATAATTGTATAGGAATTAAAGAAGGCATTGAACAATAGACTATTATTATATGACAATCACATGGCGGGTGGAATTGCCAATCGAAAATTAACACGATGAAACTTTTTATTAAATTATTGAGAAAAAGTTACGACAAATAGGTGTATCAATACTTTTTTCTGGTTTGTGAATTTTATGCAGTGTTATCCAGTAATACTATTATGAAAAGGTGAACTGATTTTTCCAGCTTGTAGGAAATACTAGGAATATTTATATGAATTTTTCCCTGGCTAAAATTTATTGCAAAAGGACTTAAAAATATCATTGGTTTATGTTACCGATATTGATTGTAAGTGGGAGTGGCCTGTTATTTTATTTATTCTGTCCAAATTACTTTATGGGCATTGTTAAAAATGATATTCATAGGTTGTCAAGCTCGTTCCAAAGAGGGGCCATAACCTACGTTTTTGAGAAAAAAAATGAAAACAATTATTTATTCAAGAATTTTGTTTGCAAGTGTCGTGACTGTCGTCTGCTTTTCATGTTAGATAAAGGCTTAATGCGATGAGAATATCAATTCAACCCAAATGGCCACCTCTCTGTAAAATTGCCTTTTGACTGATTTCTGCTGTTTAGATAAATGCTATTAAATGGCCCAATTTTTCCTTTCAGTTGAACGTCACAACTGTCCAACTGATGGAAGTAGCAGTTTTTATTAGCTGACCGAAGGGAGCTTAACTTACTTATCACTTACAATATCGTCTTCTCCTTACAAACTTCTCGACCAAATTGGACAAAATTGTGTGTGCACGTTCCTTATCATATGTCAATTCAATTTTGTACAAATAAATTTGCTGCGCCCACAGGGGGCACCAGAAGGTGCAAAACTCTGATAGCATGCAATAAATTTTTTCAAAAATTCAAAAAAATCTTCTTCAGATCCACCAGTCAGAATCTTTTCATATTTGTTATACAACATCTCTGGGGGTGTCAGATTCAAGTTTGTTCAAATCGAGTCCCTGGGTTAAGATTTCGGCTCTCTGTTGGAGCCCAAAGTTTAACTTGGTGCAGTTTGAGGAAATTTCTTTAAAAATCTTCTTCAAATCCACCAATCAGAATCCTTTCATGTTTGGGACACAACATCTGCAGGGGGGGCAGATTCAAGTTTGTTCAAATACGGTCCCTGGGTTAATAATTGGGCTCCCTGTAGGAGCTCAAATTTTAACTTACTGAAATATGAGGAAATTTCTTTAAAAATTTTCTTCTTCAGATCCACCAGACAGAATGCTTTCATATTTGGTGTACAATATCTCTGGGAGGGGGGGGGGGAGGGTTATGTCAGATTCAAGTTTGTTCAACTCGGGCCCCTAAGTTAGTATTTGGGCTCTCTATTGGAGCCCAAAGTTTAACTTGGTGCAATTTGAGGAAATTTCTTTAAAAATCTTCTTTTTCAGATTCACCAGTCAGAATCCTCTCATATTTGGTATACATCATCTCTTAGGGTGCCAGATTCAAGTTTGTTCCCATCGAGTTTCTCGGTTAATATTTGAATTTCCTGTGGGAGCCTGAATTTTAACTTAGTGCAATATGAGAAAAGTTCTTTAAAAATCTTCTTCTTCCGATCCACCAGTCAGAATCCTTTAACATTTGGTATACAACATCTCTTGGCAGGTAAGACTCAAGTTTGTTCAAACCTGGTCCTGGGGTTATTAATTTGGGCTACCTATAGGAGCCTGAATTTTAATTAAGTGCAGTATGAGGGAATTTCTTTTAAAATCTTCTTCAGATCCACCAATCAGATTCCTTTCATATTTGCTATACAACATCTCTAGGTGAGTCAGATTCAAGTTTGTTCAAATTGGGACCCTGGGTTAATATTTTGGCTCCCTATTTGAGTAAAAAGTTCAACTTAGTGCAATGTGAGGTGATTTCTTTAAAAACTTTCTTCATATCCACCAGTCAGAATTCTTTCCTATTTGGTATATGACATCTCAAGGGGGATCAGATTCAAGTTTGTTCAATTTGAATCCTTGGCTTAATATTTGGGCTTTATGGGCAGGGGTGGGAGGATGTTGGGTTCAGGTTTGTTCAAATCCATTCCTCAGTGTTTTTCCATTAAATTTGCCTCTCATGACTTCATTCCTTTGTAGTGTTGATGAACCATGTCTACATGTAACTGAATGTGACCCCAAATACTTCTTGGAACCACTTTGGCCAGTGAACGATTAAGGGGCCTCTTGTTTATTATACTCCCACAAAATGAAGTTTTGGGGGGGGGGGAAATATGAGTCAACTTGTCCATTGGTCTGTCTGTCGTCGTCGCTGGTCCATTGCACATGTAAACTGGTGGAGCGAACTAATTCCACAGTTTTAGCTGCATTTTCATGAAACTTCACAAAAATGATCAATATGATGAGGGGAAGTTTGTGACATAATTTTTTTCCCCACTCGGTTTCAACTTGGCCGACTGGCAGCCATGTTGGATTTTTTTTTTACTTAGAAAAATTGAATGCCCCTTTCCAATCACCCACATTAGGCAGTATGCCACTGTGGGTGTATATCAGGTGACAGGCCGTCTCTAGTTTACATTGTAAATTCTCAATTGAATTACTTTCTCTCCCAACACTGATCATTCATATTGAACTTAAAGTAAAGGCAGATGGCCGACTGGTGGCCACATTGGATTTTTTTTATGTAAACTTGTGGAGCAAACTACTTCCACAGTTTTAGCCACATTTTCATGAAACATCACAAAAATTATCAACATTATATATAATGAGAGGAAGTGCTTGACATAATTTTTTTCCCATTTGGTTTCCAGATGGCTGACTGGTGGCCATATTGGATTTTTTTTTTCACTTAGAAACATTGAATGTCCCTTTCCAGTCACCCACACTAGGTGGTATGCCACTGTGGGGGTATACCAGGTGACAGGCCATCTCTAGTTTTCATTGTAATTCTCAATTGAATTACTTTCTCACCCAACACCGATCATTCATATTGAACCTAAAGTAAAGGCAGCATGGGAAATGGACAGAGTGGGATTTTTGGGGGGAGGGGGAGGCAATTTTTCAGATCCTCTATTTTTGTCTTCCCCTGCATACTTTTGAATATGTATTTTTAATCAACATGTAAATATTATTTAACCACTTGCCTTATGCAAAAACAGACAACACACACTTGTGAACAGATTTCTGTACATGTAGTATCCTAACTAAAAACTTTATTTCATGCTTTCGCCTCGACATTAATCACTATCCGAAGTTCAACAGAAAAAATTATTAGGTCTAAATTACATGTACCTTCCTCATGATTTCTTGATGCAAACTACACTAAATTAATAATATTAAAAAAATAATTTTAACATATTTTCCCGATCAGAACAACTACATATATGGTGAACAAATTTCAAGCAATTTGAGTTTCTTTTTCAGAGGAAAGGGGAAACCTCCTTTTGGCGCAAAATGTTAAAAATATGGGCACCGGAACTAGAATGTGTCTGGATGGCAATTTATGGCTTCAAGTTTAACAAGAGAGAGTCATTTTTCATTTTTTATTTATTCCAGATAAGAAAGGGGTGGGACTTGTAGAGAAAGATGTAGGCCTTCATAATTGTCTGTACAATATGTCCCCAATTCTCGTCATGGAATAAATAATTAAATATTAAGACATTTGTGGGTGAATTTCAAAACACACAGATGTGTGTGATTGGTGTGAGTGTGTGGGGGCATGCAACATATAATTTCACCTAAAAATGAGGAGCTATAGGTCCTTTGCCTTCAGAGGCATACATGTAGAAACACGGACCGGGCATTCTAAATCATAACAATGCACAAATGATCGACAACCATACTTACTGTTTTAAGATTGAACCAGGAAAGTAGCTCGCTTTTATTATTATTTTATTGTCAATGACTGCGTAACAAATGCAAGATAATAGCTTTTTGCTGTGACTTTTTCTGACTTGTTGTGTTTGCAAGTCCAATTTCTTATTGCTGAGGATCGACAGTGAAGGAATCATGGTTGAACATCACATCAGAACAATGAGTCTTTAATTACTCAAAGCAGCTACCAAATGTTCTATCTGCTACTTCAAAGAAATGCGACAAATCATCATCCTAATCTCCTATTCACAGGATCACGGTACCTGATTTTTCACTCCTGGATTTCACTGGATGGAATTTACATTATTCACTTGTTGCATGGGTTGGATGATTGAGATGGGATACACTTGACACTTACTGTAAGTAAGGAAAATTAGTCAATTTTGAAATTCCCACCGCTGATATTCTATAAATTTAAATTAAATGCACACAGATTATGAATCAAAATGGAGGTTGTGATGTATAGAACACGAAAAATATATTCAATCAACTCAGTTGACAGCAGGTATCAATGGTTCCTGGAACTCTGCTATCGCATTCGTACCAGTACCCCAAAAAGTATATGCAGGGGTGAGTCCACAAATACTTCCGGTAGTATGTTGACTCCCCAACCACCCCCACCCCCCCCCCCCCCCCACCCAGCCCGATTACTGTATGCCTATATTACAGACATGACCTGAGTGTCTTGGCTGGAATGGGCCCATAAATGTGCATACTGGTAACCACCCCCCCCACCCCCCTACCCCCCCCCCCCCACCCCCCATAACTGTATGCCTATATTGCAGACATGACCTGAGAGTCTTGGCTGGAATGGGTCCATTAATTTTCATAACACCTGGTCAATATTTGGAATGTGAGCTTTTCTTAACAATGTCTTGAATGAGTTTGAAAACCAGTGTGGTTTGGCTATGCTGAATGGAGTTATGGCCCTTAGCTGGTTAATTTTTGCCTGTTTTCTGCTCGTTAGCGCAATAATATGAACAAAATCATTGGATTTGTTTTTCTTATAATGGCCAGCCTTACATGTGCGAAGAAACTCAATCCTGCTTCAGTGATGCGCAATCCTCATGTACATGAAAAATGCCGAATCGGTAACATAATTTTCTCTCTTTTTTTCTAGTCGGCGATTAAAGCAAAGTTGATTGAGTTGGGCGCCTATGTAGGTAAGTACACTTGGCTATATTCCCTTGTCATGTACATGTTTTTTTCAACAGAGCTTTAACCCTTTGAACCCTTGTGGTATCTTCCATATCAGTTTAATGACAGCAATGGGAAGAGTCCATATTCTTTATTTGGGGGGTAGACTAATTAATATTTTCAACGTGCAGCCGTAGGGCTGCACGTTGAAAATATTGATTGGTCTACACCACACCTTCACTCAAAAGTCAACCTACATAATGAAATTATGAAGTATTATGTTAACTGGGCCGGAAAATCAGCCTCTGGGGTTCAGAGGGTTAAGGATTGCTGACATTGAATGTTGCAAATATTCCTGTTCAATGGTTACTAACTCTTTACTTAATGAAATGAGAAATAAACGTGATATTTACAGAAATCTTTTTCAAAAATTATTATTTTGTTCATATTTGTCTCAAAAATCAGAAAAAAAAGCTTATACAGTTTTCTGACATACGGTACGGCTGCCGAGGTCTGGTCACTTTCCACAAGGGGTGGGGGAGGGTGAGTGGGGTTGGGGCAATATTTCCACAGATGCAATAATATTAGATTGCAAACAGTAATTATAGGAAGAATCATCAAAAATTTTAATTAATGAAGTGCCCGATAAAACCTAGTGCTTCATTAATTAAAATTTTGCTGATGATTTTTATTACCTGGTAAACGCATGTGTGGGCATGACTTAGAAAAAGATAAAATGCCACTGTTACAGCAAACTCATACTTTTCACAGTTCTCATGTTTTTTTTAATGATAACAGGTGCCAGTAAGTGCCCAGGAAGAACCGTCAGTGGACATTGGGAACTAAACATTGTTTACCCACTCTGATAAATTTCTGGTCAGCTGTTCACTTTCTCTTAGCATGACACTTTTGGGTGAATTGATATTTTGGCTGCTTGCAGTTATCAAGTCAAATCACACATGGATCAAGAAATGCATGCTCAAATGATTGAAAACAACCGAAATTGTGCTTGAACTATTTATTTGCCAATAATATTTAAAAAAACACATCAGAAAACTTTTTTATGAAGTTAAAAGTTTTATGAAGCACTGAAAACGTTATCTAAACATCATACATGTGGCGTGGGAAGACTCAATCGATTTGTTCTAAATATTTTTCAGCTCCACGCAGTTCGGCTCATTTCTGTAATTATTGTGGACAATTTTGATTTCTTTATTTTTTCTTATACATGTGTATCCTGACACAAAGACTCGTGTACAGAATATCTAGAGTGGATTGGTAAAGAAACGCCCTAAGAGTGGAGTTTACACCCATCTAATTAAATAACTCACATGTACAATACAGTTGCAATTATCTCCAGATCTTCCAGCCACTGCTATCGGTCTTTTTTCTTACTGTTTCGCCCTTAAGGTGATTTCAACAAGGACAAGGGAATAGTAGATCAATGAATGAAACTTTCCTGCAATGAATGAATGAATGAAAGTTCCATTCATTCCAAATAGTAAATTTAATATCTTTATTGCTAATCAACTACTCGCTGTTGCATTGTTTATCTTACTTGGTCACTGCTCATTGCATTGCTGCAAGGAAGGTGTTTAGAGTGTTGAATAAACACTGTCCCAGTCAAGCTTAATGCCAGGATTCTGAGAAGACCCACACTGCGAAATCTGAAATGGCTTCAACACTGAAGTGTCAAACACTACTTCGTGTTATCGATTAAGGCCCAACATATAAATATAACGGGAGGAAGAAAGGAAGAGTGCATTCGCTCCGCCACGTGTTCACATTCGCACCTCTGAACTCAGAATGCGAGCATCCTAATTAACACTATAATTATGGAAACACTGGAACTACCAGCGTGACTGAAGAGAACAATAGCAGCTCTGGGCATCTCTTGCCCTGTCACCTGGACTGTCCGGGAGACAGGCAAGAGAGTCCATCTGAACTTGGAGTTCGTCATTGATGAGCACAACACCACCACACCTTCTTCGGGGAGAGGTAGCACCTTTTGTGAGAGGAACCCCTCTCACACTGGTCCTCACCCGAAGAAGCCTGGACATGGCCCTGAAAAGAAGAAGAGCAAGAAGAAGAAGAGTCCGTCCACCAAGCGCCGGGATTCCAGGCGCTTGGAGGCCTTCCGGAATAGGAAGAAAGAGGTGAGCGAGAGGATGGAGGTCCTGGGGGCAGCTGCCAGTTCCCCTCCTAGTCCCACTAGTACACCCAACCAACTGCCAGCTCCTAAGCCGGTACTGTTGGATGAGGAACATCTGGTGGAGACTGAGGAGGAACCGGAGGTTGCCTTTTCACCACCTCCCACCCCTCACTCCCCACTTCCTTCTCTACCGGACAGCCCGGGTGAGTCAATCTCAGCAACACAGCCACCTAAATCTGAAGTCACCGCCGAAGAATTAAGGAAAATAAGAGAGATGGCAAGACGAGCAATTGAGAAGGGAAACCGAATCGCCTCCGAAACTCAGGAGTTCATGGAACAATCCAAGGCAGATCTCAAAAAGAAATTAGACGCAATCCATTCACCAAACTCAACACTAAACTCAACATCATCGATTTCCACATCACAATCTCAACCACCTCCAAAGAAAAAGAGCCGGAAGAAGCCTGGACGGGGTTAAGCCACCTCCCTCCTTCCTTTTCCTCCTCCACTACGCCTTGACATCCAACAACAACAACAAACAGCTAACGAGGGTCGAAAGGGGCTTGTCCTCCAAATCGTCCCTGCGCGCCTTCGGCGCGTCAAACCATTTCGTTCGAAGGAAGAGTGTGCAGCCTGTACAGTCCTTGAGGAAGGCAGCTGGCAGGAACTAGAGAAGAGGAAGGAGCTGGAGCAGGATCAAAGCAAGGTGAGTGTTTGTGTCCATTTATTCATGGGAGAAAGGGTTGTTCTAAAAATCGACATGGCCCCCACCCTGCCCTTTCCATCTTCCAGAGCCCTGGTTACCAATAAGTACCATGCAAGTGTGCATGCAGGCATTAAAATATTTGCTGCAGCTCTCATGAGAAGGCCTTGATTCCCAAATGCTGTTTTTCCTCACTACTCAGAACACAGAAACGAACTGTTTAATGCTATCCCTGTCTTCTGTCACAAAAGATTTATGTCTGAAAAAAATAACAATAACACTTTAATAAACAATCTGTTTTTATTGATAGTGCTTTTCATATAAACAAAAGTGTGTTTCTCCACTGAGGAATGGTTGAATATTTCCCTCCACATTGAATTACAAATACTGAATTATACACGGTATGTTGAAACCTGTAAAGATGATATAGAGTACGTATTGATCACTTTTTTTAAATATTTGTTCTGATCAGCATCATGGGTGGATCAAAATTCGGAATTGTTGTCCTTCGAAACAACTGTTGGCCACCCGAAAGCCAACATTTACTTTTATAAGCTGCTAATTGAATATATGACAAGTTACATGTACCATTTATAATATGAGTGGTCCGGTACATTACGTCAGGGTTTGCATTTTATCGTGGCTGGGTCTGATCAGCCCAGGCCCCAAGATCAGCCCTGAGAGTGCTTCTGTCAGGGCTGTTTTTCCAGCCCTCACAAAAAGTTAAAACAAAACTAAACTATTAAGGCACGTTTAAAAATCAGCCCCGACCCTCAAATCTCATGGACTTATTTCAGACCCCGACCATTTTTCAAAATGCAAACCCTGATGTGCGTAAAAAAAATCTTGTATTATAATTTAAAAGAATTACATACGTTCATTCAATGAAAGTGATTCTTTAAAATAATAATGATAATACAGGTGCATGATTGGGACCAGATGAAAAAAACTGAAAACATGTTTGCATGGTGGAAAGGTTTCAAAATCAAGCTTTATATACCCATCAAAATCCTGTAGAAATTAAGCTTTTGATTGCATTTTATTTCTTTGAATTTACATGAAAATGGTCTGAAGGACCATTTTCATGTGAATGTAAAGAAATTTAAAGATATAATTGGGTAAAAAAAACCCTCTAAAATCGGATGAAAAACTGAAAAATTACAGCCCCTGATAATAATAATAATAAACGTAGGGCCTATGTTTCAAACAACCCATTTCGTTTAATACTCGAGAACATTGTCGGTAAATTGTTTGATCCTAGCTCATCAGCTCCCACATCATGTTGGACAAAAAAATACCCAGACTCATCGGAACAAGACAAAACAGAAGGACACGAAGAGAGTCGCAACACAGAAAATTAATGTATCACGTCCCACTGGGAAAACTCAAGTTATAAAGGCAAAGGTATAATTATTTTTTTATTTATTTGTGCTGTTAGGGTATGGAAATATTATTGATATTGGTAACAGAAAAAAATCTGAGAATCGGTAACAATAACTGAATTCAATTATTCTGAAATTTAATTAAAAAACAGTTAATATAAAAAAATGATACAAAGATCTTTTACACTAATTGGTTTACAGAAAATAAAAAAAGTGGTACTTATCAATTATTGAATTAGTCCAAAGTACAGTTTGACAGAATCCAGTCATCCAGTGGTGAAGAATCTTGTGAAGAAAGGTACCAGCTGGTAGTATTAAATCCAAGAATGTCTCTTCAGAAACAGTATCCCGTAAATTTGTAATAAAATTTTCACTTAGAAATTTCAGCAGTGTCCAATAAAATATAATAAAATGCTTCGCAAAATTCAAATGGAATAAAAATCCAAGAAGTATTGGTGCCACAGGTAATTTCCAAATAATCCAGTAGAATCCTGGCTTTTCACAAAATAATATTATTCTGTTTCACAGAAAGTATAAATTCTCTTTTCCAAGATGAACAAATTCTCTTTTGGAATCAATCTTCCAAATTCACAAAGAAGCATTGTTTCTATAATAAATGTACTGTTCTGAAACAATAATAATCTCCAATGGAAACAACTGAAGTGAGTCTTTCTGAAATGGCTTTCTAAAAATGAGTTTTTGAATTCTGTTGACAAATCGTTATATAGTAACCAGAGAGAATGTTCCAGAAGATGAAAATTCTACAAAGTTCTAACAGTTTCCAGGTGATTCTGTCATAGTTCAAGTAAACAAGGTCCTTGACCTATTTAAACAATCAACAGCTATATATACAATATATTAGTGTAACAAAGATGTAAACAAAGGTCACTCAGTGTACAGTACGTGCCAAGTGTATTACGTCTCAAACACCCAATGCTGTGGTCGTTTTTTTAAAAAATCACTGGTAGACACCGTGTCACACGGTGTAATTATGAATGAATAAATCACCATGTCCATACCACGTTCAAGGGTGAAAAAGATTAGTGACTTTTTTTACACTGGAAGTCTCGATTACCAATAAAACAATGTGCTCCCGTAACCCTTTTGAAGTGCCGCCGGAGATAAAACAAAGTTGAAAATTAAAACTTAAAATTAAAAGACACGTGGATATTGTTTCCGACACCCTTCCCTCCACCGACAGACGCCGTTGTTGCCCATTTGCAAACGTCGTGGGAAGTGCAAGTAAACTAGATTTCTGATCATATTGTAGGTTTCAGAAATCGGCTTTTGAGCACCTTTGTGGGCCGGTCGAGTCGAGTCAGCATTTAAAAAAAACTTTAAAAGATTTTAAAAAAAGCTATATTATTCAACCTCTAACGTGTGATCAGAATGAAAATACTCAGACTGGGGCAGTACAGGCAGCAGTCTCACATGCAATTGAAATCGGAAATAAAAATAAAAAATATCGTGACTGACACAATGTTGACATTTGACGCTACGTGGATCCGAAAAGTTCCAATTTATCGAACGTTCGGTGACATTAAAGTTAACTTTACAGGCGAAATGGAAACACAAGAACAAGGGTTAAATCCATAACCGTAACTCCAAAGAAAACACTTGTACTTAAAGGAACCGACTTTAACCGGCTGTTTGGGGTGAATCGATATTCTGATCGGACATGCATTTTTGAGTTAAATGGTTAAAGAAATGCGCATTTGAATGAAAGAAAAACTGTGATCGTATGTTTTGACTATTTATTCATCAATATCATATGAAAGAACACACCAGAAAGTGTGTTTTTTAAATACGAGGGCATTATTTTTTCACAACTTCCAAACAACACGTGTTTGAGAAGTCAGCCATTTTATTGTCTGAATGCTTTTCACTCCGCTCAGTTCGCCCCGTCGGGTTAAATTAAAGTAATGTAACTTTGTATTTTGGTCTAGAGGCTTTGAAACAAATTCTTGAGGCGTTCAAACTGAAGTATGTCTCCAGTGTGCTGTAAGCTTTTTCACAGAACCTGAGCACATTATGTGAGTGGATTCACTCAGTGGAAACTTCACTACATGAGTGTTTTTGTCGTAATCAACCAATACTTACCCCTCGTCTATTTCCAGCCACCCAGCGTGTACTATTGGCAAATTATGGATAAACAGCCTTGCTTTGAAAACACAGACAGATGAAATTTAGAATCAGTCCTTTTTCTTCAACTCGAGAAATAGTTCATTGAATTTGGACAGTTTATAATATTGACACTGATTCCCAATTAATCGACTATGTATAGAGAAGTCACACCTCAACATCCTTATAGAGTTAGCACATATAACTATAATAAATAATTCTAGTAGTTTGTTTAGCAATTAAAACCAGAGGCAATAATCTTTTTTAATTAGACAGTCACCACAATAGGATTAATGATCAGAAGTTCAATCAAACAGGTACCGATTATTGTATAAACCTTATGTTATTCTTAATAGCCTATTGATATGGACGGTTTTGTTCGAATTTTGCTTCAAAACAGAACCGCTTGACAATAAGACTCTGGCAGCCAAAAATGTTTGAGATGAAGAGAGAAAGATGAACTTATACCAGAACCGTGAAAACCCGTTTAATCAGAACCACGGAATACATATAGCTCGTTTATGATGGTTGGGGTGGTGTCATTTTTCCCCCCCAAGAACCACAGGCATATGAGGCCGGGACAACTACAGCCCTCCATTGTCAGAGAATTGATATTGCGGGGGGAGGGGGGGGGGCACAGTGATGACCAATGTAGAATATTGGAGGGGTAGGAATAACCCATTATGTCCAGCCATTACGAGGTGATTCACAATGGGACCACCTCATATAAAAGAATTTGTTCATACACTTATTTGTTATCAAGAGGTGTCCAACAACCTGGCAGCTCATAGTCATAGATAGCCTATCATATGGCCTGTTATCTGAAAATTCGCTTGATGGTCCAACAAGCTTTTTGTCAGATCCCTCATTGGGTGGAGGAGGGGGGGGGGGGGGGGGGTGGGGGGCTTATGTCGAAATCGGAAAGTGGTCAGAAAATTGACCATGGCGATGTTGAGAATGGAGGGTGGGACTGGTGAACAAATTAATGGGGCGAGGGTAAGGTTTCCGCCAATGAACATCATTTCTGTTCACCCCCCACCACAGCAGCACTCGATTGCGGAAAACAGCTAGATGCCCTTAGCACAAGGTACAGACTAAGAATCTTAGTCGGGGGGGGGGGGGGGGGGGGGGGATTTATTTATGACCTGCGGTGTAGACCCGAATGACACTTCCAAAAAAAGGAAGGATTTGCAATGCATCTGGGCCAAAACAGAACAGACTCCACGATGCTTCTTTATCATTGTTAGTGATAACGTGCAGCATAACCATTAAATGACAAGTGCGGAGGGGGGTGCTCAAGAGGGCAGCTCTCAAGAAATTAAGTTCTGGCATGACCTCGGAGGCTCGGCCGTGTTATTTCCACCGGGTGGTGGGGATGAAATGTGACGTTTCAAGAAAACGTTTTACCCGAGGTTGTCAAATGTCGACGTGTCTCCGATATTACGGTCCCGTCCCTTAGATCATTTTTCTGAGCCTCCTCAAATAGGGCCTATTGATTTTACTTGACATTTTATGTTTAGACAAAGAGTTATTATTATTATTTAGGATATAGACATGGAAGTGTTCATTCACACGAAGGGTCTACCATAAAATGGCGAAAAGAAAGACAGTGGGGCAAATAGGGACACTTGCAGTTCGCCGAGGGAACGGCACCGTGGTACCTACTCGTTCTCAAACTCGCCTGTCTTTTGTTTCTGTTTCTGCCTTGTAACGGCTACAGATTGTTGGGATTTAAACCGAAAAAAATCTCAGCTGTGCACTTTTCCCCATCACACCGCCTGAATCACATTTCAAAACTGCAGTTGAGATACGAGTCGAACCCAGAGTCCAGGTTGATTTAATAAATAAATTTTCGGTGGGTAAACTTACCAACTGCATAAATAATATTTAGGTAGGCTAGTCTGGGTTAGACAAACAGAATGCATACACAGTTTTCGTACCAGGGAAAGGAAACATCGACTCAGGGTTGGCGCTTTGTTTTGAAGCATTTTCAATTTATTTCTTTTTTCTTCATGTGACAAAATATCGAGAGAAAATAGCCACATGTGAATTATTTTGTGAATTGAGAGTTGACAGAAGCACATACTCAAAGCGTCACGGTTGAACACCGGGTCACAACAATACCTATGTTTTAATCCTTTGTTTTCTCAAATCTAATTAACTACTGTTTTAACGGAACAAAGATTTGATCTTCATAATCCTTTTCATGCCACGCCACGGTGTCCAAAAATCAACACCGTGTGACACCGGCTGAAAAATGTGATTTTCACTCATCACGGGGGTGGGTGATTGAGACGTAATACACTTGGCACGTACTGTAAATGAGTGAGACCAGTCAGAAAATGCAGAAAAAATATCAATCTCAATATAATTATCCACTAAGGATACATCAATCTCAATATAATATGGGACTATATAACAGTGCTTATAACTCTTTACCTATGAATCGGGCACTTCTGCCCGAATATCATGAAAATTCAGTAGTTGAAAAAAATTTCAACAACGTCTTAACATGTCAAGATTACCTAATATGGTTTTGTTTAAATGTTTTGGAAAAAATTGAAAAGAGAAACAATCATCTTTAGCTTCATCGTGACCAGTGTGAAGGCATTTTAGGATGCGCATTTTTAGTCGAGTTGTGACGAAGTCAAACTCGACTTATAGTTTGGTGAATGGCGGGCGGGCGGGCGGGCGGGCGGGCGGGCGGGCGGGCGGGCGGGCTCTCGGGCGTAAACAATTGGTTTCCGGATGATAACTTGATAGTGGTTCAACTCACATTCATTAAACTTCATACGTAGGTTGGTCTTGGTGGGAGGAAGAACCCTATTGATTTTGGACATGCTACGTCGAAGGTCAAGGTCACAGTGACCTTGAACATAGTAAATCTTAAACAATTGGTTTCCGGATGATAACTTGATAATGGTTCAACTCACATTCATGAAACTTCATAGGTAGATTGGCCTTGGTGAGGGGAAGAGCCCTATTGATTTTGGACTCGCTACGTCAAAGGTCAAGGTCACAGTGACCTTTAACATAGTATATCGCAACAATTGGTTTCCGGATGATAACTTGATAGTGGTTCAACCTAGAGTCATGAAACTTCATAGGTGTGTTGGCCTTGGTGCGAGGAAGAACCCTATTGATCTTGGACTCACCAGGTCAAAGGTCAAGGTCACAGTGACCTTGAACATAGTATATCGCAACAATTGGTTTCCGGATGATAACTTGATAGTGGTTCAACCTAGAGTCATGAAACTATATAGGTGTGTTGGCCTTGGTGCGAGGAAGAACCCTATTGATCTTGGACTCACCAGGTCAAAGGTCAAGGTCACAGTGACCTTGAACATAGTATATCGCAACAATTGGTTTCCGGATGATAACTTGATAGTGGTTCAACCTAGAGTCATGAAACTTCATAGGTATGTTGGCCTTGGTGCGAGGAAGAACCCTATTGATCTTGGACTCACCAGGTCAAAGGTCAAGGTCACAGTGACCTTGAACATAGTATATCGCAACAATTGGTTTCCGGATGATAACTTGATAGTGGTTCAACCTAGAGCCATGAAACTTTACAGGCGTGTTGGCCTTGGTGCGAGGAAGAACCCTATTGATGTTGGACTCACCAGGTCAAAGGTCAAGGTCACAGTGACCTTGAACATAGTATATCGCAACAATTGGTTTCCGGATGAGAACTTGATAGTGGTTCAACCTAGAGTCATGAAACTTCATAGGTGTGTTGGCCTTGGTGCGAGGAAGAACCCTATTGACCTTGGACTCGCCAGGTCAAAGGTCAAGGTCACAACTCGACATTGGATCTGTGATCCTGAGCGGCATTTTTTTCTTTTTTTTATGGAGAGTCACACCCCATCTCCCCACCAAACAGTATTGTGCTATATTTTCCTGAAAATTCCTATTGCCAACTTCCACAGACAGAATTCTGATAGAACAATCCAAAATTTTCTGACTACTCAGCGTCTCCGCAGTTAATTTCACTACAGTAGTCATGCTACGCATTTTGTTCTCTTCTATGTCTAACCTTAGACTTTCATTTCGTAACAGGCATTTAGCAAACCGTTTCTTGAATTATACCAGAAATTGCAGAAATATAAACGTCCTTGATAGTAGTTGATTTATGAGGCCTACATGCAATCCACCCCTAGTTGGAATTGTCATAGATCTACAACCCTGCCCCCACTGCCCCCCCCCCCCCCCCCCCCCCCCCCACCCCACCCCTTCACACACACAATTCCGATTGCATCGGGATGGTAAATTGAAGAAAGCAACCGTTCTTCACTGTTTTCTGGAGAATTATCGTAGATTTGAGATTCATTTGATTTTTTTTCCTTCTATTTAGGCTGTGCCTCTCATGGACACTGAGGCATCTACTGCCACCAACATAGAGGCCGAACCTACATTCACTTATGAATTGTAAGATTCCATACGTCAGAAAATTGAAAATTACAGAGAGGAGAAAGAAAAGAGACAAGTATCTCACGTTTGCAGGCCTGAAAATAAGCAGCCTGACATTTGCAGAATGATGTCCCCTGAGGGTGAATTTGATGATACTTTCCTATACTGTGGGCCAATTCATCCTCTGGGTACCTCTTGCTGTTTAGGCTTGAGGCATTAATTCAGAATGAGGTTCACAGGTGGTAAATTTAATGATGCTACCCTGCTCTGCAGGGTAGCATCACTAAATTCACCCTCTAGGGACCTCATTTTGCAGATGACAGTCTGCTAATTTTCTGGCTTGCACTTTTGCAGATATTCAGGTACCTCAGATTCAAGAAGCAGTGGAATGCGTCCATGATACTAGTTCACCACAGAGTGTGAACAGATTGCACTTGGAGATATTTTTATACCGAGCCATATGTGGAAAGTTATGATTTTGGTGAGAGAATTCACATTTTGGAGAGCGTGGTTTGCAAAGACTCAATATCAACTTCAGTTTCAATACCACTCACTCAGAAAATTGAAGAAATGGAGCAGAACTTTGAGAGGAAGCTTGAAAATCTTGTAATGTTAGTACAAACTCAAACAGTTAAAATTGAACTGAAGAGGTTACAAATTGAAAACCAACAAAAGCAAACTGATGACCTTAAACATAAAACTACATGTACATCAAAGTGTTTTACAAACTCATCGGATAAATATAAAATCACTGACCAAACTTTTTGGAGAATATATTTGTGACCTTCCAACACCACTTAATGAAGAGAGACTAAAACAAACTATATGTGAGGCAGAAGCTAAACTGCAGATTTTAGCAACTGATGGCTAAAATATAAATTCAGATACAGTTTCAGCCGCCATGAGGGAATACAGGTTATCAAGAATTGACCTCACAAAAATATTATTTGGCAAGATTTTCACATAAGGTGAAATATTCCAAAAGAATGTGCGACGGAAAGTTTATGGATCTGTCTCCCCACAAAAAGTCTACTTAACCCATTTACAGTTGAGGCTATTCAGTCCTGTGTTTTCAGTGCACTTCCCTGGTAGCAAGGTGCATCAGAAATCAATTTTTTCCATATTTGACTTGAATGAAATTTTGCCCTCAGAATAGAATGATTGTGTGTAATTCAATTCTCATGAAATAAGTCACATGTAATAAGGGGACTCAAATTGGAATTTTTTTCACTTTAATATCAGTTAGGTTAATCCTTTACCCAATGTAAGGTCCAAAATGGGCCAGGGCTATTCTCAAAATTGCCAATTAATTTTCATTCTTTGTCTCAAAAACATAGGCTGAACTCGTTCCAATGAGGGGTCATAACCTATGTTTTTGAGGCAAAAAATGAGTTATTCAAGAATTTTGTTTGCAAGTGTCGTCTGCTTTTCATGTTAGGTAAAGGGTTAAGAAACATCACAAATCAACTAGGTTGAGTGAAATAATATAATGCAACAAGAAATTTAACCAATTTGATCTTATTTGACAGATCATTCAGCTATCGACAAACAAGACTGAATTGGTTCAAATCCTAATTTCATTGCTGATTACGTCACGTATGTGCATAAACTGTGGTGAATATCAAAAGATCAGGCCTGTGAGTATTTTTATACTAAAAACCAATGGCCCAGACTAGCTGGTGCAAACTCGATATTATAAAGGGCCAAAGACACAAATTTTGACCCCCCCCCCCCCCCAATCCCCAAAATTTGCATATAGTACCTAAAATTAAAAGTCCTATCTGGCCCTCATTGCATTTACCATCTGCGCATGCGCAGTAGTCAGGAAGAGACTGGAATTGGTGCCAACATCTTTCTTTGTTTGGCCCTAAGGTCAGTAACAATGATCTGACATCTGTGCTTTAAAATCTCCTTTTTTGAGGATGTCAGACACAAATTAGTGCAAGAATTGGTGGATCCATGGCTGTAAATAGATGATGGAAGTGTACAGCGGTGGTTTCCAACATTCAGGGCTGTAACTTTATAATAATTATAAAAATTATTTCATGTTTCCCATTTTCAGTCCATACGCCTGACGTCACCATTCTTGATAATGATTAGTCCACTGTTTGTTAAGTGTTCCTTCCCTATCCTTCCATGAACCCCTCCTGTTAAACTCCTAAGCTTTTTTGCTATTTTTTATTGAAATTTTTATTCCCCCCGACTTAAGTCAGGTGGCATATAGTGATTGAAGTGTGCCTGTGTCCATCCATCCGTGTGTGTGTCCGAGCCAATAACTTGAAAACTGTTAGGGACACAGTCATCAAACTTCACACAATTATAAAGGACCGTGGGAGGATGTGTTACACACCATAGCTGGGTTCGTACCTTCAAGGTCAAGGTCAAATTTCAAGGTCACACTAAAAATTGGTCAATATTCGTGTCTCAGTCATAACTCAGAAACGAATCATAGTACAATTGTTAAACTTTTTACATATGTTAAGGACAGTCAGAAGGTGTGTTACGTATAATAGTTTCTGCCGCATCTGCAAAGTGAAGGTCACAATTGACCTTCATATGTTCAGGGTCACAAATCGTGTCTCAAGCATAACTCCAAAACTATTAGGGCTACAGTGATCAAACTTCACACAATTATAAAGGACCATTGGAGGATGTGTCACACACCATAGTCGGGTTTGTACCTTCAAGGTCAAGGTCACATTTCAAGGTCACACTAAAAATCGGTCAATATTCATGTCTCAGCCATAACTCAGAAACGAATCATAGTACAATTGTTAAACTTTTTACAAATGTTAAGGACAGTCAGAAGGTGTGTCGCGTATAATAGTTTCCGCCGCATCTGGAAGGTGAAGGTCACGGGGGCGGGGGGGGGGGGGGGGGATGTGTTACCTTAGTAACATTCTTCTTGGGAGTTTAACGTGTATTACAGAATGTTTATTCTGTTTATCCCCATGGTTATGTCCTCACCCTAGGGGTGTTAGGTCATTTTGGTCTTGCATCTTCTATCCGATGTATCGGTTTTTCTTCATATGAAGATCTAGCTTTACATCTGGTAGCATTTAAATTGGTTTCTGACTTTGGGCCTTTTTATGTGCCTGATGTCTTGTTTCCGGTTTTTTCCTTTGACGTTTACATTAGCAACGTCCTCAAATATATGTAGTATTTTATATTATATTACTGTAGAATTACTGTAGGATACATTGATTATTATTCCGGTAGTGTAGCTCATAATATTTGGATTTTGACCACACTTAGGCTCTATCGGGATGCCCTTGGGCTCATAATGTCCCCTTTCTCAAAAACAATTTCAAAATTTTTTAAAATTTTTCGAATTTAATTTTGATTGCTATTATTCATGTATCTTTATCATATATTTTGTTGTGGAGTTTGTGGGAGTGCTATCGACTTTGTCTTTTGATTGAAATTATGAAAGCTTACTGCTCTAAATGCAAGGCGAAGAAGTCTTCCTCGGATTTGCAGTGTACATGCTTGTTGCCTTGCCTGTAGTCCATGCACTCCTGCAGATTCTTGTCCCACTTGTGTACATTGGGATGAGAAATGTTGGGGACGGGTGTCGCGGTACGTACGCCGGAGCTTTCACCGCAAAATAATTTGAGTTTTTCAGTTTCTTTTTCAGAGGAACAAGAACATGGTGATTGTATTGTGACAACCATCCAAGTGTGGTACCGTCATCATGCTCTGATGAGCAAATAGAGCTAGCTGCAATGTGATCATGAATATAAGCAAGGGATAAGGCCTCTAGTTAGTGTTCTTAATCCTTTGCAAGCAGCTTGCTCGACCGGTGAAGCAGTTTCTGCATTTGTGGGAGCCATGACACTGGGTAAGTCTGTTGCGGTCGAGGGAAGTGTAGATTTGGGTAGAGCGAGCGCCTCAAAAACTAAAGCTCACCCAGCGATGACGGAAATAGGGAGGAAGCCTGCAAGTTTCTCTTAGGGAGGCTCGACGAGGTCTGATAAGACTGCGAGTGGGAGAGCCCCCTCTCTCTAACCCATCAACAGTTGGGGCCAAATGTTGTTGAGAAACTTGCCTGTGTAGGATCCTGCAAGTTTATCTTAGAAAGGCTCGGTGAGGTCTGAAAAGACTGCGAGCAGGAGAGCCCTCTCTCTAACCCACAACATTTGGGGCCGAATGTTGTTTGATAAACTTGCCTGTGTAGGAGCTAATGTCCACACTCGCCACTCAGGATGCTCCTTCTGCACTGCAGCCAGCATCGGCTACAGTTATGGCTTCTTCCTCAGGCAGATATAGCACACATGACCGCATACTAGCTACCCAACTTAGGATATCCAGGCAGCTGCCAGAAGTATTCAGTCTTTGTCCATGAAGTCGGCCCATCCGGTAGCTAGTGATCCGAGGCTTCAATCATTGGGACGTTCAGATTAGAGATCTATCTACGTCTGGATCTTCGTCCCATGAGCAGCAAGCGGGATAAATACAGAAGACTCTGCTCCTCAAGCCTCGGTAATGGACTTGCTGTCGCAGATTGCACAGCTAATCGCGGCATCCCAGCAAGTGCAAGAGCAGCCTTCCGCAGACTCCGGTGGTGAGCTGTCGGACGGTGCTGGGTCAGTCCAGTCATCTGCACATGCAGATGCGATGCACCTTACATCACAGCTGAATCAGTTGGATAGTGAAAGGGACAAGGAAGAGGATTACCCTTCCCTTTCGGAACAGCATATGGTAGCGATGAATTTTATTCATCAATACTATCCCGACTTTGTTCCACCTGATCGCCAAGCTGCGACAACTACGCTGTCTTCTTTGGATGCAGATTTTGTGTGGAGGAAAGAGGATGTTCCTTCCTTCCCGAAACTGTCTCGACAGGTGTCGGAGGCCTTCAGCCATGTTAACGGGCGTCATATTCAACCTCTCTAGTGCTAAGAGGAAGGCAGTTTCTTATCGACATCTTCAATAAATATACCATTCCTTGGACCACATTCGTTTAAAACGTTTGGAGAAGATTCAAGAGAGCTACTCTGCGTTTAGATGAGCAGGCCGGGGATTTAGATATGTCCCTACCTGCATCAATCAATATACGCTCGGAAGTGATGGAATGTGCTATTTTATCCAATAGAACGAATCTGGGCACTATGTCCTACACAGATCACCTCACCAGAGCTATGCCGCAACATCTTAATGGGAAGGAATTTGAGGATGTTTGTTCCTTACTTAGAGTTCTTTTCAGGGCAGTCATGTACGCCATGTACAACTCTACCCTGACAGTGGCAATTTGGAGTTGATCAGATGTGATGCTGCCCTTACGTCGTCATCACTTATAGATGACAAGGTGAAAAGCTCTCTCCAAGTCGCTCCGGTCTCCGGAATGCTCTATTTGACGACAAGCTTTCGTTAGTCTATGAACAGGCTACAAAGAAAGCTTCCAGTGCACTGCTACTGAAGTCTGCGTCTCAACATCACGCTTCAGTAAGCGAGGCCATTCCACTTCAAAATCAACTAAAGGTAACTCCTTGCGAGGGTACAAGAAACCCTCTTATACTTACTCCAGAGGTTGTCATTATAGCGACTCAGGGAAAGGGGTGGAAAAGACTATAGGTCAGACGCTCCTAAGCCGACGGGACGAGGTTCTTCGTGGGAGGACGTAGTTTCTCCTCCCATAAGCCTTAAGTCGTACAGGTGATGGACAAGACCTCTATCGCTTGCCAGTTGGCAGAAGGTTATCAATCTTCGTGAGAAACTGGATAGAAGTCACAGAAGTTCAGTGGATGAGAAGTGTAGTCTCAGAAGGCCTACGGCTATCATTCTGAGCAAAAACCCCCACTTACAAGATGTCCGCATTGGACCAATCTTCCAGCATATCCTTTCAAAAGAGAGTCTCTCCTAGAAGAGGTACAGGCTCTCTTATTAAAGGAAGCAATAGAGGTCATCAAGAGAGAGACTTATGTTGCTTTCCACTTGGCAGAAGGTTATCAACCTCGCAAAAGTGGATGAAAATTATGGAAGATCAGTGGATGAGAATGTAGTCTTGGCAGGCCTGCGGCTATCAGTCCGAGCAAAGCTCCACTTACAAGAAGTAAGCGTTGGACAAATCTTCCGGCGAATTCTTCCTAGAGAGTTTCTCCTTGCAGAGGTACAGGCTCTCCTATTGAAGAAAAGCAATAGAGGTCGTCAAAATATTCGGGGTTTTTTCAATTCACCTGTTTCTCATCCCGAAGCCAGACTGATAGTGCATAGATAGGCTGAGACAGCTGTCTTGTTTGGCATAGAGCCGTTAGAGAGAATAAGTACATCTTTTCCCTCTCGGTGTTGTATTCCTTGGCGTCAAGACATTTAATTCCATTGTGGATGCCATAGTAGCCTTACTGTTACAGCGGTCTTTTCTTATAATTACCGGCTAGTGTTGTAAGTCTCCATTTAGTGAGCTTTCAAAGGCCGCATGTCTTCACATAGACGAAGGCTCATAACTGCATAGCTCCCTTGAGATTACTGTCTCTTTGGGAATTACGGCTGTTAGAATAGTGACTCGTCATTCCCTACCTTGTGCGACAATGGTTGTAAGTCTCCATTTAGTGAGCTTTCAAGGTCGCTAGTTACACCGAGATATCTGTCTTCACAGAGAGGAAGACTTCTAAGCTACGTTAACTAAGTTCTGACCACTGTCTTTTGGGAATAAAACCGATAAAGGGAGAGTCCTTTTCAGTTTGTTTTCCTAGGTGTCATAGACTTGAGTCTTATTGTTTACACCATAGTAGCCTAGCTAGAATCATGATCGATGTTTTTTCAGTAATTATGCAGTGACATAACTGAATTTATTATCGCTTGGAACTACTGTCTCTTTGGGAATTTAGGGCTGTTAAAATAGCGGCTCTTCATTCCCTACCTTGCGCGACGATAGTTGTAAGTGTCTGTTCAGTGAGCCTTCAAGGTCACAACTTACACCGATATATCTGTCTTCACGGCGATGGAGACTTATAAGCTACTGATGGCATTGTAAGTCTCCTTAGTGAGCTTCTAAGGCCACAGTTATCATCCTTTTTATTGTCTTCACGTATGGGAAGACCTTCAGCTGCTTCAGCTAGGCTGAGTTCATTGTCCTATCGGACATGATATCGTATGTTAGAGGAGGTTATTCTCTTCCTACCGGTATGGTTTGGTGTTAGTTATATGAGGCGATAAGCTCTATTGTTCACGCCATATTTACCTAGTGTGATTAATGAGCGTTTCTTCAAACGTCTATACTTAACTCCTTCTCAGGAACATATTTCCTGATATCAGACTGAACGTAAGGAGTTCATCTAGATTTTTCTGATCGGGTGTCGGACCATTGTTTTCGTCTCCCTCTTCATTTCTATTCAATCTATTACTGTGCATTATACTTCCACCTTAGAGACTGGATATTATGTCAATATGGTGTATTATTGTTCATCACGTCCCTCCATCCTTACTGGCATTATGGAGTCGGTCAGACGTGAGGGGGCACTGCAGTTCCTATACTATTTGATAACTAGCACAAGAGCGATTCAAGTAATGTGGGTGAGGGGAGTTCGATAGGAATTATTCGTCGACAGTCATTGGTTGCTATGGACCTTAGAAACAATAATTTATTTTGGGGGGTGGCCTGTGACGAGTCTGTTAATCATGGCTCATTCCATGTTCTATATCCAGGTTTCTACGAGATACGGTACACATTCTCGTATATTCGCTCGGTTCAGTTGGAGTTTTATTATTGGAATTAATTGTACACATGAAAGGGGTCGCCTGTTGGTTGCCTTAGAAGCGTGTTTGCTCTTCAGATACTTTCCATTGGGATTCAGTTGGACAAGTGTATGGTTGTACAAGTTATATCACCGGTTTTTGACCTATCTACGCATTCCGACTCCGGTATACTTCAGAAGCATGTGCTGTTAATTACTGGGATCACCACGATAGCCTTAGCTTCTGAAGTGGCGTTAAGCACCAATAATTAATAATAATTAATAACTGGGTGCCTCTTGTCTAATATATATTGATTATTTGGTACCACTTTTCATTCATTCCAGAGCGCTCCCCTCTTTGTTTTGAAGAAAATTCCTTCAAAAAAAGGCGGGGGGGGGGGGGGGGGGGGGGGGGGGGGGGAATGATTTTTCTTCATTTCTTCCAGCTTGATAAGTGTGTACCGTATTTCATCTAAATTTTCGGACACTTTTTGTTTTCGGACACCATTTTTTCATCAAAAAATTATTTTTTTTAAGCCTCGAAATTTTCGGACACCCACTCAAAGATCGTCCCAGACTATGAGTGAAGCTGTTTTGTCTATAGATTATACTGATCCTAGATACAGCTTGTTTATTATTTATATATGGCGTTTATTTGTGGGGATTAGTCTCTCACTCTCGAATACGCCATCCAAATTTAAGGAGCTTAGTCTGGACTAGCCTTAAAATTGGGGGCTCTTTACACCCAATTAGCATAATCATTCATGCTAAGATTACGGAATTACTTGGATATGGTTCCTTATTTATGATATGTCTTCTCTATTATTGTATAGAGAGACATACATGTAATTCCTTTTAAATTTAATCTTCTTTCACCTTGGAATGCAGGCTTAGGAGCTATATTTGGTCTGCTAATTCGTAAGCCCTAGGCCCTCTGCCTTTTTACGATTCAGCTAGTCTGGACCATTGGTTATTAGTATAAAAATATGATAAATTTAAAGTAATTTGTATATTTTTTATACTTACAGGCCTCGAAATAACAAGATTTTGATAAACCTTCCAGCAGGTTACCTCATTTGACAATGGTTAACCTGTTGATCGGTTACTTAGATTTTTTTCATAAACCTATTGGTTAATCATTGCATTAAAAGTATTAGTACCGACAAAGCTTCTGACATACCCAACTACAGTTCCTCCCAAATTAGTTTGGTGTTTAGACACAAGGGACCAAAGGCAGGCGCAGTACAAAACAGGTACATTTACACGCCCTCCCACATAAACACGCACATTCACATATGCAAGCATTAACATTTGTTGTTCTTTGCTTCATATGATTTCCGTGTCTAATAAAAATTAAAGAATTTTAATTGTTTATTTTTCTGTGTGGCTTATTATTTCAGAAACCCAAACACATAATAACATTTGTCTCGAACTGGGAGTGGAAATTGGGCAACTGTGTGTTGATGGGGTCAGATACTGTCGATGGACATCTATTACGAATACATTGAACTTTAGGGCATGGGAGTTGCATTGGCAGTCTCTGATTAACATTGGAAAATAAACAATTGTAAATCGTATCTACCTTCCCCTACATTTCGGAATCCGGAAAATGAAATCCAAAGTTCCAAACTAAAACTTTATTTGTGCCGCCATGTTCGAAATCATTTGGAAAAACCCATGTTCACAAGCATGATGGCTGTTTATTCAAATGGAATAAGCACGTAAATAAGAAGTCGGCATTGGTGAATAAAAGTCGTTTCCATAATGTGTTTGAAACTTTTTCTCATGGATTGGTAGGGTAAAAAGGGGCGGAATGCAAATAATCAACAACTCATTTGATTTTCAATATGTCTCCTTTTTATTGTATCGAAGTAACAAAGCACAGCAAACGGAAAATACTCGAGTAAAACCAATGACACAATAAACAGTTCTCTCCCTTGAAACGCTGTTCTTTTATGCACTCCCACCCCCTGTCAGTTGACACGATTATCTTATTCGATATTCCCACATTGCTGAAATAATTTAAACACACATCCCTTGGTGGAATTTTCCACCTAACGTTTTTTTACAATTCCTAAGAGAATATACAGAAGGCACTAAAAACTTTCACTCCATGATCTGTTGCAGATTCAGAGCCGTGTTGGCCAGCCATGGACTGAAAGTTTGCTAGAGGTGTCTGTGCTTTTCTCAGAAATTGTAACCAGACGTTGGGTTGAACAGACAACAGTGGTGTTTTTGCTTTTTAAGCATCAGCTAGGGCACCTCCCGAAAAATCCCCCCTCCCCCACCACTTCTATGCAAGGCACTTTCTAAAAAAAATAATCCGAAGTGCCCCCTTCACTCCACACTGCCAAATAACTTAAACACACATCACTTGGTGGAATTTTCCACCCAACATTTGTTTACAATTTCTGAGAGAAAATACAGAAGGCACTAGAAAACTTTCAGTGCATGAACTGTTGCCGATTCTGAGCCATGTTTGCCGGCCATGGACTGAAAGTTTGCCAATGCAATCTGCTTTTTCTTCAGAAATTGTAACCAGACACTGGGTTTAAAAATCAACCGTGGTGTTTACGTTGAGCATCAGCTAGGACACCTGGAAAATCATCTCTGCCATCCCCCACCCCCACCCCCACCCCTCCACCATGCACTTCTATGCAAGGCATTTTCTAAAAAAATATAATCTGAAGCCCCCCGCCCCCACCAACAAGGAAATTACAGGAAAAAATAGGAGCTGTAGATGCTTTGTGTGTAGGGTGGGGTTCAGAGCTACGGGTTGGGGGGGGGGACATCATTATATACAAGCAAAAAATGAATATTTCTCCTAGTCTTGCCGCCATTTTATAGTTTGTTGCCCTGGTACTATGATAGAAGGAGTGACAATGAGTTGTAAGATAAGTGCAAGATCACTTGTACTGTATTTGCAGAAATAGGTTGTTAGAAACAGGGCGGGGGGGGGGGGGGGGGGGGGGTATTTCCCCCAGGCTGTTCTCTCCGACTGGGTGATTTTTTCTCATTAAAAGAATGGGTGCCAAATGTATTTGGAAAACGTTACATTGTTTTACAACTAACTTCCCACACGATATAGAAAGAATTCGGAAACACTGAAATTTTCACACCCACAACCTGTGAAATGAACTTGCCATACTGAATCAGAAAAAATTTAATGCTTATAACTGAACTTAAAATAATGAAGACTTTTCAAACAGTTTAAATTAACACAATAACTTCTGATGTCGCAAAACTCTGCGACAGTTTAGTAACTTTCAAGCTGCAGTAAAATTAAATGGAGGGTGAATTACAACTAAAACATACTGGGGTAGATTTCCGAAGAAATCGTTAGTTACAATTTATTACAGCACAAGAAGCACAAGTAAATTTTCGTCTCGTGGTCCACCAGGTTACACCTAGGCGAAAGCTTGGTTGTGCTTCATGTGCTCCTGAATAAATAATTTATCATCAGTATTTCGTCCCCGGTGTTCGAATGTGTTCTGTCACCTAGAAATCCATCCCACCATGATTTAGAGACATCTGTTCCCCTTTAAATTGTTTCCAATCCATAACATGTACAGAGGGCTTGTAAACAGTGCTTGACATAGTCAGTGTACAGGTTGAAATGGCATAGTTCATCTTCTCTTCCCCGCAGTCAGCAATGTCACAAATCTCGTCGGCACCAGCATCTGTGTCACTGTCACTTTCGTAATCGGAACTCTCAGTATCTGCATCAGAGAAACATTCATCCTGGGTAAGTGGTACAAAGTCAAACTGATCTTCCTGCTATAGTTTGTTGGGTAGAGCACTGAATAGTGTTGGTAAGAACGATGGTTTATTGACACTACAACTCTTCTTGACATGCTCAACATCGGCCATATGTCCATGAGCTTTGCATTGCCTAGTATGGCCCTCACGCCTTGCCGTCGATAGTTATCTGTCTACTGCCAAACCATTTAGACGTTCTGTGTAGTCACCATCAAGTCTTTCTAAAATAGGTAAGTTGGTTCGAATAAACATCAGATTGTCTAGAGTTTGTTTCTTCAAACTCATTCTCGACGATTTGAAGATTCTCCTGCACGTGCTAAAACCTCTTTCAACCATAGAAGACGACCATGGCATACAAAGGCACAGCTCCATTAACAGCTACAGATGTGGGGAAACTCTTGGCATGCAGTGTGAAAACAGTTCTCCAGAAATTTATTTTATCAGACACATATCGATATCATTCCTTGGTTAAATCCTTGAAGTCCTTGAATTGCCTGATTGCTAGGTCTAAATTGTATTTATGAAAACCCAAACACACTTTGAAGTGGTTTGAAAGAAACTTGATTGAGTCCACGCCAAACTTGCTGTCAGTGTAATCCCATAAGGTGTGGTCGCAAACTGCCAAGGCATCGTACAGTGGTTTCTGTTGTGCATCAATGAATTGTGGGAATCATGCATCGATGGCATTTATTATTCCAGGAATCAGTTTATCTGTTATATTTGCCACAGCTTGTTCACCTTGCTTAACAGACATCACCTCATAATCGGCCTTGTGCACATTGGTGAGCTTCGGATTTAAGCCTCTCCAATTTGCTTTTGCAAGTCGCTATAACATCTTTTACGTTGGTTATCAGCACTGTGGGGTTTTGTATTATGCAAGACAAATGGCAAGTTTTTTGTAAGACTCGTCGATAAAAGTTGAGTGAGGCCAAGTAGGTGTATGTGCAGAATTTACCAAGATAGCCTTTCAATTTCGAAGCAGTTTCTGCCTTGCAGGCAATTGGTAATTCCACCATGTTCTCACAGTACATGCAGAGTGGGAGGTGATTAATCATCCTAGCTTTGCGGGCACGATACTTATGATTTCGAAATCGGGTTCCATGTGCTTTGGGTATTTCCACACACGCAGCGCCGATGGATAATGCGATATTCTTAAAGATGCGTTTAGCCTTACCACTTTTCTTTAAATGATAATACATGTTCATCATTAGTTCATCTATTTTTGCAAACTGTGGACTTTCTTCAAATGCATCTTTCATAGCAAGTTCTAATCGATGATTTGAGCAGTGAATTATAAGCAACCAATCACGGTCATCTCTTTTCAGTTGTGTGCATGCGCCTGTTTTCGTTCCCAAATTTACTGCTGCTCCATTGGTACAAACTGATACCAGAAGCTTATTGTATCTTTCAGGTGACATATTAAATTTATTCAGGAATACATCGTCAACAGCCTTTTTTATTGCATCTGCATCTTCTCCAGAAAGTTCATGACATGTCATCATTATCTCAGTGGGGTTCCACCTACAACGATCTTGCCAAAAATCAGTTCCTTCTCGGCTCCTGTCTTCTTAGCTTGGCATCCATCCATTAAGCTAGAGAAAAAGTTTGCAGTGTTAAACATCTGCTTCACGTCATCATGCATGCGGTCGGCCAGAATATCAATTAGTTCTTTGCACATTTTATCATTTTCTTTGCCACCGGTTACTAAAAATTTCACACCATTATCTCTCTGAAGCTTTAAAAGTTGTGGGAAGTTGTGGAAACTTTTCTCCACCCAGGCGATGTGCAAAGCTGTCATCATGTTTTTGTACATGTCCTTTTTTGATTTATTCACAAAAATGTCTATTCGTGGCTGCTCAACTTCTGCTTTTCCTGGCAATATTTCTCTTGAGCCCAGTCATGCTGACCACCAGATTTGATATGTCGTAGAACATTTGATTTATGAATGTACTCGATGCCATCAGCATACCGCAGAATCACATCCATAGCCACCCTGTTGATGTGCTGTCGATTAGCCTCCCAGCACATTTCACGGATATTCTCAGAGTACACGATGCACTGCAGTTTTTAATTTAAACAATATTTATTCATGAAAAAGTATGATGCATACATATTATAAACTACAACATGATTGTCATACAGAGTGCGCAGTACAATGGTATGCATTAAAGTAATGAGTCAAGAACGAGATTTGTTGAAAGGATTCAGCAGTAAGCTTTAAGCTTTTATAAGCCGTCTCCTCCTGTAGTTTTTCAGTGTAACCTTCGTCATCCTGACTAATGACTCTAAAATCATCTTTGAAGGACCAACTGTTAAAAGTTTTGATCAAGACAGTTTCTTTCCTTTGTGCAGCCATTTTTATTTTCAGCTTCGCGCAGTGCGAGAGTTAATACCTCACGTATGGTAAATGTATTAACAAAGCAGTTAGCTCCCTTTAGCTGTAACAGACAATCGTCTTTCTCAGAATCGAAACAAATTAATTGTTTCGAGAGCTAGAGGGCACCGCGAGTTGGTACTGCAGATCTTCAGTACCGCTAATACTATAGATTAATACCCCCACAAGTACAGTAATGATTGAAACATGCTGTATGATAACCACATGAGCATTTTGTTCTTGTTTTGTTCACTGCAGTGCTTCTTTTAAATCAGTAGGAGGAAAAACGTTGAAAACTTTTAAAATCCCGTAAGAACTAATTTCGTCGGCCATCGGCACGATTTTTGGTTTACCGATCGAGTGTTCACCTGAAAACAAATCTGCATAACCGATAGGCAAATGGTACGAGCGTTTGCCTCTTATTTTGAGGCCTGTACTTACCAATGGCCCAGATGGGGATGGCCCTCCCATGAGTGGGCACTCATATCTCCCCGCTGAGTTACTATTTAGTATGCTTATCTACAAAGAATGATGTTGGTGCAATTCCAGTCTCTCCCTGACTACTGCGCATGCACAGATGGTAAAAGTATGGAGGGCCAGATAGGACTTTTAATTTTCGGTATTGTATGCAAATTTTGGGGATGGGGGGGCAAAATTTGTGTTTTGATTTCTTTGTTGAATCGCCAATTGTTGACACAAAGAACAGTCGAGTGCCCGAGGGAAACACACTGTCGATTTTATTTGAAATCAGACAATTCATACTGGTCAGTATGAAAATAGTAATTACAGCAATTGTTTTTTTTAATTCTTTATTTATATTTTTCTGTTGATTCATCGCACTGACCCCAGTGCCATTACTATAGAATTACCCAGGCCAGTTCTTTTTCCAATGTCACTGACTTTCCCACATAAGTAAGAATTTCCCACATAAGTAATCACATTTCTTTGCACGCTATACATGTCATCCAGATGCGTAATTGCCTTGAGTTACCAACCTCACTACTAGCGCATTACATTCTGCAGTACATAGTGCAGGATGTCTCGCGTATGTAAACCAGATTCACTAGATAGTGCACTACATAGTGAGTGTGTTCTGCACTATTTGTGACAGGACTTCTAGTTTTAACTGTATTGTATCATGTCTATAGCCATTATTGTTTCCTTTGGCATGCTATTAGGCACACTATTTCATTAATAAATGTGGTGTCGAGTGGATAAGTGTGCTGGTCTCTCATACCAGAGGTCCCAGGAACGATCCCTTGTCAGAGAAATTTCTCGAGGTGTCCGAACACACTCTGTCAGCATCAATTGTGGGGTTGATGCTGTCACAGCATACCGTCCTATCGGGTGAGGATGTAAAATGGCTGTCCTCTGTGCGGAGAGAGACACACTCCATTCAGACTAAAGATCCCTTCGTAGTAATCAAGAAGAGCAAGGCCACAAAGTTGCCGCTACGAAGGTCATCCCACACACCTGCGCCTTTAGGCCAAGGAGGGGCATTAATATAAGTTGCATAACTTGTTGTAAAACAAATAAGATTAAATTAAATAATAAATGTTAGTTTTGTACCTTGCCTAGGTTGTTTGTGTGATTTGTAATGTTTTGGCCACATTCAGCATCCTAGGCTATACCCTGGCTCTTTGTGATTTATAGTCACTTAGTGTACACATTCATTGTTTGGCTCTGAAAATAAGGATCATGATAGACGTCGACACTCACCGAGTAGACAGTCGAACAATAGGAGTCCTCATTTGTCTACAGAGATCGTCGTCATCACCATTCAGATCATCAATCCTCTCACGCCATTAGAGAGTCATCACAAAATGACACTGTAAGTGTCGCTGTGTAGACATGCCAACAACAGGAATCGTCATTCATCACATAGTTGTCACCTTCATTCAGCAGAGTAAGCCATTCTCATAATGTTCATCAGTATTATTGGAACTTGTAGCTACACCATGACCAGAAATCTACTGGCCTTGCATTAAGGTTAGTTGTCTGAGCCAAGCCATTAATGCCTTACAATGTTTGTTGGCATTATAGTAATCTTATAACTATGCCATGGTCATCATGCGCAGTCGCTGAACCACTCGAAGATCTACTGGCCTTATCACACCGAGTTTCTCAGGTTCACATTATTATCAGTGTTCACCATTTGTCAACACTATTGTTACTTACAGTTGATACTCACAGCACGATCCCATATACTTCATCGCTTCACCATGGTCTTCGCTCAGTTATCATCAACAAGCATATCATAATTTGTTTCAAGGAGAAGAAAATCAACACACTTCTCCATCTTGGCGGAACTTAATGTGTGGACATTTAATGTTGCCGCAGTCTCTCCTTTCAGGCCATGCATTCTCTATGATATGAATGACCTATACAATCAGTACAGATTCAAGGAGAATGTTTACTCAACTCCACAGCATATTTTGCAGTGTTCTCTTGAGGAAGTGTCACCTACTGGTAGTACACTTAATTTTTGGATCGTTCGATATCTAATGGTATAGATGATTGGAACATTCGATTACAGGCAGGGATTGTCATCCTTTGCTGCTCATTGGAAGTGTCCACAGATGATTTGACAGTTTTATATCCAAGTGGACCTAGCAGTCTTTGCTTGGATTAAGTAACTTTGTATTGACTTGATGTGTCCCATTACCCTTGCAATCTCCTACAGACGTTTGAAGCCTTTTCATGTGTACCCATACTATGTATGGTACACATAATGCCGGCATCCGGGGTGGCCATCCATCGTTCGTCCATCCTTTGTCTGTCCGTCTGTCCGTCCGGCGTCCGTATCCATTTCTTTGTCATTCGATAACTTGAAATATATTGCTTGGATTGTCAAGTTACTTTATATTTGTGTTCAGGTTACTGATGTGCCGAGCTGTATAGTTTTTGGTGTAAATCTGATAATTTGATCCCGAGATATTAACCCTTTATCCTTCAAATTGAAAATTTCTCCAATCCCTTTGGCATTCGATAACTTAAAAAATATTGCTTGGATTGTCAAGTTACTTTATATTTGTGTTCAGGTTACTGATTTGCCGAGCTGTATAGTTTTTGGTGTAAATCTGATGATTTGTTACCGAGATATTAACCCTTTATCCTTCAAATTGAAAATTCATCCAATCCCTTTGGCATTCGATAACTTGGAAAATATTGCTTGGATTGTCTAGTTACTTTATATTTGTGTTCAGGTTACTGATGTGCCGAGCTGTATAGTTTTTGGTGTAAATCTGATAAATTAATCCTGAGATATTAACCCTTTATCCTTCAAATTGAAAATTCCTCCAATCCCTTTGGCATTCGATAACTTGAAAAATATTGCTTGGATTGTCAAGTTACTTTATATTTGTGTTCAGGTTACTGATGTGCCAAGCTGTATAGTTTTAGGTGTAAATCAGATAATTTAATCCTGAGATATTAACCCTTTATCCTTCAAATTGAAAATTCCTCCAATCCCTTTGGCATTCGATAACTTGAAAAATATTGCTTGGATTGTCAAGTTACTTTATATTTGTGTTCAGGTTACTGATGTACCGAGCTGTATAGTTTTTGGTGTAAATCTGTTATTTTGATCCTGAAATATTAACCCTTTATCCTTCAAATTGAAAATTCCTCCAATCCCTTTGGCATTCGATAACTTGAAAAATATTGCTTGGATTGTCAAGTTACTTTATATTTGTGTTCAGGTTACTGATGTGCCGAGCTGTATAGTTTTTGGTGTACATCTGATAATTTGATCCTGAGATATTAACCCTTTATCCTTCAAATTGAAAATTCCGCCAATCCCTTTGGCATGAGAAAACTCAAAAAATATCATCTGATTGTCATGTTACTTTATATATTTATTCAGGTTACTGATGTGCTGTGCTGTATAGTTTTTTTTATGTAAATCTGATAATTTGATCCGGAGATATTAACCCTTTATCCATCAAATTAGATACTCCTCCAATCCATTTCTATATGTACCCATATCATGTATGGTGTACATAATGTCGGCATCCGTGGTGGCCCTCCGTCATACAGCTTTCTACTAGTTGCGCATATGGGTACACATCTGACGATTTCATCGGCCTATTTTTACAGATTCATAGTGCTTCTTATTCAGATGCCTACAGTATGGCACCCATTTATAGAAGAGTCAACGTTAGCGTCTCAGTCTATTGGTACATCCATACAGTCAGAACTTCCATTCTGTCTTCGAATTTAACTTCAGATAGAAGGCTTGTGCTCTCTACAAGTGTTAGAAGCATTTGAAATTATCTTTACAATTTTTGATAACTTCTGTTATATCCAAGCTATTGGCTTCTTTTTACAGAATTACTGTTTAGAAGCTATATGCATTTCTATTCTCAGCTATATAGGGATGCTGTTTCAACTTTTAAGTTGGGGCCTGAAAACAGCATTATAAACACCAGTTGACAAGATCGCAGTCCTCCCTGTGGTTGGCCTTAACTTCCTTAAAAAAGATACAAGAAGCAGGCAATATTGGCCCTATTGGGAATGACTGGTACATCATTAGGTTATTCCCACATGTAATAAAGCATATTTTTCTCGGTCGTTGGTATAGGCATTTTGCCTATTGCACCTGATAAGTTCATGGTTAATTCCTATTATATCTCCAAATGTTTTAGAAACATTTAAAATAGAGCTCCTTTAATACTTGTGGCCAGTATATCTTTCATAATCTAGAAGGTTTTATGATTCATTATTGGAACACACTTATTTCAGGAATGCTGAGTCTGCATATTTGCAAATATTAAAAAAAAATTCTTCGCCAGAACCACTGATCAGAATTTTCTAATATTTACCATACAGCATCCATAGGGGAGCAGATACAAGTGTGTTCAATTTAAGCCCCACTGTTCGTATTTGGGCTCAATACAGGAGCCCAAATCTTAACTTAGGGCAATATGGGAAATAAGCTTTAAAAATCTTCTTCTTCAGAACCACTGGTCAGAATGTTTTATTATTTGGTAAACTGCATTGTTACGAGGGTCAGATTCAAGTTTGTTTGCATCAAGGCTCTCAGTTAATATTTGGGCTTCCTGTGGGGGCCCAAATTTTAACTTAGTACAATATGAGGAAATTTCTTTAAAAATCTTCTTCTTCAGATCCACCATTCAGAATCCTTTCATATTTGGTATACAGCATCTCTAGTCCGGTCAGATTCAAGTTTGTTCAGATCAAGTTCCTGGGTTAATATTTGGGTTCTCTTTGGGGGCCCGAATTTTACCTTAGTGCAATATGGGGAAATTTTTTTTAAAATCTTCTTCTTCAGACCCACCAGTCAGAATCCTTTCTTATTTGGTATATAATATCTCCAAGAGGGTCAGATTCACGTTGGTTCATCTCGGGGCCCCTGGGTTAATATTTGAGCTCTCTATTGTAGCCCAAAGTTTAACTTAATGCAATATGAGGGAGTTTCTTTAAAAATCTTCTTATCCAGAACCTTCATTTAGAATCTTTTGATATTCGGTATACCACATCTCCAGGGGGTTCAGATTCGAGTCTGTTCAAATCAAGTCCCTGGGTTAATATTTGGGCTTGCTATGGGAGCCCGAATTTTACCTTATTGCAAAATGAGGAATAATCTTTTTTTTCAGCTCCACCCGTCAGAATGCTTTCATATTTGGTATGCCAGTTATTTAGGGGGGCTCAGATTCAAATTTGTTCAAATTGGGTCCCTGAGTTAATATTTGGGCTCTCCATTGGCACCCAAACTTTACATGTAACTTAGTACAATATGAGGAAATTTCTTTAAAAATTTTCTTCTTCAGATCCACCTGTCAGAATCCTTTCATATTTGGTATACAATATCTCTAGGGGAGGGGGCAGATTCAATTTGTTCGAATCGAGTCCCTGGGTTAATATTTGGGCTCCCAATGGGAGCCTGAATTTTTAACTTAGTGCAATATGAGGGACATTCTTTAGAACTCTTTTTCTCCGGAACTACCAATCAGAATCTTTTCATATATGGTATATAACATCTCTGGGAAGATCAGATTCAGTCCCTGCCTTAAAATTTGGTCTCTCTTCGGGCGAGGAGGGGGGGATAGGCAGGGGTGGGGGGGGGGGGGGGTTCCAAGTTTGTTCAGAACCATTCCTAAGTGAGGTTTTTCCATAAAATTTGCAGCAGTGATATAATAACCCTTGGAAGTTTAGCATTGCTGGTTGACAGCTGATAGAATTGGAAGTAGTCAGAAATACCTATGATAATAATCATCTGACATGGACACTAGAGTTATGAATAATTTCATGACTTCATTCCTCTGAAATGTTGATGAACCATGACTAACTAAATGTGATCTTGTTCTTTGAACCACTTTATCAGGTGAGTGATTAATGCCCCTTGGGGCCTAGTGTTTTTAATGTTTTGTTTTTGGGCTGTGTGGGGTTTGGACGGGTGGGGGGGGGAGGGGGGCTCTAAATTAAGCTTTTGGCCTGAATTCTCGCGAATGGAGTGCCCGCTTGTCTGGGCCAGTGGTAGGTATGATAAATACAGAAATTACTTCTAATTTCCATATTTTTATACTGTACCAATGACCCAGACATAGCTGGTGCTAACTCTTAAAATATAGGGCCAAACACAAATTTTGCCCCCCAATCCCCAAAATTTGCATCTAAAACTAAAGAAAACATGTCCTGAAAGGCCCTCCACACTTCGCCCCTACTGCGCATGCGCAGTGTCAAGGACGTTCCAAAATTGGCGCCATTAATCATTCTAAGTTTGGCCCTTCATCAGTTAACATCTGACTGATCTTTGTGCTTTTAAATCTCAGTTTAAATGATGCCAGACACATAAATATTAGTGAAATGGTGATTCTAAGGAGGATAGAGAAGGAGGAGAGGAAAAGAATGTGTGACAGAATATTATCAGGGCTGTAACTTAAAATTTTTTAATGAAATTATGTTAAGTTACCTATTTTCAAGGCAGCAGCCATTTTGTTGTCATTCTGATTATTTAGTTACACTGTTTTTTTTTAAGTGTTTTCCTCTCTCCATGTCCTTTAAGTTCCCCCTTGCTATTCTCCCATGCTTTTGGCATAGTTTCTGTAATTATTATTACTAAAATTTCTTGGGAGTTTTAGCTGAATAACAGAAGGAATTCTGTTCTTTCCCCATGTTTACGTCTCACCTACGGGTGGTTAGGCGTTGTGTTCTGCATCTACCATCTGATGTTCTGCAGTTTCTTCCCTGGAAGTCTCTGTTTTGCATCAGATAGTGTATTTTTGGTAACTGATTTCGGGCCTGGGTGCCTGGAGTCTTATTTTAGTGTTTTTACACTCATTGTTTACATTTACAACAGCCCTCTGTGTGAGGGGGGGATTTCTAAAAAATAATATCTTTATGTTATTTTAATCATAACTAGATACATTATTATTGTTCGTAAGTGTTGAATAAATTGTTTAAAATATTTTTAAAATTTTTGTCCACACTTAGGCTTGGGATCCATTGGGGCTCAACGTTACTTTTCAGAAACTTGGGCTGTTCTGAAAAAATATTTTTTCAAAATATTTTGATTTCAATTATTTTTTCTATATTAATGGATCATATTATTATTATGTATTTTGATTGCCAGGGGTTAGTGCGAGTACCAGGACTTGTTTTCTTTTCACATTGAAAGGATATTGATCAATTGTTTTAAGAGGAAGTCTTCCTCTGACTTTATTATCATTCTATATGTGGTCAGTGTACTCGCATTAACTCCTGTTCTGTATCGTATGATTTCGATGACAATATGGGAAGCGTATGTCACGGTATGTTGTTGGGGATTTGGACACTCCGGTCCTTTCCCCGCAGGGTCACTCTACTTTATCAATTTCTATTTCAGACGATCAAGATTAGGGTGATGTATCTGTGATGTCTTCCAACAGTGTGCCTCCGTCGTCACAATTAATGAAGGGCTAGCGGAAAAGTGCTCATGTAAATACGCCAATTGCCTAAGAGGACCCTAGTAGGTTCGACGGCCTTTGACGTCCGCTAGCTCGCCCGGTGTAGCGTCCATTCACCGAATGGTTCGGCAGCCGGGTTCGTCCGTTGCGGTCTAGAAGGAATTTTGGGGTGATGCGAGCACTATAAATTAACTTAATGCACACCCAGTGACGGCGGATCGGAGGGAGAACGCAGGAAGCCTTTTAGTCCGGTTCATAGCTCGTTCCGGTCCATCCGGACGGCAAGCGAGAGAGGCCCCTCTCTCGTTCAACAACATCTGGCCCCAGATGTTGTGGTACAAAATGTGTCGCAAGCGGAGCATACGTCCGTCGCTCGGGACGCTCCGTTGTATAGGCAGTCCGCTGAGACTGCTAAGGCTTCCTCTTCTCGTCAGCGCACACGACCGCACCTTGGCTGCGTGACCGCCGATATATTACCAGCTTCGCCGATCAAGGATTCTTCGGCGTCCAGGTCACACCATCCGGTAGCCAGGGACACGAGGCCTGCAGACTCCGGACGTTTGCATAGGAAGTGTGCGGGAGTCAACGTACATGGAGCTTCCGGCGGCAATGCATCGTAAGACCGCTACTGCACAGGCCTCGGGAACGGACGTGCTTTCCTTAATAGCACAGTTTATCGCAGCATCCCAGCATCAACTGAATCTGTCGCATATATTTTATCCGACGATGCTGGGTCGGGACGCTCCGCGGAAGCGGGTACGGACGTCCGAAAGTTTCATCCGGTCCGACGGGATATCGAAAGGGATTCGGAGGATTTCGAGCTTTCCCTTTCGGAACAACATATGCTGTTGTGTATGTCATCTGACTTGGTCTTCTACAGCTTCTTTCGTCGGACCAGAATGCTGCGATGCCGGATAAGAAACTGATAGCGTCGGTGGACTTAGAAATTTTTGGTTCGGTTCAGGGACATCGTCCCTCAGTTCCAACATAGTCCAATAATGTCACACAAACTTTCGAATTATTGAACGATGCTATACATATTATTATTTTATGCTTGCTATCCAAGCATTTCTGGTTTCTTGTTCGAAGAGTTATGGAGATGTCTTTCAAAAGTGTGCCTCTGTCGTCATAGTTAATGAAGAGTTAGCGGCAATAAGTGCTCATGGAATATGTCTATCGCCTACGGAGTGACATTCGCTAGCTCACCCGGTGTAGCGTACATTCATCGAATGGTTCGGCTGCCGGGTTCGTCCGTTGCGGTCTAGGAAGGAGATTTGGGTGATGCGAGCACTTTAATTACTTTAGTACTCACCCAGTGACGGCAGATTGAGGACAGATCGGAGGAAGCCTGTTAGTCCGGTTCCTGGCTTGTCCAGGTCCGTCCGGGCTGTGAGCGAGAGAGGTCCCTCTCTCGCCCAACAACATAGGGGACCGCATGTTGTGGTTCAGATATTTTACATTCGGAGCATATGTACGTTGGTCGGGACGCTCCGTTATATTGACAGTCCGAGAGACTGTCTTTAATGCTTCCTCATCCTCACAGCAGGGCACACGACCGCACATTGGCTACGTGACCTCGAGTATCCGATCAGTTTCGGCATTCAGTGATTCCACGGCGAATAGGTCGCGCCATCCGGTAGCCAAGGGACACGAGGCCTATACACTCCGTTCGCTCGCATATTGGAAGTATGCACGGGGTAACGATCACGGAGCTTCCAGCGGCAATGCATCGTAAGACCGCTTCTCCTCAGGCCTCAGTGACGGACGTGCTATCCGAGTTAGCACAGTTGTTTCGCAGCATCCCAGCAATTGACAGTTTCTCGGTCGAATCAGGAATTATCCGACGGCGCTGGGTCAGTGCGGTCTGCGGTTGCATCAGCTACGGACGACCGAACGCTTTATAGGGTCCGACAGGATGGCGAAAGCGATTCGAAAGATTTCGAGTTTTCCCTTTAGTAGTATCGGAAGATGCCTTTCATATCTTCTGGCATTATCTTCCAGTGATTATTATTTCGGACTTCATTGCTGCGATCTTGGATAAGAGACTTATAGCGTCATTGGACTCGGATTTTTCGATCGGTTCAGGGACATTGTCCCTGACTTACCGACGCAGTCCAATATTGTCATTACAACATGTGTTTTATTTTTCGACGCTATATATATATATATATACAAGCCTGCTACTAAGCATGATAGTTTAGTTTCTTGTCCGCGTTGCTCATTTCTGCCATTTTATCATTTATACAAATAGTTTATTTTGGCAGAGCAGGGCATACCGAGAGTTCATATGCGTCTAGACGGTGTGATTAAAGACTGCATATATTCTTTTTCGCCGTTTATGTCTTTTCCAGTTTCAATGTTGGGAACGACATTATGTATAGTAGACTTAACTTAGACGCTTTATTATACGTAATCCGCCTTACTGAGGCGTTATCATTACGTCTTCAAGAAAAGATTTACGGGATATTATTCTCAATGTAATTTCTTTTGAGGGCAGTAGTTTGTTCACGTATAACTCCGCCCTTCAGTGGCTGATTGGAGTTAGTTAGACGTGACGCAGCCCTAGCTACATCCACACGCGTGGATAGTAAGGTTAAGAACTCTCTCAGAGTCACTTCGTTCTCGGAGGAGCTTCTCTTCGACGGCAACTTTTCGGCAATCCATGAATTGCTCGATTTATACGTTCTCTTGTCTATCTAGTGTTACAAGAGATTCAGACTGGGGCAAACATTCGGTGGTTGACTCAGAGAGTGCCGCCGCAGTTGCCGGACCCGAGTGTGGCGGTTATGACGGTTGCCAGTCAAACAGATTGGGATATAATACTGATCCCTACGGATTCGAAGTGCCAGGGTCTTTGGGTTCCGCAGTCTTTTAGCAATCAGTTTAACTTCCGCGGAATAATGTTTTTTTAGGCTTGCTTTATGTCATTGCATGAACATTATTCAGAAACGCATGCCCAAATTCCTGTCCTTTATTTCGACAGTAGTGGCGTATCTCCGGAACCAGGGAGGCACTCTTTCGTTTCCGTTATTCAATTTAATGGAAAGAATCCGTCTGTTGGTTATAGTACACCAAGTTCAGTTTTGGTCCGTCATATTCCGGGTCGTCTGATTGTTTTATCGGACTCCCGTTCTCTTACGGGTCGCTTGTTGCTGTCAGAATGGACTCTCAACAAACAAGTATTCAATCAGATTTGCTATCTATGGGAGCGCCCAATGATGATTTATTTATGACACAGCTTGCTAATCAATTGCAGACGTATGTGTTGGCTTGTCCAGATCTCTGAGCTAATATTGTTAACGCTCTATTGATCTATAGGACGGAATGATAGGATACGCGTATCCTCCGGCGCTGTTGTTTTAGCAGGTATTGCTAAGATAAACTACCACAATACATTTCTGTTGATAGCATCTCTATCTTCACAGAGATCATGAGTAATTTACTCTCTTGTCTACTGTGGGTCGTAACGTGAAATCTTCCTCGATGTGAGGATCTTTTTCACTGGGTAAATCGTGTCATCTTTATCACAACCAGCAAGGTCGCAACCTTCATGTATTCCGTTGTGTGGTCCGTATTGCATTGTAAGCACTGTACTGGACGAGCTTTGGACGCGATTTCTTACTATAGGAGATCCTCTTCTTCGCTATTCTATGCGGCTAAAGTGGAGGCTCTTCCGTCGTGGTGTAGGGATCATTATGTTCATATTGTTGATCCCTCCATACTACTCATTGCTATTTTTTAGTATACTTGTTTCACAAGATCTACTGCAGCCTGTTATTATTTAGGTTATAGGTTTATGTTACCTCATACCTATGCACTCTACGATAGTTTACAATTGAGTCTTTTGTCTCTTTATCTAAGTCAGTTAGTAACTTTTTGATAAATAGACTTAGAATCTTTAGATTAAATTCCTATACGGATTTTAACTTCGGTTCTTATTTAGCTAAGTAATCATTTGAGCCTCTGGAAACAGTAGTTTTCAAATTCTGACCTTTTAGACAGTAATTCTGTTGGTTTCTCTTTTACTGTAGAGTCAGTGAGTTTCATGCACTATCGATGGATGATTTTCACTTTCATAGTTTCGGAATCAATACTTCCGTTACTATTTAGGTTGGATTGTTGCATAAGAGTTAGGCTCCTATTATCCGGAACCTATTATTTTAAGGTCCTTCCGTCTTCGTATGGGCATAGGCCTTTACTCTTTCCGGGTACAGTTTATGTATTTATAAACAGATATCTGTTTATTACATAGGGCGTAAGCTTCTTCTGTCTTTGATGTCTAGTAGAAGGACGTTACGCTCCATTTTATTGTTAATGGATTCTATTAACTATCGGTACTGCTTATGGTATATCATTGACTTAGCAGTTGTGCTTAAGATTTCGGCTCATGAAGTAAGAGTTCTTCTACTTCTTGGGCTTACATTAATAGTGTCGCTATTATAGATTTTTGAAGGCCGCTCATTGCGCTCAGCCATCCACATTCATGAATTTTATCTTAGAAATATCGAGTCCATTTCTGGAGGCCTCTATTGTTAGGTCTATTATCTACTGCTCAGAATGTCATTCACTTAACAGTTGCTACTATAGCTAGGTAGGCTGTCTGTTTCGGCAGTGTCTCCGTTCGGCTGCCCTCTTCGCTCTGGGCTATTTGACCCAGGGCAAGAAAAAGGGGGGGGGAGGGTGTTCCCTTGGGTCACCTGTTTTACTATGAAAACAAGGGGATACCTCCTCCGGAGTTAGTAATTCTGAGCTGTTATTGGGATGGTTGTTTAGTGAGAAGTTTAGGTTTTTAAAATTCATTCAAGTCTTAGTTTTTAAAGTATAGCTTTTGAATATTGCATATGTCAACGGACATGATCATACAATCCTCAGACACTTTTAGGAGTATAAGAGTCTCTATTCTCTAGACTTACTTTATTTATTGGCTTACTTTAAAAATTATTAGTATAAGGATTATATTGGATATTAATAGAGTACATGGATGTATGAAGCTCAATTTTGGAAGGTGTTGTATCTTTCTAATTTATCATAAATAAGAAAGATACATGTAAGGCCTATTACTTCTTTTTCCCTACAGGGGATGACTCTATTTTATTTTATTGAGCGTATTCCATTTTGCTCTATGTCCTTGGCCCTCCAGCCTTTTTACTATTCAGCTATGTCTGGGTCATTGGTACAGTATAAAAATGTTAAAAAATTTATAGTAATTTATATATTTTTTATACTTACCAATGACCCAGACGGGGATGGCCCTCCCAGGAGTTGGGAACTCTTGCCTCCCCGCTGAGTACATAGCGCTTACCAGGCACTGGTTATTAGAATGATTAATGGCGCCAATTTCGGAACGTCCTTGACACTGCGCATGCGCAGTAGGGGCGAAGTGTGGAGGGCCTTTCAGGACATGTTTTCTTTAGTTTTAGATGCAAATTTTGGGGATTGGGGGGCAAAATTTGTGTTTGGCCCTATATTTTAAGAGTTAGCACCAGCTATGTCTGGGTCATTGGTAAGTATAAAAAATATATAAATTACTATAAATTTTTTAACTTTCCACCACAAGTTCCCAGCACAAGTTTTCTGCTTTATTCTATACAAGAGGTTGAAGGTGTAGAGAACCAAATGTGCTAATTAATGAGCCATTGTGCTCCTGTCAGAGTTTCAGCAAGAAAGTCTGCATTGGTTCATTTGCTTGTTAAAAAGATTTGTAGTAAAAGGCACATAAAACTGCTATTTAACTTGAAAAGTCCTGTCTGTACATTTACTTAGCCTTTGTTTTTTTAACTAGTGTTTCCACTAGGGATCAAATGTTGGGTCCATTTTCTTACATCACAGTTGCTTACAACAGGCTTGAACTATAGTGGAAGTCCCTAACTCAGAAGTATACTCCCTATTTTTTTGTTCTTTTCCAAGCAATTTGCAAAAGCACCAAGAAAAAATAAGCCAAAAACTGGGTTGAGTGTGACTGGAGCACACCGAGTAGGGAACACTCTTCTCTGTACCAATCCATGGCTTCCGGTACCAGTGTGTAGACATATAACCAATGTGTCATTCTTTTTTCTTCTGCCATCTTATGAAGATGCGTTTCATTTTACTCATCAGCGATACCTATTGACTCTATATTGACGATGTTCCTGTTCTGTATAATGGATTCATAAGCATTAGCTTCACCATTCAAATATACAGGGCTGTGTTTTTGTATATTCTCTCATTTAGCCTCCGTATTTTTTCGTGAAATTTTTTTTCTCTGTGCCAATTTCCCATACTGTGTTGTTCAGGCCGTTATTTATGCTATCCCTTTGGGTACTGCTTATATTGGAGTTAGGTGTCAGCAGGGGGCTGTTGTGGCAGCATTTCTTCCCTCCTTTGAAGGTTGAATTTCTGCCTGTGTTGCACTTTTTGGCTGTTTGGGTACTTTTAAGTTCTTGATGGGCCTTTTTCCTGCCACCTTCCTCTGGTAGTTGGGGTGTCTTGATACACTTTTTCTTTGGGCTCACATTCCCATCTACATTGCTCTCACCAGATATGCCTAGGACGGTTCCTTGCAAGCAATGTTTGTTACTGAAGCATGTTGAGGACTCCCACGCTTCATGCTCCATGTGCAATGGGTGTTCAGCTGAAAGACCCTGTGGGCTGTGTGGTCCTTGGTCTTCCACCTTTTGGGCTTCAGTAAACTGTGTAGTTCATGCTTGTAGTTGTTCCTCCTGCTGCCACGGGAAAGGAGAATGCTGTTCGGAGACTCCCAACACGACCCTGTCTGGAGAGAGTTCTATTTGCAGTCTTTTGTGGCAGTGGAGACCACTGTAGCTGCTGGCATTTCTGGCAAAGAGACATCTGCTTCCGGGACTGTTGTTCCTCTCCAGCTGACATCTGAGGCTGTCACTAGGTTGTGACTCCTCCTTTGGAGATGAGCTCACTTGCTCTCTCCACTTTTCTGCCATTGTCAGCAGCTACCGATGTACTCCTGCTGCTTCTGTTTCGTTGGTGACATCTTCAGTCTCTGTTTCAGCTGGCCTCGTCTTATCCCTCCAGGCGTTTCTGCTTCTTTGGACATGGGATGTCGGCCTCAACCTTCCCTAACTTCAACTCAGCAAAGTCAGAAAGGGTTGCCGACCAGTCCTTCTGCTCTGTGCGATGGCAAATTAAAGCTTATCCGTATTTGTAATAATGTGGTAGATAAGCTAAGAACTTAAATTTAAATAAATTTCTACAATTGTTAAGTCTCTATGAAAGTAAATTGTGTGAGTCTGTCAATGTCAAAGGCAGAACCATGAGGTGTTGACTGTTCATCAACATTTGTTTCCAAATTCAAAGTGAATATCAATAATGAATTTGTTGTTTTTTCCAGCTGAAAAGATTAAATTTGTGTTACCATTATAAATACAAATCATGCGGTCTTTACCACCTTGGGAGACAATTCCCAGTGTCCACCTAGAACTGGTTATCTTTTTAGCTCAACTTTGGCGAAGCCAAATTTGAGGTATTGCCATGGCCCGTTGTCCATCTGTCTGTCCATCCATCTGTCGCGTCGTACACACAGCTCGGGCTAGAGGCCGTATTTATGAACCGATCTTTACGAAACATCTTGAGTACCTTTGTTATCACCATGAGACGAGAACGAATGTTTTGGGTCCGGTCCGAAATTTAAGATGCCCGCTGGCAGCCATTTTGTACCAAAATTAGGTGCAATCAGATTTTTGTGCATAACTTCCATATGAAAGCTCCGATTTGAATAATTTTTTTATATGAATGTTTAGTACCATGGGATACATCACATATAATACGGGTTTTTTTCTGGTGCGTAACTTATGCAAATTAGACTAACTTTGATTTATTTAGTGTTACTTTCAGCACTGTATGTGCAAATGCCAATACGGCTCGGGCTAGAGGCTGTATTTATGAACCGATCTTTACGAAACTTCTTGGGTACCTTTGTTATCACCGTGGGACGAGAACGAGTGTTTTGGGGTCCGCTCTGAAATTCAAGATGGCCGCTGGTGGCCATTTTGTACAAAATTAGGTGCAATCAGATCTTTGCGCAGAACTTCCATATGAAAGCGCTGATTTGAATAATTTTCTGTGTGAATGTTTAGTACCATGGGATACATCACATATAATACAGGTTTTTTTTCTCGTGCATAAATTATGCCGATTAGACTAACGTTGATCTATTTAAAGTTACTTTCAGCACTGTAACTGCAAATGCCAATATGGCTCGGGCTAGAGGCCGTATTTATGAACTGATCTTTACGAAACTTCTTGGGCACTTGTGTTATCACCTTGGGATGAGAACGAGTGTTTTTGGGTGCAGACCAAAATTCAAGATGGCTTCCGACGGCCATTTTGTACCAAAATTGGTGCAATCAGTTTTTTGTACAGAACTTTTGTATGAAAGTTCTGATTTGAATAAATTTATGTATGAATGTTTAGTAACATGGAATACATCACATATAATACAGGTTTTTTTCTCGTGCAAAAATTATGCAAATTAGATGAACATTGATTTATTCTGGCATGTGCTGATATGTAAATACCTGTTTATTAATATGTAGATGTACATAAATCCATGTATATGTGGATGTACATATATCCTGTGTGTAGCTTTGAGCTATGGCAAAAGGTTCAATACAGTAAAGTGGTAGTAATGGGTCTACATTTTATGGTCAATCCATGGTAAATGGATTCGCAAATAGCAAACGAAATGGGTAAGGTATAAGTTGTGGTAAAATGAATCAGCATTTTTTTGACCGATGTGTTGATAAGACCCCCCCCCCCCCCCCCCCTCTCCTCTGCCGCCACACAGACACCTCTACACCTAGTGGGATGCCCGTAAACTAAAGGTTGGCCTGTTTGACCTCATGTATGTTGAACAAGTCGTGGTTGTATGGGGTTAATATTTTAGGGTCTATTCATGGAAAATGGATCCATAAATGGTAAATCAAATGCGTAGGTTATCAGTTCTGGTAAAATGAATAAGTCTGTTCCAACAGATGTGTTGATATGTCACTCCCCCCCTATCCACCATTGGGATGCCTGGAAAGTGAAGGTCTGAATATGGAAGTTGATTTGTTTTCCTCCAATGATTAAATTAGGAACTAGTTACCAATGTCGCTGGGGCGTGTAATCCTTTATTTGCTGAATCAGTAGCATTAGTAATGGATCAATAGTCAATACACTATGGTTAATCCATAGTAAATGGATCCATGGACACTAACTCAAATATCTAGGGTATGTATTATGGTAAAATTGTAACACATATGTTTATATGCCCCTCCCTGCCCAGAATGTAAAGCTCTGCATGTTTGATCTCATGTTTCCTGAATCGGCAGTGCTAATAACGGGTCAATACGTCATGGTTAATCCACAATAAACGGTTCCGTGAATATTAAATCAAATGTGTGGGGTATAAATTGTGGTAAAGTGAATCAATATGTTGCAAAAGATATGCTTATATGCCCCTCACCTGCCCGGAAAGTAAATGTCTGCATCTCTATTGAGGTAGAACAGGACATGGGAACAAATCTCACTGGGGTTCAATCCAACAAACAGCAAGTAGGCAACATAAGCATGAACGATTGGCAAATCTTGACTTTATACTTATGTTGTGTCAACATACAGCCCAGTCGTGGACAATGTCATTTAACACGTGGTAAATAATATATTTATGCCAGTACGGTTATTGTCCTAACGTGGAGCCGAAATGAATTAACATCTTATAACTTATATTCATGCATGGTAATTTTGCTAATATTTTATATTGGCAAAGTTACTATGTATGCATGTTGTAAATACTCATGTCGTATGTATCAGTTGATAATATTAATTAATCTATAAATTTCTATCCTCTCCTGGGTGAATAGACCAGGGTATATTAATTTATTTAATCTATTATGTAGGTTCTAAGTTGTGGTAGAAAGGGTCATTACCTGTTTAGATATGTATATATATACATCTATCATGTATATGTGGATATACATATGTCGTGTTTGTAAATCTTGGTGAATAGACTAGTGAATAGTAATCTATTTAATCTATTATATATCCCCGTGGGAACCCCGGGAAGTAAGCAGCACTTGTTTACTGTGGTAAACCAGTTCCGCTTTACTAGTAAAATAGGACCCAGTCACCAATGCTTGGGGTGAAAGTCCTCTAAAATGGGCAACATGTTGATCAATGATTGACTAAACTTGACTTCATCTCCATGTTGTGTCACGATTAGCCATGGTGCATAAATGTGTGACGTTAACCACCAACAAACAAACAATCTATTATATAGGTTATAAGCTGCGAGACAGTGGATCAATACCTGTATACAGATATGTAGTTATACATATATCCATGTATATGTGGATGTACACAAATTGCGTGTGTAGACTTCAGTAGCATGTTAATCTATTATGTAGGTTATAAGCTGCAATACAGTGGATCAATACCTGTCTATAGATATGTAGTTATACATATATCCATGTATATGTGGATGTACACATATTGCGTGTGTAGACTTCAGTAGAATGTTAAATTTGGCATGTGTTGGCATTTTCATATATGTGAGGACATGTTAGATGATACATAGATATGTGAACTCGATTATTAACTGGTAGCAGATATATAAATATGCCCCCCTCCCTCCCCCGCCCCCCAACGGAATTCCTGCCCAGGAAAGTTATGCATGTTTGAATTCCTTTATACTGAATGGTGTGGTAATGGGCCAATATTTTATGGTCAATCTATGGTGTATGGATCGGTAAGTAGTAAATCTATCAAATAAGTAGGTTATAAGTTGTGGTGAATAGACTAGGGAATAGTAATCTATTTAATCTATTATGTAGGTTATAAGCTGCAATACAGTGGATCAATACCTGTCTATAGATATGTAGTTATACATATATCCATGTATATGTGGATGTACACATATTGCGTGTGTAGACTTCAGTAGCATGTTAAATTTGGCGTGTGTTGGCATATTCATATATGTCAGGACATATTAGATATTAGATGATACATGGATATGTGAACTCGATTATTAACTGGTAGCAGATATATAAATACCCCCCCCCTCCAACGGAATTCCCGGGCAGTAAAGTTCTGCATGTTTGAATTCATTTATACTGAATGAATAGTGTAGTAATGGGTCAATATTTTATGGTCAATCTATGGTGTATGGATCCGTAAGTAGTAAATCTATCAAATAAGTAGGTTATAAGTTGTGGAGAAATGAATCGGTATGCAGTAACAGGTGTGTTAATATGCCCCCCACCCCCCCCCCCCACCCCCCACACACACACCTGTCGAGATGCCCTGAAAATAAAGGCCTGCATGTATATTGAGGTTATGATGCCCATTTGTTAAGTGGGGCCTGGTAACCTTAATTGCGGGGGTGCAATCCCAAAGTGAGTGGGCAAATTTATCATAAGCGATTGGCAAATCTTGTCTTTATACTTATGTTGTGCCATGATATGTCAATTCTGCTATTAGCTTTGAACTCATGTATGCTGAACTAGTAATAGTAGTAATGGGTCAATATTTTATGGTTAATCTATGGTATATGGATCCATAAATAGTAAATCGAAAAGGTAGGTGAAATGAATCGGTATGTGGTAACATGTGTTTTTATGCCCCCCCAACACACACACCCAGTGAGATGCCTGGAATGTAAAGGCCTGCATGTTTATTGAGGTTGATTTCCCTTTCCCCATTTGCAAAATAGCACCTGGTAACGTTGTGTCACATACATGTGTACGTACCGGCATTTTCTCTCCTTTTTTCGTCACCCTTTTCATCTCATTCGTCTGCACATTCAATTGGGGGCCGTGCAACTCAGATTTTTATTTCCGAAATCCAAATCTGATCTTTTATGTCTCCCGGTTCTGAGTGTGCTGTTGTATGGCACCTCAAGTTAAACGCATCCACCAATGAAAAGAACAATATACTTTAAAAACTTATCCCGCTGGTAATAAGCACCGTCTCAATCACCCAAAATTCAACCGTTCCTCCTCAAGAATCCGACATCCATCCATTGATGAAATTTGTATATATGTTTTTGTTGATATTTGTGTTTATTTCTCTGTGCATTGTGCATACAAAAATCCCAGCATTGTACACGACTTTAACTGATTATTTGAGTACACGTAGCATACGCCGAACAAACAACATAGATACAGACGTGAAAGTCCACAGACTTACTGAAGAGTGTAACAGTTTAAGATTAAAATATGTTTCTGTGCTTTTGATTTGGTTCGAAATTTCACGACTTGACAGTGTTTTTGTGAATAATGGCAGGTAATGTTAGTCTGGACGAGATACAGACGAATTCAGAATTTGACCTCATTAAGGTCTATAATGACAGAACATGCGAAATGACTGATGATCAAGATTCCCTATTCAAAGATACTGGAGGCGATTGTAACTATTATTCCCCCAATGAATTTCAATCAATAAACGTCAAACAAAGTAATCAATTCTCAATGATTCATTTAAATTGCCAAAGTCTAAATGCACATTGGGATTCCCTAAATGAACTGTTGACAAGCTTACATGGTTCGAAAAATGCCTTTAGTATTATAGGTCTAACCGAAATTTTTCGAATACCAACGAACATGTCGTACTACTTAGACGGCTATTATCCACTCATTAAAAAGACACGACCAGAAGGGGATGACGGGAGGGGTGGGGTGGGTCTATATGTTAAGGAAGGTCTGGCGCCTAAATACGAAATGACTTATCTGTTTTTATTCCCCATGTAATTGAGTCCCTGTTTATCGAAATCAAGGTAAATAATATCAAAAAATTAATTGGGGTCATATATAGACCGAATACACAGCCCAAGGCAGACATAGATCTTTTTCTTACAAAACTAAATGAAATAACTGATGTAATTAATCATGAAGGCAAGGAGGCATATATTATGGGAGACTTCAATATTGACCTACTGAAAGCCAATCACCGTTCCAACACTCAAATCTTTCTAGATCTTATGATTAGTCAAGGTTTTTTACCGTGTATCACTAGACCGACTCAGATAACCAGTCATTCAGCAGCATTAATAGATCATCTCTTTTCAAATAATATTACCTCTACTTGCTCGTCTGGAATAATCATCACAGATGTTTCTGATCACTTTGGCATATATTATACTGAAAATAATACCACTGGAAAGGATAGTCCAAAAGTTATGCGCAAACGCAATTTCAGTGAAGCCAACGTGGCTACATTTAGGTCACTTTTAACACAAAGCGATTTTTCGTCCATTCTTGAATCGAGTTGTCCCAATGCAGCATATGAAAGCTTCATGAATATTTATTCACCAGCTTTTGAAAAGGCTTTTCCCATAGTGAATATCCAACAGCAGAAAAAATTTATCAGAAAACAACCGTGGACATCTGAGGGACTCATGACCTCATCTATCAATAAGACAAAGTTTTACAACAAAAAAATTAAATCCCCAACGGAGCAAAATATAAAAAACTATAAAAACTATTGCAAAATATTCAATAGGATTAAAAAACAAAGTAAAGCAATGTATTATAATAAGATATTACATGATAGCAAAAACAACTTAAGAGAAACTTGGAGAATATTAAATGAAACAATAAACAAAGCAAAACGTACTGCCAGCTTGCCTTCTACCTTTATCAAAGAAAATAATTACGAAATAAACGACCCACACGAAATAGCATGTACATTTAATGACTTTTTCGTAAACATAGGAAGGCGTGCTAGTGAGGAAGTGACACAAACAGATAAATCCTTCTTGGACTTCATGGGTCCATCTTCCTCAAATAACTTTTATATAACACCTGTTACCCCGTGTGAAGTGATGGATATAGCCAAATGCATGAAATCTAAACGTTCCGAAGACTATGATGGCACCACAACATACCTCATGAAAAATACTATAAATATATTAGCCCATCCATTTGCCCACATCGCCAACCAATCTTTCATAAGTGGTGTTGTGCCAAACAGAATGAAAATTGCGAAAGTTATTCCAATTTTTAAAGCGGGAGATGAAAACAGATTTAACAACTATAGACCGATAAGTTAATGGCAAATAGAATGATTAATTATCTGAATACATTCGATATACTCTATCAGCATCAATATGGCTTCAGAAAAAATCACAGTACCACACATCCTGTGATGCAGTTTCTTAGACATATTGCTTTATAAAACAATAAACCAACAAAAGATCTAACCTTAGCGGTATTTATAGACTTTTCGAAAGCATTTGATACGATTAACCACAGTATTCTGATAAGTAAATTAGAAAGATATGGATTCAGAGGAATCAGTATTGACTGGTTCAAAAGTTATCTATCAAACAGGACCCAATATGTAAAATTTGCTGAATATAATTCGAACCAGGCCCAAATAACATGTGGAGTCCCACAGGGTTCTATACTTGGGCCGATCTTATTTTTGCTCTATATTAACGATATTCGTCACTCAACTTTATTAAAACTCCTATCGTTCGCGGATGACACAACAGCTTCTGGCCCAAATGCAAGTAGACTTGCTGAATACATAAATTGTGAATTAGGCAAATTGAATGAATGGTGCTCAGCTAACCAGCTTGTTCTAAACGCAGGTAAAACGAAGTATGTTCTTATAAATCCTACTCGTAGAGCGATAGTCCCAGGAAACTTATCAACCGAAATACAGAACAAAACGTTAAAAAGAATCGGTTGTCACAAACCAGAAAAATCATTAAAATTCCTTGGTATTAACATTGATGATAATCTTTCATATAGTGTTCATATCTCTCAAGTGTGCTCTAAAATAGGACGAGTAAATTATGCTTTGAATAAGGTAAAAAAATCTTGCCGCATGAGGCTATGAAAACTCTATACTTTCCCCTTATTCACAGTCACCTGCTATATGGTATCCAAATTTGGGGTAATGTTCGAGCAATTAGAAAAATTCTCATTATGCAGAAACGCTCACTTCGTATTATTAATAATTCAAATTACAATGCCCATACTGATCCCTTATTTGTAAAAGATAAAATACTTAAAATCAATGACTTGTTCAAACTTCAAGCCTGTCTCTTCATATTTGATTGGAAAATGGGAAAACTTCCATCATCATTCAATGACTTTTTTAACCCAACAAATACTTCACAAAGAGTTACGAGACAAGCCGAATTATTATCTATAAGTAGAACCCGCACTAAAGCACTTGATAGCTTACCAGTTCATGCCTTTCCTAAATTATAGAATGAACTGGATCAAGATTTAAGGTCCATCACAAACAGAAAACTCTTCAAAAGATCACTGACACAAAAATTCATGTCTCAATACCCAAGTAGTGTAGAATGTGACAATCCTTATTGTCAAGATTGTAGGTTTAATACCAGCAGATAATTCAAAATTGTCGAAGAAGTCCATATAAATAACTAAGTTTCTGTACAGCCACTAAATGACACTTCATTGTACTTTGGTCATTTTCCAAAACGTGTATTCTTCGTACGTGATAATATCAAGTAATACACTCTGTTCATCTCGTTCAACAAAACAGTCTGATTTAACTGTCAAGTCTGAAACTTTTGATACCTAAGAATAATTGTAACTGTGATAATTTATTTCTAACAACATTATTTACAACTGTAGTCGATGTACAATGCTAACTCGGGATCCACTTTCAGTGGGAGGTGACAGGTAGACAGCCAATCTGGCTATGTCATCTCCCTACGGTATAGATATTACTTATATTCTCATATTTTACAAATACTTCTTTGTGTTGCAACTGTTTTGTATCACTCTGTATGTTACTTGTTGTCTATACCGTAAAATAAAATAATCAATCAATTCAGTGCTACTTATACACAGTAAGTGCACATGTCAATGCGGCTCGGGCTAGAGTCTGTATTTATGAACCGATCTTCACGAACCTTCTTGGGTACCTTTGTTATCACCTTGGGATGAGAACGATTGTTTCTGGGTGCGGTCCAAAATTCAAGATGGCGGCCAGCAACCTTTTTGTACCAAAATTAGGTCCAATCAGTTTTTTGTACACAACTTCTATACGGCTCAGGCTAGAGGCCATATTTATGAACCGATCTTTACGAAACTTCTTGGGTACCTTTAGTATCACCGTGGGACGAGAACGAGTGTTTTTGGGTGTGGTCCAAAATTCAAGATGGCCGCCAGCAACCTTTTTGTACCAAAATTTGTGCAATCAGTTTTTTGTACAGAACTTCTGTATGAAAGTTCTGATTTGAATAAATTTTTGTAGGAATGTTTAGTAACATGGAATACATCACGTATAATACAGGTTTTTTTCTCGTGCAGAAATTATGCAAATTAGATGAACTTTGATTTGTTCAGTGCTAATTATACACAGTAAGTGCACATGTCAATACAGCTCGGGCCAGAGTCTGTATTTATGAACTGATCTTCAGGAAACTTCTTGGGGTACCTTTGTTATCACCTTGTGACAGGAACAAGTGTTTTGGGGTGCCTTTGTTATCACTGTGCTATGAGAACAAATATTTTGGGGTTCAGTCAGACCCACTCTGGGACTCAAAAGATTTCTTTTCTAGTTTAGCATCTAACTGTCACCCACCTTTACAATACTTTACCTACACATTTGTTACAGGCTACGGTCAGCATTTATGTACAGACCGTTACAATACTTTACATGTACCTTTGTTATCGGGTCATTACCTAGATGTTTGTCATTGCTGTGTCACATACTATACATGTACAGGTCTTAAACAAGTTGAGCTACAGTGTCATTGACACTTTCATTATATTATCACATGGAAGTATCTTACTTTTAGATTGTAAAGTGGAGCATACAAATTAGAATCTTGGCTCACTGACATGGATTTCTAACTTAGTTCTAATCTTATTTTTCTTTCTCTTCTGCAATTACATTTTTCAGATGATGAATTACCAGATTATATCATGGTGATGGTAGCCAACAAGAAAACAATTGAACAGATGTGTGATGACCTAAATTTGTTCTTAGGTCCAAGTACAGATAAATTTACAACATGGTTTGTACTTTAGTTGCTTTAAATCCAATATATTAACTTTAATCCTTTACCTAACGTAACAGCCACCACCAGTCAGAATGCTGTGATATTTGGTATGTAAGCTCCTTTGGTACTCAAGATTCAAGTTTGTTCAAAGAAATTTTCTCGGTCAATATTTGGGCTCACTACGGTAGGCTCCCCATTTTGTGCCCTGCCCAAAATTTCTATTTTCCGAACCGAGAGGCTGATTTGAACCAAATTTGCAATGAGGTATTATTAGGGTCCTAAGTACTTGATTCATGCCAAAAACAATTTTCCCGCTGCCCTGTGGGAACCTCAGGAGCAAAAAATAGAAAAAATTGAAACGCCCATATCTCCAAAACTGCACGGCACTGAAACTTTTTATTTGGTGTGAAGGTTCCTTAGGACCAATAGAATGGAATGGTGAAAAAAATCGCTATCAGTTTTGTCCTAAGGAACAGTTTCGGGACTTTGAAAAAATGCTGAGTCAGCATTATTTAACACTGAAGGTAAGGGGAAAAATATAAAATAATCTTTTTCTCCCCAACCACTGCTCCAAAAGCTTTCATATTTCACATATAACATCTATGGAAGATTGTTTCACATGGTTGTTGAAATTTAACCCCTGTGTCCATATTTGGGCACTCTACAGGAGCCCAAATGTTCAAATTAGTGCAATATGAGGGATATTCCTTAAAAATCTTCTCCAGATCCAACAGTCAGAATCTTTTGATATTTGGTATACAGCATCCTTAGGGAAGGGATATTCAGGTTTGTTCAAGCCAAGTCCCTGGGTTCATATATGGGCTCCCTATGGGAGCCCAAATTGTAACTTTGTTCAATATGAGGAATATTCTTTAAAAATCTCTTTCTTCAGATCCAGCAGTCAGAATCTTTTGATATTTGGTGTATATCATCCTTAGGGAGGTGTGATTCAAGTTTGTTCAGGGGGCATTTTTTTGTGCCCAGTGGGAACCCCAGGAGCAAAAAATAGAAACTAATTCAAATACCCATAGCCTTCTGATTCCACATTTATTCTCAAATCACAAAACACTAAAAAATTATATTTAGTATCCAAAATTATTAGGGTTGACACAAATTGTAACTTTGTTCAATATGAGGAATATTCTTTAAAAATCTCTTTCTTCAGATCCAGCAGTCAGAATCTTTTGATATTTGGTGTATATCATTCTTAGGGAGGTGTGATTCAGGTTTGTTCAGGGAGCATTTTTGGGCCCAGTGGGAACCCCAGGAACAAAAAATAGAAATAAATTCAATACCCATAGCCTTACCCATAGCCATCCCATTCCCCATTTATTCTCAAATCACAGAACACTAAAAAATTATATTTAGTATCCATAATTATTAGGGTTAACATGCACTTTTACTCCCCCCCCCCCCCCCCCCCCCCTCCTCGTGGGAACTCCGGGAAGTGCAGCAGTGCTTGTTTACTGTGGTAAACAAGTTCTGTTACACTGGTAAAATAGGACTCAGTCACCAATGCTTGGGGTGGAAGTCCTCTAAAATGGGCAACATGGTATGTGACCTCAAACACCAATAAGTAAGTACACAAAATTTGTTTGTCTCTGTGGTTCTGATCATTGATGGCTAAATACCTGCATTCCTTTTGTACAACTTGTTTTCCTTAACCACAGATCAGAGTGCTTTGATATTTTGATATGCAACCTCTTTTGGTACCCCAAATTCCAATTTGTCCAACGAAAGTTTCTAGGTCAATATTTGAACTCACTACGGGAAGATCCAAATTTTGTGTCCCACACAAAAAATTTTATTTCCCGAATTGAGAGGCCAGTGTGAAAAATAATCTTATCCTCACAAACCAATGGCCCAAATGGTATCCTCCCAAAACTTAGACATCCCATAACTTAGACAGCTTAAATCAACAGCATTCACACTTTAGTGTACAGCTAATCCCCTGCTTGTTACCCATTATTCTAATAGACTAATCTGTGAAATATGCACACAAAGTCTGATTTATGGAAAAATGTTTATTGCAATTTCAATTTCAATCATTATTCATTTCAATCACATAAAAATACAGAATATAAAGCATTTCAAAATTAGGTAACAAACTAAGACAAGAACAAAAACACACAATGCTCAAACACATTACAGAAACATAAAAACACTAATCTATAGGCGATTTGTTGCCATCAGACAACAAGAAATTTACTTAAAATATAAACTTCAAAAGCATACACAAAATACAAACATAATACAGATACATAAAAAACAAAATACACAAACATAATACAGATACATAAAAAACAAAATACACAAACATAATACAGATACATAAAAAACACAAGATAATTTACCAAATACACAAACATAATACCGATGCATAAAAATCACAAGATATTTTACAATAGTTCACTCGTTTATCCCTTAACCCAACAAAATTGCCAAAACGGCCTGTATTATTTCCAATTTTGAAATTTACATAATATATATATATATAAATATAAAATATAAACTGCCTCAAAAACATAGCTTATGACCCTCCACTGGACCGAACTCATTGAGCTTGTTTCAATAAGGGGGTCATCAGCTGTGTTTTTAAGACAAAATGTTCAATTGCTAAGACATTTTCTTGCAAGTGTCATCTATTGTCCTCGTTGGGTAAAGGGTTAAGCTAGTCTTAGAAGATGTCCTGCTGCATCTTGAAATTCTAGAGGCGATTTTTGTCCTTCAACCATCATTTGCTTTAGACGTTGAAGTCAGTTCTCAACTTCCCTGTAGACTCTTTTCCTGCTTGGTGGAGCTGCGCCAAAATTTATTTGTGCGAATTTTGCTCTATCAGCATTTTCAATTTTCTTTATAACTTCCACAAACCTGTAGATATTTGGGTGTCTGTGGGGCAATGTTCCATTCAGGCGATTGTGGAAGCCTTCTAGGTGGTTGTTTGTCCTGGGACCTGTTGTCTGATGATTATTCCAAAGAGGGATTTGGAATCTGGCATCATTATCAACCCATGTTGTGACCATATAGTCATTAAAATCTGTTGCTGTAGGTACTTATGGGGTTGACTCCATGGCATCTATCCAAGTTTCTTGGACAATCGTTGGTGGAAGAAGAGCAAGTCCTGCTGCTCTTCTAATCCAGGACTGGATAGCTGTGTCTTCCCTATATTGTACAGACAACCCAAGCTCTTGGGTTTTGCGCCAAATGGCCTGACAGAAATGGAAAAAACAACCTTTCACCTCTGCATCTGGAAATTCACTTGTAACCGCATGAATAGCAGCAATCTCAAAATCAGTTTGTATACGACTAGTGACAAATGGTCTATTCAGTCTCTGTTGAATTTCAGCTTTCAGCTGCCTGAACAGTCTTGTATATGTTGATGTCTGCCTGTTTGGTAGAAGAGCAAACACAAGTGGATATACCCTTCTGTGACATTACAAACTCAACTTTCTTAACAGTAGCCATTTTCAGGATATGATTCCCAAGTAAAGTCTGGCATCTTATATAGAGCACTTTTTTGACTGTGCATTAATAACATAACTGAGTTCACTGTAAACATTTTCTGTTTGATCTTGATTAGAAGATAAATAATAATAATGATAATAATTAACAACTTATTTGATGTTTTGTTTGTGTGAACAAGTTTTACTAACAAATAATAATCAATTTTTTGGTAATTCTCTTGTTGGGATAAACCTGTTTTCATTAATATAATATCAGTCTATTCCATTGTAATAGTGGGTGAACATAATTAACTACTTTTACTGAGTGTCTGAGTTATGGGATGTCTAAGTTATGGGATGTCTAAGTTTTGGGAGATAACCGCCCAAATTGAAACATATATGGGCCACATCATCTTGGGGGTATTCTGTTTTAGTTTTGTTTAAATGGGATCTCTGCCCTTTTTGGGTGTGGTCTTGTGCCCAAATATGATGAAATTCTTTAAAAATCTTCTTCTCATGAATTTTTCGCGTGGGAACATCTGGTGCCAAAAATAGAAAAAAAAATGAAATGTCCAATATTTCCCAAACTGCACAGACTAGAGATTATGTATTTGGTATGAGGCTGTCTTCTGAGCAGTTGAAACAATTGGACAAAAAAATTGCTGGCGAATCTGTCATACGGTTCATTCAGTTTACATTTTGTCCATACCCATAACCCTTACAGTTTAGGGCAACTTGGTCCAGGTGAGCATTTTTAGGCTCTCTTGAGCCTCTAGTTTGGAATTACAGCTGTTAGAATAGCGGCTTGTTAGCTGACCAATGTCTTTTGGGAATAAAACCAATAAGGTACTGTGCTTTTCAGTTTGTTTTCATAGGTGTCATAGACTTAAGTTTTATTGTTTACACCATAGTAGCCAAGCTAGTATCATAAGCGAGATTGTTTCAGTAATTATGCAGTGATATAACTGAATTTATTTTCTCTTGGGACTGCTGTCTCTTTGGGAATTTAGGGCTGTTAAATAGCGGCTCTTCATTCCCTACCTTGCGCAACGATAGTTGTAAGTCTCCATTCAGTGAGCCTTCAAGGTCGCAACTTACACAAGTATATCTGTCTTCACGGAGATGAAGACTTATAAGCTACTGATAGCATTGTAAGTCTCCTTTGTGAGCTTCTAAGGCTGCAGTTATCAGCCTTTTATTGTCCTATCGGGCATGATACCGTATGTTAGAGGAGGTTATTCTCTTCCTACCGGTATGGTTTCGTGTTAGTTATATGAGGCGATATGCTCTATTAATGACGCCATATTTACCTAGTGTGATTATGTCGATACGATGTATTTGTTCATCACGTTCTTCTCCGTTCTTAGTGGCAATATGTTAGACGTGTGGGAGCCCTGCGGTCCTATTCTATTTGATGACTAACACAAGAGTGATTCAAGTAATGCGGGTGAGGGGGGGGGTTCGATATGAATTTTTCGTTGAACCCCCCCCCTCCCTCGAGGAGGCGATTACAGGGCAGGACATAGTTTTCCTCCTATAAGCCTTGTATACATTTAGTATATACATGCCTTTCATGGCTTCTCGATTGGCGGCTGGGTCGTGTTCTAACGACGTCTCCACTTTTTAGTTGGTTTGTTTCCTGTGGTTGTTCGTTTATAAGTCATCTATGAGCATATGATTATTTATCAATAAATTGCAAGCCTTTGTGTACCTGTATGGTTGACATGTCGGTTATCTGGGCGACATTCTACAATGTAGCAATTAGTCCACTCTGAAAAGTTTCGCTCAGAGCGGTCTGGCCCTTTCTTATGATGTATGAGTTTATTACTCAGTTAACTGCATATTAACGTCATATTATTCATTCAGTTTCCTGGTTACACTTGTATCACTCGGGCATACCATGGTTACAGGCTGTATTCAGAGGAGTACATGTGGGATTTCATTGCTCACGAGCATAATATGTGTATTATATGGCAGACGCAGTGTTGACAGACTATATAAATTCTTGCTCTGCTTATAGAGCTCACGTGAATTTTGGGGCTATTTGGATCCGTCATGGAACTACCAATAGGCTGTCTATGCATATGTTCTCATTTTTTGGCATCATTATTCGGAGTTATATATTCTTCGAAGAACACTCATTGGTTGTTACAGACCTAGGAAACAATGTATTACTTCGGGGATGGTCCGTGACAGGTCTGTTAATCATAGCTCATTCCATGTACTATGTCCAGGTATCTATGAAGATACAGTACACATTCTCATATATTCGAATGGTTCATTGGAGTGTTATTATTGGAATCAATTGTACACATGAACGGGGTCGCCTGAAGGTTGCCTTAGAAGCGTGTTTGCTCTTCAGAATACCTTTTAATTGGTATTAATTGGACAAGTGTATGGTCATGCACTTTATATCACCGATTTTCATCCTATCTACTTATTCCGGCCCCAGTATACGTTAGAAGCGTGCTCTGTTAATTACCTTGATAGCCACAATAACCTTAGCTTCTGAAGTGGCATTAAGCACCAATAATTAATAATAATTAATAACAGGGTGCTTATTGGGTGAATATATTTGGATTATTTAGTATCACTTTGCACTGATTCCAGAGCACTCCCCTATTTGTTTTGAAGAATATTCCTTCAAAAAAAGGGAGGGAGGGTGGTGATTTTTTCTTGTAAAATCTCCTCTGGCTTGATAAGTGTGTTACTATGAGTGAAGCTGTTTTCGGTCTGTAGATTATCTGATCCTAGATACAACTTGTTTATTATTTATAGGGCATATGTTTGTGGGGGTCAGTCTCTCACTCTCAAATACACCATCCTAATTTATGGGGCTTAGTCCGGACTAGCCTTAAAAATTGGGGGCTCATTACACCCAATTAGCATAATCATTCATGCTAAGAATATGGAATTACTTGGAGATGGCTTCGTATTTATGATATGTCTTCTCTATTATTGTATAGAGAGACATACATATAATTCCTTTTAAATTTAATTTCCTTTCACCTTGGAATGCAGGCTTAGGAGCTATATTGGTCTGCTAATTCTTAAGTCCTAGGCCCTCCGTCTTTTTCCGATTCAGCTAGTCTGGGCCATTGGTTGTCGTATAAAAATATGATAAATTTTCAGTAATTTGTATATTTTTTATACCCAATAATGGCCCAGACGGGTATGGCCCTCCCATGAGTGGGCACTCTTACCTCCCTGCTGAGTTATTATTAGTATGTTCATCTATAAAGAATGATGTAGGTGCCAATTTCGGTCTCTTCTTGACCACTGCGCACATGCAGAGAGTAAAAGTATGAAGGGCCAGATAGGCCTTTTAATTTTCAGTTTTATATGCAAATTTTGGGGGTTGGGGGGTTAAAAATTTGTGTTTGGCCCTTGATATATCGAGTTTGCTCTTCAGCACAGTCTACAGGTCATATTTATGGAGGGGTTTCATTGTAACTTGGTAGAATGACTCCATATAATGTCTAGTTGAGAATGTCCCCTTTTGGTCGCGATCAGTCAACTGTGACGGCTACAGAGTCCCAAAGCCCAAAAACCTTTAGCACAGTTTGCAGGTCGTAAATATTTATAAAGGGATTTCATTGTAACTTGGTAGGATGACTCCAGATAATGTCTAGATGAGAGCGTCCCCTTTTAGTTGCGATCCTTCAACCATGACGGCTGCCTGAGCCCAAAACCTGAAAACCTTTAGCACAGACTACAGGTCGTATTTATGAAAGGATTTCATTGTAACTTGGTCGGATGTCTCAGTATAATGACTAGATGAGGACATCCCCTTTTGGTTGCAATCGATCAACCTTGATGGCGACACAGGCCTAAAGCCCAAAAACATTTAGCACAGTCTACAGGCCATATTTATGAAGGGATTTCATTGTAACTTGATAGGATGACTCGTTTTGGAATAATTTCACTGTAACTTGATAACTTTGGTTGATATACATTAACTGTGAGGGCCACATTAACCCACCCTTCAATTCTTTAGTACAGTCTACACCTCCTTTTTTTTTATTGAAAACATAGCAAACAGGGAACAGAAATTAACATATTCTCAATTATCACAATTCTTGTCGTATTTCATGATCCTTTCATAAAGACTGCATATTATCCTTTTCATCAAATACAACACACAGTTAAGTTAAGCTACAGTGTCATTGACACTTTCATAGTTCTATCTGATCCTGATGGAAAGTATGAATTCACTTATTGTTGACCTCTTTTTTTAGCTTTGCCTGACAAAATGTCAGCAGAGCTTTTCTGATGCTAAGTTGTCCCACATCCGTCCATCCATCCATCCGCCATCAACATTTTGTTTGTCCGGGCCATAATTTCTTAACCACTGAATATTTTTTAATGAAACTTAATAGCAATATGTAATATCAAAAGACAGTGTGTCGCAAATTATAATATGGTATGTGAGCTTCAAGGCCACAGTCACAGGCCCTATGATAAGATTACACTTAGAAAATCTTCAACATTTGTTTGTCTAGTCCATAATTTCTTAATCACTGAATATTTTTTAATGAAACTTCATAACAATATGTAATATTAAAAGACATTGTGTTGCGAATTATAATATGGTATGTGTCCCTCAAGGTCAAGGTCACAGGCCTGATAAGGTGACACTTAGAAAAACTTTGTCATTTGTCTTTCCAGGCCATAATTTCTTAACCACTGAACATAAGCTCTGCCTGACAGAATGTCAGTGGAGCTTTTCTAATGCTAAATTATCCGTTGTCCGTCTGTCCACCTGTCCATTCGTCATCAACATTTTGTTTGTCCAGTCCATATAATTTGATCTAATCAGCATATCTTGTTCATACATAGTACAATTATTGCTCATGACTCAAAGCTGTGTCACGACATTGATCCAAGGTCATATCATCAAGGTCAAGGTTACAGAAGCAAAACTTGGATATTATTATACAGCCCTTGTCCAGTCCATATAACTTGGTGTGATTGACAGATCTTATTCATAGTTGGTACAATTATTACTCATGACTCAAAGGTGTGTCATGACTTTGATCCAAGGTCATATCAAGGCCACAGGCAGCAAAACTTTTATTTTGTTATTCAACCCTTGTCTGGTTCATATAACTTTGTATGATTGACAGATCTTATTCATAGGTGGTACAATTATTTCTCATGACACAGAAGTGTGTCACGACTTTGATCCAAGGTCATTCCATCAAGGTCAAGGTCACAGACAACAAGACTTTGATATTGTTTTTCAATCCCTTGTCTGGTGTGTATAATTGAATCTGTGCGATAGATCTTGTTCATATTTCACACAATTGTTACCCATACCTAACCTTCTTTTTTGACCTTGACCCATTGTCATATTATGAAGGTTAGGTCACAAGCAGTAACACGTGTCTTGTATTTAGTTTCCCCTAAAAGTAGTGACTCTCGGGGCTGTCTAGGTGGAGATGCCTCTTGCTTATCAGTAGATTCTCCCTCTTAAGTTTTTCAAATTAAGTGGAAATGCATGGTGATTAGTGGTAATGTTTTTCAGGATGCAAGGTCAGGCAACAGGTCGTTAAATTACCTCAAATTTGTGAAGATATATGCTGTCCCCAAATACTGCTCATTGTGCCCAAATTCTGTGATGTGTTCAAAAACATTTTGCAGTGTTTTGCCATAGTTTGGTAAGGTTACCCAAAGCACACTATCACATATGTCCATGTATAAGTCACTCCCATGTACAAGTCAATTCTCACCCAAAATATCTTCCCTGTGACTTTCACTTCAGTACAGATCGCACACCCCCAATTTGGCATACAAAGTTGAAACAAGGGATTAATGGAGTGTATTGCAATATTAATACCTGTTTTTTGTTGTTTTTTTTTAACTTTTCCACTCCAGTCATACTTATCTCATGTTAAATAGAAGTAAAGAAAAGACAAACAGTATACACATGTATACTGTTGTTTACGTTGTTATATCCCCACTTCGAAGAAGTGGTGGGCTTTGAGGTGGGGGCTATATTGTTGTTGCCCTGTATGTCTGTCCATATGTCCCATATTTGTGTGCGTGGATCTCCTCCTAGAGTTATTAACTGATTTTTAGTTTAACTTGACATAGTCAAGATAAGCTATTGGCATCACGCGTGCGGAAGTCTGTTAGTCTGTTAGTCTGTGAGTCTGTTAGTCTGTGACGTCTGTTCACATTTTCCTTTAGCACGGGCTACACCCTGCAGTTCTTTTCTGATCGTCACGAAATTTCATATGCAGGTTTGGGGTCATGTCTAGATGAGAACGTCCCCTTTTGGTCGCGATCGGGCAACTGGTATGGCTGCCCGAGCCCAAAACCCGAAAACCATTAGCACAGTCTACAGGTCGTATTTATGAAGGGATTTCATTGTAACTTGGTAGGATGCCTCTGTATAATGCCTAGATGAGAACGTCCCCTTTTGGGCATGATCTATCAACCGTGATGGCTGCCCAAGCCCGAAACCCAAAAACTTTTAGCACAGTCTGCAGGACATGTTTAATGTGGAGGGATTTCATTGTAACTTGGTAGGATGACTCCTTATGATGTCTAGATGAGAATGTCCCCATTTGGCCATGATCTGCCAACCGTGACGACTGCCCGAGCCCAAAACCCGAAAACCTTTAACACAGTCTTCAGGTCATATTTATTGAGGAATTTCATTGTAACTTGGTGGGTTGACTTCATACAATATCTAGATGAGAAAGTCCCCTTTTGGACGTGATTGGGCAACTGTGACGGCTACAGGGGCCCAAAGCCCAAAAACCTTTAGCACAGTCTAGAGGTCATATTTATGAAGGGATTTCATTGTAACTTGGTAGGATGACTCCAAATAATGTCTAGATGAGAACGTCCCATTTTGATCACGATCATGCAGCCTTGATGGGTGCCTGAGCCCAAAAACCTTTAGCATGGGCAAAAGGTCATATTTATGGAAGGATTTTATTGTAACCTGTTAGGTTGACTCCATATAATTCCTAGATGATGACATCCCCTTTTGGTCGTGATTGGTCAGTTGTGATGGCTACAAGTGCCCGAAGCCCGAAAACCTTGAGCACAGTCTACAGGTCATATTTATGAAGGGATTTCATTGTAACTTCTTAGGATCACTCCAGATGATGCCCAGATGAGATTGTCCCCTATGGTTGCGATCATTCAGCCATGATGGCTGCCCGAGCCCAAAGCCCGAAAAACCTTTAGCCCAGTCTACAGGTCATATTTATGAAGTGATTTTGTAACTTGGTAAGTTAACTTCATATAATATCTAGATGAGAACATCCCCTTTTGGACATGATTGGGCAACTGTGATGGCTAAAGATGCCCGAAGCCCGAAAACATTTAGCACAGTCTACAGGTCATATTTATGAAGGGATTTCATTGTAACTTCGTAGGATGACTCCAAATAATGTCTAGATGAGAACGTCCCATTTTGATCGCGATCATTCAGCCTTGATGGGTGCCCGAGCCCAAAAACCTTTAGCATAGGTAAAAGATCATATTTATGGAAGGATTTCATTGTAACCTATTAGGTTGACTCCATATAATGCCTAGATGATGACATCCTCTTTTGGTCGTGATTGGTCAGCTGTGATGGCTACAAGTGCCCGAAGCCCGAAAACCGTGAACACAGTCTACAGGTCATATTTATGAAGGGATTTCATTGTAACTTCGTAGGATCACTCCAGATGATGCCCAGATGAGATTGTCCCCTTTGGTTGTGATCATTCAGCCATGATGGCTACCCGAGCCCGAAGCCCGAAAACCTTAAGCACAGTCTACAGGTCATATTTATGAAGGGATTTCATTGTAACTTGGTAGGTTGACTTCATATAATGTCTAGATGAGAACGTCCCCTTTTGGACATGATTGGGCAACTTTGACGGCTAAAGGTGCCCGAAGCCTGAAAACCTTTAGCACAGTCTACAGGTCATATTTATGAAGGGATTTCATTGTAACTTGGTAGGATGACTCTAAATAATGTCTAGATGAGAACGTCCCATTTTGGTCATGATCATTCAGCCTTGATGGGTGCCCGAGCCCAAAAACCTTTAGCATAGGCAAAAGGTTATATTTATAGAAGGATTTCTTTGTAACCTGTTAGGTTGACTCCATATAATGCCTAGATGATGACATCCCCTTTTGGTCGTGATTGGTCAACTGTGATGGCTACTGGTGCCCAAAGCCTGAAAACCTTGAGCACAGTCTACAGGTCATATTTATGAAGGGATTTCATTGTAACTTCTTAGGATCACTCCAGATGATGCCCAGATGAGATTGTCCCCTATGGTTGCGATCATTCAGCCATGATGGCTGCCCGAGCCCGAAAACCTTTAGCACAGTCTACAGGTCATATTTATGAAGGGATTTCATTGTAACTTGGTAGGTTGACTTCATATAATGTATAGATGATAACGTCCCCTTTTGGACACGATTGGGCAACTGTGACGGCTTCAGGGGCCCAAAGCCTGAAAACCTTTAGAACAGTCTACAGGTCATAATTATGAAGGGATTTCATTGTAGCTTGGTAGGATGACTCCAAATAGTGTCCAGATGAGAACGTCCCCTTTTGGTCACGATCATTCAGACTTGATGGCTGCTCAAGCCCAAAAACCTTTAGCATGTCTGTAAGTCGTATTTATGGAAGGATTTCATTGTAACTTGTTAGGTTGACTCCATATAATGCCTAGATGATGACATCCCCTTTTGGTCGTGGTTGGTCAACTGTGATGGCTACAGGTGCCTGAAGCCCGAAAATCTTGAGCACAGTCTACAGGTCATATTTATGAAGGGATTTCATTGTAACTTCATAGGATCACTCCAGATGATGTCCAGATGAGAATGTCCCCTTTTGGTTGTGATCATTCAACCATGATGGCTGCCCAAGCCTAAAGCCCGAAAACCTTTAGCACAGTCTTCAGATCATATTTATGAAGGGATTTCATTGTAACTTGGTAGGTTGACTTCATGTAATGTCTAGATGAGAACAGCCCATTTTGGACACCATTAGGCAACTGTGTTGGTTACAGGGGCCCAAAGCCCGAAAATCTTTAGCACAGTCTACTGGTGATATTTATGAAGGGATTTCATTGTACCTTGGTATGATGACTCTAAATAATGTCTAGATGAGAACGTCCCCTTTTGGTCGCGATCATTCAGCCTTGATGGCTGCCCGAACCCAAAACCCCAAAACCTTTAGCATAGTCTATTGGTCATATTTATGGAAGGACTTCATTGTAACCCGTAAGTTTGACTCCATATAATGCCTAGATGATGACATCCCCTTTTGGTCATGATTGGTCAACTGTGACTGCTTCAGGGGCCCGAAGCTCCAAAACCTTGAGCACAGTTTACAGGTCATATTTATGAAGGGATTTCATTGTAACTTTGTAGGATCACTCCAGATGATGCCCAGATGAGAATGTCCCCTTTTGGCTGTGATCATTCAACCATGATGGCTGCCAGAGCCTAAAGCCCAAAAACCTTTAGCAAAGTCTACAGGTCATATTTATTAAGGGATTTCATTGTAACTTGGTAGTTTGACTTCATATAATGTCTAGATGAGAACGTCCCCTTTGGACGCAATTGGGAAACTGACGGCTACAGGGGCCTGAAGCCCGAATCTTTAGCACAGTCTACAGGCCATATTTATGAAGGGATTTTAATGTAACTTGATAGGATGACTCGTTTTGGAATAATTTCACTGTAACTTGATAACTTTTGTTGATATACGTTAACTGTGAGGGCCACATACATTAACTGTGAGGTCATATTAACCCACCCCTCAGCTCTTTAGTACAGTGTACACCTCATATTATTTTTATCATAAACATAGCATACAGGGAACAGAAATGAACATATTCCCAATTATCACAATTCTTGTCTTATTTCATAATCCTTTCATAAACATTGAACATTATCCTTTTCATCAAACACAAGTTAAGCTACAGTGTCATTGACACTTTCATTATCATACTTCTCAAGCATTATGACTAACATGTGGACATGTGCATATTACAAAATTTTTGATCTGACAATTTAAAGCAGGTTATCTCCCTTGAACTTAGATTTTTTATGGATTTACAAATGAGATTCAAGTGTGCACAACTCCTACAAAAATGAACCAATTATGATGAACTTCTCAAACATGACCACTGATGAGTGAATATTTACATATTTCCAAACTTTCCATCTGCATTGATTTTAACCAGATTATCTCCCCCTCAACTTAGACGATTTAATATAGATTTGTATCGGGAGATTTTTGTGCACACATCTCCAACATAGGATTTTGCTTTTCTATACAAAATTCTGATGTGCGCAACTCCTACATTTAATAACTGATTTGATCAATCGCGTCATACATACATCTTCACATATATCTGAACATGCACATATTCCAAAATTTTCTGTTTGCGACAGTTTTAACCAGGTGTAACAGGAGGAGAGATAAGTGCGGGAGCCGGGGTTCGAACCGTCGACCTCTAGCACACAAAGCGACCGATTTACCACGAGACTAAGAGATCCGGACCAACCAGGCTGGTTGGTAAATGGCCTTTATACCTCGACCGCTACACTACTCTCCCCTTCTTTTGAGATTCACCGCATGTGAATCTCACCCAAGTTCCTCCTCAGAGCGGTCGAAACACCCGCAGTGCCACCTACTGCTGAGGATCGGACCAGCCCCCAAATGTAACAGGAGGAGAGATAAGTGCGGGAGCCGGGTTCGAACCGTCGACCTCTAGCACACAAAGCGACCGATTTACCACGAGACTAAGAGATCCGGACCAACCAGGCTGGTTGGTAAATGGCCTTTATACCTCGACCGCTACACAGGTTATCTCCCCTCCAATACAGAAGCTTTTTTAATATAGATTTCTAGGAGATTCTTGTGTGTGCAACTCCTACATTTATGATTAGATGTTGATGAAACTGACTAGCGCATATCCCAAAATGTTTGATCTGTGACAATGTTAACCAGGTTATCCCCCTTGAACTTAGATTTAATATGGACTTCCTGATGAGATTCTTGTGTGTGCACCTCTGCCAACATTAATGAATTGATTTCGATGAAACGTCTTAAACATGACCACTAATGAGTGAATGATAAAGACAAACTTAGGCATCTGGAGTAATTTGTATTACGAAGGGGACATGAGATGTGTTTTACATGTGACATTGTGTTACCCCTTCATTCATTAATTCTTCAACCATAGTAACAAGATGGCATAGTTCCTTTTCTAAGCGCTAGGAAATGAAAAGTAGGGGAAGCAGATGCTGAGAGGACAAAGGGACGGCACTTTTCTTTCCCTTGGTGTGTCCATGTTGGCCGATGTGCCCAAATCAAGACAATCTGAAGGCCTGGCAGGCAATTCAAACTCTTGATTATCTGTCTTTATTACCAAATTCTGCCACAAGTGGCATAAGGGATACAGAGCAATACATACACAGAATGACACACGCATGTAAATGGGTTAATCAATATGGCACAAGTGCCAACACCGAAGGATAGAACAAGAGGCTGCAGGCCTCGAGTTTTATCCTTCCGCAATGGCAGAAGTGCCATATCAATTAACCCATTTACATGTACATGCATGTGTCGTTCTGTATTTATTACACCCCTTCGCGTCTATAAAAACAATAATTATTAGAAGAACACTCGGCAATTCATTTGACAACTATCAACAACACAGAATGCATTTTATCGCCAACCAAATTTGTGAGGGGAACCCTTGTTACTATTTCATCCCCTGAATTCCAATGTGTTCTATGTGCTTACTGGCACATAGAACTCATTGGAACTCAAGGGATGATTTTCAGCCATCGCTAGCGATTGAAATTGTAATTGCGTTGCACGATTTGTTAAAAATTCTAGTGAAATTTTGCTTGTATTTAAAAATAGTTCAACGATTTCTGTTCCGCACATATGTGCGGAACAGATTTTTAGCTCATCTTGACAAAGTCAGGCTGAGTTAATCTCATCGCCGTCCGTCCGCTGTCCGTCCGTCGTCCATCAACACCATGTTTTGGTCTTCTCCTCCACAGCCACTGGGCCAATTCAAGTGAAAGTTTGTGTGAGTGATAGTCCCAAAGGGGCATTGCATTTTTGTTCAACTTAACATGCCCAGCCCCATAGGGAGGGAGTGGGGGAAAATGCTCCAAAATATTTTAAAAATCTTCTTCTCAAGAACCAGTGTGTACAATGACTTGATATTTGCTATGTAGCTTCCTTTTGAGGTGTAGAATCAAGTTTGTTCAAACGAAGTTCGTGAAGCAATATTTGGCTTTGTAATGGGAGGGGTAAGATTTTTGGCCCCACCCAAAATTTCTATTTTCTGAAGCGATTGTCTGGTATGAACCAAATTTGGTATGTGGTATTATTGGGTCATTAGTACTTGACCCATGCAAAAAAAAAAAATTTCCTGCATCCCCATGGGAACCCTGGGAGCTAAAAATAGAAATATTTTCAAACGCCCATATTTCCCAAACCACATGGAACAGAGCAGTTATTTGGTATGAAGTATCCTTAGAACCAGTAGAATTGAATGGTAAAAGAAAAATGTCACCGGTTATGTTAGGGTGTTCTGTTATGGGCATCAAGAAAATGCTGAGTCAGCATATTTGCAAAAATGTTTAAAAAATCTTTTCTCCAGAACCAATCATCAGAATCTTTTGATATTTTGTATACAGCATTCATAGGGGGGTCAGATACAAGTTTGTTGAAATAAAGCTCATTGGTTCATATTTGGGCTCACTGCAGGAGCCCGAATGTTTAACATAGGGTAATATGGGGAATATTCTTTAAAAATCTTCTTCAGAACCACCTGTCAGAATCCCTTAATGTTTGGTATACATCATTGTTATGAGGGTCAGATTCAAGATTGTTCAAACCAAGTCCCTAGGTTAATATTTGGGCTTCCTACAGAAGCCCAAATTTTAACTTTGTTCAATATGGGGAGTAATTTAAAATAATCTCCTTCTTCAGATCCACCAGTCAGAATGCTTTCATATTTAGTATGCAACATCTCTAGGGGGGGTCAGATTCAAGTTTGTTCAAATCAGATCCCTAGGTATATATTTGGGCTCGCTATGGTAGCCCAAATATTTACTTAGTGCAATATGAGGAAATTTTTTTTAAAATCTTCTTCTTCAGATCCACCAGTCGGAATGCTTTCATATTTGGTATTCAACATCTCTAGGGGGGGTCAGATTCCAGTTTGTTTAATTCAAGTGCCTGGGTTAATATTTGGGCTCCATATGGGGACCTGAAATTTAACTTAGTACAATATGAGGGAATTTCTTCAAAAATCTTCTTCTTCAGATCCACCAGTCAGAATGCTTTCATATTTGGTATGCAACATCTCTAGTGGAGGGGGCGGGGGGGGGGGGGGGGGGGATGGGGGGGGGGGGAGGGGGGGGGGGTCAGATTCAAGTTTGTTCAAATCAGATCCCTAGGTATATATTTGGGCGCGCTATGGTAGCCCAAATTTTAACTTTGTGCAATATGAAGAAATTTCTTTAAAGTTTCTCTTCTTCAGATCCAACAGTTAGAATGCTAACATATTTGGTACACAACATCTCTTGGGAAGTCAGATTCAACTGTGTTCAAATTGAGAGCTTGGGTTAATATTTGGCCTCTCTATAGGAGCCTGAATTGGCCATTAGAGCTCTTCATTTTACTTTATGATCAACTGAAGAAAAGGCGTGATGCCCGGTTTATTTTTGTCACTCCTGAGGGACTCAAGGATTGACAGTGTAGCCTATGGAGATGGCTTGCGTGATGTACTCATTCTTCGACTCTGTTTATATTGTGTTTTGTTCAAGATGAGCGCTTCAGGCCCCGTGGGGCCTCTTGTTATTTTCCACATGGTTTATTGTTGCTGCAGATGGGGATTCCATAGAACAGGTGTGTGATAAATTGCATTATCATTTCTGCTAAAAAATTTATGGCGTTGATCCCATATTACATGGAAGTAAGACTACAGGCCTCATTATTTTAACAAGCTTATAAATTTTCTGACAACCTTCTTGATGGGGAAGCCCCAGGAAGTGAAGCAGTGCTTGTTTACTCTCATAAACGAGCTCACAGTTTTACTGGTAAAATAGGTAAAATAAGACCCAGTAGCCAGTGCTTGGGGTGGAAGTTCTCTAAAATGAGCAAAATGTATTTAAACGATTGGCTAAACTGACTTTATTTATATGTATTGATGTGGTCACTATTTATTTATTTATTGGGGTTTAATGACACTTTCGATGGCCAGAGTCACCTCATGTCGGATAGTTTTCCAGGTGGAGGAAGCCGGACTACTCAGAGAGAACCACTGGGCAATGGCGAGCAACTGTCCAGACTCCCCAACATACTAACTCCACACAAGCAGGGTTAGCATTGGTTGAAGACATGTGAACCATCGACGTGCAGTATGTCTTAGTACACAACACCACCATGCCCCCACATGGGAAATTGGGATTAAGTGTCCAGTCTAAAGACACAATGCAGTTGCCTCACATGGGATTCGAACCAAGGACCTCTCGTCTTGCAGCCTGCATCTCTACCTACTGAGCCAATGCGCCCCTGTGGACACTATTAGCCATTGTGGAAAAATACCTGACCTTAACCTTTACCCAATGCAGACAACATCAAAATTTATTATTTTAAATAGCATTTTTTTAAATTTTTCAAAAAATTTCAACAAAACCATATCATGTGAGCCCCTCATTGGAATGAGCTCCTCATTGGAATGAGCTCGATGAACTCGTTCCAAAGAGGGGTCACATGATATGGTTTTGTTGAAATTTTTTTTAAAATAATATTTTTTCAGCTGCTGAATTTGCATATTACATGGATGGATGTGGCCGATTCGTTGGGTAAAGGGTTAAACACCACTAAATGAATAAAAAAATTTGATGGGGGTGGACGGACTTGCACTTAACTATATCAATATGATGTCTAACACATAAATTAAAATAAAAAAATTGACACAGCATGATTCATTCTGTATGAATGAATATCTGAATTTTCTCACTTGATGAGTGAGTTGGTATAAAAAATAATCTTTTTTGACCACAATCATGAAATAATTTCACCATCAACTCTTTGTATACTCAGTGTTGCACTCTTGTAATTAAGACATTATCTTTTGTAGGCTGCATAATTTATTGAACAAATTACAGACTATCACTGCAGGTATGTTCATTTAAAAAGTGCATTTGTAATGTTGGAAAATGTAATGAGATTACATGTAATACACAGTTTAGCTGTTCAAAATGTTTTTAACCGATTACCAAAAATGACTGCTGACCAATTACAGGTTATTTCGGGTCACAATTGGCTGATTCCAATGCCGATTCCAATCGTAATACCATGCACTACTAGACAAGTCAATGCTCAAAGAACTACATTAAATTGAATTTATTGTACAGGTTTACAGTCTGTTCACTACTAGATAAATCAAGACTCGAAAGAACTACACTAAATTGAACATATTTCAGTGTTAAACTCCATTGACTCAGGTCCAGTAAAATTACCAGTCATGCACACTTGGGTGGTAAGCGTGGTAAATTTTGAATTTACCAAAATTGCAAGATTTTGGAAGATATCTTCAGTTGCGATTAACTGGTAGATTGATAGATCAGAGTCATCCTACCAAGTTACAATGAAATCCCTTCATATTCTGTAGATGTCCTTCATATTATCTTGTAAGTAAAATTACTTCATCTCCATTGATTTGCGTTGTTACAATTTATGGGAGAGTGCCTATAGGCACTCTCCCATGAATTGTAACAAGACAAAAATGTGTGAACAAATCTTGAGGCTGAGAAAAAATTTAGCACTGTACCAGTTAAAGGAATTAAATGATATTTGGTGAGTGACATTATTCGGTATGAATACATGTCCAGGTCGATAATGAGATTTTTCCTGTCATAACCTAAAAGTTGGCAAAGGATATGGATGTTGTTAGACTCTTTTGTTCAAATCAAGTCTGTGGGTTCATATTTGGGTTCCCCATGTGAGCCCAAATTTCAGCTTAGTGCAGTGTGAGGAATATTATTTATAAAACTTCTTCAAATACACCACATGAAATCCTTTGACATTTGGTATACATCATCCTTATAGGGACCAGATTCAAATTTGTTCAGGTCAGGTCTGTGGGTTTACATTTTGGTTCCTTATGGGAGTCTGAATTTTAAATTAGTGCAGCATGAGAAAAGTTATTTAAAAGTCTTCTTCAGATTCACGAGGTACAAACTTTTCATATGTGGTATTCAGCACTTTTGGGTGAGGTCAGATTCAAATTTGTTCAAGTCTCTGGGTTCATATTTGGGCTCTCTATTGGATCCCAAGATCCCAATCTTCTGAGGATCTAATTTTCTCAAGATCTACCATTCAAAATCTTTTCATATTTTATACACAGTGTCCTTAATTGGGTCAGTTTCAAGTTTGTTCAAATTAAGTCCATGGCTTCATATCTAGGCTGCATGGGAGTCTGAATTTGAACCTCATGTAATATAAAGTTATTATACCCCCGCTTCGAAGAAGTGGGGGCTATATAGGAATCGCCCTGTACGTCCGTACGTCCGTCCGTCCGTCCGTACGTCCGTCCGTACGTCTTTCCGGACATGAAATTCTTGTGCGCGCAACTCCTCCTACATTTATCAATCAATTTGGACAAAACTTTTCAGACATCATCACTACTAAGTGAACATGCGCATATTCCAAGATTTTTGATCTGCGACAATTTTAACCAGATTTTCTCCCTTTGACTTAGATTTATTGTGTCTTTCCATCCGAACAAATTCTTGTGTGCGCAACTCCTCCTACATTAATGAACCGATTTTGATGAAACCTTTCGAACATCATCTCTACTAAGTGAACATGTGCATATTCCAACTTTTTAATCTGCGACAATTTTAACCTATGTTATCTCTCTTGAACTTTGATTTAATATGGGTTTCTACATGAAATTCTTGTGTGCGCAACTCCTCCTACATTTATCAATCAATTTGGATGAAAGTTTACAGACATCATCACTACTAAGTGAACATGCGCATATTCCAAGATTTTTGATCTGCGACAATTTTAACCAGGTTATCTCCCTTTGACTTAGATTTATTATGTCTTTCCGTTCGAACAAATTCTTGTGTGCGCAAGTCCTCCTACATTAATGAACCGATTTTGATGAAACCTTTCAAACATCATCTCTACTAAGTGAACATGTGCATATTCCAAATTTTTTGATCTGCGACAATTTTAACCAGGTTATCTCTCTTGAACTTTGATTTAATATGGGTTTCTGCATGAAATTCTTGTGTGCGCAACTCCTCCTACATTTATCAATCAATTTGGACGAAAGTTTACAGACATCATCACTACTAAGTGAACATGCGCATATTCCAAAATTTTTGAGCTGTGGCAATTTTAACTAGGTTATCTCCCTTTAACTTAGATTTATTATGGGTTTCTACATGAAATTCTTGTGCGTGCAACTCCTCCTACATTTATCAATCAATTTGGACAAAACTTTTCAGACATCATCACTACTAAGTGAACATGCGCATATTCCAAGATTTTTGATCTGCGACAATTTTAACCAGGTTATCTCCCTTTGACTTAGATTTATTATGTCTTTCTGTTTGAACAAATTCTTGTGTGCGCAACTCCTCCTACATTAATGAACCGATTTTGATGAAACCTTTCAAACATCATCTCTACTAAGTGAACATGTGCATATTCCAAACTTTTTGATCTGCGACAATTTTAACCAGGTTATCTCTCTTGAACTTTGATTTAATATGGGTTTCTGCATGAAATTCTTGTGTGCGCAACTCCTCCTACATTTATCAGTCAATTTGGATGAAAGTTTACAGACATCATCACTACTAAATAAACATGCGCATATTCCAAAATTTTTGAGCTGTGGCAATTTTAACTAGGTTATCTCCCTTTAACTTAGATTTATTATGGGTTTCTACATGAAATTCTTGTGCGTGCAACTCCTCCTACATTTATCAATCAATTTTGACGAAACCTTTCAAACATTATCACAACTAAGTGAACATGCGCATATTCCCAAATTTTTGATCTGCGGCAATTTTAACCAGGTTATCTCCCTTTAACTTGGATTTATTATGGGTTTTCAAATGGGATTCTTGTGTGTACAACTCCTCCTACATTAATGAACTGATTTTGAATACATGTTGCACATTGTAAATGTGTTTTTCCAAATGTATACCATATATGTGTGGGCTCTTTAAGTATTCAGTGCTGTTCTGTGGAAGGCCACATGCAAATACAAATTTCAACAACAAAAAATGATCTTTATGTATACATTTCCTTATGGCCTTCGCCTACATGATCAGAAGTGCATTCCTCTAAAAACCCAAAGCGGGGGTATTAATCACCTTCAGTGATAGTTCTAGTTTATGAAGGGATTTCATTGTAACTTGGTAGGATGACACTGTATAATGTCTAGATGAGAACATCCCCTTTTGGTCATGATCTGTCAACTGTGACAGCTGCCCAAGTTCAAAACCCCAAAACGTTTAGCACAGTCTACAGGTCATATTTAATATGGAGGGATTTCATTATTACATGATAGAATGACTCTGTATGATGTCTAGATGAGAACTTCCCCATTTAGTCGCGATCTGTCAACCGTGATGGCTGCCCGAGCCCAAAACCCGAAAACCTTTAGCACAGGCTACAGGTCGTATTTATGGAGGGATTTCATTGTAACTTGGTAGCAGGGCTTGATTTAATCTGAAAATTTTGAATAGCAATTTACTATTCACCCTGGAAAATTGATTAGCAGTTGATCCAAAAGCACTTGAAACTAATAAATCTTGAATAGCAAAATTCAGAAATTGGAGAGCAAAGTGCTATGCTAATCCAGTTAAATCGAGCCCTGCTTGGTAGGATGACTCCATATAATGTCTAGATGAGAATGTCCCCTTTTAGTTACGATTGGTCAACTGTGACGATAATAGGGGCCTGAAGCCCGAAAACCTTTAGCACAGTTTACAGGTCGTATTTATGAAGGGATTTCATTGTAACTTGGTAGGATGTCTCTAGATAATGTGTAGATGAGAACGTCCCCTTTTGGTCGTGACCGTTCAACTGTGATGGCTGCCCGAGCCCAAAACCCGAAAACCTTTACCACAAACTACAGGTCGTATTTATGAAGCGATTTCATTGTAACTTTGTAGGATGATTCACTATAACGTATAGATGGGGACGTCTCCTTTTGGTTGCCATGGGTCAACCGTGATGGCTACATAGGCCCGAAGCTTGAAAACCTTTAGCACAGTCTACAGGTCGTTTTTATGAAGGGATTTCATTGTAACTTGATAGGATGACTTATTTTGGAATAATTTCACTGTAACATGTAACTTCGGTTGACATACATTAACTGTGAGGGCCACATTAACCCACCCCTCAATTCTTTAATACAGTCTACACCTCAAATTATTTTTATTGAAAACATAGCATACAGAGAACAGAAATTAACATATTCTCAATTATCACAATTCTTGTCATATTTCATAATCCTTTCATAAACATTGAACATTATCCTTTTCATCAAACACAAAACACAGTCAAGTTAAGCTACAGTGTCAATGACACTTTCATTACCTGAGCTCATAGAGTTCTTTCAGAGAGTGTGATGAAAAAAGTTTTATTTCTTCTCAAACTAAAGGAAATTAGCTCTTTATCCAACACAACAACAATATTCAACCAGTTCTGTTCATACAAACTGGCATTTAAATTTTATTTTTCAATTTTTGCATCCAAAGCACAGTTATAACCCTTCATTGAAGCTATTTTGGCAAAAATAAAAATTTTGAGTTATACATGAAATTTGGTGCAAATGTCAGTCTTAGTGCTGTTAGGTGAATGGTTTTGGGTAATGGAATATTTCTGTTAATTGAATTTCTTCTGGTCATTTATTCAATCTTACCAGGACCTGGGCAAGTTTCCAAAATTCCCACTATTCAACAGCCTGTTAGTCCAGAGGCATGACAAATACTTGTTTTCAAGGCTTGACTGGAAACCTCTGTCAGGAACAGGTTATTTGAGTCAGGGAAAGCTCTTCTTATTGGTCAACCTTTTCTAAAGCCCCAAGGTCACTGTTATCAAAGTCAAAAATAGGCCTTGAAATGGTGAACTGAATATGTAATTTTTTCAAAGACATTCAAACAGTACAGCCACTTTGGGCTGGTCACTTTCCACGAGTAGTCAGTATTTTCATGGACGAATAATATTAGATTTTAAACACTAATTATAGGAATAATCATCAAAAATTTAATTAATGAAGCTCCAGGTGCAACCTGCTGCTTCATTAATTAAAATTTTGCAGATGATGATTTTTATTACCTGGTAAATGCATGTGTGGACAGCACTGCCCATACATGGATTACGACCAGTCTACGGCAGCTGTACCGTATCTGTTATTTTTAAATGTTTTTTATTTCTTTTTTATCATCACAGATGAACAGCCAAGTCAATCAGAAAGTGCTACTGTGAAAAACACTATTAAAGATAAACCATCTGTAGATGATTCTAAGAACAAAACTCATGAATCCGAAAAACGAAAATCCTCATCAAGTTCTAACAGTAAAAAAACCTCTCAAAAATTAAAGAATGCATCCTCACCTGTAAAGGAGATTACTCTGGGAGCTACTCAGGAGAGCACTCAGTTAAAACAGTCAGTATCTCCTCAAGTCCAGAAAGATGCAGAACCCATATTAAAAGAGTGTGTGAGGGTAGCACCAACATCATCGACTGAGATAAAACCAGACACTGTGCCTGAACAGCCTGTCACACCTGAAAGAATCATTTTGGAATCAGAAATTGTACCAGATCAAAACTCTGCAATTCAAGATCATATTTCTGTAAACAGAGGAAAAGAGGAAAATGTGGAACCAGAACTATTGGTTCGAGCTGACACAGGTATTATGCAATATTCTTTTCTAATTGTTTCTTCTAAATGTTTTTTTTCTTTAGATGATATTGGATTAAATTAATTCTGATTGGAGTTCAGATTTTTTTTCTTGCTTCGGAATGATAATACAGTGGAGCCACTTAATTAGATATCTCTTAACTGAATAACCCTGTTAACTGAAAATAATTTTCCAACACAAAACCATTTGCCATACCTCCAGTACAAATTTGACCTGTTAATTGAATATAGGTTATAGATTAAACTCCTGTTAATTGAATAAAAAATCTTGTAACCTGTCGAGAAATTAACCTGACTCTCCCCAGTGTTTCTTTGTTTATAGACCTATTTAGCCTCAGTACATCCAATACAGGCATTTGATCTATTATATCTTGTTTGACAGAGCTCATGGAGCTCTGTCAAACAAGATACAATAGAATGAATCCTAAATTTATCTCTAGAATACAGGAAAGTGACACAATCCCTGTTGATTGAATACTCTTGCAAAGTGACTATTCAATTAACAGGGCCTCACTGTATTCAGTATGGCTGAGTGGTCCTTACATTCCCCCAAAATTAGTGATGGTAAATGTTGTGCCCAAATAAGTAATTGTGCACAAATTATGTGGAATTTTTTACTTTTTTCACAGTTTTGCAGCGTTTCAGCTATATGTAGTTAGAAAATACTGGCACTTTTCTCTTCCACCAGGCTACAATGTGGTATACCATTGTGACCAAAATAGACCAATCTAAAGGCCTAATTTGCTACCCAAAACCTGACATTTGTAAACAACATTTGAAAAGTGATCAGTGTTTTGCAATGGTGAATTTGCAATGTGCCTACTGTAATGGAATTCAGTATCATGTTCAAGCCTGGAAATAAGCAATCTGTCATTTGCAGAATGAAGTCCCCCAGAGGGGGAATTTGCAGATGCTTTCCCCATACAGAATCCTCCAATTTATCCGCTGGGTGCCTCTTTCTGTTTAGGCTTGAGACCTTGATTGAGATCGATGTTCACAGAGGATAAATTTAGTGATGCTACCCTTGCTGTGCAGGGTATCATCACCAAATTCACCCTCTGGGGACCTCATTCGGCCTCTCTGGGACCTTATTCTGCAGATGACAGTCTGCATTTTTTCCAGACTTGATGAGGATAGAGCTAGTCATAAGATAGCCAAAGATGCTCAAAGTGACCTTAAACACTAAATAATAAATAAATAAATGAGGATAGAGCAGCACCTGAGGATGGCCATGAGTAACAGTTTATTCTTGTCCATCACTGGTACAATCCACTGTCTTCACACCGTGTACAAGACTGTGATCACATCAGTGATATTTTTCCTGATCAGTTCAAAATCAAATTGCAACACACCGACACACCAGTCAAGCAATATTTCATAAAATAATGTGATATCAAGCCCAAATCAAGAAAAACACATGAAAATAGCATCTTATATTCGAATATCTTGCATTTCTTTTCTGATGAGTAAGATTCTAGACTGCTGTGCAGAGAAAACAGAGAGTTTTGACAGGATTGCAATTTGGTCTTGATCCATTCAAAATTTCCTGTCTGCTTTTGTGATCACAGTACTGTACTCCGTATGTCTATATTTCTACAACAAACTATTAATTCAAATTGGAATCTGTTTTCATTTTTATGTTTCTCTATACTATGTATGGTACACATAATGCTGGCATCCAGGGTGGCCATCCGTCGTTCGTCCATCCTTTGTTCACCTGTCTGTCCATCCATCTATCTGGCCGGCCGGCCGGTGGTCTGTCTGTCCGTCCATCCGTCCATCCATCCGTCAATCCGTCTCTCTGTCCGTCATCCGTATCCATATCTTTGGCATTCGATAACTTGAAAAATATTGCTTGGATTGTCAAGTTACTTTACTTTTGTGTTCAGGTTACTGATGTGCCGAGCTGTATAGTTTTTGGTGTAAATCTGATAATTTGATCCTTAGATATTAACTCTTTATCCTTCAAATTGAGAATTCTTTCAATCCCTTTGGCATGAGATAACTCAAAAAAATATCAATCCAATTGTTATGTTACTTTATATATATCTTCAGGTTACTGATGTTCCAAGCTGTATAGTTGCTGGTGTAAATCTGTTATTTTGATCCTGCGATATTATCCCTTTATCCTTCAAATTGAAAATTCCTCCAATCCCTTTGGTATTCGATAACATGAAAAATATTGCTTGGATTATCAAGTTACTTTATATTTGTGTTCAGGTTACCGGTGTGCCGAGCTGTATAGTTTTTGGTGTAAATCTGATAATTTGATCCTAAGATATTAACCCTTTATCCTTCAAATTGAAAATTCCTCCAATCCCTTTGGCATTCGATAACTTGAAAAATATTGCTTTCTAGTTTCTTTATATTTGTGTTCAGGTTACTGATGTGCCGAGCTGTATAGTTTTTGATGTAAATCTGTTATTTTGATCTTGAGATATTAACCCTTTATCCTTCAAATTGAAAATTCCTCCAATCCCTTTGGTATTCAATAACTTGAAAAAAATTGCATGGATTGTCAAGTTACTTTATATTTGTATTCAGGTTACTGATGTGTCGAGCTGTATAGTTTTTGATGTAAATCTGATAATTTGATCCTGAGATATTAACCCTTTATCCTTCAAATTGAAAATTCCTCCAATCCCTTTGGCATTCGATAACTTGAAAAATATTGCTTGGATTGTCAAGTTACTTTATATTTGTGTTCAGGTTACTGATGTACCGAGCTGTATAGTTTTTGGTGTAAATCTGTTATTTTGATCCTGAGATATTAACCCTTTATCCTTCAAATTGAAAATTCCTCCAATCCCTTTGGCATTCGATAACTTGAAAAATATTGCTTGGATTGACAAGTTACTTTATATTTGTGTTCAGGTTACTGATGTGCCGAGCTGTATAGTTTTTGGTGTAAATCTGATAATTTGATCTTGAGATATTAACCCTTTATCCTTCAAATTGAAATTTCCTCCAGTCCCTTTGACATGAGATAACTCAAAAAATATCAATCCGTTTGTCATGTTACTTCATATATGTCTTCAGGTTACTGATGTGCCGAGCTGTATAGTTTTTGGTGTAAATCTGATAATTTGAACCTGTGATATTAACCCTTTATCCTTCAAATTGAGAACTCCTCCCATCCATTTCTTCGGCATGCGATAACTCAATAAATATTAATCCAATTATCAGGTTACTTTATATATGTATTCAGGTTACTGATGTGCTGTGCTGTATAGTTTTTTATGTAAATCTAATAATTTGATCCGGTGATATTAACCCTTTAGCCATCAAATTAGGCACTCCTCCAATCCATTTCTATGTGTACCCATACCATGTATGGTGTACATAATGTCGGCATCCAGGGTGGCCCTCCGTCATACAGCTTTCTACTAGTTGTGCATATGGGTACACATCTGACAATTTCATTGGCCTATTTTTGGAATTCACTTGAAAAAAAAATTTCCACAATCCATTCCAATGAGGGGTCATAAACTGAGTTTGAATGATTTTTGAGAATAGTACTGGCGGATTTTGGACATTATGTTGGGAAAAGAGTTCATATAGATGAGATTTACACTAAGGCAGTGCAATCACAGGGTTATTCACATAATAGAGAAAATCTTCTTTATAATCAGAAAGAATGGAGTGACTAACCCTGCATAGTCCCAGTTGATAAGCTAACATACACTGAGTAACAGTAACCATAGACATTGCACAGGATTAGTTGATAGGCTGCCATATCACACACTTCAAAACATTTCATCAAAACCATATCATGTGACCCCCCCCCCCCCCCTCATTGGAACGAGTTTGACGAGCTCGTTCCAAAGAGGGGTCATATGATATGGTTTTGTTGAAATGTTTTGAGAAATAGTATTTTTTTCAGCTGCTGAATTTGCATATTATGTGGGCAGATGTGGCCGATTCGTTGGGTAAAAGGTTAATAGCCTGTTGTACATGTATATCCATTTCAGAAAAAAATGGTAACATCAGACTTGGTATGTTGTGGACATTCAGTGAGGTTCTAGGACCACATGACAAAAGGACAAGTTTAGAATTCAGCTTTGCCCTCTGAGAACTATGAATGTTGGAGCTGTAAACCCCAAATGTCCACATCATCAACCTTTGATCATTTGCCCATCCTAAAATAAGTAATAGCCATAACATTAACTGTCTATTTGTGTGGCTAAGCATCTCTATTCTCTGCCTTTAAATCAAAAATCTTTCTTTTGTTTATAGATGAATTTAGTGAAGAATTATCTCAACAGCATGAGTCATCAATTAGAAAAGTCAGTGTAGGTAAACACAGTGAAGAACCTCAGAAACAAATCAAAGTTTCTTCTGTAGCTCCACAGCAACGTCATACAATGCAGCCTCGTTCGGTACAGCTGCAGATGCGCGCCAAGCCAACAGTGCAGTCACAGGTGACAACAGATTTGGAAAGTGAAGAGGACAGCATTCAGGAATCAGTTTCAGTTATCCTAACAAAAGATATGGCAACTTCTCCTCTGGGTAGTATTAGTAGTAGTCCTAAGGCTAGAATAGTTGCAAGGATATCAGCTGAGACAGGTCATGAACACTTAATTTCAAAGTCCAGATTAGAAGAAGCCACTGATTCTCGAATAGTTCATGCAGAGGAAACTGCGAATTCTAGTAACCAGCTTACAAGGGGACATGTATCAACTACATCAACTGACCAAAAAATTCGTACAAAAAGGAAATCTGGTGAACACACAAAGCCTTCCAAGTCTTCCCATCTCAGTGGCAAAAGGTTAGGAAGCCCACTTACTGCCTCACAAACTGTACCAGTAAAGAAAAGTGTACATTCAAGAAGAGAGATAACATCACCCATACGGGTGGGAAGTGTACGCCCAAGAAGAGCAATAACATCACCTATACGTGTAGGAAGTGTTCGACCAAGACGAGCAATAACATCTCCAATACGGGTTGAAACCTATCGTCCAAGGAGACAAATTACCTCTCCCATAAGGGTTGAAAGTGTCAGGCCAAGAAGAGCTATAACATCGCCTATAAGGGTCGAAAATGTTTATCAGAGAAGGGCAATAACATCACCTATTAGAGTACTGAGTCTGTCTGAGAGGGTAAGTTTTATATTTTGAGTTCTTGTTAACTTGAATTTGATCACAATAATAATAATAACACTGATTTTTCCTAGGCTCTCAGATGAGTTCTTCAGTATCTTTGTGCCTCACTATCTCTTCCTTTCCTCCTTCCAGCATATAGAATTGAGCTGTTTAAAGGTATCCCTTGCTTGATTCCTCTTGATATCCCCCAGCAAGCCGACTGACTCCTATTCTATTTTACATTCTGTTTGGGCTATTCGACCCAAATATGGTATGTTGTAGTGTTCTGGGACATGTACTTGATTTATGCCTGAAAAATTGTTTTTCACATCTGCCGTCGGAACCTCAGGAGCTAAAAATAGAAAAAATTCAGATACACATTTTTCCCAAACTCCATGGAACATTTGGTTCCTTATATGAACCCAAATTTTAATTTAGTGCAATATGAGAAAATTATTTGAAACTCTTCTTTGTCAGATGCAGGTGGCAGAAACATCTTACATTTGGTTTTCAGCATTCTTAGTGGGTGCAGATTCAAATTTGTTCAAACCAAGTTCCTATGTTCATGTTTTGGCTCCATATGGGAGCCAGAATTTTAACTTAGTTCATTATGAAGAATGTTCTTTAATAATATTCTTTAGATCTACCATACAGAATCTTGATATTTGATACACGGCATCCTTATGGAGCTCAGATTCAAGTATGATAAAATTAGGTCCCTACGCTTTAGGGGAACCCAAATTTTAACTCAGTACAAATGAAGAAAATTCTTTAAAAGGTCCTCCTTCTTCACATCAGTCAGAATCTTTTCCTTTTTGGCTCACCAACGTTAGTTGTGTGAGCCTGTGGCATAGCCCTCATGTCGGCGTCGGCGTCAGCGTCGGCGTCGGCTTCCGCTCTCAAATATTTTGAACTTTCGTGTACAGGTTTTGATTTTTTGGCTTTTCAAATTTTTTTTTAGTTTCAGCATATTGCTATAGTGGTTCACTATAACATTTAACTCTTTTCCAGGGTATTTTGTCGTAATTTTAACCCTTTGAATCAAATTTTAGACTTATTTTGATGTTTGCGTGCAGGTTTTGATGTTTTTTTTTTCCTTTCTTTCAAGTGGAGATTTACCTTGCAGCATATGTCCATGCTTTCTATTGTATGTAAACATGCATCTTAGGGCTATGTTTGTATTATTTAACCCTTTTCCTGCTGAATTACTTCAATTTTGGACTTTTATGTACAGCTTTCGGACTTAGGCTTACAGCTTCTTACTTTTATGTACAGGTTGTGATAAAAAAAACAATTTCAAGTGAGGTTGACCTCACTGCATATTGCAGTGGTGGTTATTATAACATTGATATCTTTCCAGTGCATTTTTAAAAAAATGTTAACCCTTTGAATAGATTTTTAGACTTATTTTGACGTTTGCGTGCAGGTTTTCATGGGTTTTTTTTTTTTCCTTTCTTCCAAGTGTAGAGTTTCTGCATATTGCTATGGTGGTTCACTATAACATTTAACTCTTTTCCAGGCTATTTTGTCTTAATTTTAACCCTTTGAATCAAATTTTAGACTTATTTTGATGTTTGCGTGCAGGTTTTGATGGGTTTTTTTTCCTTTCTCCCAAGTGGAGATTTACCTTGCAGCATATCTCCATGCTTCTTAGGGGTTATTATTATATTATTTAACCCTTTAGCTGCTTATTTTCTTTAATTTTGGACTTTTGTGTGCAGGTTTTGAACTTTTTTTTTTACTCCAGCCACCCGTTTACAGTGGCCACCTGTTGGTGAGCCACGGGGTACTGATACCCCCTCTAGTTATGTGTACCCATACTATGTATGGTACACATAATGCCGGCATCTGGGGTGACCATCCGTCATTCGTCCATCCTTTGTCCGTCTGTCTGTCTGTCCGCCTGTCCATCCGTCCATCCGGCGTCCGTATCCATTTCTTTGTGATTCGATAACTTGAAAAATATTGCTTGGATTGTCAAGTTACTTTATATTTGTGTTCAGGTTACTGATGTGCCGAGCTGTATAGTTTTTGGTTTAAATCTGATGATTTGATCCCGAGATATTAACCCCTTATCCTTCAAATTGAAAATTCCTCCAATCTCTTTGGCATTCGATAACTTGAAAAATATTGCTTGGATTGTCAAGTTACTTTATATTTGTGTTCAGGTTACTGATGTGCCGAGCTGTATAGTTTTTGGTGTAAATCTGATAATTTAATCCTGAGATATAAACCCTTTATCCTTCAAATTGAAAATTCCTCCAATTCCTTTTGCATTCGATAACTTGAAAAATGTTGCTTGGATTGTCAAGTTACTTTATAATTGTGTTCAGTGTCCTGAGCTGTATTGTTCATACGGCGTCCGTATCCATTTCTTTGGCATTCGATAACTTGAAAAATATTCCTTGAATTGTCAAGTTACTTTATATTTGTGTTCAGGTTACTGATGTGCCGAGCTGTATAGTTTTTGGTGTAAATCTGATAATTTAATCCTGAGATATAAACCCTTTATCCTTCAAATTGAAAATTCCTCCAATTCCTTTTGCATTCGATAACTTGAAAAATGTTGCTTGGATTGTCAAGTTACTCTATAATTGTGTTCAGTTTCCTGAGCTGTATAGTTTTTGGTGTACATTTTGTCAGCATCCATGGTGGCCCTCCGTCATACAGCTTTCTACTAATTGCGCGTATGGGTACACATCTGACGATTTCATCGGCCTATTTTTATCTCACCTTGACAAAGTCAAGCTGAGCCAATCTCATCACTCTCGGTCCATCATCCGTCAACACCATGTTTTGGTCTTCTCCTCCAAAACCACTGGGCCAATTCAAGTGAAAGTTTGTGTGAGTGATTGTCCCGAAAGGGGCAATGCATTTTTGTTCAACTCAACATGCCCAGCCCCATAGGGAAGGGGTGGGGGAAAATGCTCCAAAATATTTTTAAAATCTTCTTCTCATGAACCAGTGGGATCAATGACATGATATTTGTTATGGAGCTTCCTTTTGAGGTGTAGAATCAAGTTTGTTCAAATGAAGTTCATGAAGCAATATTTGGCTTTAAATTTGTCATGGGAGGGGTAAGATTTTTGGCCCCGCCCAAAATTTCTATTTTTTTTATACTATAACCCAATGGCCCAGACTAGCTGGTGATAACTCAAAGTTATCAAGGGCCAAACACAAATTTTGAACCCCCCCCCCCCCCCCCCCCCATCCCCAAAATTTGCTCGCAAAACCAAAAATTCAAAGTCCTATCTGGTCTTCCATCCATTTAATCTCTGCGCATGCACATCCATCAGGAAGTTACCGGAATTGGAGCAAACATCATTCTTTGTTTGGCCCTAAAGTCAGCAACAATGAACTGACATCTGTGCTTTAAAATCTCCTTTTTGATGATGCCAGACACAAATCAATGCAAGAATTGGTGGACCCAAGACTGTTATTGGATGATGGAAGTGTTCAATGGTGGTTTTAGATGTTCAGGGCTGTAACTTTATAATAATTATAAAATTATTTTATGTTTCCCAATTTTGGGACATTCGCCTGTCGTCATCATTTGTTAATGATTATTCCACTGTTTGTTAATTATTCCTTCCCTATCCTTCCATGAACCCTTCCTGTTAAACTCTTAAGCTTTTTTGCTATTTTTTATTGAAATTTATTAAATTTCTTGTCTTGGGAGTTTAACATGTATTACAGAATATTATTCTGTTTTTCCCAATTGTTACGTCCTCAACCTAGGGGTGTTAGGTTGTTTAGTCTTGCATCTTCTGTTCGATGTATCATTTTTTCTTCTTATAAAGATCTAGCTTTGCATCTGGTAGCATTTAAATTGGTTTCTGACTTTGTGCCTTTTTGTGTGCCTGATGTCTTGTTTACATTGATGTTGTTTACATTGACAACGTCCTCATATATAGGTAGTATTTTATATTCTATTACTGTAGAATTACTGTAGGATACATGGATTATTATTATTCTAGTAGTGTAGCTCAAAAAGTTTGGATTTTGTCCACACTTAGGCTCTAGAGCAATGAGGTTTTTTGGTTCGGTTTCAGTTTTTGCCGCAAACCGAAAAACCGAACCGACAGGGGCCAAAAAAACGTCCATATGGTTTTTGCATACTTTGACATTAAACTTCGAAAATTACAACAACCCCCTCGTAATCCCATTTTGAAAATGACAACGAATCTCAGCAGAACAGGCAAATCCCAAAGCGATTATTTCCGTATAATTATGTCCATGTTTTATTCACTCCCCTGTATAAGTCGCACCCAATATTTTCAGCCAAAATACCTCCCCTGCGACTATTACCTTTGTATAAGTCACACCCCGACTGTGAGAATAGCTGGTGGGACCTACACAGAACGAAAATGGCCAGTGAGTGTGGGCTTTTACTGCACGAAATTAGGTGAGTGTCGGAACACGTGAACATTTTGGTTTTTTTCTATTTTTTCATTTCAGTCATATTTATCTCACATTAAATGCATGAAATAAAATAATAATAAAAATTATATAAGGTTGTTTACTTTGACCATTTATTCCCCATGTGATACTCTTTTATGCCATAAATCCATTTTATTTTGCACATAACAACATGAGGGCGAGTTCATACTCTGTACTTCGAAAGGAGGCGAGAGGTCCACTGAGGGATCGAGGAACAGGACAGTGAATTATGGCGATGTTAAACATAACACAAAAGTTACAAGTGAAAATTATTCATTTTATCGAAATTAAAACTGAACACAAAATAACAAAGCAGGTATATAATCTATAGCAGTGGCGGCGCCAGAATTTCGAATGGGGGAAGGGGGGGAGTAAGATGTGGGGGTCCAATGTTGAGATGCTTACGGCATCTCCTGAAGGTCATAGGCCTGAGCCAGAGGTGTGGGCATGGGAGAGTGGTTTGGGATCTGTGGGCTGTGCCCCAGAAAAAAAATAATATGTGAATAATTTGGACGCCATCGGAGCGATATCGCAGCATTTCTACAACACCTAACGTGGTCTTCAAAGGCATCCAGGTTGTGTCAGATAGCAATTTTAAGGGGTGGGGGGGGGGGGGCACTACCCCCCCCCCCCCCCACCACATGTACACCTATGGCACTGCCACAGTGACTGATGTATAGCATTTACCAAATAGAACATATACAACCGGAAAATAATCAAAAGATATACAATCTACCCCAAATTCATATTAACCCTTCGTCAACTGACTGAGTGCTAGTGAAGTGTGCTATTTCGCAGTACTGCCAGTAGGACGTTGCATTCTTTAAATAGCTCGCATGTGACATTTCTATGGCCTTTTCTAGTAAGACTATAGTGATTTAGATTAATTGAAGGGCATGGAAATAATACCGAAAAACTGAACCGAAACCGAGGTTTTAAAAAAAAATAAAACCGAAACCGAACCTAGAAAAAAAACCCTCCATGCACTATTAGGCTCTATCGGGATGCCTTTGAGCTCTTTATGTTCCCTTTGAACTTAGGCATTTTTTTTTTCTTAAAAATTTCAAAAACCTATTTTGAATTTAATTTGGATTGCTATTATTCATGTATCTTAATTATATATTTTGTTGTGGAGTTTGGAGGACTGATATCGACTTTACTTCTTGTGTTCACTGGGATGACTGATGTTGGAGTCAGGTGTCACAGTACGTTGTTGGCAGTGAGGTTCTGAGGCCAGGCCTCTCACTGCGTTATAATTCATTTTGTGAGTTTCTATTTCAGAGAAACCTCGGTTTCGGTTCAGTTTTTCGGTATTATTTCCATGCCCTTTAATTAATCTAAATCACTATAGTCTTACTAGAAAAGGCCATAGAAATGTCACATGCGAGCTATTTGAAGCATGCAACGTCCTACTGGCAGTACTGAGAAATAAAAAGAGTTAAGTTTTAATCTCTTGCAAGCAGCTAGCTCGACCGATGATGCGGTACTCCATCCATGGGTACCGTGACGCGGGGTAAGTCTGTTGCGGTCGAAGGAAGTGTAGATGTGGGTAGAGCGAGCACTTAAATATAAATACCTCACCCAGTGACGACAGAAATAGAGAGGAAATATTGAGGAAGTCAGCAAGTTCTTGTACTCGGCGAGGTCTAATAGACCGCAAGCGGGAGAGGGCCCTCTCTAATCTAACAACATTTGGGGGCCAGATGTTGTTATGAGAATCTTGCACAAGCCGGAACGTATGTCTGCCCTCCACTCAGGATGCTCTGTTTAGTCTGCAGCCGGGGTCGGCTTCAGTCATGGCTTCCTCTGTTACGTATCACAAGCTGAAATGAAGTTTTCTGGTTGGAAACTTGCACGAGATGGAGCATACGTCCGCCCACCGCTTGGGACGCTCCGTCTAGTCTGTATCCAGGGTCGGCTTCAGTCACGGCTTCCTCCGCTACATTATTAAAGCACACACGACCGCATCCTAGCTTCCCGACTTCGGATATCTAGCCTGCTGCATGGAGAAGGAACCACTCTTTGCCCGTGAAGTCGGACCATCCACTAGCTAGGGAGATGAGGTCTCGATCATCGGGACGTTAGGAGAAGAGATCCATCTCCGACACACCATCCCAGAAGCAGCAAGCGGCTAAGAAATGGAAGACCGCTGCTCCTCAGGCCTCGATGACAGACGTGCTGTCGCAGATTGCACAGCTGATCGCAGCACCCCAGCAAGTGCAGGTGCAGCCTCCCTCAGGCTCAGAACCTGAGCTGTCGGATGGTGCTGGGTCGGTCCAGTCATCTGTTCACACAGATGCAGTGGGCCGAGATTCACAACTGATCCTCTCGGATGGTGAAAGGGATAAGGAAGAGGACTACCCTTCCCTTTCGGAACAGCAAATGGTTGCAATGGATTTCATCCATCAATACAACCCTGAATTTGTTCTGATGAATCAGAATGCTGCGACAACAAGAGAGAAACCGCTGGCGTCGTTGGATGCAGAATTTATACGGACAAAGGAAGAAGTTCTTTCTTTTCCCGTTCAGTCTAGGCAGACAACGCCGTATTCACCTCTCAAGTGCGAGGAAAAAAGGCGGTTTCTTAACTACCTCTTCCATAAACATACCGTTTCTTGGACCACGTTCATTTAAAATGGTTGGAGAAGATGTTCAGAGAGCTCCTCTGCATTTGGATGAGCAGGCTGGCGATCTAGATGTATCCTTGCCTGCATCATCCACTATTCGCTCAGACACAATTAAAACAGCAATTTCATCAAGTTGAGCGAATTTGGAAGCAATGTCTTACGCAGATCACCTTACCAGAGCTATGGCGCAACGTCTCAACAGGAAGGAATTTGAGGACGTTTGTACCTCTCTTAGAGTTCTTTCCAGGGCAATTTGTATACCATGTATAACTCCGCCCTAACAGTGGCTGATCTGGAGTTAATCAGACGTGATGTTGCCCTTGCTTCATCATCACTTATAGATGACAAGGTGAAAAGCTCTCTCTGGGTCACTCCGGTCTCTGTACATACTATTTTTGACGACAAGCTTTCGTTAGTCTATGAACAGGCTACTAAGAAAGCGTCAAGTGCTCTGCTATTGAAGTCGGCATCTCAACAACCAGCTTCAGCAGACAAGAGTAAGGAGGACATTCCAGATCTAAATTTCAAAAGAGAACTCCTCATGAGGGTACTAGAAACCCTCTTGCAATTACTCTGGAGGTTGTCAATATAGCGACTCGGAAAAGGGGCGTAAATCTGATCAGGACTATCTGTCAGATGCCCCTAGGCCGACGGGATGAGGTTTTTCGCGAGGAGGACATAGTTACTCTTCCCGTAAGCCTTGCAGGTCATACAGGTGATGTTCAAGACCTCTATTGCTTGCTAGTTGGCAGAAGGGAATCAACCTTCGCGAGAAACTGGATAGCAGTCACGGAAGATCAGTGGGTGAGAAGTGTAGTCTCGGATGGCCTACGAATATCATTCAGAGTGGAACCCCCAATAGCAAGATGTCCATGTTGGACAAATCTTCCGTCGGATCCTTTCAAAAGAGAGTTTCTCCTAGTGGAGATACAGGCTCTCTTATTAAAGGAAGCAATAGAGGTCGTCAAGAATGAAGATTCTCAGGGTTTTTACAGTCACCTGTTCCTCGTACCGAAGCCAGAAGACTCGTTCCGACCGGTAATAGACTTGAGCTGGATAACAAGCTTATTGTGGCTCCAAAATTTCATATGGAGACCATTCGGTCGGTAATAGCAAGCATTCGAGTGAACGACTATGTGGCAAGCATAGATTTATAGGATGCATAATTTCATGGCCTTGTTCATCCGGCATTCAGAAAGTACCTTCGGTTCACCGTACAAGGGAAGTTTTATCAGTTCTGAGCAATGTACTTTGGTCTGAACCTGGCTCCCTGGGCATTCATTCGAATAATGAACTCAGTTATGTCATACTTCCGAGCTCATTCGTCTGCGGCAACGTCGGCTTACTTGGATGACATTTTGCAGAGATACAGCAACAGAATTATTCTTCAGATCGATGTTCAGAGTCTGCTTCTATTACTCCGATGTCTCGGATTCATCGTAAACGAGAAAAATTCAGATCTAGCTCTGTCCAAGTCATTCACTCACTTGGGGATGAGCTTCGAGACTCACAACAATCTGGTTTGTCTGCTGTTACCCAGAGCAAAATTAGTTGTTATGCTTGCTTTTGACTACACTCAGACACATTAGCAGTGAGGGAATTCATGCGACTGATGGGGTTGTGCGAAGCGGCTGTGGATCTTATTCCGATGGGCCGTCTATGCACATGTCCCCTCCAGATAGGCTTTACTCAGAACCAGAGAACGCATTCATTCGAAACCAGTATTGTTTTAACAGATCTAGTAAAACAAAGGGTCCAGATTTGGGCAGATCTTCAGTGGTTAACTCAGGGAGTTCCTCTGCAACTTCCGGATCTGGCTTTCACGATTATGACGGATTCGAGTCAGATAGGTTGGGGCACGACCCTAGGTCCCGCAGACTTGAAGTGTCCTAGAGATCACATGAACATCAAAGAGATGATGTCAGTATGGCCAGCTCTTCAACATTGGATTCACATTATAGTGAACGTCAGTGTTTACATTTTGTCAGACAGTTCACAGTAGTAGCTTACATCTGGAACCAAGGTGGCACTCATTCAATTCCATTATGCGAATTAACGAAGAGGATTCTCCTTTACGTGATATATTATCATGTTCATCTTACTGTCCATCATATACCGGGTCGTCTGAATGTACTAGCAGCTCTCTCGGAAAGGTTGCCTGTTGCCATTGGAGTAGACTCTCAACAAGCGAATATTCAGGCAGATTTGCTACCAGTGGGATCGTCCAATGATAGATCTGAACAATGAGTTAACGGCATTCGTGTCACTATGCCCAGATCATCAAGCTTACGCAGCAGACGCTCTGTCGATCTCATGGGAAGGAATGATAGGATATGCGTATCCTCCAACTCCGTTGATTCAGCAGATTCTGTTAAGATCAAACAGTCTCATTGCAAAATCCTGCTAGTAGCACCTCTGTCGTCACAGCAACCTTGGATCAGTCTTTTCAGGTGTCTGTTATGGGATGTTCCCTGGAAGCTCCTCCACGAGAGGACCTTCTTTATCAGGGGAAGTATTTGTTCTTCACGTCCTCCTCCACCCTTAGTGGCATTATGGAGTCGGTTAGACATGAGGGAGACTTGCGGTTCTTATATTATTTGATGACTAACACAAGAACAATTAAAGTAATGCGGGTGAGGGGGGTGTGATATGACTTTGAATTCCCCCCTCCCCCCCCCCCCCCTGCCCCCGGCAATATGTTAGGAGGCGATTACCGGGTAAGACTTAGTTTTCTTCCCATAAGCCTTGTATGATTTTAAGTACATACATGCATTTCATGGCTTCTCGATTGGAGACTGGGTCGTGACCTCCATGTTTTAGTTGTTTGGTTTCCTGTGGTTGTTCATCTCTATGTCATATATGAACACATAATTCATCATCATTAAATTGCTAGTCTTTGGGTACCTGGGAGGCTGTCTAGTCAGTTAACTGGTCTTCAGATGATTGCATGCGGGATTTCAATGCTCACATGCATAATTAATGAATTATTAGACAGACGCATTATTGTATGTTATGGACCTTTGAAACAGTGAATTATTTCAGGGGCGGTCCGTGTCAAGTCTGTTAATCATAGCTCGTTCCATTTCTAGATCCAGGTTTCTATTAATGTCGGTACCCAATCAAATACACCTTGTCTTACACTCTCATATATTCGCATATTTTTAGAATCATAGATATCGGATAGTACATGTCGGGGAGTGTTATTACTGGAATTTATTGTACACCTGAATGGGGTCTCCTGTGGGTTACCTCGGAAGTGTGTTTGCTAGTGTTGGGACGACTAGACGACTAATCGTTACCGGTTATTTTTTATGCAGTAGTCGACAAGAAAATCGGTAGTTGACTAGTCGTTTGATGGGTATTTTCTGATAAATGATAGAATAAATTGGCGATTCACTTGCTTTTGCTACTCGATACGGGTCCGCGGGAATAATCAACACATCGCCATCGGAAAACTTCTTTTATTCTCAGAATCCCATTTTGTATCACGAAATTGTGAGGTGTGTTTGACTAACTTATTTCTTGGTCTGCAAAGTTGCGAATTTGAAAGATAACACTCTGAACAGAATCAGGGTCGTCCGACTCGTCCTTGAAAGCATTTATGACAAGTTATTACTTCTGAATCCATTCACAGGAAGAAAGAAGGAACTTTTTTTACGAATTCCCTAATCCCCTTATGCTGAAATAAAGACAATTTTGGAAATGCCGAGTACGATCAGGCGGATCAGCAGACAGCAGATCGACATAAAATTGTTTTGTTTGGACTTATCATTACCCATCAGTAGTTTCAGTATGGTTAGCTGCATTTGAGTGCACAAACTCTTATGTCACTATCAAAAATGTCCCGAATACAAGCCTGAGAGGGGGTGGGGGATATGAGACCAGGGGGTTATGACGCTGGGGAGCGGGTGGGTGCTCGCCGTTGCTCGGTGGTTCTCTGTGTACTTTTGGTTCCTCCACCCATAAAACTGTCACCGAAACGATATGACCCTGGCTGTTATAGTGTTGTTAAAATCCCCAAAATAAAATAAATCTTTGCAAGGATGGTATCTTTTTTCTGCCAGAAGTGTGCCCCCCCCCCCCCACCCCTCCAACCCCATCACGTGAAATTTCCTTATTATACCCCCTGCAAACAAAGTTTGAGGGGGGTATATAGGAATCACCCTGTCCATCCATCTGTCCATCTGTCCATCCTTATAAGCGCAACTCCTCCTAAACCGTTTGAAGAATTTTCATGAAACTTTACTCAATGGAAGAACTCCATATGAAGATATAATTCCGTTCTGACATCTCCAAGGGGGGATAATCTAACTTATACATTTCAGGTGCGGGGGGGTAAAAGCTGATTTAGCCCTTAGCCTAACTGTTGTGCCTTTTTGTGTTTTTTTTATTGTAGAAAGAGATAACGAAAATCTCATTTTATGTTTAAGGTGGTGAAAGGGCGGAAAGGTAAATTGACTAACGTTGCGTATTTTATTTTTAAGTACACCGCTGCCCCATCGGCCATCGTCATTTATTTAACATGAAATTTCATAGCTTCGACGTAAGTTCATGTTAACCAAAAGTATCTTTTAATTTGTGCACATTAGTAATAACTTTCGGCAGTCACATTCGTAGATGTCATGGGAAATGTGGAGGGGGCAGCCCCCAGTTTTCGAAAGGAACTTGAAATTCTTGAATATATTTAGAATTCTGTATAAAGGGTCATAAATTGTCCATTATAGCAGTCTTTTCGTGTGCTGCAGACACAGGGCCCATTCTGCATCTTGCAACACGTGAAAATACCATGTTTAAAGTCTAATTTCAGCATTTTCTCATCAATCGGACAGATGGCCCACGTTATAACAGTATATCAGTTTATATGTTTATATTGCTGAAACTGAAAGGCCAGAAAAGAGCTAGCTGGCTTCAACACTCACACATTTCCTAGCCACAACTCCCCCCCCCCCCCCCCCCCTCCCATGTACTCTTTTTCAGACAGATCTGTGCTCGAGCTTCTGTTAATTTTTGATAGATTTTTTTTTGGGGGGGGGGGGGGAGGGGGGCCTGGCCACTGGCTCAAAAAAATATTGAAGTTGATTTTCCCCAGCCTCCTCCCCCCCCCCCCCCCCCCACCCTCACAGAAATACTATGCTGCCTCTGGGTTCATCAAATTGGTAATTTACAATATTTACGGGACGTCTGAAAGATCAAACTCAAATTGCAGGCTAATATGATGTGGAAGCATCCACAGAGATCAACTAGGGCGATCTGTGAGTGCAATCTTTAAGTGGAGAGATGATGTCAAATAAACCTTTTGCAACTTTGTTTAATTGGCTACATGATTATCTTGTCAGACAAAATAATCATGTAGTCAATTCGAATTTAGCAAAGTTGGACTTATCATGATATACAGCTTACGTCAGTTAGTATTTTCTGGTGGAAATTTCTCCTTCGTCAGTTGTCGGATTCTGATTTGATCAGTAAGATTCAGTTTGCACACTGCGAAATGGCAAGCACTCCTGGAAAGGAAAAATTGGAAAAATCCAGACCCAAGACATCCACCGTCTGGGTGCATTTACCAAATCAATGGAAAATGGTCGAGAAGTTGTTGAGTGCGCTTTATGCCAATCCAAGCTAAAGTACAATGGATCAACCTCAGCAATGAGATCCCATCTTCAGCACAGACATCCAGCTATAAAGATGCATGGTTCTTCTGAACAAGACAATACACTCCGAGAGTCCCAGTTGAATTTTGACGGGAAGAAGCAGTCTAAATTGATGACAAAAGAAAAGTGGAAAAGGGTTACGATGTCACTAGTCGAGAGGTGCGCTAAGGACATTCGCCCTCTATTGGTTGTAGAGGGTGATGGTTTTCATAACTTTGTCCATGAACTGGACCCCTCTTACTCAGTACCATGCCACAAAACCATAACAAAGTATACAAAATACTACTATGAAGAAATACGAAAGGGTGTTGTATCTTTACTTGAAAATTCAAAGTGGATTTCATTAACAACGGACACGTGGACCAGCTGTTCTAGTCAGGGTTATGTAACGGTAACCTTCCACTTGATTGACAATGAATAGGAGTACAAGACGGGCATTCTCTGTACTAGGCAGATCACTGATCATCATACGGGAGAGCATTTACGCGATGAGCTACAAAATATTATACAATCATTTGGTATCGCACCCCAGAAGCTTGCATCGATAACAACAGACAATGCCTCAAATATTGTAAAAGGGATATGTCTTACAGGATGGGAACACATTCGATGTTTTGCACATATGCTGCTGCTTAGTGCCAACAGAGGTTTGTCGATTAATAAAATAAGCAGAGCAGCAGGCACTGCAAGGAAAGTTGTCGCCCATTTCCACCCATCAACACTGGCATCAGATGCACTCGCGCCTAAACAGAGACAGCTCTCAGTCACAGAACATAAACTTATACAAGATATCAAGACTCGCTGGAACTCAACATTTTATATGTTCAATCGTTTGGTAGAGCAGCACTTGCCTGTCTTTGCTGTACTTCAAGACTGGACTGTCACAAAACAGGAAGATGCCAGAACTCTTGAACTCTCAGACGAAGTCTGGAAAACTATTGAAGAAATAACACCTGTTTTGAAACCATTAGAGATGGCCACTACATTGCTTGGGAGCAAGGCGTACCCTGCGTTAAGTATGATATATCCAGTTGTTAAAGGTTTATTGGAAAATCACCTGGCAGTTGAAGATTCAGACAGCAGCGTGGTGCGTGATTTTAAAAATATGGTGTCTAAAGACCTGCAAGAACGTTATTCTGAACCTGGTGTCATATCTGAAGATGAGGACTTTGTTGTATCTGTTCTTGTTATGTCTGGCACACTGGATATCAGACACAAATCATTGCATGTTTTGTCAAAGATCAGAATTCGAAGGTTTGGAGACAGCTCTTAAATGAAATTAAAACTCAGAAAGATGTCAATGAGACAGACGCCAACATTGAACCTGGTGTGGATGAAGTACCTAGCCATGCCTGGTAATCTGTTCCGGCGGAGCATGTGTTCAGTGTTTCAGGGATGGTCATCAGTAAACGGCGGTCAAACTTAGACCCTGCGACCATTGATGAGTTAATTTTTATCCGTGAAAATTCAAATATAATTTGCAAATTTAATCCAGGGAAAGAAAGCACAGGCAAAAATTATAATGTTCAGCTTGAATTTGACGAAAACCTTGATGATGCAGTTGATTGCAAATGTGAAACGAAATGATTACAATGCAGTGAATGTACTTTTTGCACCGACACTCACTGTTCAATGATCAGGACAATAATCTTGTATTCACCGCGACTCCAGATAATGAATTGAGTGCGATGGTTAAATTAATTTCATTTTGTGTCTTGTTCATTAAAATTTCCTCAAATTCCGTGAAATGCATTTGTTGATTGTATTTTCTATGATACCCAAAGATGTACAGTGATACTGGGATAGAATTTCTATCTTAGCATCACAGTACATCTTGGGGTCTCAGCATAATACATGTACTTGAGCGTGGTCTGGAAGATTGATCCGTTGTGGAGGGGTCTTGGTGTTGATGGATGTCTTCCGGTTAACCCCAATTGTAGTTACCAGTGTGAGAATTGTTTTGATGTTTGCGCTGTTTTCCAACCAGAACTTATGATTTTGCCCTTGGCTTTGGGGGCATCTGATTCAAGTGTCGAATTTGTTACCAGGCCATGCCTTCAGCACTTGACCACTATTGGGCCTGTTGGCCTTGATCTCATGATTCCAATTTCTTATCAGACATCAACTAAGCACACAATTTCACAGTAGTTGGATGCATTATGGATATGTTGCTGATGATATAATACTGATATTACCGATATGATTTGGGTCCATACCCCAATACTATTGGGGTATTGTCCCAAATCATATCGGTAATATCACCATTCACAGCAACATATCCATAATGCATCCAACATTCCAACTACTGTGAAATTGTGTGCTTAGTTGATGTCTGACAAGAAAATGGAATCATGAGATCAAAGAAATTGGAATCATGAGATCAGTGGTTTCATGTAGGGGAAAAGCGACGTTCCAGCATTGAGGCATTGTATTGTAACATAACATAAATGTCCGAAAGTCTGTGGTTTTATTCTATCGACTTTCTTATATTTATGTTAAGTAACAATGCAATGCCTTAATGCTGCTGAAACAACCTCATTCCCCCTTTCACGTTATAAACTTATAATGAATTGTGTCACCGTGGTGTTTTATGGTCCATTAGTCCACAAAATCATGTTGTCATTTGTCAGTAATTCCCCATCCAGTTGCAGATGTGCTTGACCCTAACATCCTGAGATTTGTGTAAGAGATTTTAAGAAAAATGGCTGTTCTGAACACCTTATGCACAAATCTCAGGGTGTTTGGTTCCCATACCTTTTGGTCACGAGATGTCCGATCATCGTACAACATGCTCAGAACATCGGGTGTCAAAGATCAGGAAATTTTGTCGGAAACGTCCACATCAATGCGGATTTTCTAAGGTACGAAGTCCTACATTCCAAGTTGTTTTCCTTGAGTGACCAGGTTTTTCCATGAACACTGGAAGTTCAGTTTGTTTTGGAAGAATGTAAACATGACACTAAAATTTGCTTAACCAGCTCTATTGAATTAAAAGCAGAAAACGGTCTGAACAGAAGCTGTTACAGTAAGGCATTATCAAGTAAAATATCAACATGTTGAATCGATAGCAGTTCCTAGTTTTGTTGTGATTCTTTCGGTTTATACGGTCAAAATAACAGCCTACCCCTAAATAGTTTGTACGTTTTGATTGCAGCATGTGTAGCAGACCGACTTGTCGACTAGTCGGTGACTAACAGCTGGTGACTAGTCGACCGGGAAATTTGATAGTCGTCCCAATACAATTGTTTACTGTTCAGAGATCGGCCATTGTGATTCTGTTGGACATGTGTATGTTATATATTTTATCACCGGTTTTCGACCTATCTGCGTATGCCAACTAAAGGATAAATTACAAGTGGGCGCTATTAATTACCAAGATTGCCACGATAGCCTTAGCTTCTGAAGTGGCATAAAGCACCAGTTTATTAATAGGAACCCCAAGCGGGCCGTAGGCCCGCAAAGGGTTCCACATACCCAGTCAGATAAATGTGTTCCAGAACAGAATTCTCTATAGCCGTCAATGTGATTTTTGAAGTGGACAGTAAATTTCAGTGAAAAAAACACGTAACTTCCTGTGTCGAATTGCCCATGCAATTGCAATTGGCCTGTCCCCCTCTGGGAATCAAATGTTTTTTGTTTCTCCTCAAAGCTTTGCGTGATACATTGGCCTACATATCTACACTTCAGGGGTAACCAGGCCTTCTCAACCGAGAACCGCGACAAATCAGCGGCCGGCCAAAGTGTTACTATTATTACTCGAGTTCTGTCCTTCTGGAGGTTTGTCAATATGCTCAGCTGATGATCTCGTCATTTCAGATCGAACTCTCAGTCCTGATTTTGTTGCAGCTTGTCTGCCAGTGATAACCTCAATCGAAAAAAACGTACATATAACCGATAATATAACTGATAATTGTTGTTATACTGGTGCGATTGTATACAGATATGCATTGACACGTATCTCGTGAAATATCAAGATGAACAGAAACTCAGTTGTTGAATTATCCGAATGTTAAGGTGTTGTAAAAGTAAGGAAAAGTTTGCTTGAAAAAAGGGTATACGGACGTTTCGTCCGCAAGCCGAGTCGTCCGCTTGTCAAGGAAAATATGTCTGCACATTTTCTACATTTCGAACAAGACACCCACCCCCTACTAACGTGTGACATTTCCCCAGATTAAGCCCAATATTCTCACATATAAAGCCTCCTGATGTTGTATTTATGTTAAGAGTGTGATGTACAACATCATCTTTAAGGTTTGAAACACAAATGATGTCATATATTGGCTGATATATTAATATGTTTTTAAAAAATTGCACAGGTTGGAAATGCACATTTTTGGTCACTCAAGAGACTCACCCACCCCCACATCATGTCTTGCAAATTTTTGCCCCCCCCCTCCCCCAGGACCCCCCTCCCCCTGGAATAATTGCAAAATTATAAGATTATGTTATGGAACTTAATATAACAAGTTTTGATGCATTTCTTAATATAATTATAACATGTTTTGATGCATTTCTTAATATTATTAATTCCTATAATACATTTGCTAATAATTTTGTGATTATTCATTGTAAAGCGCCGGTGATGCTCTTCCAAGAATAATTGCAAAATTATAAGATTATGTTGCAGAATTTAATAAACCATAAATTTTGATGCGTTTCTTAATTTAATTCTTATAATACATTTGCTAATAATTTTGCTATTATTCATTGTAAAGCGACGGTGCACCTCGATGAATACTTGCAAAATTATAAGATTATGTTGCAGAACTTAATATAACAAATTTTGTTGCATTTCTTAATATAATTAATTCGTATAATACTTATGCTAATAATTTTGCAATTATTCACTGTAAGGTGCCGGTGGAGCTCTTCAATGAAAAATTGCAAAATTATAAGATTATGTTGTGGAACTTAATATAACGTACATATACGTTAAGAACTTTTACTGTAATAATATAATTTTTATTTGTAATCCATTGAATAAACAGTAATTAAAATTTATTAGATGGCTGGATAGTTTATTTTGTTCTGACATTTCTGTTTTCAGAATTTCATACACATATATGAAATTTAATGCAAGGAGGTACATTAAGATATATTACAATGGAGGTACATTAAGATATATTACAATAGGTAATATACAATAAATTATACAATAAAATTATTATATAAATAAAAAATGATTCAAAATGCAATACTTGAATACTTTCCCCCCAGCGCACGAGTTTCGGACGTGTTGGGTATAATTGTAGAGGACGACTTGGGTAAAATTGCAGCGGACGATTTGGTTAGCAGACGAAATGGGTGTAATTCGAAAAAGTGATACTGATAGGTTGCTTTCAGTCCCGTTAGAAACCAAAACAAAGTAATAATGTGTTACTTTTTGGTGCATCTGTATTTCTGAACAGTGCTTTGTAGTTTCAAAAACTAAAAAATGGAAAATAATAACCCTTTTGGATATTTACCACCATTGAAAATGGCATGTCATCTTTTTTCGGGAACTGGGGGAATCTTCAGCCTGGGGAGAACTAGGCCCAGGGAAGAATCATCCAAAAGAAAAGCAGTACACATCTGTTAGGATATTTTAGATACACTACGATATTTGTTTTAACTCCTGAAAATAATTCTTAAAAAAAATATTGATAGATTGTTCGATATTTATTGAAAAAATATTAATATAATATATCGTCGAGCAATTATCTCTGCAGTAAATTCACATTCAATGTGTTCTGTAATAGGGCCTAATTAACGTCTCTCATCTGTTAGAATGATATCCAATCACTTTGGCTCCAAGTCATTTCGTCCTCTGGTCAATTCGACCTCAAAGTCATCTCTGTCCTAGTCACTTTGGTCCCTTGGTCATTTCGGCACCATTTTAAGTGTAGAGATCTATAAAGATCAGTGCATAGTTCATGTTTAGAAATAATGGGTAATTACCTTTATTAAGTAATGTTCAGTTATTTGTATTTACACAGTGTACAGAACAGTTATACATGACATTAAAAATTATCCATGTGTTCAATTTTACATACATTTAAGATGCCATCTGTATAAGTAAGAGAAATTATTTTACTTTGAAATTTTAGTACCGGAATATGCAGTCATTTATTCATATTGTTATGCACAATTCCTAGTCACCTTCCAGTTTGAGATTCACAGGGTTTCTTTTTCTTTTTTTTTCTGAAACAACCACCAAACTGCGACTTTGATACTACCATAAATATGTCCACATTTTCTAAAACACAGAGCAGAATCCTTGTAGTTATGTGCAATTCCTAGTCCCCTTCCAGTTCGATGTCCACGGGGGTCTGATCCCAGTGCTCCACTTCCAAGTCGTACACTCAAACCAAATCACATTACTTACCCTCGCTTCCGGCTCTCATAGATTCATAAGCAAATAAAATTATTCAGGTCACAAGTGATTTCAAATCCCACATAGTCCATGTGCATCTTCGACATGCTGAAACTTTTCTTTTATTTATTCATCATGAAAGAAAATCTACTAGACATATATCATGTATACCTGAATATCTAATTGAGAGATATATATGTTGAAAAAAAATTAAATAGAAAAATGTTAAAATTCAAACAATATTTGAAAATATTTAAAGAGGCCGAAATGACCTGGTATATTGGGGCTGAATTGACCTGAGGCTGTAATGACTGGGGCCAAAGTGACTGGAATTTGTGAGAATTGCATCCAAACTGTCCTCCAACAATTTGACCCAAACTGGATACTAATCTAACCCAAACCATCCTTTGGCAATTTGCCCCAAACTGTTCTCCAGAATAGGGACACATGATTCTTATTGATTTATTTATTGGGGTTTAATGACACTTCGATAGCCAGGGTCACTTCATGTCGGACAGTTTTACAGGTGGGAAAAGCCAGAGAGAACCACAGAGCAATTACAAACATCTAACGTACAAACAGCACACACGCTGGGTTAGCATTGGTTGAAGACAAGTGTACGATTGACATGCAGTATGCCTTGGTACGCAATGGCACTACGTGGGCAGTGGGAATGAAGTGTATTGCCCAAGGAAACAAAGTGGTTGCCACAGGTGGTATTTGATAGAGGACCCTTTGGCTTATAGCCTTCACCTCTAAGTACTGAGCCCTTTAACCTTCAAAACTGTATAGTACCAGCTAAAACATTTTGTAGAATGACCACATGAAAATTTCACAAGTACATAGTTTCATTATTAGTTTGTGATATTTGTTTTTGCTGTACAGTGGAACCCTGTTAATTGAAGAGCCACTTTGCCAATAACATTATTCAGTTAGCAGGAGTATTCAATTAACAGGGATTGTGTCACTTTCCTGTATTCCAGAGATAAACTTAGCATTTATTCTATTATATTTTGTTTGACAGAGCTCCATGAGCTCTGTCAAACAAGATATAATAGATTAAATGCCTGTATTGAATGTACTGAGGCCAAATTGGTCTATAACCAAAGGAAAACTGGGAAGAGTCAGGGCAATTTCTCAACATGTTACAAGATTTTTTATTCAATTAACAGGAGATTACTCTATAACCTATATTCAATTACCAGGTCAAATTTGTACTGGTGGTAAATGGTTTTGTGTTGGGAAATTATATTCTATTAACAGGGATACAGTTAAAACTAGAAGTCTTAACATGAAATGTGCACAAATAGCACGTCGATTTGCGCATTAATCTACGTATTATGACCATAGTAAGGCTATCATATTCTGTACATATGGCCTGTGCACAAGCAATGTTTCAGCCAATGGACCTCCGGGTAACCCGGATGTCCATTGGCAGAAACATTGCCTGTGTTTACTATGAGTAATCAGGAGAACCTGCCATGCTTTGGATGCCGTTCGATATGGCAATTGCGCGCAATTAAGCATAGATAAGCACACAATTCGGGACAGGACTTCTAGTTTCAACTGTATACAATTAAAATATATCCAATTAAGTGGGCACAACTGTATAACCCCCCCCCTACCCCCCCCCCCCCCCACACACACACACCCCAATCAAAACCATCATTCAAAGGTCTTGGATTCAGCAAATTTGATTTCTTTATTTATTGGGTTTAACAACAATTTTTACAGCCAGGGCCACCCAACAGTTTTACTGGGGGAGGAACCCAGCCAGAGCACCCCCAGAGAGAACTACCGAGCAACAATGACAAGCAACTGTCAGCTTCTCAACATTGTAACTCCAAGCAAGCAGGGTTAGCATTGGTTGAAGACAAGTGCACCATCGGTGTGCAGTACGCCTTATTTCAGTTGCCGCAATTGGGATTCGAGCTGAGAACCTCTCAAAGCTTGTTTTGGGAAGGATTTTTTTGTTTCAGCTTCATTAAGGTTTGTTTCATATCGCACTTGTAATTTTGTCATGATTAGTAATCATAAATCCTTAACATAAAACAATAGAAAAAATGCATAGAATATTTTAAAAAAAAAAATTCTGTGAGGATTTGACCTCAAGAGGTGATGACATTCGACCACGACTGAGACCGAATATTCTAAGAAAAAGTATGAGGGCTGAATCTTCCTGTGACTGAATCTTCATGAACCCCTTTTTTCAAACTAAATTGCCCATTACTTATAAAGCACCATAACTAAGGCAAAAACAATACTATGAAATTTCCAAGTCTGAAATTCTATAAATTTCAAATAAATTTACACAAATTATATAGCAAAATGAAGGATGTGGTGTATAGTATGTGTACATCTCACACACTGACACACAGTCACCATCAGACATCAGCGGCTCCTGAAAGTGTGCTATCGGTACCATATTTGTACCATAATTGATAATAATAAAATAATATTTCATAAGAACAACAAACACAGGAATTCAAAATGCAGCCTCAAGGCAGCATGGTGGTGAATGCCAATGCTGTCCCATTGTCCTTGAAAGGGGGAGTCCTTTACAAAATAGGTTTTTGTTTTGTGATACTCTGGATACTCCCCATTTTTAGCTCAGCTTTGAGAAAGTCATATTTAAGGTTGTGTCATAGCCCATTGTCCGTCTGTTTGGGAACAACAATTCAATACGACTCGGGCTTCGTCTGTTTGGGAACAACAATTCAATACGACTCGGGCTAGAGGTTATATTTATGAACCGATCTTTACGAAACTTCTTGAGTACCTTTGTTATCACATGGGACGAGAACGAGTGTTTTTGGGTGCGGTCCAAAATGCAAGATGGCCTCCAGCAGCCATTTTGTACAGAAATTAGTGCAATCAGTTTTTTGTACAGAACTTCTGTATGAAAGTTCTGATTTGAACAAATGTTTGTATGAATGTTTAGTAACATGGAGTACATCACTAATACAGGTTTTTTTCTTGTGCTGAAATTATGCAAATTAGATGAACTTTAATTTATTCAGTGCTACACTTACATGTATACCCAGTAAGTGCACATGCCAATACGGCTCGGGCTAGGCTGTATTTATGAACTGATCTTCATGAAACTTCTTGGGTACCTTTACTATCACCTTGGGATGAGAATGAGTGTTTTTGGGTGTGGTCCAAAATTCAATATGGCTACCAGTGGCCATTTTGTACTGAAATTAGGTACAATCAGTTTTTTGTACAGAACTTCTATACAACTTGGGCTAGAGGCCGTAATTATGAATCGATCTTTACAAAATTTCTTGGGTACCTTTGTTATCACCATGGGGTTAGAATAAGTGTTTTGGGGGGGAGTCCAAAATTCTAGGTGGCCGCTGGCAGCTATTTTGTACTGAAAATGAAATTACTGCAATCAGTTTTTTGTACAGAACTTCTGTATGAAAGTTCTGATTTGAATAAATTTTTGTATGATTGTTTAGTAACATGGAATACATCACATAAAATACAGGTTTTTTTCTTGTACAGAAATTATGCAAATTAGACAAACTTTGATTTATTCAGTACTACTTATACACAGTAAGTACACATGTCAATACGGCTCGGGCTAGGGGCTGTATTTATGAACCAATCTTCACCAAGCTTCTTGGGTACCTTTGTTATCACCTGGGGACGAGAATGAGTGTTTTGGGGTGCGATCCAAAATTCAAGATGGCTGCCAGAGGCCATTTTGTACCAAAATTAGATACAATCAGTTTTTTGTACACAACTTCTATACAGCTCAGGCTAGAGCCCCTATTTATGAACCAATCTTTACGCAACGTCTTGGGTACCTTTGTTATCACCGTGGGATGAGAGCGAGTGTTTTTGGATGCAGTTCGAAATTAAAGATGGCCACTAGCAGCCATTTTGTACCAAAATTAGTGCTATCAGTTTTTTGTACAGAACTTCTGTATAAAAGTTCTGATTTGAATAAATTTTTGTATGATTGTTTAGTAACATGGAATACATCACAAAAAATACTGTATAATACAGGTTTTTTTCTCTTGCAGAAATTATGCAAATTAGATGACCTTTGATTTATTCAGTGCTTCTTATACACTGTAAGTGCACATGTCAATACGCTAAGGCTGGAGGCTGTATTTATGAACCGATCTTCATGAAACTTCTTTGGTACCTTTGTTATCACCTTGGGATGAGAACAAGTGTTTTTGGGTGCAGCCCGAAATTAAAGATGGCTGCCGGCTTTCACACTGTTGCTTACTGAGGTGAAGTCACTTTACCATTACCAAGCTACCTACTAAATACCAAAGGGAAGATTTTTTATTACTTCAGTGCCCATAATTCTCAAATATGGCATTAAAACCAATCACATACTTATACTTTTAAATCTGTTCACATAATCAGAATACACCATCAGGGGTGCATTAGCTCAGTAGGTAGAGGTGCAGACTGGAAGCCGAGAGATCCTCGGTTCGAATCCACCTGCGGCAACAGCTTTGTGTCCTTTGGCAAGACACTTCACCCCCACTACCATGTGGGGGCAAGGTATGCTGTGTACTAAGGCATACTGCATGTTCATGGTGCACCTGACTTCGGACAAGGCTAACCCAGCTTGTGTAGTATGTTGAGGAGCTCACAGTTGCTTGCCATTGCTCAGTGGTTCTCCTGGGGTACTCTAGTTTCCTCCATCCATAAAACTGCCATGGTCACAATAAGCTGTTGTGCAGATAAATGTGACCTTAAACACCAATAAATAAATAATAAAAAGAACACACCACCTCATACCCGTTTTTCAGTTTTTTGTACGGAACTTCTGTATGAAAGTTCTGATTTGAATAAATTTTTGTATGATTGTTTAGTAACATGGAATACATCACATAAAATACAGGTTTTTTTCTTGTACAGAAATTATGCAAATTAGATGAACTTTGATTTATTCAGTGCTACCTATACACAGTAAGTACACATGTCAATACGGATTGGGCTAGGGGCTGTATTTATGAACAGATCTTCACCAAGCTTCTTGCATACCTTTGTTATCACCTAGGGACGAGAACGAGTGTTTTGGGGTGCGATCCAAAATTCAAGATGGCTGCCAGTGGCCATTTTGTACCAAAATTAGGTCCAATCAGTTTTTTGTACACAACTTCTATACGGCTCAGGCTAGTGGCCGTATTTATGAACCGATCTTTACGCAACGTCTTGGTTACTTTTGTTATCACCGTGGGATGAGAGCGAGTGTTTTTGGGTGCAGTTCGAAATTCAAGATGGCCACTAGCAGCCAATTTGTATTAAAATTAGTGCGATCAGTTTTTTATACAGATCTTCTGTATGAAAGTTCTGATTTGAATAAATTTTTGTATGAATGTTTAGTAACATGGAATACAGTTAAAACTAAAAAGTCCTGTCCTGAAATGCGCACAAATAGCACGTCGATATGCGTGTTAATCTACGTGATATGACCATAGTAAGGCAATCAAATTCTGTAAATATGGCCTGTGCACAAGCAATGTTTCAGCCAATGGACCTCCGGGTAACCCGGAGGTCCATTGGCAGAAACATTGCCCGTGTTTGCTTTTAGTAACCAGGAGAACCTGCCGTGCTTTGGATGCCATTCGATATGACAATTGCGCGCAATTCATACGTGCAATTAAGCCTAGATAAGCGCACAGTTCGTGACAGGACTTCTAGTTTTAACTGTACATCACAAAAAATACTGTATAATACAGGTTTTTTTTCTCTTGCAGAAATTATGCAAATTAGATGACCTTTAATTTATCACTGCTACTTATACACTGTAAGTGCACATGTCAATACGCTAAGTCTGGAGGCTGTATTTATGAACCGATCTTCATGAAACTTCTTGGGTACCTTTGTTATCACCTTCGGATGAGAACGAGTGTTTTTTGGGTGCGACGGCCCGATATTAAAGATGGCTGCCAGCTTTCACACTGTTGCTTACTGAGGTGAAGTCACTTTACCATTACCAAGCTACCTACTAAATACCAATGGGAAGATTTTTCAGCGCACTCATTACTTCAGCACCCATAATTCTCAAATATGGCATTAAAACCAATCACATACTAGTACTGCTTAAATCTATTTACATAATCAGAATACACCATCAGGGGTGCATTAGCTCAGTAGGTAGAGGTGCAGACTGGAAGCCGAGAGATCCTCGGTTCGAATCCCACCTGCAGCAACAGCTTTGTGTCCTTGGGCAAGACACTTCACCCCCACTACCCATGTGGTGGCAAGGTATGCTGTGTACTAAGGCATACTGCATGTTCTTGGTGCACCTGTCTTCGAACAAGGCTAACCGTGCTTGTGTAGTATGTTGGGGAGCTCACAGTTGCTTGCCATTGCTCAGTGGTTCTCCTGGGGTACTCCAGTTTCCTCCATCCATAAAACTGCCATGGTCACAATAAGCTGTTGTGCAGATAAATGTGACCTTAAACACCAATAAATAAATAATAAAAAGAACACACCACCTCATACCCGTTTCTCTCCTGTTTTCCTCCACCTTGGTATCCCTCGGTTGCCTCGGTGTTTAGTATGCCCGCCAGAAAAGGAGTGATTTCTTTTTCTAAAAGAGCAAAACAAGAAACGGTAATTTTTAACAGGTAGTTACGAAATAATTTTCATGAAGCGCACAATTTTATGTTAGTTAATAGCTGAAAAAAATGCAGGGTGATATTTGCAAATCTTATTTTATTACTGGCACCAGGTACTGGTAATGAAAATTGTTGTTTGTCATCAATACTTGATCAAGTTTCTGACAAAGCTCATTATACTTTTCCAATATGTTAGCTACTGTACATAAGCACACAATTTGATGTTTACCATTATACTGGTGCTAAGCCAGGATATCTAAGTTACATGTAGGGGCAAGAGTAATACATGTATCACCTGAGCCACATAGCAGTGAGATAGGGGTGAGGACAAGAGGGTGTGTGACCCTCTCATCAGTGGAGGGGGTCTGGTGCGCCCCCCCCCCCCCCCCCCCCAAAAAAAAAAAAAACAAAAAACAAAAAAACAAAAAATTTGAAATTCAAGACAGTAAAAAACAATTACTTTGACTCTGTGCTGCTGTGTACTGGTCACTTTCTGTGGGTGGGCAATATTTCTGCGGATGCAATGATATTAGTTTTCAAACATTGTTTACAGCAATAATCATCAAAAATTTAATTAATGAACCACAGGATACAATTCGGTGCTTCATTAATTAAAATTTTATTGATGATGATTTTCTATTACCTGGAAAAAACATGCAAGGACATCATGCACTGCCCATGCAAGGATTATGACCAGCAACTGTACTGTATGTCTGTGTCACTGCTATGAGCAGGGACTAATCTAAATGGGTGGGTGTGTTTATAAATATTCATATTTTTTAACACCTGATAACAAAGTAATATAAGTTTATAAACAACCACACAATTGACTTTTAATTACAATACTCCTAATTCCTATTAAACATATATGAATGTTTATTAATTTTGTGGAATTTTTACACTGTGTATGAAGCTTATTTGGGCCTGTATGTTTGTTAAAATTGCCCTTCCACTACGGAGGACTTTTTGAAATCAGTCTATACTGGATTGTGTGGTATTCCTTTGTGTAAGACAGTGTATTCATTGTAATAATATTCATACATAAGTTCATGTTCTTGGTTTGTTTTAGGCCTCATAATCTTCAGAATAGCTTGGATGGAGGTGTATTCCATCACTTGAGTGCAAGAAGGCTTTGCAATGCTACATGTATAGCATAAACCTTGTTGCACTCCAGGGACAAATTTATCAATTTTAATAACATGGGTAAAATATCGGACATGAACCGTTTAATTTTTTTTTTTTTTTTAGCTCACTTCGACATAGTAAAAGCAGGGCTTATCTCATCACTCTCCATCCATTGTCCGTCCATCTGTCAACCATCAACACCATGTTTTAGTCGATTCAAGTTAAAGTTTGTGTGAGTAATGGTACCAAATGGGTATTACATTTTTGTTTAACTCAACATGCCCAGCCCCATAGGGAGGGGGTGGGGTAAAATGCTCCCAAAATATTTTTAAAATCTTATGAACCAGTGGGTACAGTGACTTTATATTCGTTATGGAACTACCTTTTGAGGTGTAGAATCACGCTTATTCAAACGTACTTTGTGAAGCATTATTTGGCTTTGTAATGGCAGTGGTTAGATTTTTGGTACCACCCAAAATTTCTATTTTCCAAACCGATGGTCCAATTTGAATGAAATTCAGTATCGTGGTAATATTGGGTCATAAGTACTTACCTCATGCAAAAAAAAACCTGCATCCCCATGGGAACCCCAGGAGCAAAAAATAGAAATGTTTTCAAACTCCCATGTTTCCCAAACCACTTGGAACAGAGAACTGTTATGTGGTATGAAGCATCCTTAGAACCAGTAGAATTGAATGGTAAAAAAAAATGCCCTCTGTTGTTGTTAGAGAGTTCTGCAGAGGGCATCAGAATAATGTTGGTGCAGCATTTTTGCTAACATTTTAGAAAATCTTTTCTCAAGAACCAATGTTCAGAATCTTTTGATATTTGGTATACAGCATCCATAGAGGGGTCAGATACAAGGTTGTTAAAATGAAGCCCATTCGTTCATATTTGGACTCAATGCAGGAGCCCAAATTTTATGGGGAATTTTCTTTAAACAGCTTCTTCAGAACCACGAGTCAGAATTTTTTAATGTTTGGTACCCTCATTGTTATGATGGTCAGATTCAAGATTGTTCAAACCAAGTCCCTATGTTAATATTTGGGCTTCCTTTGGTAGCCCAAATTTAACTTAGGGCTGTATGGGGAAGTTTTTTTTAAAAATCTTCTTCAGATCCACCAGTCAGAATGCTTTCGTATTTGGTATACAACATCTCTAAGGGGGGAGGGGTGGGGGTGGGGGTGAGATTCAAGTTTGTTCAAATCGGGTCTGTAGGTTAAAGTTTGGGCTCACTATGGTAGCCCAAATTTTAACTTTGAGCAATATGAGGAAATTTCTTTAAAATGTTGTTCTTCAGATCCACCAGTCAGAATGCTTTCATATTTGGTATACATGTACAGCATCTCTAAAGAGATCAGATTCAACTTTGTTCAAATCGAGTGCCTGGGTTGATATTTGAGCTCCCTATGGGAGCCGGAATTGGCCAAGTAGCTGAAGAATTAGACATTTTTTATTCAGTACCCTCATGAGGTGAAGAGTAATCTACATAGGTTGTATCAAGGTGCTTGAGAGGGGAGCTCCACATTTTACATCATAATCAACTAAAGAAAAGGCATGATGCTTGGACTGTTTTTGTCACTCCTGAGGGGCTCAAAGATTTGCAGTGTATCCTATGGAGATGGATTGCTTAATGTAGATTCATTCTTGGACTCTTATATCGTGTTCTGTTCTCTGTTTATATCATGTTCTGTTCAAGGTGAGCACTTCAGGCCCTGTGGGGCCTCTTGTTTATTTATTTATTTATTTATTTATTTATTTATTTATTTATTTATTTATTTATTTATTTATTGGGTTTTAACAACACTTTCGAAAGCCAGCAGCTACAAGTTTCTTCTCTCCTTGAACCAAGCATCTCGCCCAACTGCAGCACTCATGGTCCACTGAGTTTTTAGCTCACCTGACTTTCAGTCAGGGTGAGGTGTAGTGATCACTTGCCGTCTGTCGTCCGTCGTCCGTTGTCCGTGAACATGGTGTTTGCATCTTCTCCTCCAGAACTGCTGAACTGATTAATCATTTAAGTGAAATGTGAGATGCTTGTTTGTTATGACATTGCATTTTGATTTTGCTTAAATCAAGTTACCCTGCCCCCAGTAGGGCCATGCCCCGAAATTTTGCCTAAATCTTAAAAAAATCTTCTTGTGAACCAGGAGTAGCAGAGATTCGATATGTGGTGTGCTGCTTCCTTTTGAGGTGTAGACTCAGTTTTGTTCAAGAGAAGTTTGTGGGTCTTTATTTGCCTTCATTATTGGAGGGCATGTATTTTTGCCCCGCCCAAAATTTCTGTTTTTCGAACCAAGAGGCTGATTTGAACCAAATTTAATTTTTGGTTTTATTTGCTCATAAGTAATTAATTTATGCCCCAAAATATTTTCCCATTCCCTCATGGGAACCGCAGGAGCTAAAAAAAGAACAAAATTCAAAACGCACATATCTCCAAAACTACATGGCACTGAGAATTCTTATTTGGTGTGAAGCTTCCTTGGGACCAGCAGAATGGAATGGTCTAAGCAAATTTCTGTCAGGTCAATCATGGGGTACTTTTTCGTGACTTTAAAAAAATGCTTAGTCAGCGTTCTGTAACACTGTGGGTAATGAAGAAAGCATTTAAGACTCTTCTTCACCCAATTCACTCCTCCAAAACCTTTCAGATTTCATATATACCATCTTTGCAAGATTTTTTTGCACGTTTATTGAAATCAAATCCCTGGGTCCATATTTGGCCTCTATGGGAGTCCAAATGTTGAAATTAGTGCAGTATGAGGAATATTCTTTAAAAATCTTTTTTTTCAGACCCACCAATCAGAATCTTTTGATATTTGCTATGCACCATCATTAGGCGGGTGAGATTTAAGTTTCTTCAAGCCAAGCCTATATTTTGGCTCACCAGGGTTTTGCAAATTGCGAGAACGGTGATTTCATTCCTCTGATGTTCTTGCAAATGCTTGTTAAGAAGATCCATATTTACCATTCCCCCAAAATTATAAGCATTTTTTAATCAGATAAAATTTAATAAAATTAAATTAATTTTAGAGCTGAAACGATTAAAGGGTTTTCATGATTGATTAATCGCATGGGTTAACCTTGGTTAACCGATTAATCACTTGCCCCAGTAGGTAGCTGAATAATTGCTGTACCGTTGACCATTTATATAATTAAAACTTTACTCAGCATAATGGACAAAACCGGGCAGCGCCATATACAAACATGTCCATTCAAATTTTATTATATTTTCAATTTTTGTCTCAAAACATAGCTTATGACCCCTCATTGGAACAAGCTCATTGAGCTTGTTCCAATAGGGGGGGGGGGCATAAGCTATGTTTTTGAGACAAACATTGAAAATCTTTAGAATTTCTTGTGCAAGTATCGTCTTCTACCTGCATTTGGTGAAGGGTTGAGAATGACCGTTTTCAGCTACTGATACAGTATAATGATCATGCAAGTGAACAGGTATTTTGGCACGTAACTGGCATGCATTTCTCTGTCTCATGCAATTGATGTGAGCCAGTGTGACAATGTTTGCCTGTTTTGGAGCAAGTTTGTTCCATAGTTAACCCATACAGGGTATTTTTTGTTTTTAAAAATTTGATTAACAGTTTCCATCTTGGTTTCAAAAAGTGATGATAAATAGTGAATATAAGCTTACCCAATATGAAAGAAAAATGGTTAGCAATTGGACATTTTTGTATAGCATTTTGCGATGTGAACCCAGCCATCAAATACCCTGCCATATAGTACCGTACTTCAAAAGTAACGGTTAACCGATCAATTACTTTTTTTTATCAATCAAGATATTGATCATTGGTTAGTCGATTAATCGGTGTGAGCCAGTGTGAGATTCAAGTTTGTTTAAGCCAAGCCCCTGGGTTCATATTTGGGCTCACTGTGGGAGATTCAAGTTTGTTTACGCCAAGTCCCTTAGGGAGGTGAGATATAAGTTTGTTAAAGCCAAGTCCCTGGGTTCATATTTGGTCTTCCTGTAGGAGCCCGAATTGTACCAAAATTTCTATTTTCCAAATTGAGAGGCTGATTTGAAGCAAATTTGATATGATGGGCTTATTGGGTCGTAAGTACCTAATTTATGCCAAAACATTTTCCTGTGGCCCTGTGGGAACTGCAGGATCTAAATATAGAAAAAATTTAAAACGCCCATATCTTCAAAACTACATGGCACAGAGAATTTTTATTTTGTGTGACGCTTCCTTACGAACAGCCGAAAAGAATGGTCAAAAAAAAATTGCCATCAGTTTTATCATAGGGAAGTTTTCCAGGACTTATGCGGAGTCATCATTTTAGTAATGGGAAAAACATTAAAGAATCTTCTCCCATACCACTGCTCCAAAGGCTTTCATATTTTGCATATAACATCTTTGGAAGATTTATTCACATGTTTGTTGAAATCAAATCCCTGGGTCCATATTTGGGCTCTCTATGATTAGATTAGTGCAATATGAGGAATATTTTTTAAAAATCTTCTTCTGATCCACTCTTCAGAATATTTTGATATTTGGGATGCTGCATCCTTAGAGGGGTGAGATTCAAGTTTGTTTGAGCCAAGTCCCCGGGTTCATATCTGGGCTCCCTGTGGGAGTCCAAATTACAACTTAGTTCAATAAGAGGAATATTCTTTAAAATCCAGTAGTCAGAATCTCTTGATATTAGTATATAGAAGCATCCTTAGGGATGTGAGATTCAAATTTGTTCAAGCCAAGTCCTTGGGTTCATATTTGGGCTCTCTGTGGGAGCCTGAATTATAACTTAATTCAATACGAGGAATATTCTTTAAAAATCCTTTTTTTTGAGATCCACCAGTCAGAATCTTTGGCTATTTTGTATAAGCTTTTCTTATGAGGTGCAGATGCAACTAAATGTTCAAATAAATTCCCTGGGTTGATATTTAGGCTACCATGTCAGGTGAATGCCATCAGGCCCTCTGGGGGCTCTTGTTTGTTTTCTGTTTGACAACATTGCCCTGGCTCTTCTATCTATATTTTTCATTTTAAGTTAGTCACTACTTTTATTTAGGCTTCCCAAATTTGTTACTGCATGTCTGTCTGTCTGTCCTTTGGATGAAATGTTTCTTTGCTTTTCATTTGCCTGGGTCAGCATTTTAAATAATTTGCAGCTATCTTTCACCCTCCAACCTCCCCTCCCCTCCCCCCCCCCCCACCCCCCCCCCCCCCCCCCCACACACACACACACACACATACAAAAATCTGGGCTGGCAAGTATTGAGTATTTTATCAAAAAAGTGGTACTCGAGTACTACGAGTACTGAGTACTTTGGACCCAGCCTATCACAAATATATTAAACATCAAAGAGTATATTATATACTTGAAACAAATACAGTACAGTGGCAGTGTACTGCTCACTTTCTTATCAACCTACTCACAATTGTTTACTACAGGCTTGCACTACAGTGGAAGTCCCTAACTCGGATAAAATACTCTCTATTTTTGTCTTTCCCAAGCAAGTTGGGAAAGAAAAGTGGTGCAAAAGCACCAATAAAAATAAGCCAAAACTGGGTCGAGTGCAACCGGCGCAGACCCAGTACGGGACGCTCTCTCCCAAGTACAACTCCACGACTTCCGTTGCCAGTGCGCATATACCGTCTCTAAAGACTCTTTCTTTTTAAAATCCGCTTCGTGTCGAGATGTTTTTGCACGCTTATCAGTGTTCCACCAGCTTGATGTTTGATGATTCCTGATTCATTATACCACAGTGTATCCTTTGTATTCTCAGGAACAGTGTTTTATATTCTCTTTTTTCTATTATATGTCCATAATGTATATTTATTTGCTCTCTCTCGGGTCGCGCGCGTTTTTCGCGGGCCACGCGGTTCGGACTTAGATTTTCACAATTATTGTTCATGCTTTTTTTGCAAATTTTTCTAATTGTGTTAGAGTTAGGTGTCAGCGGGGTACCACTCCTACAGTGTTTCTTCTTTCTGTTGAGAGTAGTCTTCCTGTTGGGTGGTTCCCAGTCGACCGTCTGGGGTCTTTGTTTCTGTCACCTTTCTCTCTTTGGGGGTGTTCTGTTTTCTGATCTCACCTTCTCTGCTCCTCTCACCTCTTTCATGCCCAGGACAATTCCTTGTGGGCAGTGTCTGCTGCCAAAGCATGTGGACGATGTACATTCGTCGTGTTCCTCCTGTAATGGGTGTTCGGCCGAGCGGCCTTGTGGTGTCTGTGGAACATGGTCTTCCACCTTCTGGGCGTCAGTAAATCGTGTCGTTCGTTCTCGTGGCCGTGCCTCCCGCTCCCGCGGGAAAGGAGAACGTGGTCGTTCGGGGCCTCCCGAGCCGACTTTGTCTGGTGAGAGTTATTCCTCCTCCGTGGGGGATGTGCAGTCTTTTCCTGTGGTGGATACTGTGGGAGCCGTTGAGTGTTCTGGTGTAGAGATGCCTGGTTCCGGGACTACGGTCCCCCTCCAGTCGACATCTGAGGCTGTCACTAGGGTTGTGACTCCTCCTTCGGAGCCGAGCCGGTGTGCTCTCTCCACTTTTTCACCAGCCTCAACGACTCTCGACGTATCTACTACTGCTGCTGGTCCGTCTGCTTCGTTGTCTGTTTCAGCCAGCCTCGGCTTTTCGCTGCAGGGGACTGCAGGACTGTCCGATACTGTAGACGTGGGATATCGGCCCCAGCCTTCCCTGACTTCAACTCGGCGAAGTCGGAAGGGGCTGCCGGCCGAGCCCATCGCTGTGGTCTCTTCGCCGTCGAGTACCACAGTTGTGTCTTTGGATTCGGATGTTCGTAGTGGAAACACTATGGCTTCCGTGGCGTTTCCGTCTACTCACTCTGGTCATACGACCAGTTTTGGGGGACCAACGCCTTTTGTGCAGCCTGGACCTTCTGCCCTGCAGAGGTCCGCGGTGACTCTCATGAGTTCTCGCAATATTGATCCTCGGGGTGCATCGTACCCCTATACACATCTGCCTTCAGATGTTTCGGCTGCCGCCCATCGTCCCGCGTCGGGTGTTTTGGAGGATCGTGACCCTTCGCTGGTTAAGAGGGTCAGAGGTGAAGCCACTTTGCCGGTTCGCTCCCCTGTCGAACCGGTCGGTTCAGGCAATGAGCTTAGGGAGGCCCTCTCCTTACTCACTCAGGTTCTTTCTAAGAGCCTTCTTGTTGCTTCCAGCGAGGCTATGGGTGGTTTCCAGGCGCCTCCTATGGCGCCGCCTCCCGGGATTGGAAACAGGCCGGTTTCCGATTCCTCTGGTGTCCCGACACCATGGGAGGCGTCGACTGGTTTGCCCACGATGGGCTATGTGTCTTCCGACTCTGGGGAGGAGTCCGACATGCTTGAGGTCGAGGGCCAGCAGTCTTCGGACTTGGGGGCGGCTCTTGACTTTGTGTTTGGGTTTCTGCCTGAGCTCAAACCTGCTAACCAGCCGACAGTGTCAGCCTGGCCGCGATCATCGGTCGCGCGCCAACAGCCTTTGGAGCAACCTGCCTCTGGGCGCCTTCGACCGTGCCAGTCGGTACAGGTGGTTGAAGCTTTTTCAGCATTGGATGCCAAGCTGAATTCCAAGGCTTTGAAGACTTCGTTCTTCACCAGGGTTGACACCTTTTTGCCTCCTGTGCATTATCGTTCCTACGATTCCGCCAATCCGTCAGTCTGCCAGACTTTGACGGTTCTGGATCAGGACTCCACTTCCCTCGGGCTTTCCAAGCCCAAGTCTGCCGTCATTCCAATGACGACTCTGGAGTCCACGTTGGGCTTATCTAGAGAGATGCTTGGCATGCTTTCTCTCTCAGATCACGTCGTCTCAGCTTTGGCTGCTTATCTGCCTCCAGATAAGTTTGACGAGGTACAGGCTCCTTTGCGTGTGCTGTCCAAGGTGCTTATGCACCTTACATGCATGCCTGTGACACGGCTAATTTGGAATTAGTTCGAAGGGACGCTGTGCTGGACACAGGACGATCCCTTCCCGAGGAGCAGCGTGCTACTCTTCGATCTGCTTCTTTGGCAGGTCCGCAACTTTTCCATGGTTCCGTGTCGACGGTCCGTGATGACGTCCTACGTCATTCCAAAGATCAGCTGCTGTTTCGTCAGCTTGATCAGCCTTCTCGGGGAGGCAAGGGCCGTTCCAAGCCTAACAAGTATCCTTCTGCTTCCTCTGTGAAGCAAAAGGCTGGTCCTTCTGCCGCCGCCTCTACTTCTTACTCACGGGGTAAAGGTAGGGGTCGGCAGAATCGAGGGAAGTCTCAGGATTCTTCATTTGGCAGAGGAGGTGGTTTCTCCTCTCGCGGGCCTCGTCGGGGCTCGAAATGAAGGTCCTCACCTCAACTCATCCCAGGTTGGAGGAAGGATAGCAGAGTTCGCAGACCATTGGACCACCATCACATCCGATCCATGGGTGTTAGATGTTGTTCGGTCCGGGCTGCGCATATCCTTCCGACGGCACCACACTCTCTCAAGGGTGCCTCTTCCAACCACAGTTCCTTCAGACGTTTTACGTCGGGAACTTTTGTCCACGGAGATTGCCAATCTCCTGGCAAAGGGGGCAATCGAGGTCGTCAAGAACGTTCAGTCAGTGGGTTTCTATTCCCGCCTGTTCTTGGTGCCGAAGAAGGACGGCCGACTCCGACCGGTTATCGATCTGAGTATCCTGAACCAGTCTATCATTGCTCCCAAGTTCAGCATGGAGACTTTCAGGTCGGTCCGCCAATCAATTCACCAGGGAGATTTCGCAGCCAGCATCGACCTGCGAGACGCTTACTTCCACGTTCCGATGCATCGGGCGTCACGGAAGTATCTCAGGTTCGCTTTTTTGGGGCGAGTTTACCAGTTCAAGGCCATGCCTTTCGGCCTCAACCTGGCTCCTTGGGCGTTCACCAGACTGATGTCGCATGTGATAGCGTTCCATCGCACACAGTCCAGGGTGACTACTTCGGCATATCTGGATGATATCCTCCAGAGGCATTCCATCGCTGCCTTACTGGAATCGGATGTCGCCACTCTGTTGAGCTTGCTCACGTCGCTAGGATTCAGAGTCAACGAGGAGAAGTCGGACCTGGTCCCTTCTCAGTCGTTTTGTCATCTGGGGATGTCTTTCCAAACCAAATTCAATTTGGTGGCTGTTCCCCAGGCCAAGGCTGTGATTCTCTCAGCTTTTGCTCTGACTCTGTCCCAGTCCAGGTCCGCGACCGCTCGGAGTTTTCTCCGGCTGATCGGTCTCTGCGGTTCAGTGACGGATCTCATTCCTCTGGGTCGGCTGCGTGTCAGACCTCTCCAACACTTTCTGCTCAGTCGTTGGAGGCCGAATGTATATTCTCTGGATCAGGTGCTTCCGTTTCCGGACTCTCTGTATCCTCACCTTCTTCCCTGGACAGATGTTCAGTGGATTACGCAGGGTGTTCCACTGGACTTACCCACGTCCGATCGTGTTCTGACGGCAGATGCCAGCGATATCGGATGGGGTGCGACGTTGGATCCTCTCGGTCTTTCCCTACACGGGATGTGGGACCAGGATCAGGCAGCTCTACACATCAACCAGAAGGAGCTTCTTGCTCTTCTTCTGAGTTTCAGGCAGTGGATCCCTCACCTGTCGAATCGCCAGGTCCTTCTACTATCCGACAATTCGACAGTGGTTGCTTACATTCGGAACCAGGGCGGCACGCACTCGCTTCCGATGTACGAGTTAGCTCGGGATCTTCTTCTGCTCGCTCAGGATGTTCACGCCGGAGTGGTTGTTCGTCACATTCCCGGTCGTCTGAACGTCCTAGCCGACTCCCTGTCCCGACAGGGCAGGGTTATTTCCACCGAGTGGATGCTTCACAGGGCTGTGTTCCAGTCGCTTTGCACTCTCTGGGGACGTCCCCACATCGACCTCTTTGCGACTCGTTGGAACCATCAGGTGGACACTTTCGTGTCCCCGTGTCCAGATCCTCTGGCTTTTGCCGTGGACGCTCTGTCACTCGATTGGAACGGTCTAGTCGGCTACGCCTTCCCGCCGGTTCCGATTCTTCCTCAGGTTCTCGCCAAAATTCGAACCTGCAGTTGTCGAATCATTCTGATCGCTCCCCTGTCGCCTCAGCGGGTGTGGATCAATCAGCTCCGCTCGCTGATGGCGGCGGTTCCGGCACGTCTCCCGCTACGTCGCGACCTTCTTTGTCAAGGTCGCCCGAGGAGGTTTCACGTCGACCCGACTTCGTTGTGCCTTCACGCATATCTTTTGTCAGGTCCTGTCTCCTCCGTAGAGGTTTTTCGAGACGAGCAGTGGAGTGCATTTCTTCTTCAAGGAGGCACTCCACTGGTTTAGCTTATGCAGCTAAATGGAAGGTCTTCTGTCGATGGTGTGCTGATCACTCTGTTGATTATGCCAATCCTTCGATTTCACAGATTGCGGAGTTTCTGGTATATCTGTTTGATTCTCAGGGTCTGCAGCCTGTTACCATCAAGGGTTACAGGTCTATGCTTTCAGAGACTTTTTCTTATGTGGGGAAGCGTCGTATCGGCACTAATCCTTACCTCTCCAAGCTTGTTCGGCACTTTTCTTTGAAAAGGCCTCGGACTTTGCAGCTTACTCCACGATGGAATCTTTCGTGGGTGCTGCTTTGCTTGGGGGGGGGGGGGGGGGGGGGGGGGCGCCGTTCGAACCTTTATCCCAGGTGGATATGCATTTTCTCACATATAAGACGGCTTTTCTGATGGCATTTGCTTCGGCCAGACGGGTTAGTGAGCTTCACGCCCTCTCGGTTGACCCGGCCTTTTTTAGGAGCTCTCCCAACAGTGTTACTTTTACCACTGATTGCTCCTTTTTGGCTAAGAATCAGTTACCAGATACTACTCCTCCTCCTATCTGTATCAGAGCTCTTCCCTCTGTTGAGGGTACTCGCCCTTTGCTCTGTCCGGTCCGTGCTATTCGCATTTATCTTGATCGGACACGCTTCATACGGAAAGGCAGAAAACGTTTTTTTCTGTCTCTCATTCCGGGTCGACACAAGATCTCTCCTCAACCCATTTCTCGATGGATTTGTCTTGCTATTCGTACGGCTTATAGTCGTTTAGCAACTGGCGATTGTATTACCAATCGTATTTCTGCCCACGAGGTGCGGGCACTGTCTACCTCTTGGGCTTATTTTAACTCCGTCAAGTTGTCGGATGTTATGCAGGCAGCCTACTGGAGAAATGCTTCTACTTTCTCCACCTTTTATTTGCGCCAGTTGCAGGAGCAGTCGGAGGACCTTTTTGCCCTGGGTCCTCTTTCTTCTGCCCAGGCTGTTGTCTGCCATAGCCATTAGGCTTCTTGGAGGTCAGTTTCAGCCTTATGCTGTTACTGCCCTTTTTCTGTCTGTGTGTCACACAGGCTCATATGTCTCTTTTCATTGTCCTTTACCAATGATTGCGACATTATGGTTGATAAGCCTCGGGACCTCTCCCTTCTACTTCACGGTTCCAGTGCACTAGGGTTATGTGGGGGTTGGTTATGCGATTCCCTCCAGCCTTTTGTCTATTCAGCCTGTAGTAAACAATTGTGAGTAGGTTGATAAGAAATCTAAATTTTATAGTAAATTTCCTTTCTTATTATACCTACCACAATTGTTTACATGGAGGCCCTCCTTTCTTCTTTACGGGTAAAGAATCTTTCCTCCCCGCTGATCACATAACTCTAACGTTTACGGATTCAAAAAGAATGAGTCTTTAGAGATGGTATATGCGCACTGGCAACGGAAGTCGTGGAGTTGTACTTGGGAGAGAGCGTCCCGTACTGGGTCTGCGCCGGTTGCACTCGACCCAGTTTTGGCTTATTTTTATTGGTGCTTTTGCACCACTTTTCTTTCCCAACTTGCTTGGGAAAGACAAAAATAGAGAGTATTTTATCCGAGTTAGGGACTTCCACTGTAGTGCAAGCCTGTAGTAAACAATTGTGGTAGGTATAATAAGAAAGGAAATTTACTATAAAATTTAGATTTCCATGGATGGGCAATATTTCCACGGATACAAATTCATACAATAATATTTGATGCCAAACACTAACTGCAGGTATAATCATCAAAAATTTAAATAATGAAGCACCAGGTACAAACCGATGCTTCATCAATTAAAATTTTGTAGATGATGATTTTTATTGACTGGTAAATGCATGAGTGGACATCACTGCCCACGCATGTATTACAACCCGTCCACGGCGACTGTATTGTAACTTGTCCTCTTTGTGAACATATTTTCTACAATTTCACTCCTTTTGACAGAATGCATGCCTGTGGGGATTAAAACCAAAATAGTGAAAGTGCACTTGTGGTTATTTGCAGCACAAGCACAGCACTAATGAATCAATATTTGATGATTTTAGGAATTTTAACAGTGTCATGTGACACCACAGTAGCAGGTACTGGTCATTCTGTTGGAAAAAATCACTGTTTTATGACTCGAGGTGCCTTAACTGAGAAAACTTAGGCTTTTTCTTACAAAGATTGCAGAATATCAAACACAATGTGAAATGTGTTCAGAAGCAAGAATGTGATTAAAAAATAATGGGAAATTCATGTCACCATCAATTTATTTATCAGTTAATAAAGTTTTTTAGCTCACCTGAGCAAAGCTCAGTGGGAGCTTTACTGATCACATTCTGTCCGCTGTTCGTCCGGCGTTAACTTTACATTATTCAAATGTTGGGTAAATGTTTATTACCTAATGCCAATTTAGATTTGTTCAAATGAAGTTGCCCTCTTCTCCTGGGTGGTGCCATGCCCCCAAGGGGCACCAAAATCTTCTCATCAACCAGCAGTAGCAGAGACTTGATATATGGTATGCAGCTTCCTTTTAAGGTGTAGACTTGGATTTCTTTAAGCGAAGTTTGATGGGCTATATTTGACGTCGTTATGGGAGGGGCAAAATTTTTGGCCCAAAATTTCTATTTTCCGAACCGAGAGGCTGATTTGAATCAAATTTTATGTGAGGGCTTATTGGGTCATAAGTACCTAATTTATGCCAAATTTTCTTTTTCTGTAGCCCCATGGAAACCACAGGAGCTAAAAATCGAAAAAAGTAAAACGCCATATCTCCAAAACTCCTCGGCACTGAGAATTTTTATTTGGTGTGAAGCTTCCTTATGACCAACAGAAAGGATTGGTCCAAAAAATTGCCATCGGTTTTATCATAGGGTACAGTTTCGGGACTTTGAAAACACTTTTTAACACTGTAGGCAATTGGAAAAACATTAAAAAATCTTCTTCTCTAGATCCATCAGGCAGAATCTTTCGATATATGGTATGCAACATTGTAGGGTGGATCTGATTCGAGTTTGTTCAAATCTGCCCCCCTGGGTTTATATTTTAGCTCAGTATAGGAGCCCGAATTCAAACTTAGTGCATTTCAGGCAAATTTCTTAAAAAATCTTCTTCACCAGATTCAGCTGGCAGAATCTTCTGATATTTGGTATGCAACATTGTGGGGTGGATCTGATTCAAGTTTGTTCAAATCGGCCCCCCTGGATTCATATTTGGGCTCACTATAGAAGCATTTCAGGCAAATTTCTTTAAAAATATTCTTCTCCAGATCCAGCAGGCAGAATCTTTTGATATTTGGTATGCGACATTGTGTGGTGGATCTGATTCAAGTTTGTTCAAATCAGCCCCCTGGATTCATATTTGGGCTCACTATAGAAGCCCGAATTCAAACTTAGTGCATTTCAGGCAAATTTCTTAAAAAATCATCTTCTCCAGATCCAGCAGGCAGAATCTTTTGATATTTGATATGCAACATTGTGGGGTGGATCTGATTCAAGTTTGTTCAAATCAGCCCCCTGGGTTCATATTTGGGCTCAGTATAGGAGCCCAAATTTGAACTTAGTGCATTTCAGGCAAATTTCTTTGAAAATCTTCTCAAGATCCAGCAGCAGAATCTTTTGATATTGGGTATGCAGCATGCTTAGGGGGTGAGATTCAAGTTGTTCAAGCCAAGTCCCTGGGTTCATATTTGGGCTCACTGTGGTAACCCAAATTATAACTTAGCTCAAAATGAGGAATTTTCTTTAAAAATCTTCTTCAGATCCAGCAGTCGGAAAGTTTCGATATTTGGTATGCAGCATCCTTAGGGGGGGTGAGATTCAAGTTTGTTCAAGCTATGTCCCTAGGTCCATATTTGGGCTCACTGTGGGAGCCCGAATGATAACTTACATGTAGTTCAAAATGAGGAATTTCTTTAAAAATCTTCTTCTTCAGATCCAGCAGTCAGAATGTTTTAATATTTGGTATGCAGCATTCTTATGGGGGTGAGATTCTAGTTTGTTCGAGCCATGTCCCTAGGTCCATATTTGGACTCACTGTGGGAGCTTGAATTGTAACTTAGTTCGAAATGAGGAATTTTCTTAAAAAATCTTCTTCAGATCCAGCAGATGAATGCTTGATCCTTAGGAAGGAGGCAAGATTCAAGTTTGTTCAAGTCATGTCCCTAGGTCCATGTTTGGGCTCACTGTGGGAGCTCGAATTGTAGCTTAGTTCAAAATGAGGAATTTTCTTTAAAAATCTTCTTCTTCAGATCCAGCAGTTGGAATGTTTTGATATTTGGTGTGCGGCATCCTTTGGGGGATGAGATTCAAGTTTGTTAAAGCCTTGTCCCTAGGTCCATATTTTTGCTCACTGTGGGAGCTTTAATTGTAACTTAGTTCGAAATGAGGAATTTTTTTAAAAAATCTTCTTCAGGTCTAGCAGATGAATGCTTTTGATATTTTTTATGCAGCATCCTTAGGAGGCTAGATTCAAGTTTGTTCAAGTCATGTCCCTAGGTCCATGTTTGGGCTCACTGTGGGAGCTCGAATTGTAACTTAGTTCAAAATGAGGAATTTTCTTTAAAAATTTTCTTCTTCAGATCCAGCAGTTGAAATGTTTTGATATTTGGTGTGCGGCATCCTTGGGGGGGGGGGGGGGGGGGGGGGATTCAAGTTTGTTAAAGCCAAGTCCCTGGGTTCATATATGGGCTCTCTGTGGGAGCCCAAATTATAACTCTGTTCAATATGAGGAATATTCTTTAAAAATCATTTTTTTTAGATCCACTTGTCAGAATCTTTGGATATTTGGTATAAGCTTTTCTTAGGACGAGTAGATGCAACTTGTTGAAATCAATTCCCTGGGTTGATATTTAGGTTACCATGTACAGGTGGGCGCCCTCAGGCCCCCTGGAGTCTCTTGTTTTAGGAAAAAATGCATACTGAGAGCTTGGGTGCAGGGGGGGGGGGGGGGGGGTACATCCAGGGCTATAATTTACCTCATCACTAGGTAAAAGAATATTTGACATCATTTGTTGAGATAAAATGGCACTTTCTATTGATATTGGTGGATTATATAGCCTCAGCCAGGGCTTATAAGAATCTGAGAATCGATTCCCGTAGAGATCCGTGCAACAAAACTAGTGAGAAACCATGTAGCTTCTCGTAACATTGCTGCTAGGATTCACATGAAAAGAACTGAGTCAGTTTAACCCTTTAAACAACTGAGCCGAATTGAACCAAATTTGATATTCATGTTCCTTATCAGTTTGTTAAAATAACGTTGCCACACCCACAGGGGACCCCAAGCATTTCTCTGATAGCATGCATAAATTGTTTTCCAAAATTGAAAAAAAATCTTCTCCAGAACCATGTATAAGAATCTTTTGATACTTGGTATACAGCATCTCTAGGGGTGGGAGGGATAGGTTCAGGTTTGTTCAAATCAAGTCCCTGAGTTGATATTCGGGCTCCCTAGGGGCACCCATATATCAACAGTGCAACATGAGGAAATTTCTTTGAAAACCTCCTTCAGATCCACCAGTCAGAATGCTTTCATATTTGGAATGCAACATTTCTAGTGGGCAGAGGGGGGGGGGGGGGGGGGGGGGGGGGGGGAGGGGGGAGGTGGTAGATTGAAGTTTGTTTGAATCGGGTCTCTGGGTTAATATTTGGTCTATCTATTGAAGCCCAAAGTTTAACTCAGTGCAGTATGAGGAAATGTCTTTAAAACTCGTTTTTTTTTCAGATCCACCAGTCAGAATCCTTTCGTATTTGGCTTACAGCATCTCTAAGGGGGTCAGATTCATGTTTGTTCAAGCCAAATCTATGGGTTAATATATGGGCTCATTATGGGAGTGCAAATTAACTCAAAGCAACATGAGAAACTTTCTTTAAAAATCTTTTTCTTCAGACCCACTAGTTTAATGCTTTAATATTTGGTGTACAACATCTCTGAGGAGGTCAGATGTAAATTTGTTCCAGTTTGGTTCCTGCCAGTCAGAACCCTTTCATATTTGGTATCGCAGGAAGGGGGGGGGGGGGGAGGGGAGGGGGGGGGGGCAGATTTGAGTTTGTTCATTTCAGGTCTGTGGCTTAATATTTGGGCAGGGTGGGTTAGGTTCAAGGTTGTTCATAAATGTTCAAATCCATTCCTTAGAGCTTTTCCATAAAATTTGCCTTTCAAAGTGCAGTGACACAACAACCCTTGGAAGTTTGGCAGTACTTGTCTACAGCTGTCAGAATTGGAAGCAATCAGGAAGACCTATGCTAATAATCATCTAACATGGACAATAGAATTATGAATAATTTCATAACATTATTCCTATGTAGTGTCCATGAACCTTGACTAACTGAATCTGACCCAAAATACTTCTCTGAAACACCTCGTCAGGTGAGCGATTAAGGGCTCGGGGGAGGGGGTAAAAATCAGTAGTTGGTGTTGTAAAAATTAAAAAAGCTGTATTGGGTAAAGGGTTAACATGTATTATCAGTATGCAACAGGGGTTCAATCATACTGACCTAATAGGATCCTGGCCCATAGCAGGTCTGAATTCTCGGAACGATTTCCGCAAGAATCCAAATGGATTCTCCCAAATTTAGAGGAACTATAAGCCCTGCACAACCCCAATTTTGAAACAAAATTGACATATTGTTTCATGGTGGTGGGGCCCTATTTATCTTGCTGTATGATTAATTAAAACAGATTTTGTGAAAAGGTTTTGTGTGCTGATGCAGATTTTAGTTTTATTTTGGGATTTGGGTAGTTTCAAAGAAAGCTGTGAATTCTTATCCCCCTTATTGGGTAACAGAGTAGAAATTCTGTCGGAGGCAATAACAGTTTTCAAGCCTATTTGACACAGATTGGACAGTTCTCTTCAAAAGAACAAATTTCCCATGCTTTGGACTAGACAGAAGCCAAAAGTTGAATTCTATTGCAGAAATGACTCTTTCATCACATGAAAGAGGTAACTGTATCTTTGGTAGGGTTGGGTTTGCTCATAGGTATAACTGTTGTAAATATTTTAATTAGATTTACATGCCTCGAAAAGTTGCGCTCGGAAATTATGTAATTCCCAAAACTAAGCAGTCTTGGGGAAATATATTGTTTCAATAAACATTTGATGAAGTCTACTGACATTTTGCATTACTTTTGAATGTTCCAGATGAATAAAGAGGATGATTTGAGGACTTTTAGAACCTAAAAATTTGTTTGACTATTGGTGTGTTTTGTTTGGGAATTCCCTGAGAAATATGAACATGTGACCAGCACTTCCCTTTCTGTTAGTTTTTCTTTTATTTGTTGCATGACCCCTGTTTAAAAGTCATTAAAAGGTTGTCTGAAGGGCTATAGTTGACAAAAAATATTTGAATGCTAAATTTAAAATGATGCGACCATATTTTTTTTTCGCCTGAACGTTATAATGGTCGCCTATGGGAAAATATTTAGTACTGTGAAACGTATTCTTGTTTGGCTGAAATTAAACAATTGCAGGAATTCGACTGAATAAACCAAAATGTTTTTGGAGTAATGGTTACGGAATGAAATATTTCAATACGTTGGATACTTTGGGGTTCCTTCTTACGCCTTGCGTATTGTCATATTAATAATTAATATCTGGGTGCCTGTTCGGAGGATATATATTGTTATTTGGTACCGCTTTTACTGATTCCAGAGTGCTCCCCTCTTTGATTCCTTACAAAAGGGAGGGGGGGAGGATTTTCTTAGTCCGGACTAGCCTTAAAAATTGGGAACTCGTTACATCCAAATCATGTATATAGTGGCATATAGTGATTGAAGTGTGCATGTGTTCTTCCATGTGTGTGTGTGTGTTTCCATGTGTGTGTGTGTGTGTCTGACCCAATAACTCAAAAACTGTTAGGGCCACAGTCATCAAACTTCACACAATTATAAAGGACCATGGGAGGATGTGTCACACACAATAGCCGGGTTCGTACCTTCAAGGTCAAGGTCACATCTCAAGGTCACACTAAAAATCGGTCAATATTCGTGTCTCAGCCACAACTAGAAATGAATCATAGAACAATTGTTAAACTTTTTACAAATGTTAAGGACAATCAGAAGGTGTGTCACATATAATAGTTTCCGCCACATCTCTTATTTATACTTACCAATGGCCCAGATGGAGATGGCCCTCCCATGAGTGGGCACCCATACCTCCCCGCTGAATTATTATGTAGTACTCTCTTCTACAAACAATGATGTTGGCACCAATTCCGGTCACTTCCTGACGGCTACGCATGTGCAGAGAGTAAATGTATGGAGGACCAGATAGGACTTTTAATTTTCGGTTTTGCAAGCAAATTTTGGGGATTAGGCCAAATAAAAAAAATGAATTGATTCTCAGGCATTTTTTTTTTCAAATCAAGGAGGGAGGGAGGATTTTATTTTTATTTTTTTTTTTTTATTTTTTTTTTTCGTGTAAAGGGTTGAGTATACTCAGTAAATCTTTTTGCTGTCTTTCCACTTGAAAAAGAGAAAAGGTTGTATTTTAGTGTAAATATAGTATACCTTTTATAACTAACTGATGTAACAACAGCTGAAAGGATTTGTATTTTATTGTTCTTTTTAATGGTATAGATCTGTCAAGCATCATGATCCATTAGAATAGGCTCCAGTAACCAATGCTTGGGGTAAGAGTCCTTTAACATGGGAAACATGGCTCTAAATGATTGGTTAAACTTGAGTGAGTTTATATCGGTGTTGCGACCATTATTAGCCATTGTGCAGAAATATATGACCTTAAACACCAGCAAATAAATAATTAAATCATGATCCAGTATATCAGAATTTGCCTTGTTACAATTTATGGGAGAGTGCCTCTGGGCACTCTCCCATAAACTGCAACAAGAAAAACCAAATTACTGCAAACACAACTAAATAATTATTTTCGAGAAATCTGAAAAAATGACCATTCCAAGTTTTCAAAAATTCTTAAAAAAACATGACATAATAAAAATGTCTAATGAGAAGGTACAAATCCAATGAGGGAGGGCCTGAGAATCAAAACATTATTTTTGTTTAGCCTTATGGGGTTCAAAACTTGTATTTGGCCCTTGATAACTGAGTTTGCACCAGCTAGTCTGGGCCATTGGTAAGTATAAAAAATATACATATTACTTTAAATTTATAATTTTCTGAACCGATGGTCCAATTTGAACCAATTTTGGTATGTGGTATTATTGGGTCATAAATACTTGACTCATGCAAAAACAAATCCTGCATCCCCATGAGAACCCCAGGAGCTAAGAATAGAAATATTTTCAAACGCCCATATTTTCCAAACCACGTGGTACAGAGAGCTGTTATTTGGTATGAAGCATCCTTAGGCCCAGTAGAAATGATTGGTAAATAAAAATTGCCATCGATTTTGTTAGGGTGTTCTGTACAGGGCATCGAAAAAATGCTGAGTCAGCATATTTGCAAAAAGTTAAAAAATCTTTTCTCCAGAACCAGTGGTTAGAATCTTTTGATATTCGGTATACAGCATTCATAGGGGGTCAGGTACAAGTTTGTTAAAATAGAGCTCATTGGTTCATATTTGGGCTCAATACAGGAGCCCAAATTTTTAACTTAGGTCAATATGGGGAATATTCTTTAAAAATCTTCTTCTTCAGAACCACCAGTCAGAATCTTTTAATGTTTGGTATACATCATTGTTATGAGGGTCAGATTCAAGATTGTTTAAACCAAGTTCCTAGTTAATATTTGGGCTTCCTATGGAAGCCCAAATTTTAACTTGGTTCAATATGGGGGATAATTTTTAAAAATCTTCTTCAGATCCACAAGTCAGAATGCTTTCATATTTGGTAAACAACATTTCTAGGGGGGGGTCAGATTCAAGTTTGTTCAAATCGCATCCCTAGGTATATATTTGGGCTCGCTATGGTAGCCCAAATTTTAACTTAGTGCAATATGAGGAAATTTCTTTACAAATCTTCTTCTTCAGATTCACCAGTTGGAATGCTTTCATATTTGGTATTCAACATCTCTGGGGGGTTCAGATTCAAGTTTGTTCAAATCGAGAGCCTGGGTTAATATTTGGGCTCCCTATGGGAGCTGGAATTGGCCATGTAGCATCAAGGGACTTCATAAGGGAGCTCCACATTTTACATTATGATTAACTGAAGAAAAGACATGATGCGCAGACTATTTTTGTCACTCCTTAAGGGTTCAAGGATTGACAATGTATCCTATGGATTGCCTAATGTAGACTCATTCTTGGACTCTGTTTATATTATGTTCTGTTCAAGGTGAGCAATTCAGGCTCCGTGGGGCCTCTTGTTTGTATGCAGATTCTATTTGTTCAATCAAGTCTATGGATTCAAATTTGGGCTCTGTATATCATCGGTTAGATTCAAAGTCATAAAGTGGTTTTGGTGCAAATTTTTTTCCACATTCACAATCTGTGGGTTCCAATGCATCAGATGAAATTAATAATGACCCCAATTCTATGTGAATTTTTGGTGGTGGTGGTGGTGGGGGGGGGGGGGGGGGGAGTAGGGAGAGGGGAAGGGGGGGGGGGGGGTACTTTAATACAACTGATATTACAACAACAGCTCAATCAGCAGCTATATACCTCTGAACTTTGATGTTTAAGTTTTCATGAGCACTGCAAGCAGTTAGTAATTATAAATGCAGCTACATGGAATAATTCCTTTCAAGGTGATACCTTCTCCATTATTTAATATTGGGGCTAAGTAGTAGCAGTGGAGATTGCATGATGACATGGCGGTGGTGGCCCATAGCAGTGAGGCAGATATTGCACACCTGTGCTGGAGGTTGGGTGCCACAGACTTCTATTGGACTATAGCAGTAGCAGCTGGGAATGGTTAAATTAACATGTATGTGTAAGGAGTGGGATACCACAGAGTTTGACCACATCACTGCACTGGTTGCCTGTAGCAGCCATACCAATACCATGTGTTTTAGCTAGGAGTTGGGTGACGTAGACTCCAACTGGACCATGGTGTACACAATGACCACTTGAAGTGGCTACATCGGCATTCTCGTCTATGCCAGAAGTAGGTGGCGCTATTGGTGTGGCTTGGCCATAGTAGATGCTTCCATAGGTGGAAATCTGCACATAGTGCATCTGCTCTAGGAGTGGAGTGCCAGGGCCTTCAACAGGACCATTGTTGTGGCTCCTGAGGGCAGTTCTCCAACAGAATAGTGCTGTAGTCCATTTGGCCACAATTGATGGCTGCCCTGTTCTCTCCCCCCACCCCCACCCCCATCCTCTTGTGTTGGTAACTTTGTAAGCACAATGCCAAAGAGCACCTCCCATGGGACATAGGACCCCTATAGCCTTCTGACAACAGCCTACCAAAGTCCACCCTCTCAGGATATCTTCCCCCAACCCTGGATATCTCGCCACACCTAAAAAAAATTAATGTAATCATGTAATTTCTAAAAAAAAAAATTCACTTTTAGTATGCACTTTTTTCTTTCCTTCTTTTTCAGTATTAAATATCACCAAAATCTTCTTGAATTTTTTACAGAATTTTAAAATCTTTCTTCTATGCAGATACAACAAAGCATTGATGACTTTAATTCATACTAATTCTCTGCTTAATTATAAAGTAAACTATGATATTGATGAAGTGGTTATTGCGAGCAGAAGTCTGTCTTCCATGTTTTTATATATTTTGAGTTGGGTGGACAGGGTGTGGGGGGATATATTCCCAAACCTCAACTTGTTCGAAAAGTCAAAAAAATTGTTGAGGTTCTATGGTTGCCCTTTTCAAATTAACTGGTTGTTATTTAATGGTATAGCAGTCAATGAAAAAAAAGTTTTCTTCCATGTTCCCTATATATTTTGACATGGCTGGGGGTGTTGGGGAGATAATATGTTGGTAGGAAAATCTTACAGCCACTGCTGCTCAGTGGTATTCTCTGGTTACTCCAGCTTCCTCCACGTGTAAAACTATCTGATATGATGTAACACTGGCTGTTGAAAGTGTCACTAAACCCCAGTAAATAAACTGCCTTACAGAACAATCATATCTCACCAGTTCTATTCATACAAATCGGCATTCAAATTTAATTTTTTACAATTTTTACATTTAAAACATAGCTTATGACCTCTCATGACAACTCTCACTAAACTAGTTCTAATGATGGTATATGAGCTATGTTTTGGGGGCAAAATATTAAATTATCCAGTTATTTAAACATATATATTTACAAGTGTAATCCTCCAGTTGTGTTTGATAAATGTCTGTAATTAGCTGTCTATTTAAAAATAATAGATATAATTTAAAAATAATATAAATTTCTTTCCCTGAACACTTGTTTACAGCTTGGAGAGCGAACTAACTTACCAAGAAAGAAGACAATGCCATCATCTGTTGTTATTCAGAAATATGTACCAGAAATGGAAGAGGAAGAGTATGATCCCCATAACCCTGCTGTTGGCAATGTCGCAAGTGTTATTAAAATATCAAGAAGGTGAGAATAATATTACCCTCAAGCCAAGTCAATATTATTTTTGTTACACCAAATGGTTTTACCCCCCCCCCCCACCCCCACCCCTCTCCACTGTCAAACTGAAACCAAACTTGGCATGTGGGTTAGGCAGGATGAGAGGAAGAACCCTATCCATTTTGAGATCATTGTGCAGAAGGTCAAGGTCACAGTGACCTTGAACTTTAATTTTTTTTTTACCAGAGTTGGTCTCCTCTCTGTAATTAAAGTTTCACTTGTCTAGCTGAAACCAAACTTTGCATGTGGGTTAGACAGGTTGCGAGGAAAAACCCTATTCATTTTGGTATCATTCTGCCCAAGGTCAAGGTCACAGAGACCCTGAACTTGAACATTTACCAGAGTTGGCTTCTCTAATTGAAATTTTGCCTCCCCGATCGAAACTAAACTTGGCTTATGGGTTGAGCATGATGAAAGGAAGAACCCTATTTATTTTTGAATTATTGTCTCAAAGGTAAAAGTCACAGTGACCTTTAATTTTAAGTTTTATCGGCCAGAGTTGGTTTCTGCTCTCCAATTAAAATGTTGTTTGCCTGATTAAAACCAAACTTGGCGTGTGGATTGGGCATAATGAGAGGAAGAACCCTATTTTTTGTATTTTTTTAGGTCATTGTACAAAAGGTCAAGGTCACAGTGACCTTGAAATTAAAATTTTATTGGTCGGAGCTGGTTTCAGCTCTCTTATTAAAATTATGTATTCCCGATCGAAACTTAACTTAGCATATGGGTTGAGCATAATGAGAGGAAGAACCCTACATTATTTTTAGGTCATTGTGTCAAAATTCAAGCTCACAGTCACATCAACTGAAGAAAAGGCATGATGCTCGAACTATTTTTGTCACTCCTGAGGGGCTCAAGGATTGACAGCATATCTCATGGAGATGGATTGCTTAATGTAAACTCATTCTTGGACTCTGTTTATATCGTGTTCTGTTCAGTGTGCAGGGGCCTCTTGTTTGGTGTATCAGTCTTTTTCTTTTTTTTTACCAATTTGACACAGATCTCATGCAAAATGGCACAGAATTGTGGGGGGTATGATCTCTGCAGACTGACAAAAGCCACATTGGACATTCTTTATTTTACATTAATGCACTCTCTCATGACTCCATACTTGTTCTTGTGAACTGTGTGGATTTGACCCTTGGTGAACTTCATAAAAGGTAAACAAACACATGAAAAATGATACCACTTGTGAAATTTAGACTCCCTAAATTACTATTTGTCTTACTGTCCGTTCTTTGCAAGAAAGAATGAGAAAAAGATTTCTCGGAGTCTGTATTAGAAGGGTTGCAGAATATAACTATTCAGTAAATTTAAGGTATTTTATTGTATAAAATCTGGTCTCTCACTTAAGCCATGGCAGACTTCCAGGCAGGGCTTTCTACCACATGGTAACAGTTCCATGGCAAATATTAGTTTACACATGATTTATGTTTTATTCCCCAAAAACTGATATATAATTTATTGGGGTTATTCCTTTCTGGCCTTTTATGGACTTTGGACTTCCCCTTAACAGAGCCCCATGAATAAGCTATGTTTTTTGAGGCAAAAATTGAAAATAAAATAGATATTGAAAAGTGATTTTAGCGAATAGCGCTCACCAGATATGGCCATTAGGCTATTAAAAAAAATTATTGTTTCTCAGACACCTCCCTCATCAGCAAATTTGCCTCCTCACCTTTTTTTTTACCTGGAATTCTCTTGTATAACACTATTTTGCACTTGTATGACAAATATTTAACCAACTATACCTTGTTTGACAGAGCTCTGTGAACTCTGTCAAACAAGGTATAGTTGGTTAAATTTTCAACTGCCTTATAGGAAATTTTCACTGCTGAAAGCATTGGTTTGCCACATAATAGTCTAAGTAGTTAAATTTCTGATTCCCACTGTTTGCAGAACTGTTTTGTGAATAATCGATTGTGGATTTTGAAACATCTTCTCCTCTGAAACCACAGACCAAATGTTTTGAAACTTTGTATGGTTGATGACTTAGACACCCTCTACCAACGATCCTCATTTAATGTTGATCGGGTTGCAAACATGGCTGCAATTGTGGCTTATAGTTACTATAGAAACCCTATGGGAAATCACATTTTTATCTTTTTCTCTGAAACTACTGATCTGATGTGAACCAAACCTAGCAGGGGTAGTCTATGGCAGGTCCTCTGCAAACACACTTCATTTTGTTACCGTGCATCGAAAAACATGGCTGCCAGAAGCATTTTTTTATTCCGATTGGTGGATTTTGAAAAATCTTCTCCTCTGAAACCACAGGGCAAAATGTTTTGAAAGTTTGCATGGTTGATGACTGGGGACACCCTCTACCAACAATCCTCATTTAATGTTGATTGTATTGCAAACATGTCCACAATTGCAGCTTATAGTAACTATAGAAACCCTATGGGAAATCACTTTTTCATCTTCTTCTCTTGAACTATGAGTCAACGTGAACCAAACTTCGCAGGAATGGTCTATAGGAGGCCCTCTACAAGCAGTCCTCTTTTTTTTCCTGTTGGTTTGAAGATATGGCCACCAGAGACATTCTCTGATTCTGATTGATAGATTTTGCAAAAATCTTCGCCTCTGAAACTACAAAGTCAAATGTTTTGAAACTTCACATGATTGAGGACTGGGACACCTACCAATGATCTTCATGTAATGTTGATGTAATGTTCAAACATGGCCAGAATTGCAGCTCATAGTTACCATGGAAAGCCTATGGGAAATCACATTTTTATATGTTGTTCCAGGTGAGCGATTACAGGCTCTTCAGAGCCTCTAGTTTTCCTAACTGATAGAGTGCTAGATTAACCCTTAAGCCCCCATATAGCCCCAAACCGCCACTTTTATATTGCATTGAAGCAGGTGCTCCCTTGTGTAATCTTTTTTATTACTCTTGTGTGTAGACTGAATTTTCCCTGGCAGTGGTTCTACATCACTGCTGGCTGCCTGTATAGGCAGCCAGCAGTGATGTAGAACCACTGCCAAGTCATCAATAACTATGTAAACAGAAAAAGGCCATAAATACTTTAAAATTAATCTGAGGACTTAAGGGTTAACTTTGATTGTTAGACTTTGTTCATATGGATTGCCTTCAGGTACTTTCCAATAAATTGTGTTTGATCAAATCCATATGAATGAAAAAAAGTTTTATTTCTAAGAAAATATAAAGCACATCTGTTGAATACGAATGCTAATTAATTGAAGAACCTGTACTTTTCAAAAAAGCCCACACAATGATTCTAGAATTCAATCAGTTAACCCTTTACCTAACATGAAAAGCAGACGACACATGCAAAAAAAATTCTCGAATAACTAATTTTTTTCATTTTTTGTCTCAAAAACATAGGCTATGACCCCTCATTGGAACGAGCTCAACGAGCTCGTTCCAATGAGGGGTCATAACCTATGTTTTTGAGACAAAAAATGAAAAAAATAATGAAAATCAATTGGCAATTTTTGAGAATAGCGCTGGCCGGTTTTGGCCGTTACGTTGGGTAAAGGGTTAACCACTTGCATCACTGCATATATGACAAGTCCTGTTCCCTGGCTTCTCTCAGACTCTCCACTTCTTGTTCATTTGACACAAAGCAAGAACCTTTAGCCACTGGTCAGAAGATTTTTAGGGACTTTTGCCTCAAGGTACTTTCATCTCGCCATTGAACTGACAACCCTTATTGCCTTAGAACAAGTACCCTTGCATGCAGCGATGAAGAATTATTCAAGTCTGTAGTAAGATTACTGCCTAAGTGGGCACCAAGTCTTGACTAGAAATCAGCATCAAGACACTGGACTAACAGGTTGTTGTGTTGCAGAAATTCTGGAAAATTGACCCGGCCTTCAAAAATTACAAAGTATCAGCTGTTTTCATATGATTATACTATCAGGTCGACCCATCCCAGAATGGTTGGCTCCACCCAAGCAATGGAAAATGTCTAGTTGCATTGCATATCAAAAGAGATGATCAAAGCTTGAATTTCTCGCTACAGTACAGTTGCCGTGGTCTGGTCATAATCTGTGTGTGACAGTGTTCACACCAGCATGTGCCAAATGCACATTTTTAAAAAATCTGGAACATAAATGTGAGTGTTTGGCACAAAAATTTGGCACATAAATTCAAAATCACGAACCTGGTATATTTTTAATTTTCGTCCTGCCTTTGAGCTTTTGGCAGCCATTTCTGACTTTGCAAAAACCAAGTACATAATATTACATTTTCTCCTAGTAAAGCGAATAAATGGTAAGTTAAATATATCAAAAATGAATCTCATTCAACTGTGTACACAATGACCAGTCACTCTCCAATTGTCCTTACCAGTGACCTTTGATTAAGAAGTCGTGTATTGTGTAAACAATGCATGCTTTATTTCTTAACCAGTGAACAAAAGGTCAGATTATCAATTGTCTTTAATTGTTGGTGGTACTTTCCCCATCAACCAAAATCAAAGATTAACACAGTAATAAAATGAGAAAGTTTCAATTCCGCATGTCAATTTCTTACCTATAGATCGTCAATGCGAATTTTTATTGACGTGCTATATGTAGGATACATATGTTTCATGATATTTTATTATTTTATGTTCCATTCTATATTATATTTGGTTTTATGTAATTTTATGCTTTTGATCTTTCTTGTATAAAATATGAAAAAAGGGAGTGCGGTGGCTCAGTAGGTAGAGGTGCAGGCTGCAAGCCGAGAGGTCCTCGGTTCAAATCCCACCTGCGGCAACCACGTTGTGTCCTTGGGCATGGTGGTGTTGTGTACTAAGGTGTACTGCATGTCGATGGTACGCTTGCCTTGAACCAATGCTAACCCTGCTTGTGTGGAGTTGTATGTTGGAGAGCTGACAGTTGCTCGCCGTTGCTCGGTGGTTCTTTCCGGGTACTCCGGCTTCCTCCACCCGCAAAACTGTAATGGTCACGATTAGCCATTGTGCAGAAATATGTGACCTTACACACAAATAAATAAATAGATATGAAAAAAATGTTTTTATAGTTCTCCTATATAAAAGTTCTACCCATGGCACAAAAAAATCTCTTTTGGCATGAAATATTTTTTATTTGGCACATTAAAATATTGAGCCAGCATGAACACTGCACATGGGTTGTGATGTCCATGCATACATTCACCAGGTAATAAAATTCATCAACATCAAAATTTTAATTAATGAAACACCCGGTGCTTCATTAGTTAAATTTTTGATGATTATTCCTGTAAATAGTTAGTGTTTCTAATCCAATATTATTATGTCCATGGAAATATTGCCCATCCTTGGATAGTGACCAGTCCATGGCAGCAGTACTGGAGACTGGGTGACTGAATTACACACTCCATTTATATAATAGATGTATGAATAACAAGTGTGTTTGCACAGGAACCTGTGATCATTGTGTCACAGTAATAATACACTTGGTATCATAGCATAATTAGAAAGAAACTGTTTCTTCAGTGTAATCATGTAGGCAAAATGCATTAAGGGGCATACAGTATGGCCACCTTGGAATGATCACATTCCACAGGGTGCGCTGTATTTACACTGATGCAATGATATTAGATTGCAACCACTAAATTATTGGAATAATCATCAAAAATTTAATTAATGACACACCAAGTACAACCTGGTGCCCCATTAATTAAAATTTTGCTGATGATGTTTTTTATTGGTTGCTAAAGATAAGCATGGATATCACTGCCCACGTGTGGATTACGGCAAGTCCACGCTGACTGTACTGTAACTTATAACGTGACAATAATCCACTAGGACCACTTGATCTTGAACAAACTAACTAATCTTACCTGCCTAATAATAGTGATAGCTGAACAATAGTGATGGTCAGGATATTTGAATGGAAATAATAATAGTGATGGCATTTTCCTCACTGCAAAAAATAGCGATTACTGGGATGTTTTCTTCAAAATTAATATTGGTATTGACACTATTATTACTTATTAGGCAGGTAAAAGAAAGTAACAAACACTAGCACTTTTTAGCAAATGGCCTCCTGTTGCAGCTATAAAATCCCAGTGCTTAGCTTTTGTCATTGTATTCCTCTCCATTTCATAAGATATTCTATGATATTTGTTGCGTTTTTTATCATTTTTAGCTCAACTTTGGCAAAGCCAAATTTGAGCTTTTGTCATGGCCCTTCGTGCATCTGTCCGTTTGGCCGTCTGTCCATCTGGCCGTCTGTCCGTACGTCAACAATTGGATATGGCTCGGGCTAGAGGCCGTATTTATGAACCGATCTTTACGAAACTTTTTGGGTACCTTTGTTATGACCGTGGGACGAGAACGAGTGTTTGTGGGTGCAGTCCGGAATTCAAGATGGCTGCCAGCCGCCATTTTGTACCGACGATGCAGAAATCTGTTTTTTGTACAGAACTTCCATATGAAAGCTCCGATTTGAATAATTTTTTGTTTGAATGTTTAGTACCATGGGATACATCACATATAATACGGGTTTTTTTCTTGTGCGTAAATTGTGCAAATTAGACTAATTTTGATGGTTTTTGGTGTCACCGTGGGACGAGAATGAGTCTTTTTGGGTCCGGTCCGAAATTCAAGATGGCCGATGGTAGCCATTTTGTACAAAATTAGGTGCAATCAGATTTTTGCACAGAACTTCCATATGAAAGCGCTGATTTGAATAATTTTTTGTGTGAATGTTTAGTACCATGGGATACATCACATATAATACGGGGTTTTTTCTCGTGCAGAAATTATGCAAATTAGATGAACTTTGATTTTTTCAGTGCGACTTTCACACAGTAAGTACACATGTCAATACGGCTCAGACTAGAGTCTGTATTTATGAACTGATCTTCACGAAATGTCTTGGGTACCTTTGTTATCACCTTGGGACGAGAACGAGTGTTTCTGGGTGCGGTCTAAAATTCAAGATGGCTGCCAGTGGCCATTTTGTACCGAAATTAGGTATAATCAGTTTTTTGTACACAACTTCTATACAACTCAGACTAGAGGCCATATTTATGAACCAATCTTTACGAAACTTCTTGGGTACCTTTGTTATCACCGTGGGATGAGAGCGAGTGTTTTTCGGTGTGGTCCGAAATTCAAGATGGCCACCAGCAGCCATTTTGTACCAAAATTAGTGCAATCAGTCTTTTGTACAGAACTTCTGTATGATAGTTCTGATTTGAATAAATTTTTGTATGAATGTTTAGTAACATGGAATACATCACATATTTTAAGGGGTTTTTTTTCGTGCAGAAATTATGCAAATTAGATGAACTTTGATTTATTCAGTGCTACTTACACAATGTAAGCACACATGTCAATACGGCTCAGGGTAGAGGCTGTATTTATGAACCGATCTTCACAAAACTTCTTGGGTACCTTTGTTATCACCTTGGGATGAGAATGAGTGTTTCTGGGTACGGTCCAAAATTCAAGATGGCTGCCAGTGGCCATTTTGTACCGAAATTAGGTCCAATCAGTTTTTTGTCACAAGTTCTATACAGCTCATATTTATGAACTGATCTTCACAAAACTTCTTGGGTACCTTTGTTTTCACCTTGGGACAGGAACGAGTGTGTTTTGGGGTGCCTTTGTTATCACTGTGCTATGAGAACAAATATTTTGGGGTTCAGTCAGACCCACTCTGGTACTCAAAGATTTCTTTTCTAGTTTAGCATCTGACTGTCACCCACCTTTACAATACTTTACCTACACATTCGTTACAGGCTACGGTCAGTATTTATGTACTGACCGTTACAATACTTTATATGTACCTTTGTTATCAGGTCATTACCTAGATGTTTGTCATTGCAGTGTCACATACTATACATGTACATGTCTTTGTCTTGACAAGTTGAGCTACAGTGTCATTGACACTTTCATTTCTTCTTAATTTTGCAGGGCCAGTTTACCTATCAGTCGGCAAGCAAACAAAGCCTTATTACTTAGAGCAGTTAAAGAAGCAGAGAAGTCAGTGACTCATACCACATCACTCAAACCCATAAAAAGTATGCTAAATTTCAGTATCAAAGACTTTAGTAACCAATTTACTTTGTTAAGAACAAGTAGAGTATTAACTGATTTGATATTAAAATAAATTTATGATCGCATAAATTGAGTCAGCAATAGCATCTACTACCAGTAGTTGAGTGTATGCTTTGATGTTTCATTGCATCATCAAATTACTCCTTTAACTCCTTGCATCATCTTGATAACTCCTGTATCAAGGCAACTGTTGCTGAAGACTCACTATACTAGTTGAAAATTTCAACAAAAGCATATTATGTGACCGTTTATTGGAACGACCTCATAAAGCTTGTTCTAGTGAGTGGTCACATGATAAGGTCTGGGTGTAATTTTTTTTTAAATTTGAAAAAATGGTATGTAAAATAATAAATTTTTATATTGTGTATATTAGTTAAAGGGTTGAAGTCCCTGTTCTGAACATATTACAACAAAATATTAAAACTCCCAAGAACTATGTTTTCACAAGGTTCAGTGTGGAGTGAGTTTTACATACTTCAATTCCAGGAACTTACCTCACTAGCTAAGGACCACCTGACAAATTTTCAGGCACCACTGATCTTTTGGGGTCCCTGGAATTATCATACAGCTTGCTCAAGTTGAAGCAATTAGGGTTCCTGTAGAGGATCTGCAGTTCCAACAAAGCCCTTTTCTCTATTTCTATGGATTAACTCCTTGCATGCTGCTGGCAGATATTCCTGCTCAGGACTCAAAATCTCTTGCCACTGAAATATGTATAATTTGGGCACATTTTACCAATTTTTCTCCCTATAGATTGAATGGACTTTTTGACCAGTTATTTCTTGAGTGAAATTTAGATAAATATTTCATCAAATCTAGTCATAGCAGTTTCACAGCAGCCATGACTAGATTTGATGCAAAATATTTTGAAAATACTCAGTGGGTTAAGAGTTAAACCACGATAGCACAAACAAATTTAGTCACTTCTGTAATTGATGGGTTAAGTTTTTTTTTCAGATCAAGCAGTCATCCGTCCATTGTCTCAGAGAGTAAGTGAGACTCCTCCATATATATCAGTAACAGGACCATTGCGAACCAGTGCTGGCTTAGTGTCAAAATCTAGACGTCAGGAAATATTGCAGTCATTCAAGTATACCATAGATAATGACAGTGAACCCGTGGAACAGCAGTACATTATAGAATCCAGTGAGGAAGGTAATGTCATAGGTGGAATTTAGTTTGTTTCAGAATCTCAGGTTATTGTCTGTCCTCTCTTCATGAGACAAGTGAGACATGCCTCTCCATTACTAAACTGCAGTCAGGTATCTTTAAGTCTTTAAGTGTATGAGATAAGGTGTATAACAGTTTATTCCAGAAAAATAATGGAAAGGTGGCCTCAGAGTGGCCAAGGACTTTTTTGTAGCTTACCTGACCGCAAGTCAGGGTGAGCTATTGTGAAAGTAAGGGTGAGCTATATTCATGACTTTTTGCCTTTCGTCTCATGCATCCCTCATCTATCATGATGGTCATGGTTTTATCCAGCTATTTTGGGAGTATGGCCGGGTCTATACAGATTGGGAAAAAATGTGTGGTAAAGCCAAAATTGGGAATTTTTCAAGATGCACAATTATATGTGTTGTGAATGTTTGAATGTTATATTATGTATTAATAAAACAGATACCGATTTTTTTATTGATAAAATTTTATTAATTTTTGTTGTAATCCGTTAATGACATAACGATAATAATATTATATATGATCAATAAAGAATACAATGCATTAACATCATGCATGTCACATTTACTCAAGAACAATGTCAAATTAGGACCACTCAAACTTTGAAAGAATCTGGTTACAGATTTTACAAACTGAAAGTGATGGAGTTGCCCCCCAGCCCCCCCCCCCCCCCCCCCCAGCACTGATCTCGGAATGGAAAAATGTTCACATCTGACGTTATTTTACCACGCAGTTTTTTGTTACTGAGTACCTGGACAACAGTGGTTATAACTTGATCAAAACCGTCTCGGGTGACGAATCTTCCAGGGATGCCCGTCCTGATACACGTGGTTAGTCTTGAAGTGGAAGTAAACAAGGCCACCTGACATGCAGTTTGGGTTTGATAACCTCGACCAAATTATTGAAATTATGGAAATGAAAGTGACAAAATTAATCAAAATTTGGATCTTTGTTGAGGCAGGCTGACAGGGTTTGAGGTGACTGGTTTTTAACCCACTTTGCCCCCGAAATGTTATTCCCTTTTTTTGCAATAGTGATATGGTCAGACAACGATGAACAACCCAAAACTTACCACACGGCATAGAATTTTATTCAGGAACAACAGACTTCAAATCGACACACTCACAGAAAAGCTGCACTCATCATAATGCCTCTAAGGCTCTCGTAAGTCTTGTTTTTGTTGACAATAATCATTTTAAAAAAGTGCCGACACAAAGTGTTTTTTAGCTGATGCAAACTGCCGTTGGCCGAGGCAAATTTTCTGAATTGCAAGGGCTGAATTATAGTATAATACACACTTATAAAACAATTTTTCTGGTCCCAGTAGAGTTATAGAAATCAATGATGGCATCTAGGTCGGTATCAGACATGTTAACTCTCCCAGAATGCCCAGGAAAATCCCGGAATTTCAGTGTAGTTCCCGGCCACCCGGACAGGAATCAGTTTTGGACCAAAAATCCCGGAAAACAACAGTCAAAAAAATGAAACACGTTCAGAGTCAAATCACATGCATTTCAAACTCTGGTAAAAACTCACAAAGCAATAAAATATGGATTTAAGTTAAACTTATTTAAGAAAAGGGTATTTTATGATATATATTTCAACTGTGTTCATGTTTATTTGTGGGGTTTTTTTTCTTCGGAGATTCGTGATCAATGTGCGAGTGTCGAAGTGAAAATAGGTGACTTACTTTCAAAAAATTGAAAATGCCATCTTCATTTAAATGCAGGTTTTTGGAAATTAAAATATATGAAAAGGAATTAGATAACATATATTTATATTTATTTATTCCTTTAATTCTCATCCCTTTTCTAAAATCAAATTATTTAGTACAGTTTAAAAGTAGGTTAAAGTCGCTTAGGGTGCCGAAAAATTATGACTGCATATTTAAACACAATGGACTTAATTTCTAACACTACATTTATTCTGTTGTGCTGACTATAGAACTGTTGGCCATCTGAACCCAGAAAATTTCAAATGGAATTTAAAAAAAATGCTTCAATGATGAAAAGAAAAGTTTTGTGTTGGGCACAAACGTCCCACATGCATGAATTTTGATCAGGATACTTTCTAAGTACTGATGTTCTTGAAGTAACTGAACATTACGACTCTTTTCCTATTAACATTTCCAGACTTGGAAAATTATTAACTAAGTAGACTTTGATAAGAGCAAACCACAGGTGGAGGTGCTCTGTAGGACAGTGTGTGTGGGTAGGGAGGGGGGCCTCATGAAGAAGAGGATCTGGTGGGGGGGGGGGGGGTCAAATCAACAGTTATTATATGATTTTTTAACATAGCATAAATGCATCAGCATAGTTGACAACTAGTTCTGGATATAACCTGGTGTTAACAGTGGTCCATGAGCTGAAAATTCACAACTTTTTTCTTTTATTTTGTCCCTGCGCGAACTTTTCTCTGAAGTCCATCCCATTTCCCTGAAAATTACCCTCAGGTTCCCTGAAAAATTATTCTGGAGGTTAACATGACTGGTCAGTATTGGTCAGTGTTTTCAAGACCAGCACACACTCACATTAGTGCATCAAGGGTGTCCTGATTGAGACGGCTCCTTGAAGGCGTACAGAGTAAGTTCATAAGAAAGAATGATCTTTGCATTGTGTGACTCTTAAAATGATAAAAATCCACAGTAGAAACCCTTTTTCTGATGGCGTTGTCTGTTGATTGTCAAAACTGCTGATGGGCGGTAACCATGGTAATACTGAAACGTAAACCAAGTGAAGTGTGTGCCGATCACACTAAAATGAAACCGCAAATAGGAGTGGTTGTGCTTAGCATTAAGAATCCAATTTTGGTGGTTAAATTTAGAATGTCGCAACCAGACATGAGGTATATATTACTTACACCTTACAAAAATTCATTTTTGCACCCTAGCTTCTACAATTTGTTTGTTGTCTTACGTGGTCACATTCTCCACTTGTGGTGTATTTTTAGTATGGCCGGCGGCTTTTGTAAAAGATAGATTGCCGCTAAGAAAATGATTTGTAACATAGTTGATTCTTTCTGCAGGGGTTCATTTGAAATAACACAAACGGGAACTTTTTTCTTGACTTGTTTGAACCATTATTTCATTCAGTTTCATTTTGTAGAAATATTGTTGGTCGGCGATTGGGAATTTATCTTTGGAAATTGGGAAAAAAAGAGTCATTTTCCGATTGGGAATGGGGCCTGAATTTCTGCCCCTGGTGCTGACCAAATAAAACCCTGAGGGCAGTGTTGAGTCTTCTTCAGAATCTGTGGCTGTGGTGGTGCAATCCAATTTTGTTCCAGTCAGATACACTGCCTCCCACAGAGCGGGTGGTGGCAAAGAAACTCCACATTTTCAAAAAATCTTCCTCTCATGAACTAATCGATGCAGTAAGTTGAGATTCATTTTTGGTTGAGTTGTGTTAACAGAGACCTATGGTTTGGCGATGGGCGGTGTGGGTTCCGGGCATTCTCGCACTGTCAGCACATTAACTTGAGCAAACGTTCTCCGATTTGACCAATATTTGCTCTACAGGTCTCTTTGCAGTAATATCTCAATCAAGTTCAAAAACTGGCCTGGCCCGATTTTTCATTTCAGAGTTATGGGCCTTAATTCGTCAATTTTTTCGAATTTTTAGCTCATTAACACAATAACTTGGAACAAACATTCTCCAATTTGACTAATATTTGCCGTACAGGTATTTTGCAATAATATCTCAATCGAGTTTAAAAGCTGGTCCGGCACGATTTTTCATGACAGAGTTATGGGCCTTAATTCATCAATTTTTACGAATTTTGAACTTGTTAGCACAATAACTTGAACAAACATTCTCCGATTTGACTACTATTTGCCATACTGATCTTTTGCAATAATATCTCAAGCAAATTTGAAAACTGGCCCAGTCTGAATTTTACAAATTTTGAGCTCAGCGTGGTGACATTGCTGATTTTCAATAGAGAGTGCTTGAAGAAAGTCATCTCAACTCGACGCCTGCATCTCTGACGTGCACCTCTTGTTAAGCTTTGCTTTAAGGTGTAGAAAAAAAGGTTGCTCAAGGAAGTTCTGGGGGTGGGGTGGGGGGGTGGGGGGGGGGGGGGTGATGTCATTCTCAGAGGGACAAGAGTTTTGGCCAATCCTAACTATCAGTTTTCAGATTTGATATATACTTGAGTTTTCTCAAAACAAATAGTTGACACGTTCATGGTGACCCACACAGCTAAACATGATACAAAATTTTGTTTTCTTGGAATGAACAGCACTAAGAATTGATCATATTTGGAATGAAGCATACTTTGGAGTATCAAACTAGGTAAAAAAAATCTTGATTGGTTTCCTTATGGGACCCCATAATTATATTGGCTCTGTATTTTAACTTTAACACTGTGTGGGTACATGTAATAGTAAAAACTATGGGCCTTAATTTGCCTCTTTTTTTGACATAACATCTTTTTAAATATGATTAATAATTTTGTTCAAATTAAACCGATGGAGTCATTTCAGGGGTGTTGTGCAGGGCTAATCTTTCATCGAAATTTGAGAGAATCCATGGTTGAGCCCCTATTGTATACTGATAACACATGTTAGCCCTTTTCCATCACAACTTTTTATTAATTTTTATCTTAACTTGACAAAGGCAAGATAGGCTATTGCCATCACGTGACCGGATGTCTGTGAGTCTGTTAGACTGTGAGTCTGTCCACATTTTCTTTAGCACAGGCTACACCCTGTAGTTATTGTCCAATTACAAAATTTGTTATGCAGGTTCGAGGGCATGTCCAGGTAAGAACGTTCCATTTTGGTCACGATCGGTCAACCGTGATGGCTGCATGGGCCCGAAACACGAAAACCTTTACCACAGACTACAGGTCATATTTATGAAGGGATTTTATTGTAACTTGACAGGATGTTTTGGCTGTGATCGGTCAACTGTGATAGCTGCACAGGCATGTGACCTAGATTTGTTTAGCACAGTCTACAGTTCATATTTATGAAGCAATTTCATTGTAACTTGATAGAATAACTCAGTATGATGTCCAGATGGACTGTTCTATTTTGGTCACGATCACTCAGCCGTTACTGTTGCTTTGGCATGTGACTTACATTCCTTTAGCACTGTCCACAGGTTGTTTTTATGAAGGGATTTTATTGTAACTAGGTAGGATAACTCGGTATGATATCTAGATGAGACTCTTATTTTGGTCACGATCAGTCAACCATGATCGCTGAACCAGCATGTGACAGAGATACCTTTAGCAAAGTCTATGAGTCATATTTATGAAGGGATTTCATTGTAACCTGGTAGGATGATTCATTTTGGAATGGTTTTATTGTAACTTGGTAACTTTGGTTGACATATGTTAATTGTGAGGGCCACATCAACCCAGGCCTCAATTCTTTTGTATAGTCTACACTTCACATTATTCATATTGAAAACCTCATGCTGGGTACAGAACTTTACATATATTCTCAATTATCACAATTCTTGTCTTATTCATTGAACATTATTTTTTTATCAAACACTACACACAGTCAAGTTAGGCTGAAGTGTCATTGACACTTTCATTAAAATATAAACTGAATTTGATAATTTTAAAAAAAAAATAAACATTATTTATCAATGAAAGCTCCGGTAACCGGTTCTCATCAGATCACCGTAATTAAGCAACGTCGAGCCTGGTTAATCCTCGGATGGGTGACCGTCTGAGCGATCGATTCGGACTCCCGCGTTGTGTCCTTGGGCAAGGCACTTCACCCCGATTGTCTACATGGGGGCACGATGACGCCGTGTACTAAGGCGTATTGCACGTCGATGGTGCGTGTGTAATCAATCTATCTAACCCTGCCTGTGCTGCTGTGCGGAGTTACGATGTTGGGGAGCTGGCAGCTTCTTATCGTTGCTCGGTGGTTCTCTCCGGGTACTCCGGCTTCCTCCACCCGTAAAACTGTCACGGTCATGATTAGCCATTGTGCATAAGTATGTGACCTTAAACACCAATAAATAAATAAATAACAATAAAAGCTCACTGAGCAGGTTCCAATGACTGCCATATTTGTGCAGTTTTATTAGCTCACCTGACTGAAAGTCAGGGGAGCTTTTCTTATCACTCTTCGTCCGTTGTCCATCCATCCATCGTCCTGCGTGAAGGTGGTGTTTGAGCCTCTTTCTCCTAAACCACTGGCCACATTTTAATTAAATTTCATGTAAGTAGTGGTTATATAGGGGCATTTTGATTTTGGCTCATATTGAGCAGAGGTGTGGGGAAAAAATGGCCAAATTTTTTGAAAATCTTCTTCTAATGAACCACCAGTAGCAGAGACTTGATATGTGGTATACAGAGTCCTTCAAGTTTGTTCAAGAGGGGTTTGTCGGGCATTATTTGCCTTCGTTATGGGAGGGGCAAGAATTTTTGCCAGTCCCAAAATTTCTATTTTCCAAACCAAGAGGCAGATTTGAATCAAATTTGATATGAGGGCTTATTGGGTCATAAGTACTTAATTTGTGCCCAAATTTTTTTTCCCGTCGCCCCATGGGAACCGCAGGAGCTAAAAATAGAAAAAAATTAAAACGCCCATATCTCCAAAACTACACGGCACTGAGAATTCTTATTTGGTATGAAGCTTCCTTTGGACCAACAGAATGGAATGGTAACCAAAAATTGCTGTCGGTTCTATCATGGGGTACTTTTTGGGGACTTTGAAAAAGTGCTGAGTCAGCATTTTTTAACACTGTAGTTAATGGGAAAAACATGTAAGACTACTTTTCTTCCAAACCTCTGCTCCAAAAGCTTTCAAATTTCACATATAACATCTTTGGAAGGTTGTTTCACATGTTTATTGAAATCACTTCCCTGGGTCCATATTTGGGCTCTCTATGGGATCCCAAATGTTTAAATTAGTGCAGTATGAGGAATATTCTTTAAAAATCTTCTTCTTCAGATCTACCAATAAGAATCCTTTGATATTTGGTATGCAGCATCCTTAGGGGGGTGAGATTCAAGTTTGTTCAAGCCAAGTTCCTGGGTTCATATTTAGGTTGAAAATTTGGGGCCCCGTTCCGGACTTAGAAATTTTTGACCAAAATCCGGAAATTATTTTTTTTTTTTTTGCGTTTCGGTCAATTTTAAGACAAAAAAAAATTTTTTTTTTTTTTTTTACCCTGAAAATTTGGGGTCCGGGTGGGACTTAGAAAATGTTGGACTAAAATCCGGAAATTAGTTTTTTTGGTTTTTTATGCGTTTTAAGAAGAAAAAAAAAATTAGGCTGAAAATATTTTGTTTGGGGAAAAAATCTGTTTTTTAGGCGTTTATCTCAATTTTGGGTCGTAAAAGTGCAGGAACTGAAAATAGAAGGAAAATCCTGTGTATTGTGTGGGCACAATCGCTTCATCTAGTTGGTATATGCTTTTCTTAGGAGGGGCGTATGCAGCTTATTCAAGTCCCTGATTTGATATTTAGACTACCAGGTCAGGTGAGCACCCTCAGGCCCCCTGGGGCCTCTTGTTCACAAAGTGACAGGATATTTCAGGTCATGTTAGCCTTATATTGGTTAAATTGTTAGATAAAGGGTTAAATTGACTCAATTCTTTTCACGCGAATCCTAGCAGAGGTGCAGAATTCTTACTACATGGATTCTCACTGGCTTTGTTGTGTCAATAGATTCTCTCTGAAATGTGAGCCCTGGTCATGGGACAGCAAATTTTAAGATTGTGGGAAAACTTTTTAAAAATCTGCTGCCCAAACCACTTCTCCAAATTCTTCATATTTGCTATACACCCTTTTGGAGGGCCTGTATGCCATTTTGAAATTCTCAAAAAAGTATGGAAATTTGTTGAGATCTGAAAAAGGTCATGAAAAAGTATGGAAAAAAAGCAACTAAGTCTTGAAGGTACTGAAAAGTATGAAAATTAATTATTTGAAAAAGCATGCAATCATTTGAAATAAAAAAATACCATTATAATGCCTGGTAATTTAACTGATTGAGTGCTAGAAGCCACTATCAGGGCTTTCAAAAAAATGAGGGTACCAGAGCAAAATTCAAAATTTTCCTTGCTCGTGTTTCATATTCAGTCAAAAGCAAATAATATACAAATTTGAACCACTAAAAATAATATAGTCCGCCACCAGTTGTCTTTATCCACACAAACAAAACACTTTTACAGTGATGTGGGAATAAATTTACTGAAGACATATTGAGGGGTGTTATCATCCTCCCCACCACACAAACACACATACATTCAATAATACAGTTTGGGGAAATATTTTTAAAATATTTTTTTTTGCAAATGTCAGAAATTTAACATCTGTCTTGTAAATACTTAGAGAGGTCCCTCTCTCTTATAACAACTCTGGGGCCAGATGTTGTTGGTAGGAACTCGGCGGTCAAGTTCTGAGGTATGCTCGTTAAGGTCTTTCGTGATTGTGTGCAAGAGAGAGGTCCCTCTCTCTTATAACAACATCTGCGGCCAGAGGTTGTTGGTAGGAACTTGTCGGACAAGTTCTGAGGTATGTTCGTTCAGGTCGTCCATGATTGCGAGCAAGAAAGAGGTCTCTCTCTCTTATAACAACATCTGGGGACAGAGGTTGTTGGTACAAACTTGTGTCAGTTGAAACTTCCACGGGATGCTCCTTCCATAGACTGCCGCGGCGGCCAATCTTATAGCTTCCTCTATGTTCAAAAAACACACATGACCACACAGGGCTGTTGTCGCTAGTTAGCTTGAACGGTGAAGTAGTTACTCAGGTCCCTGAGAACTATGACGCCAGGTGTAGACGATCCGGGCTAGAAAAAGAGAGATCATTTTGGGTGGAGCGAATGATACGATATGCAATTATGCTCACCCAGTGACGACGGAAAGAGGAAACTGATAAGGTCCGAGGCCGGCTAGTCTTATGGTTTCCTCTACATACGGATAAAGTGATCTTTATATTGCACAGGGCTATAAAACCCGATGAGTGGTGTCAGTTCCCTGTCGCCGGTGTAACGATTAAGATTGGATACTTGGACCGTGACTCCGGATGTGTCGCATATGCATTGTATTTTGAGCTAGTGGGAGAGTGCTCAATGATTTTAAAAGACAAGGACTAGGTTTCTCGAAGGCTTACTTCCCTTGTCTAAAACAGCTAGCTCATCCGGCAGATCTCACTCGTATGTGGGTGATGTGATGCCGGGTATGTCTGTGGCGGTCGAGAGAGAATAGGGTGTAGCGAGCACTGTTGATTGAATCCATGCTTCCCTAGTGTTGATGGAAGGAAGAAGATGGCAAGTTCTGAGGTATGCACGAGCAAGAGGGAGCCCCTCTCTCTCTTTCAACAACATCGGGATCCGGGTGTTGTTGGTAGGAACTTGCATCAGTCTGCTTACGTACATAGCTATTGTCCGGTAAAGAGAAAAGAAGAGGAACAAGCACTCCCGACCACACCTTGGCCAAGTGACTCAGGTTTCCCGGTCTTCATCGTCAAAGGTCCATCTTTAGTAAGAAGCTGCACCATCTGGTAGCCAAGGAGATGAGACTTAATTCATTGGGTCGTCTGCAATAATAACTATATTGGACTCCCTGTCCTAGGAGCAGCCGGCGAAGAGGCTATTCGTGACTGCTGCTCCTCAGGCCTCTGTAACAGACTTGCTGTCGCAGTTGCACAGCTAATCGCAGTATTCTTGCTAAGGCCGAAGAACTATGACACCGGGTGTAGATGATCCGGGCTAGAAAAGGAGAGATCATATAGGGTGGAGCGAACGATATGATATGCAATTATGCTCACCCAGTGACGATGGAAGGAGGAAAACGATAAGGTCCGAGGCCAGCTAGTCTTATGGTTTCCTCCACATACGGATAAAGTGATCTTTATATTGCACAGGGCTATAAAACGCAATGAGTGGTGTCAGTTCCCTGTCGCCGGTGTAACGGTTAAGTTTGGATACTTGGACCGTGACTCCGGATGTGTCGCATATGCATTATATTTAGAGCTAGTAGGAGAGTGCTCAATGATTTTAAAAGACAAGGACTAGGTTTCACGGAGGCTTATGTCCCTTGTCTAAAACAGCTAGCTCATCCGGCAGATCTCACTCACTCGTATGTGGGTGATGTGATGCCAGGTATGTTCATGGCAGTCGAGAGAGAATAGGGTGTAGCGAGCACTGTTGATCGAATCCATGCTCCCCTAGTGTTGATGGAAGGAAGAAGATGGCAAGTTCTGAGGTATGCACGAGCAAGAGGGAGCCCCTCTCTCTCTTTCAACAACATCGGGATCCAGGTGTTGTTGGTAGGAATTTGCGTCAGTCTGTGCTTACGTACATAGCTATTGTCCGGTAGAGAGAAAAGAAGAGGAACAAGCACTCCCGACGCACCTTGGCAAAGTGACTCCGGTTTCCCGGTCTTCATCGTCAAAGGTCCATCTTTAGTAAGAAGCTGCACCATCTAGTAGCCAAGGAGATGAGGCTTCATTCATTGGGTCGTCTGCAGTAATAACTATATTGGACTCCCTGTCCTAGGAGCAGCCGGCAAAGAGGCTATTCGTGACCGCTGCTCCTCAGGCCTCTGTAACAGACTTGCTGTTGCAGTTGCACAGCTAATCACAGTATTCTTGCTAAGGTCGAAGAACTATGACGCCGGGTGTAGATGATCCGGGCTAGAAAAAGAGAGATCATATAGGGTGGAGCGAACGATATGATATGCAATTATGCTCACCCAGTGACGACGGAAGGAGGAAAACGATAAGGTCCGAGGCCAGCTAGTCTTATGGTTTCCTCCACATACGGATAAAGTGATCTTTATATTGCACAGGGCTATAAAACCCGATGAGTGGTGTCAGTTCCCTGTCGCCGGTGTAACGGTTAAGATTGGATACATGGACTGTGACTCCGGATGTGTCGCATATGCATTGTATTTTGAGCTAGTGGGAGAGTGCTCAATGATTTTAAAAGACAAGGACTAGATTTCACGGAGGCTTACGTCCCTTGTCTAAAACAGCTAGCTCATCCGGCAGATCTCACTCATATGTGGGTGATGTGATGCCAGGTATGTTCATGGCGGTCGAGAGAGAATAGGGTGTAGCGAGCACTGTTGATCGAATCCATGCTCCCCTAGTGTTGATGGAAGGAAGAAGATGGCAAGTTCTGAGGTATGCACGAGCAAGAGGGAGCCCCTCTCTCTCTTTCAACAACATCGGGATCTGAGTGTTGTTGGTAGGAATTTGCGTCAGTCTGTGCTTACGTACATAGCTATTGTCCGGTAAAGAGAAAAGAAGAGGAACAAGCACTCCCGACGCACCTTGGCTAAGTGACTCAGGTTTCCCGGTCTTCATCATCAAAGGTCCATCTTTAGTAAGAAGCTGCACCATCTAGTAGCCAAGGAGATTAGGCTTCATTCATTGGGTCGTCTGCAGTAATAACTATATTGGACTCCCTGTCCTAGGAGCAGCCGGCGAAGAGGCTATTCGTGACCACTGCTCCTCAGGCCTCTGTAACAGACTTGCTGTCGCAGTTGCACAGCTAATCGCAGAATTCCTGCTAAGGCAGAAGCACTGAACGTCGATCTCAAAATCTTGAGCTGTTGCATAGTGCTTATTTGGTCCAGTCACCTGCCTGTTTAGATGCTAGTGACTGTGATTTTAACTGATTTGAACATATGATGGATAGGATAACTTTTTCTTCTGAAACAACTCTTGGATGATATAGATATCATACATTATCATTTCCTTGATCTTGTTCCAGTGATTCAAAATGCTGCGAGCAATTATGAGAAACCTCTAGCGTAGTTGACGCTGACTTCATCCGGTTAAGAGCAGGGTAATAAGATCTCTTTCCGGTTAAGTCTACACGGGTGTCACAAATCTTCGATTCTGTATACGACACCATATTTATCTTCTGAAAGAAAAAGTAATTCGGTTTCTTATCTTCTTCCTCTGTATTTTTAAACATTTGTGATGGTTCTCATACTTTTAAAAACAACAGGGGAAGATGTTGAGAGTTCCTCAGCGTTGGTTGAGCAGGCTAAGATCCTAGTTTTAGCCTTACCTTCATCATTTAGCTGTTCACTCTGATCTCTGATGCAATTGAGAACATAATTTCTTAGAGCGAATTTAGTCTCATGGTCTTATGTACTTAATTTTAAGTACTGTGACGCATTGTCTATATGGAAGGAATTTTGTCCATTCCTTGGACAACATTCATTTATAACGGTTGGAGAAGATGTACACAGAGCTCATCTACATTTAAATGAGCATGCCGGCGATGAAAAAATGTTCCTACCTGCATCATTTAATACACACTCTGAATTAATGGAGTGTGTTATCTCATCAAATAAGCGAATCTGGATGTGGTGTCCTACGCAGTTCACCTTACAAGAGCTATGACGCAACGTTTCAATGGGAAGGAATATGAGGATGTTGTTCCTCGCTAAGAGTTCTTTTCAGGGCAGTCATGTATGCCACGTTCAACTCCGCGCTGACAGTGGAAAATTTGGCATTGGTAAGACGTGATGCTGCCCTTGCGTCATCATCACATTTAGATGACGAGGTGAAAAGCTCTCTCGGGGTCGTTCTGATCACTGGAAATACACTATTTGACGACAGTCTTGCACTGCTATATAAGCAAGCTACAAGAAGGCTTCCAGGGCACTGCTATTGAAGTAGGTGTGTCATCAACACACTTAAGCAGACTGGGGTAAGCGAGGCTGCTCCGCTTCTAAGAAAGCATCAACGGAATGTCTCGCGTGGGAGATAACCCTCTTAGGTCGTCATTATAGCGATTTGGGAAAGGGGCATACATCTGATTAAGGCTATGGATCAGACCCCCCAAGGCCATTGATTCACGGAAGGTATCCATGAGAGAATGGAAGTTAATCACAAAAGTTCCTGTCATCCTGTCAAAGAGAGTCTCTACAAGTAAAGGTAAAACTCTCTTATTGGAGGGAACTATTGAGATTGACGAGATGAGCTGCTTTGGGGGGGAGAACATACTTTCTCCTTCCGTAAGCTTCGTAAGTCGTTCAGGTGATGGATATGACCTCTATTGTTTATTAGTGGACGGAAGGTTATCAACTTCACAAGACCTGGACGTTAACGGAAGTTCCTTCAAAGAGTGTCGCTCCTAATGGAGGTTAAGGCTCTCTTATTTATGGAACAATTGAGGTCTTCGAGAATAGATTTCGAAAAATCCACTTGGCGGTAGATTATCAGCCTCACAATAAAGTGGATAATATTGTGGAAGATCCGTGGATGAGAATAATCTCAGCAGGCCGGCGGCTATCAGCCCGAGCAATCTCCACTTACAAGAAATACTTGTGGGACAATCTTCCAAGAAAGGCTTTCCTACTGGAGGGCCAAGCTCCTATTGAAAAAAAGCATTAGATGTCGTCAAAATTATTCTCCAGTTTTTCATAATCATCTGTTTCTCATCCTGTATCAGGAAGGATAGTGCATAGATAGGCTCTGATATTCCTTGGCAGCAAAGCAGTTATGTCATTGTGGATGCCATGGTAGCCTTGTGTATGGTTACAGCGGTCTTTTGGGAATTATAGCTGTTAGGAAAATGGCTTGTCATTCCCTAATTGCGTGACGAATATAAGTCACTAATTACACCGAGATATCGGCCTTCACGGAGAAGAAGACTTCTAGCTACGTTAGGCTCGGACCACTGTCTTTTTTGAATAAAGCCGAAAAGAAGTACTGTGCTTTTTGGGGTTTTTTTTCCCAGGTGTCATAGACTTAAGTCTTAATGTTTACACCATTGTAGTCTAATTAGAATTATGAGCGAGATATTTTCAGTATTATGCAGTGACATAACTGAATTAAAATCTCTTGAGATTGCGGCCTATAATATTGGGAATTTAGGGCTGTTTATTTAACGGTTTTTCATCCCTACCTTGTGTGATGATAGTTGTAAGTCTCCAGTCAGTGAGCCTTCAGGGTCGCAGCTTACACCAATATATCTGTCTTATCAGCTTTATTGTCTTCACGTATAGGAAGACCTTTAGCTGCTTAGCTAGGCTGAGTTTGTTGTCCTATAGGACATAATACCATTTGTTAGAGGAGGTTATTCTCTTCCAACCAGTATGGTTTGGTGTGAGTTATTATGAAAATACGGTGTATTTGTTATGACTAACACAAGAATGATTCAAGTAATGCAGGTGAAGGGGTTCGATATGAAATTTTCATTGAATCCCCCTCTCCCCTCCTTCCCACCGCCAATGTGTTAAGAGGCGATTACAGGACAGGACGTAGTTTCCTTCCTGCAAGCCTTGTATGCATTCAAGTATTTACATGCCTTTCATGGCTTATCGATTGGTGGCTGGGTCCTATTCTATGGCGACCTCATGGGCACATCCATTTTTTAGTTGATTTGTTTCCTGTGATTGTTCGTTATAAGTCATATACGAGCATATGATTCATTATCAATAAATTGCTAGCCTTTGTGTACCGGTTTGTTTGACAAGTCAGTTAACTGGTATTCTGATTATTACATGCGAGATTCAAGGCTCGCGTACATAATATGTGTTTATTAGGCAGACGCATTATTGTATGTTATGGACCTCAGAAAAAATAATGTATTTTGGGGCGGTACGTGACGAGTCTGTTAATCATAGCGCAATCCATTTCTAAATCCAGGTTACTTCGTTTCAGTACACATTTTACATGGAAATCAGATGGAGATTTCTATGTATTCCGGTACATGTATATTCGTACGTCTGGGAGTATTATTTATTGGAATTAATTGTACACCTGAACGGGGTCGCCTGTGGGTTGCCTTGGAAGCGTGTTTACTCTTCATAGACCGTTTATTAATATTCTTTTGAACAAGTGTATTTTGTATATATTTATCACCGTTTTTTACCTATCTACCTATGCCAACTCAGGTATTCGTTATGAAGTGCGCAATTAATTACCGGGATCGCCACTATAGCCTCAGCTTCTGAGTGGCATTAAGCACCTATTTTATTAATAATAATTAATATCCAGTTGCCTGTTCGACGAATATATATTGTTAATTGGTACCGTTTTTTCTGATTCCAGAGCGCTCTCCTCTTTGTTTTTGAAGAAGATTCCTTTAAAAAAAGGGGGGGGGGGTGGATTTCTTAAGTTCTCCTCCGGCTTGATAGTGTGTAATTATCAGTGAAGCTATTTTGTCTGTAGATTATATCGAATCCTGGATACAGCTTGTTTTATTATTGTATTTGGCGTGGTTTGTGGGGGTTAACCTCTCACTCTCGAATACGCCATCCTAATTTATGGGGCTCAGTTCGAACTAGCCTTTAAAATTGGGAACTCATTACACCCAATTAGCATAGTCATTCATGCTAAGAATAAGGAATTACTGGAATTTGACGTCTTATTTAGGATATGTCTTCTCTATTGTTGTATAGAGAGACATACATGTAATTCCTTTTACATTTTTTCCTTTCACCTTGGATTTCAGGCTTAGGAGCTATGTTGGTCTGCTAATTCTGAAGTCCTAGGCCTTCTGCTTTTTTACGATTCAACTAGTCTGGGCCATTGGTTTATAGTACAAAAATATGAAAAATTTGAAGTAATTTGTATAGTTTTTATACTTACCAATGGCTCAGACGGGTATGGCCCTCCCATCAGTGGGCACTCATACCTCCCGCTGAGTTATTATGTAGTAAGCTCATCTACAAAGAATCATGTTGGCTCCAGTTTCAGTCACTTCCTGATGGCTGCGAATTTTTGGTTTTGCAAACAATTTTGGGGGATTGGGAGTTGAAAATTTGTGTTTGGCCCTTAATAACAGTTAGTTTGCACCAGCTAGTCTGAGACATTTGTAAGTATAAAAAATATACAAATTACTTTAAATTTTTCATTTTCACCAATAGTAAAGTTATGGGACATTTTGATCAGCACCCAATTTAAAAGAGCCTTGGGAGTCTTAAATATGTTGCTGTAATATGAATTTGTGATAGAGAATATAACAGTTTGCACTTGGAATGGGGTTCCAAAAATAATTTCACAAGTAGGCCAACAGCATTTGTTCAATGATGACAGGTACAGCCCAACAAAGTATAGATTTTAAATACAGTTATACACAGTATATTAAAACTGTTGTCACATTATATTTTTATACTGTACCAATGACCCAGACATAGCTGGTGCTAACTCTTAAAATATAGGGCCAAACACAAATTTTGCCCCCCAATCCCCAAAATTTGCATCTAAAACTAAAGAAAACATGTCCTGAGAGGCCCTCCACACTTCGCCCCTACTGCGCATGCGCAGTGTCAAGGACGTTCCGAAATTGGCGCCATTTATCATTCTAAGTTTGGCCCTTCATCAGTTAACATCTGACTGATCTTTGTGCTTTTAAATCTCAGTTTAAATGATGCCAGACACATAAATATTAGTGAAATGGTGATTCTAAGGAGGATAGAAAAGGAGGAGAGGAAAAGAATGTGTGACAGAATATTATCAGGGCTGTAACTTAAAATTTTTTAATGAAATTATGTTAAGTTACCTATTTTCAAGGCAGCAGCCATTTTGTTGTCATTCTGATTATTTAGTTACACTGTTTTTACAAGTGTTTTTCCTCTCTCCCTGTCCTTTAAGTTCCCCCTTGCTATTCTCCCATGCTTTTGGCATAATTTCTGTAATTATTATTACTAAAATTTCTTGGGAGTTTAGCTGAATAACAGAATGAATTCTGTTCTTTCCCCATGTTTACGTCTTCACCTACGGGTGGTTAGGCGTTGTGTTCTGCATCTACCATCTGATGTTCTGCAGTCTCTTCCCTGGAAGTCTCTGTTTTGCATCAGATGGTGTATTTTGGTAACTGATTTCGGGCCTGGGTGCCTGGAGTCTTATTTTAGTGTTTTTACACTCATTGTTTACATTTACAACAGCCCTCTGTGTGAGGGGGGGATTTCTAAATAATAATATCTTTATGTTATTTCAATCATAACTAGATACATTATTATTGTTCGTAAGTGTTGAATAAATTGTTTAAAATATTTTTAAAATTTTTGTCCACACTTAGGCTTGGGATCCATTGGGGCTCAACGTTACTTTTCAGAAACTTGGGCTGTTCTGAAAAAATATTTTTTCAAAATATTTTGATTTCAATTATTTTTTCTATATTAATGGATCATATTATTATTATGTATTTTGATTGCCAGGGGTTAGTGCGAGTACCAGGACTTGTTTTCTTTTCACATTGAAAGGATATTGATCAATTGTTTTAAGAGGAAGTCTTCCTCTGACCTTATTATCATTCTATATGTGGTCAGTGTACTCGCATTAACTCCGGTTCTGTATCGTATGATTTCGATGACAATATGGGAAGCGTATGTCACGGTATGTTGTTGGGGATTTGGACACTCCGGTCCTTTCCCCGCAGGGTCACTCTACTTTATCAATTTCTATTTCAGACGATCAAGATTAGGGTGATGTATCTGTGATGTCTTCCAACAGTGTGCCTCCGTCGTCACAATTAATGAAGGGCTAGCGGAAAAGTGCTCATGTAATACGCCAATTGCCTAAGAGGACCCTAGTAGGTTCGACGGCCTTTGACGTCCGCTAGCTCGCCCGGTGTAGCGTCCATTCACCGAATGGTTCGGCAGCCGGGTTCGTCCGTTGCGGTCTAGAAGGAATTTTGGGGTGATGCGAGCACTATAAATTAACTTAATGCACACCCAGTGACGGCGGATCGGAGGGAGAACGGAGGAAGCCTTTTAGTCCGGTTCATAGCTCGTTCCGGTCCATCCGGACGGCAAGCGAGAGAGGCCCCTCTCTCGTTCAACAACATCTGGCCCCAGATGTTGTGGTACAAATGTGTCGTTAGCGGAGCATACGTCCGTCGCTCGGGACGCTCCGTTGTATAGGCAGTCCGCTGAGACTGCTAAGGCTTCCTCTTCTCATCAGCGCACACGACCGCACCTTGGCTGCGTGACCGCCGATATATTACCAGCTTCGCCGATCAAGGATTCTTCGGCGACCAGGTCACACCATCCGGCAGCCAGGGATTCGAGACCGATGGACTCCGGACGTTCGCATAGGAAAAGTATGCGGGAGCCATCTGATGCGGAGCTGCCCTCGGCGAAGCAGCGATAGACTGCGCCTCCGCAGGTCTCGACGCCGGACATTCTTGTGCACATAGCACAGCTTATCGCAGCATCCCAGCAGCCGACAGAAACGGTGTCGGATCGAGAATTATCCGACAGCGCTGGGTCGGTAGCCGGGGACTCGAGGCCTGCAGACTCCGGACGTTCGCATAGGAAGTATGCGGGAGTCAACGTACACGGAGCTTCCAGCGGCAATGCATCGTAAGTCCGCTACTGCACAGGCCTCGGGAACGGACGTGCTTTCCTTAATAGCACAGTTTATCGCAGCATCCCAGCATCAACTGAATCTGTCGCATATATTTTATCCGACGATGCTGGGTCGGGACGCTCCGCGGAAGCGGGTACGGACGTCCGAAAGTTTCATCCGGTCCGACGGGATACCGAAAGGGATTCGGTGGATTTCAAGCTTTCCCTTTCGGAACAACATATGCTGCGATGCCGGATAAGAAACTGATAGCGTCGGTGGACTTAGAAATTTTTGGTTCGGTTCAGGGACATCGTCCCTCAGTTCCGACATAGTCCAATAATGTCACACAAACTTTCGAATTATTGAACGACGCTATATATATTATTATTTTATGCTTGCTATCCAAGCATTTCTGGTTTCTTGTTCGAAGAGTTATGGAGATGTCTTTCAAAAGTGTGCCTCTGTCGTCATAGTTAATGAAGAGTTAGCGGCAATAAGTGCTCATGGAATATGTCTATCGCTTACGGAGTGACATTCGCTAGCTCACCCGGTGTAGCGTACATTCATCGAATGGTTCGGCTGCCGGGTTCGTCCGTTGCGGTCTAGGAAGGAGATTTGGGTGATGCGAGCACTTTAATTACTTTAGTACTCACCCAGTGATGGCAGATTGAGGACAGATCGGAGGAAGCCAACAACATAGGGGACCGCATGTTGTGGTTCAGATATTTTACATTCGGAGCATATGTCCGTTGCTCGGGACGCTCCGTTATATTGACAGTCCGAGAGACTGTCTTTAATGCTTCCTCATCCTCACAGCAGGGCACACGACCGCACATTGGCTACGTGACCTCGAGTATCCGATCAGTTTCGGCATTCAGTGATTCCACAGCGAATAGGTCGCGCCATCCGGTAGCCAAGGGACACGAGGCCTATACACTCCGTTCGCTCGCATATTGGAAGTATGCACGGGGTAACGATCTCGGAGCTTCCTGCGGCAATGCATCGTAAGACCGCTGCTCCTCAGGCCTCAGTGACGGACGTGCTATCCGAGTTAGCACAGTTGTTTCGCAGCATCCCAGCAATTGACGGTTTCTCGGTCGAATCAGGAATTATCCGACGGCGCTGGGTCGGTGCGGTCCGCGGTTGCATCAAGCTACGGACGACCAAACGCTTTATAGGGTCCGACAGGATGGCGAAAGGGATTCGAAAGATTTCGAGTTTTCCCTTTAGTAGTATCGGAAGATGCCTTTCATATCTTCTGGCATTTCTTCCAGTGATTATTTTTCGGACTTCATTGCTGCGATCTTGGATAAGAGACTTATAGCGTCATTGGACTCGGATTTTTCGATCGGTACAGGGACTTTGTCCCTGACTTACCGACGCAGTCCAATATTGTCATTACAACATGTGTTTTATTTTTCGACGCTATATATTTATATATATATACAAGACGGCTACTAAGCATGATAGTTTAGTTTCTTGTCCGCGTGGCTCATTTCTGCCATTTTATCTTTTTTTACATATAGTTTATTTTGGCAGAGCAGGGCATACCGAGAGTTCATATGCGTCTAGACGGTGTGATTAAAGACTGCATATATTCTTTTTCACCGTTTATGTCTTTTCCAATTTCAATGTTGGGAACGACATTATGTATATTAGACTTAACTTAGACGCTTTATTATACGTAATCCGCCTTACTGAGGCGTTATCTTTACGTCTTCAAGAAAAGATTTACGGGATATTATTCTCAATGTAATTTCTTTTGAGGGCAGTAGTTTGTTCACGTATAACTCCGCCCTTCAGTGGCTGATTGGAGTTGGTTAGACGTGATGCAGCCCTAGCTACATCCACGCGTGGATAGTAGGTTAAGAACTCTCTCAGAGTCGCTTCGTTCTCGGAGGAGCTTCTCTTCGACGGCAACTTTCCGGCAATCCATGAATTGCTTGATTTATACATTCTCTTGTCTATCTAGTGTTACAAGAGATTCAGACTGGGGCAAACATTCGGTGGTTGACTCAGAGAGTGCCGCCGCAGTTGCCGGACCCGAGTGTGGCTGTTATGACGGTTGCCAGTCAAACAGATTGGGATATATACTGATCCCTACGGATTCGAAGTGCCAGGGTCTTTGGGTTCCGCAGTCTTTTAGCTATCAGTTAACTTCCGCGGAATAATGTTTTTTAGGCTTGCTTTATGTCATTGCATGAACATTATTCAGAAACGCATGCCCAAATTCCTGTCCTTTAATTCGACAGTAGTGGCGTATCTCCGGAACCAGGGAGGCACTCTTTCGTTTCCGTTATTCAATTTAATGGAAAGAATCCGTCTGTTGGTTATAGTACACCAAGTTCAGTTTTGGTCCGTCATATTCTGGGTCGTCTGATTGTTTTATCGCACTCCCGTTCTCTTACGGGTCGCTTGTTGCTGTCAGAATGGACTCTCAACAAACAAGTATTCAATCAGATTTGCTATCTATGGGAGCGCCCAATGATGTTTTATTTATGACACAGCTGGCTAATCAATTGCAGACGTATGTGTCGGCTTGTCCAGATCTCTGAGCTAATACTGTTAACGCTCTATTGATCTTTAGGACAGAATGATAGGATACGCGTATCCTCCGGCGCTGTTGTTTTTAGCAGGTATTGCTAAGATAAACAACCACAATACATTTCTGTTGATAGCATCTCTATCTTCACAGAGATCATGAGTAATTTACTCTCTTGTCTACTGTGGATCTTAACGTGAAATCTTCCTCTATGTGAGGATCTTTTTTCACTGGGTAAATCGTGTCATCTTTATCACAACCAGCAAGGTCGCAACCTTCATGTATTCCGTTGTGTGGTCCGTATTGCATTGTAAGCACTGTACTGGACGAGCTTTGGACGCGATTTCTTACTATAGGAGATCCTCTTCTTCGCTATTCTATGCGACTAAAGTGGAGGCTCTTCCGTCGTGGTGTAGGGATCATTATGTTCATATGGTTGATCCCTCCATACTACTCATTGCTATTTTTTAGTATACTTGTTTCACAAGATCTACTGCAGCCTGTTGTTATTTAGGTTATAGGTTTATGTTACCTCATACCTATGCACTCTACGATAGTTTACAATTGAGTCTTTTGTCTCTTTATCTAAGTCAGTTAGTAACTTTTTGATAAATAGACTTAGAATCTTTAGATTAAATTCCTATACGGATTTTAACTTCAGGTTCTTATTTAGCTAAGTAATCATTTGAGCCTCTGGAAACAGTAGTTTTCAAATTCTGACCTTTTAGACAGTAATTCGGTTGGTTTCTCTTTTACTGTAGAGTCAGTGAGTTTCATGCACTATCGATGGATGATTTTCACTTTCATAGTTTCGGAATCAATACTTCCGTTACTATTTAGGTTGGATTGTTGCATAAGAGTTAGGCTCCTATTATCCGGAACCTATTATTTTAAGGTCCTTCCGTCTTCGTATGGGCATAGGCCTTTACTCTTTCCGGGTACAGTTTATGTATTTATAAACAGATATCTGTTTATTACAAGGGCGTAAGCTTCTTCTGTCTTTGATGTCTAGTAGAAGGACGTTACGCTCCATTTTATTGTTAATGGATTCTATTAACTAGCGTACTGCTTATGGTATATCATTGGCTTAGCAGTTGTGCTTAAGATTTCGGCTCATGAAGTAAGAGTTCTTCTACTTCTTGGGCTTACATTAATAGTGTTCTATTATAGATTTTTGAAGGCTGCTCATTGCGCTCAGCCATCCATTCATGAATTTTATCTCAGAAATATCGAGTCCATTTCTGGAGGCCTCTATTGTTAGGTCTATTATCTACTGCTCAGAATGTCATTCACTTAACAGTTGCTACTATAGCTAGGTAGGCTGTCTGTTTCGGCAGTGTCTCCGTTCGGCTGCCCTCTTCGCTCTGGGCTATTTGACCCAGGGCAAGAAAAAGGGGGGGGGGAGGGTGTTCCCTTGGGTCACCTGTTTTTACTATGAAAACAAGGGGATACCTCCTCCGGAGTTAGTAATTCTGAGCTGTTATTGGGATGGTTGTTTAGTGAGAAGTTTAAGTTTATAAAATTCATTCAAGTCTTAGTTTTTAAAGTATAGCTTTTGAATATTGCATATGTCAACGGACATGATTATGCAATTCTCACTCACTTTTAGGAGTATAAGAGTCTCTATTCTCTAGACTTACTTTATTATTGGCTTACTTTAAAAATTATTAGTATAAGGATTATTGGATATTAATAGAGTACATGGATGTATGAAGCTCAATTTTTGGAAGGTGTTGTATCTTTCTAATTTATCATAAATAAGAAAGATACATGTAAGGCCTATTACTTCTTTTCCCTACAGGGGATGACTCTATTTTATTTTATTGAGCGTATTCCATTTTGCTCTATGTCCTTGGCCCTCCAGCCTTTTTACTATTCAGCTATGTCTGGGTCATTGGTACAGTATAAAAATGTTAAAAAATTTATAGTAATTTATATATTTTTTATACTTACCAATGACCCAGACGGGGATGGCCCTCCCAGGAGTTGGGAACTCTTGCCTCCCCGCTGAGTACATAGCGCTTACCAGGCACTGGTTATTAGAATGATAAATGGCGCCAATTTCGGAACGTTCTTGACACTGCGCATGCGCAGTAGGGGCGAAGTGTGGAGGGCCTCTCAGGACATGTTTTCTTTAGTTTTAGATGCAAATTTTGGGGATTGGGGGGCAAAATTTGTGTTTGGCCCTATATTTTAAGAGTTAGCACCAGCTATGTCTGGGTCATTGGTAAGTATAAAAAATATATAAATTACTATAAATTTTTTAACTTTCTGGAGTATCCATTGTTCAGGGGAAAATTTGGAGGTGACAGGTAAGAAAAAATTCCATGTGTCACATGTGATGGGTAGAAATTTTTTAACATTTCGAGGCCAGTCTTGGGTAATATCAAGCTTGATATAAAATCTCTTAAGTAATAACTTCTTATTACCAGCAAATAAATTTGTGATAATATAGAAGGTAATACCCTGTAAAGTGATGATAATTTGGAATAGATAATGTAATATCCATCTTCAAATTTTAGTTGTGTGCTTTTGATATTTTGATTCCCTTCAGTCTCTGTTTCCATTTGATGAAAATATTTTGTTTATGGTTTTGTTTACTAATTTCTTTTAAGTAAGACCATCATTTCAATTGACCTTTCTATTCCACCAAGCTTACACCAATAACCTGTTTCCCCAAATTACAGGAATGTTTCCAAATTCAGGGCATAACACACAGTATGGTTTGTTTTTTAGGCTTTTCCATTTTTGTTCAAATGATTCAACCTCTGAAAAGACCTGGAGACTTGTATATATTTTGGCTATTCAATGGCAGGGGAGTGCGGTGGCTCAGTGGTAGACTGTTGGACTTCTAAGCTAGATGTCCTGTGTGATCCCTGTCTGGAACGACCCGCATTGTGTCCTTGGGCTAGGCACTTTATCCCAGTTGCCAACATGGGGTACGATGATGCTATGTACTAAGGCATACTGCACATCTATGACGCACATGTCTTCATCCGCTGTAACCCTGCTTGAGAGGAGCTTGAACAGAGTTAGAATGTTGAGGAGCTGACAGTTGCTTGTTGATGCTTGGTGGTTCCCTGCAGGTACTCCAGCTTCCTCCACCCGTAAAACTGTCACGGTCACAATTAGCCATTGTGCATAAGTATGTGACCTTAAACACCATTAAATAAATAACTCAGTGGCAGTCTATATCCTGTGGCTTTGTAGTTGTTTCCAGGCAAGTCTTGGCTGCCTGTATCGGCAACCAAGACTTACCTAGAAACAACTGCAAATGTTTTTGTGATTTAACTTCGAGTTTACCCAGATGTACCTGGGATCTGCATGTTGGGGAAGCTGTTGTTTTGTAGTAAAAAGTAATCAGAGTTGGAATAAGTCCACATAGGGTTACAGGTAATAGATATTCTGAGGCACCGATACTGCCCAGACAAACCAGGAAATGGCATTTCATACAGGTCTGCAATATTCCCAAAGTAGACCAATTTAAAGGCCTGAGGTAAAAAAAGGTTTAATTATTTACAAATTGGTCTACAGTATGAGTACAACCCTACAAAGTGAAGCATTGCTTGTTTATTGTGGTAACAAGTTATGCACTACTGGTGAAATAGGATCTGGTAACTAATGAAAGGGTTGCGAGTCCTCTAAAGGGGGCAGCGTATGTATAAACAATTAGCTAAACATGACGTTAAACTTGTTTTGCAGTCACAATATAAAAAGGTTAAATAACAATAAAAGTAAATCTGTGCAATATATAATGGGATATTCAGAAACAAACACCAGCTCTTGACCTTGATTCATGGTAACCTTTCTCCAAGAGCCTTTCAAGAATGTACATCAAATGTGTGTATTGTCAAAAAGAAAGATTAAATGACAGTGAAAATTGTTTATGCTTGTCCTACAGTTTTTTTGTCCTCTCCTCATGAGAACCCTAGAAATCGAGCAATGCCTGTTTACTGTGGTAGATAAGTTAGTTCTGCTTCACTGATATAACAGGTGCTAACCAACCCATGGGTTGAGTGTCCTCTAATATATGGGTTGAAGAAATATAAATGTTTGGATTAACTTGACTTTATGCAATGGCCCTGAGAAGTTTCAAAAATTTGATTTGATTCGAAAATTGATTCAGGTGGTGCCGATTCAGAAATTTTTGAATTGCCAAAATGTTCTTAAAATTCTACCAATTGTCTCCTCTTGAACACTTCTGTCATCAGGTCTCCATTGCAGAAGAAGAGTTCAAGGAGGTTTCAGCCCCAATATGACTTTGATTATGTTTCTGGAATATTCTGCTTTTTTTTACCCCCAACCCTCTCATCGGCATTATGTTTTTATACCTGCCGCAACAAAGTTTGGGGGGTATATAGGAATCACCCTGTCCATCCGTCTGTCTGTCCATCCGTCCATCTGTCCTACCATCTGTCTGTCCATCCTTATAAGCTCAACTCCTCCTAAACCGTTTGAAGAATTTTCATGAAACTTTACACAGTGGAAGAACTCCATATGAAGATGTGCATGAAGCAATATAATTCCGTTCTGACATTTCCAAGGGGAGATAATCTAACTTATACATTTTAATGTACCAAAAAGGCTACAACTGAGGTGCGGGGAGTATCACTTTGTGAGTTTGCTCACAGTACCTCTAGTTACCATGTCCATCCATCCACCCATCGTCTGTGCATTAACTTTTGGTTTCCATCCAATAACTAAAGAACCACTTATTTAATCAAATCATAATTTTAGAGGTTGCTTGTGGATGACTAGGCAATGCTTCCTGTCAATTTTGGTCCGGCTGGCCAACTCACTATGGCCACCATGGCATTATGACACTGTTGGGCAAATACCAGGCTTTGCGTTGTTCTTGTTATTTTTTAGCTCACCTTGACAAAGTCAAGCTGAGCTAATCCCATCGCTCTCCATCCATCCTCCGTCAACACCATGTTTTGGTCTAAAGCCACTGGGTTCCACACTTAGAAATTTTGGACCAAAATCAGGAAATTTTTTTTTTTGTTTTTGTTTTTTTATGCGTTTCGGTCAATTTTAAAACAAAATTTTTTTATTTTTTTTACACTGAAAATTTTGGGGCTGGGTGGGACTTAGAAATTTAGGACCAAAATATGGAAATTAGTTTTTTTTTTTGTTTTTTATGCATTTCGGTCAATTTTAAGACCAAAAAAAAAATTTTTTTTTACCCTGAAAATTTGGTGTCTGGGTGGGACTTGGAAAATTTTGGACCAAAATCCGGAAATTAGTTTTTTGGTTTTTTATGCATTTTGGTCAATTTTAAGAAGAAAAAAAAATTTTAGGCTGAAAATATTTTGTTTGGGACTTCGAAAATTTCCAAACAAAAATAAAAAAAATCTGTTTTTTATGCGTTTATCTCAATTTTGGGACGTAAAAGTGCAGGAACTGAAAATAGAAAGAAAATCCTGTGTATTGTGTGGGCACAACTTCCTCTTTTTTTTTTGGTATATGCTTTTTTTAGGAGGGCATATGCAGCTTATTCAAGTCAAGTCCCTGGTTTGATATTTAGACTACCATGTCAGGTGAGCGCCCTCAGGACCCCTGGGACCTCTTGTTATGGACTTTCCCTTACAAATAAGTCATGGTTTAATACAATATCCTGCCCCCGCGGGAACCCCGGGAAGTGAAGCAGTGCTTGTTTACTGTGGTAAACAAGCTCTTTTTCACTGATAAAATAGGACCCAGTCACTAATGCTTGGGGTGCGAGTCCTCTAAAATAGGCAACATGGGGTATAAATGATTGACTGACCTTGACTTTATCTCCATGTTGTGGTCATGATTAGCCATTGTGCAAAAGTATGTGACCTTAAACTCCAGTAAATAAATAAATAAATACAATATCCCTGAGTGGACACTGACCATATTATTTGCTCTGTTCCAAGTTTGTAAGAATGTGCATTATCTACAACATGAAAATCAGCGAGATGAGATGAGATAGAAAATCCTCTGCCTAATTCAAATCAAGTTTCAATTTGATCCCAAATTTGAGATTTACAAACCCTTACTTTGTATTTGTGTTACATTTACGATATTCTCATTATCAGGTTCAGTACCAGAAGATATTTCATAACACTAAGGCCTAAAAAAGTTTAAAATCTGTTTCTCAGGCCCTCCTGCATGGTCCTTTTGGTTGCCGCAAGCTCTCTTTTTATAATAATGCAAACTTGAAAAAGTAAAAATATTTTACCCAAGTTAATAAAATCGATAAATTTGTCCTTAAGTGCAAGAAGGCGTTGCATTGCTTTAGCTTTAGCATTGCAAAGCCTTCTTGCACTCAAGGGCCAAAATATACCACCACCCATGATATTTTGTTGATCATGAGGCCTAAAACATTAAACAAACCAAAAATATAAACTTTTAGTGGCAAAGAAATAACTATAAAAAATAAAATAAAAAACCGCCTGCCCTCATGCAGTTTTAGAAAAAAATGGCCTGAGAAACAGATGATCTACTTTGTGGGGGCCTAACCATTGCATACATTTAACTTCTTCAGATGACTATGATGTTGTGGAAACAATTCAGGACAGTAGATATGTAGAGTGTTCTGATGAAGATGAGGAAGCTGTCATGGAGATTTATGAAGAAGAAGATGAAGGAATGGATGAAGATCTCGAAGTTGAGAATGTTGTTGAAGTAGAATCAAGCAGCGGTAGTATTTTAGATGAGATGGAACAGTCAGGTAGTGAAAGTTTGTCAGATGAGAGTGTAAAACAACCCATTAAGGATAGCAGATTAGAGGTAGATGTTGATCAGTCAAGTAATGACAGTTCATTAAATAAAAAGGCTGACACATCAGGTAATGCCAGAATGGAAGAAGACTCAATTGAACAAGAAGGCCCATTACTTGATGAGTTGTTGGAAGCAGCAGCAAGTGGAATTGATTCTAATTCTAATAAAGAGGAGGAAGAATCAACTGATGAAATGGTACAAGACATTCAAGAGAAGACTCCCCATGACAAAAATCCTATTCAGAATTTCAAAATAAGAGTAAAAAAACGTATACCCGATATCAGAACAAAAGCTATAGTTGCAAGCCATACAAAAAAACTTGTTAAACACGCTTCTCAAGAAAAATCCATTTCTAACAGTTGTTCTCAGCCTAATAGTCATTTATTTGATGATTCTGGTTCTCAACACAATGTGGATAATAGAACAGAACCAAGGAAATACAGTGGGCAGAATATTCGGATTAAATGCATTCAAGATGTTAAACCTGTTAAAATTATATCAAATGTACCTGGGACTGTGAAACATAACCCAGAAATTGTGCATAAACCTGTTAAGATAGTGGAAGGAAGAAGTAGGCCTGGTACCTTGTATTCAGATATGACACCTCAATCTATCAAGCTCAAAGTGGGGGCAGTGCAGGTTGGAAATGAGCATGTTTCAGTTGCATGTGATAGACCAGTCCAGAGTACTTCAAATAGAGGTAGTCAAACAGTTAAGTATAGGACTGAGGATATCGTTTATTCACCAAGGCCTGTGAAGCACAGAATTGAGGATGGCAGAAGTTCATGTGAGGCAGTTAGACACAGACCTGAAGAGAGTTTAACCTCAGATAAAAGAGCTAAATACAGAATGGAGAATACTAGCTACACTGACCAACCAGATATAAAGAGATTTGAGGGAAGTGATTATTCTAGTCCACCAGTTAGGCATAAGACTGAGATTATCAAACGTTCCAGTCAGTCTCTTCGACATCGAACCGAGGAGAGCAAAGGTTCAGCTCAGCCACTTAAGCATACAAATGAGGCAAGAAGTCATTCAAGACCTGTGAAATATAGCTCTGATTTGAACGTGCCTGTGGGAACTGTGTCTGGTGCTAAGTCCAGAACTATGAAACATCCGTCAGATATCAGCAATGCTCCTTCACACTATACTACAAAAGTGAAAATTAGGACTGCTGATGATTTGCATGAGATACATTCTGGATCTGCTAAACAAACTGCTGCTATATTAGATTCTGGATCTGCTAAACAAACTGCTGCTATATTACATTCTGGACCTGCTAAACAAACTGCTGCTATATTACATTCTGGATCTGCTAAACAAACTTCTGCTACATTACATTCTGCATCAGCTAAACAAGCTCCAGCTGCAAGCATGAAGCCAATCCAACAAAAGTAAGTGTGTCATCAATAAGATACAGTAGTAATGATTACTGGGATGTCTTTCTTGATCAGATCACAATCTGGTCATGATACAGTCACACTAGTAAGGCTATTGAAAAAAAAAATCTTGTTTCTCAGGCACCTCCTTCGCCATAGAAAATCTGTGTCATCACATTTTTTTCACCTGGAAATCTCTTCTTTGACACTATTTTGCACTTGTAGGACAATTTCAACTATACCTTGTTTGACAGAGCTCTGTCAAACAAGATATAGCTGGTTAAATTTTCAACTACATTATGGGAAATTTTTGCTGATGAAAACATTGGTTTGCCATACAATAGTATAAGTAGTTAAATTTCTGATTCCAATTATTTTCAGAACTGTTTTGTGAATAAACAAAAAAAAAAGCCTCCCTCATCATAAAATTGAGGTGAAAATTGCCTAAGAAACAAGAATTTTTTTTATAGGCTTAAGTCATGAATTAATAAACTGTATGCTGTGGGGCTATCTCTTAATTGATTTTTTTTGTTTGGGGGGTGCCGGAAATAAATTTTGGACACTAGGCGCAAAAAGTTTTTTTCCAACCCTTGGGCACCCACCCACCCCTTTTTGAAAGGGAAAAAAAATTTTTCATTTTGAAACTTGGTACCCACCCCCCAAATTTAGAGTAGATCGCACATAAACTGCTTTGATTGGCAATTTCAATGGGTATTTTTACTGGAACATGGTTTGTATTGTTCCAGTAACCATTCCCGACATTTAATCTACCCACAACCAGCTAATGCAGATTGGTCTCGATTTGGTCCCATTTCTTGACAAGTTTATGAATTTATTCCAACCTTCTCACAGACACTCACAGACACTCACAGACACTGGCAGTCAGTGTAAACATAGGTAATCAGGAGAGTATATAGCATATACTGACATTCTACCTGAACAGTATTAAGACAGGTGTAGCAGGAACAGTTGTGAAATATGTTGAACATTTTGATGTTTTACCTGGTTTCACCACTGTATTTGCTGCTATTTCTACTACTTCTTTCTGTTTCTACCCATTTCTACGCTCAATTTTAGTTTCATCAGTCTAATATGAATTTATTAAGCATTATCAAGTGCACAATTTGTAGAGGCAGTTAGCTCAATGTTGTATTGAACCTGTCAATAGTATGATGAGGGGTGATTCTTTGGTATCGGAAATCCACCCCTCATAAACTGCACTGTTGCACCTTGGATGAATTGAGGAGTGCATTTGATGGAGCGGTTAGTAAGCTTTGGTTGATTCATCTGAGCAAATCAGATGAAAGAAGTGGTGACCACGTTGAGTTGAAACAGTCTACCATATCTCTCCAAATTTGGTCAGGATGCATTATGGAAATTCTGGGGCTCTGATGTGTTGAGTGATGTTACGACCCGTAATGTAATAAATGCCCATAATGTAATACCTACCCATAATGTAATACAAAAACGACCAATAATGTAATACGAACCCGTAATGTAATAAAAAACGACCAATAATGTAATAAATGTAATAACGTGTAATAAATGTTAGGTACCCATAATGTAATAAAAATTTTAAAAAATTAGATACAAATTACACTTTTCCAGGCCCGTAATGTAATAAAATTCTAAGCTTGATTTTTGTTTTTTCTCTTTACTCCAGCAGTGCGTTCGGCTACTTATGACACATTCTGCGCCTTCATCAATGCTGCCAATGGCCCCTATGCCGTACACAGCCAACATGTGTGGGTGTGTTGGGATTACGATAGAGAGTATTCCGGAACATGGGGCGGGTATACTCTGCTATGAGTGACAGGCATTATCCCTCTTCCATTTGTACCACCCACGCAAACGACTTCCTCGATAGCCTCTACTGCCCTGCCACAATCATATAGGTCTACCTTACCAGACATTCAATAATTTTGATTCCAGGATGGTCATTTATAACTGCAATCATCATATTCGACCGGCTGTTCACTTGCATAAAAGCAATGCGGGTAGCAGGTTCCTATACTGTTAATAAGTGCAAGCAATTCTGGCCAAAGTTGCTGAGGCAGAGGGTGTAATGGGGTGCAGTGGGGTTTGGGTGCACAATAACCGGATAGTGGGGGGGGGGGGAGAGGAGGGGGGGGGGCATATAGTGTGGGATACAAGGAAAAGATAGAACAGAAGGAAGACGTTGAGTCAACCGGCGCAGAGGAATATCGGGAGGCGATATGGTGAGTGTACTGGTATTGGAATGGGGGATATCCTATAGCTCGATGGGATTTGGATTAGGCTACTTTGCTCCAAATTAAGCGTACAATCTATCCTCTGTCTCTCCAATTTTCACTACCTAAACAAATTAGTAATTTCCCTGTACTGTACTACTATAAGTTCATGTCGCACCCTCCTCACCTTGAAACCAATGAGCCTGAGCCCAGGACCACACTTAATAACGACCACATCATATTTCCGGTCCTGTGATCACATGTGTCAAGTAATATTATCAAATGCTTTCCAGTCAAATAGTTTGCACTTCGCGCATGCAAGAAAGACCTTACATTTTCAATAAAAGTTGTATCAGTTTCAATAGTGACAGCCCTGAGTGAAATGGTTTCAACTCCTCTCAGTGTTATTTTTCTAAAACCTCAACACACCACAGATTGAACACCCTCAATTGATATGAACCGAAGCAAGTTAAACGCCTTGTAGACTGCTATCATCCACGCAGGCCACCTTTGCGAGAAGATTGGTTAAGAGTATGTCATGTTCACCTGTGGCTGTGACCAGCAACTGAGTCGAGTTAATGTGCACATCACTTGGTTGTACAAAGCAGCCTCTTTGTATTGAGCTCAGGGGATTGCATTCTCAAATAAATTTCACCAGTGGTGTGGCATCACCCATAGTATGCACAGGACGAATGCAGATCTATAATAGAGAGTAGTTTTGGTGGTTCTTGAGATTATGTTGATTGGAAAAGCATTCCACAGCATTTTCTGGGCTGTGGGGACTACCACTTAAACCACCTACATTTCCTGACAGTTCCTGGCGGTTGGCAGGAACTTCCTGCCAACCGCATACTCTATCACATCGACTATTTGCGTGTTCATCCCCGCTATTGTGCCATCTTCTCCTAGGCTACACTCAAACAACATACGTAGCTAAACACCAGGTGTAACATGGGCATATCCGTTTGACCGTGAGGTGTGACCTTGACCATCAATCCGGTGACCTTGAACCTGTGTATGGGCCGATTTTTATGAAACTTGGTGTGTGGTTCGGGCGCCCAACAATTTTGCCACCCCCGATGCCCGTCATGTGTGACCTTGATTGATATTCACACCGTTGACCTTGAACCTATATCTCGGCTCATGTTGGGCCGATTTGCGTGAAACTTGGTATGTGGGGGTAGTTCGGGGCTCTCTCTCTCTCTCTCTCTCTCTATATATATATATATATATATATATATATATATATATATTTGAGCGTCCTGAACTACTCCCACATACCAAGTTTCACGAAAATCGGCCCAGCATGAACCGAGATACAGGTTCAAGGTCAACGGTTAGAATATCAAGGTCACACATGACGGGCATCGGGTGTGGCAAAATTGTTGGGCGCCCGAACCACACACCAAGTTTCAGGACAATCGCCCAGCAGGAGCCGATACACAGGTTCAATGTTTCCGGTTTGATGGTCACACACCCGGTCAAACGGATACGCCCATGTTACTCCTCGTGTCTAGCTATGTATGTTGTTTGGGTGTAACTTAGGAGAAGATGGCACAATAGCAGAGATGAACACGCGAATAGTCGATGTGATAGAGTAGGCGGTTGGCAGGAAGTCCCTGCCAACCGCCAGGAACTGCCATGACTGTAGGTAGTTTAAGTGGAAGGCCGTGTGGTGGACTAATAATATTTCTTGACACATGTTATCACAGGATCGGGAATATGATGTGGTCGTTATTAAGTGTCATCCTGGGATCGGGCTCATTGGTTTCCAGGTGCGGTGGGTGTGACATAAACTTATAGTAGTACAGTACAGGGAAATGACTAATTTGTTCAGGTAGTGAAAACTGGAGAGACAGAGGATAGATCGTACGCTTAATTTGGAGGAAAGTAGCCTAATCCAAATCCCATCGAGCTATAGGATATCCCCTATCCCAATACCAGTACACCTACCATATCGCCTCCCGATATTCCTCTGCGCCGCTTGACTCAACGTCTTGCTTCTGTTCCATCTTTTCCTTGTATCCCACACTACCCCCCCACCCCCCCCCCCCCCCCCCCCCCCCGCCACTATCCAGTCTTGGTGCACCCAAATCCCACGGCACCCACTCCACCCTTTGCCCCAGCAACTTTGGCCAGAGTTACTTGCATTTATTAACAGTACGAACCTGCTACCCACATTGCTTTTGTGCAAGTGAACAGCCGGTCGAATATGATGATTGCAGTTATAAATGATCATCCTGGAATCAAAATTACTGAATGTCTGGTAAGGTAGACCTATATGGTTGTGGCAGGGCAGTAGAGGCTATTGAGGAAGACGTTTGCGCGGGTGGTACAAATAGAAGAGGGATAATGCCTGCCACTCAGAGCAGAGTATACCCGCCCCAGGTCCCGGAATACTCTCCATCATAATCCCAACACACCCACACATGTTGGCTGTGTACGGCATAGGGGCCATTGGCAGCATTGATGAAGGCGTAGGATGTGTCATAAGTAGCCGAACGCACTGCTGGAGTAAAGAGAAAAAACAATAATCAAACTTAGAATTTTATTACATTACGGGCCTGGAAAAGTGTAATTTGTATCTATTTTTTTAAATTTTTTATTACATTATGGGTACCTAACATTTATTACACGTTATTACATTTATTACATTATGGGTCGTTTTTTATTACATTATGGGTTCGTATTACATTATGGGTCGTTTTTGTATTACATTATGGGTAGGTATTACATTATGGGCATTTATTACATTACGGGTCGTAACAAGTGATTCCCTATTGACAAACTGTTTACACCATTGTATAAACAATTTGTTAACAGAGAATCAGTTTCCCTGTTGATAAACTCTCTATCAATAAGATATGATGTCCTGACTATTTGATGGGTCAGCCTTTCTGACAGTATATCACCACAAATTGAAGGGAATTGGTTTGAAGGCTACCCAAGCCCAAGGCTTGAATGATCAATAACAACCTACATTTTGCTCATACATGTATATGACTAAAATTCATGATTACATAATGAGAGTCTGTGAAAGTAGTCATTTGCATTGAGAAATGGTATTATGCCACTGTATCATGTCTACTATTCATTGTGAGAAGAGTCCTTTTATTGTCAGATCTGGTTAGATTACATAAATGATAATTTGTTTAAATTGCTTTAACTTTTTTCAAAATCATGAACAGCTGATGGTGTGATGGGGAATGGAGAAAATCTGTCTACGTTCCCATGCTACTAGCACCTACTAATCACCCCCCCACCCCCACCCCTATTAACCCAGAGATGGAGTGGTGGCAAAAAAGCCTACACAAGCTTCCCAGATCAATATGCATGACTTATTTGAAAAATAAGAGCTGATAGGAAAAAGTTTCAAGGCATGGAAAAACACATGTTTTCAGAGCCACTGACCTACCCACCCACCCTCATCTTGTGTCTGGAGAAAAACTTGACGAACCTCCCCCCCTCCCCTCCTGAATACAAAGCCATTTTCTTCACCATTCATCATCACACTTGTCACGATCCAGTCAAAATTCTCTGTCCACTTTTGTGATCAGATTAATGCACTGTTTTCTCCATTTATTCATTAATTGTATGTCTAATACACATTTGAATGATTTTTTATTGCATGTGTCATGGTAGAAACAAGAATCTGGTTGAAGCCCAGGTTCCACCAGTTGAAACTGTAGATCAGTAGAAAATGTATTCAGACATTCATGATTTAATCTCATTTTCTACTGGTAGTAATTGGAATTCACATTTTATCAGTGGTAGTGGAAAACATATTATCTAGAGATTTCATCCCAGGTTCTTCCCGCAACAAATCTAATTCCACTTTCTACTTGTAGAAGAAGCTGTGATCATCTATATATTTAAGAAGCTTCACCTCAGTTTTTACATGATTAACCTTGCATTGATTTCTTTCCAATATTTTTAGATTTATATTTAAGCCTTCCCCAATCAACCATAACCTGACAAAGCTATTCACAAAAATTACCTTTGAAATGTTTTTTTCTGAAAATCATGAGCTCATTTCAGTCAGTGGTTATCAGCTATGTTATTTGAAATAAAAAATAATTTTTGACTATTCAGGAATTTTTTTTTTTTCAAGGGTCCCTGCATTCGCATTGGGTAAAAGGTTAAAAGGATTAGAGAAAAGCAGGCTGAATAAATTGATGGAAATTATATTACTTATTATGTTAAATTATTTTTAAATATTATGTATCTTGTTTGAACACAAATACTGCATTATTTATAATTTATGATTAAAATTAGAAGTGAAAAAGTCATATCTCTTCTGTTCCAAATTGAAAACTAGGTTACTTTTGCAAAGGAGTTGAAATAAATCTACATTCCAAATTCTATAGACTGAAATTTCAATTTTCAATTTCAATTTCAACCACCACGGAGTTGAATTGAAGTTTGTACTGGTAGAATGTGGTTTTTTTCCAATAGAAACTGGAATTCCAGTTTAATTCATGTCCCTGCAAATAGAAACTTGAATTCCAATTTCTACCAGTGAAATCTCGGTTTCTACCATTTATCACCTGAACACATGCATTTTGTATGGTTCACATTGTAACAGGTTCCTGATTTTGAAATGGTACTCAGAATCACTCTTTTCAATTGTGTCTGTGGCAGAGGCGACTGAAATTGAAAATGAATTTTTTGTACCTGGTACAGTACATTCGCCATGTACTGGTTGTAATCCATGCATGAGCAGTGATGTCCACACATGCATTTACCAGGTAATAATAATCATCATCATCAAAATTTTAATTAATGAAGCACCGGATTATTCCCAGTGCTTCATTAATTAAATTTTTGATGATTATTCCTACAATTAGTGTTTGAAATCTAATATTATTGTGGCCGTACAAATATTGCCCACCATTTAAGTGTCCAGTCCACACTGAATATATTGCATTTAAAAAAAAGTTGTCCCATGATTATTCTTCCTTAGTATTGACCAAAGTTTGTCATTCACATTCAGCATCGACCGATAATGACACATTGGGGACCATCAGCAATCGACTTTCAACATCGTTAGTCATGATGTTTCCTTTCAGATGATCTAATTGATGTAATTCACATGAAATGGGGCACAATTAATCATTCAGAAACATTGTATTTTTAACAAGTAAATAATTCATTGATAAATTACATATATTTTTCCTACTATAGTGTTGCAATTGACTGTAGTATTAGAGTTTGACTAATCAAGGGATATGGTGCAATCACATGTCAAATAGAATGTGACCTGTAATTTCCTAAATGGTATTAGGAATACCCGATTGGACAGTGACATGATTTTTTGGTCACATGCCACCAACACTGAATATAATTATTTGTCAACATTAGTCCAGCAATAATGCAAACTAGAATGGTGTCATTTGTGTGCAAAGCAAACTAGGAATACACCATACAAATCTATTAACCCTGTCATAACATTTGAAAACACTTGGAACCATTTCGAATAATGCACCCTTCTGCCGGAAACTGATTCTATAACAACAAAAATGGTGTGATTGGAGTTATACAGGACTGGATAAAAATTTCAACACCTTTATGCACACCTTATGATTTGTAAGTATCAATTAATGTTTTTTATTATTTTTCACCAAGGCAAAAATATACCATAAATTAGATGAAAGGAAACAGTATATTGAGGGGTTTTTTTTAGGTATGATATTAAATATTTAATATTTAATATTCATATTGAACACATAGGGGGGCGTGGTGGCTCAGTCGGTAGAGGTGCAGGCTGCAAGCCGAGAGGTCCTCGGTTCGAATCTCACCTGCGGCAATGGCGTTGTGTCCTTGGGCAAGACACTTCACCCCCATTGCCCACGTGGGGGCATGGTGACGCTGTGTTCTAAGGCGTACTGCACGTCGATGGTGCACCTGTCTTCAACCAATGCTAACCCTGCTTGTGTAAAGTTAGTCTGTTGGGGAGCTGACAGTTGCTCGCCGTTGCTCGGTGGTTCTCTCCGGGTACTCCAGCTTCCTCCACCCGTAAAACTGTCGTGGTCATGATTCTAAAGCCATTGTGCAGAAATATGCGACATTAAACACTAATAAATAAATAATATTGAACACATATGAATACACTTTCAATGTTTCATATTAAAATCCCCAGGAACCTTTCACCAGAAGCTGATTGTTTAATGACAAAAGTGACTCCACGGGAGCTGCATGGGCCCGGATAAAAAATCCAAAACCTTTATGCACAGGTCGAAATCCTACCTGAACTTATGAACACGCATTTAGAATATCGAATTAAAACACGTATGAACCTTTTGCTGGAAACCGATTCTCTAATGACAAAAGTGGCTCCACATGGGGTCGCATAAAAAAACTGAAAACTTCATGCACATCTGTAGATCCTACCTGAACATATGAACACACTTTCAATGTTTCAAATTAAAACCCCCAGGAGCCTTTCAACGGAAACCTATTCTGTTCTATATTCTGCCCCGCAGAGGTCCGCAGCGACTCTCCCGAGTTCCCGCTATGTTGATCCTTGGGGTGTGCCGTACCCCTATACACGTCTGCCCTCAGATGTTTCGGCTGCCGTCCATTGCCCCGCTTCGGGTGTATTGGAGGATCGTGACCCTTCGCTGGTTAAGAGGGTCAGGTTTGAAGCCACTTTGCTGGTTCGTCCCCATGTCGAACCAGACAGTACGGGCAGTGATCTTAGGGAGACCCTCTCCTTACTCATTCAGGCTCTGTCCAAGAGCCTTCCCATTGCTTCCAGTGAGGCAACGAGTGATTTCCAGGCATCCCCTATGGCGCCTCCTCCCGTGATTGGAAACAGGCCGCTTTCTGATCCCCCTGGTGTGCCTACACCATGGGAGGCGTCGGCTGGTTTGCCCACGACGGGCTATGTGTCTTTCCGACTCCGGGGAGGAGTCAGACATCCTTGATGTCAAGAGCCAGCAGTCTTCTGACTTGGGGCAGCTCTTGACTTTGTGTTTGGGTTCCTTCCAGATCTCAAACCATCAAACCAGCCGATAGTGTCAGCCAGGCCGCGATCATCGGTCGCACGCCTACAGCCTGTGGAGCAACCTGCTTCTGGGCGTCCTCGACCGTGCCAGTCAGTACAGGTGGTTGAAGCATTTTCAGCCTTGGACCCTTAGCTGAGTTCCAAGGCTATGAAGGCTCCGTTCTTCACCAGGGTTGACACCTTTTTGCCTCTGGTGCGTTATAGTTAATACGATTTCGCCAATCCGTCAGTCTGCCAGACTTTGATGGTTTTGGATCAGGACTCCAATTCCCTTGGGCTTTCCAAGCCCAAGTCTGCCATCATTCCTATGATGACTCTGGGGTCCATGTTGGGCTTATCGAGAGAAATGCTGGGTATGCTTTCTCTCTCTGATCACGTCGTCTCTGCCTTAGCTGCCTATCTGCCTCCAGGTAGGTTTGACGATGTACAGGCGATGTACAGGCTCCTTTGCATGTGCTGTCCAAGGCACTCATGCATCTTACTCACACGCATGCCTGTTGCGCGGCCATTTTGGAACTAGTTCGAGGGACTCTGTGCTGGACACTGGCCGATCCCTTCCTGAGGGGCAGCGTGCTTCTCTTTGATCTGCTTCTTTGGCAGGTCCCTTTCTGTTCCATGGGTTCTGTGTCGACGGTCCGGGATGACTTCCTACGTCATTCCAAAGATCAGCTGCTGGCTTCGTCAGCTTGAACAGCCTTCTAGGGGAGGCAGGGACCGTTCAAAGCTTAACAAGTACCCTTCTGCTTCCTCTGCGAAGCAAAGGGCTGATCCTTCTGCCACCACTTCTATTTCTTACTCACAGAGTAAGGGTAAGCGTTGGCAGGCTAGAGGGAAGTCTCAGGATTCTTCATTCAGTAGAGGAGGTGGTTTCTCCTCTCGCAGGCCTCGTCGGGGCTTGAACTGAAGGTCCTCACCTCGATTCGTCCCAGGTTGGAGGAAGGATAGCAGAGTTCGCAGACAGTTGGGCCACCATCACATCCGATCCTTGGGTGTTAGATATTGTTCGGTCCGGGCTGCGAATATCCTTCCGGAGGCACCCCACTCTGTCCAGAGTGCCTCTTCCAACCACAGTTCCTTCAGCCATTTTACGTCGGGAGCTTTTGTCCACAGAGATAGACAGTCTCCTTGCAAAGGGGTGATCGAGGTCATCAAGAACATTCAGTCAGTGGGGTTTTATTCCCACCTCTTCTTGGTGCCGAAGAAGGTTATCGATCTGAGTATCCTGAACCAGTCTATCATTGCTCCTAAGTTCAGCATGGAGACTTTCAGGTCGGTCCGCCATTCTGTTCACCAGGGAGATTTTGCTTCCAGCATCAACCTGCGAGACGTCGCTAGGATTCAGAGTCAATGAGGAGAGGTCAGATCTGGTGATTCTCTCAGCTTTTGCTCTGACTCTGTCCCAGTCCACATCCGCGACAGCACGGGGTATTCTCCGGCTACTCGGTCTTTGCGGTTCGGTGACGGTTCTCATTCCTCTAGATCGGCTTCATGTTGGACCTCTCCAACACTTTCTGCTCAGTCGTTGGAGGCCGAATGTCGATTCTCTGGATCTGGAGCCTCAGTTACCAGAATCTCTTCATCCTTACCTTCTCCACTGGATGGATGTTCAGTGGATCATGCAGGCTGTTCCTTTGGACTTACCCACGTCTGATCACGTTCTGACGGCAGATGCCAGCGATCTCGGATGGGGTGCGACGTTGGATCCTCTAGGTCTTTCCCTTCACAGGATGTGGGACCAGGATCGGGCATCTCTACACATTAACCAGAAGGGGCTTCTTGCTCTTCTTCTCAGTTTCAGGCAGTGGATCCCTCACTTGTCGAATCGCCAGGTCCTTCTGTTGTCTGACAATTCGACAGTGGTTACTTCCAGGGCAGGGCAGCACGCACTCGGTTCCAATGTACGAATTGGCTCGGGATCTTCTACTGCTCGCTCAGGATGTCAATGCCAGGGTGGTTGTTCGTCACATTCCCAGTCGTCTGAACGTCCTAGCCGACTCCCTGTCCCGACGGGCAGGTTTATTTCCATGTTCTTTTCCATGTTCCATCGATCTCTTTGAGACTCGTTGGAACCATCAGGTGGACACTTTCGTGTCCCCATGTCCAGATGCTCTGGCTTTTGCCGTGGACGCTCTGGACCTCCTTTGGGACGGGCTTGTCGGCTACGCCTTCCTGCCGGTTCTGATTCTGCCTCGGGTTCTAGCCCAGATATGAACCTGCAGTTGTCGAATCCTTTCGATCACACCCCTGTTGCCTCGGTAGGTGTGGATCAATCTGCTCTGCTCTCTGTTAGCGGCGGTTCCGGCATGTCTCCCTCTATGTTGCGACTTTCTTTGCCAAAGTCACCCGAGGAGGTTTCAAGTCGACCCGTCTTCATTGTGCCTTCGCGCATGTCTTTTATCGGGTCCAGTCTCCTCTGTAGTGGTTTTTAGAGACAAGCAGTGGAGTTGCTTTTCTTCTTCAAGGATGCACTCACTGCACTGGTTTAGCCTCTGTGGCTCAGTCAAAGGTTCTTCTGTCGATGGTGTGCGATCAATCTGTTGCTTCTGTCAGCAATGGGTACACGTCCATGCTTCGGACACCTTTTTCATATGTGGTACCGCATTGTTTCGACACTCATCCTTGCCTTTCCAGGCTTGTTCAGCTCTTTTCCTTGAAAAGGCCTAGGACTTTGCATATTACTCCAAGATGGACACTTTGTTGGGTGCTTCTCTGCTTGGGGGGGAGGGGGGAGGGGAGGTGTTCGTGCCTTTATCCTGGATGGTTATGCGTTTTCTCACATGCCAGATCTCTCTTGCATCCATTTCTCGATGGATTTGGCTATTTGTGCAGCTTCCACTTGTCTAGCTACTGGTGATTGTATTACCAGTTGTTTTTTCTGCCACGAGGTGCGTGCATTGTCTTCCTCTCGGGGCTTTTACTAACTCTGTCATGTTGTTGGATGTTATCCTGGCCGCCTACTGGAGAAATGCTACCTTCTCCATTTATCTGCGACAGTTGCAGGAGCTGACAGAGGACCTTTGTCCTACGGGCCCTCTTTCTTCAGCTCAGGCTGTTGTCTATCCCAGCCATTCAGCTTTTTACAGGGTCAGTTCCAGCTCCGTGCTGTTACTGCTCTTTCTGCCTGTGCGTCGCACTTCACCATATGCCTCATCTTTCATTGTCTTTTGCTAATGTTTGTGATGCTATGGTTTGATAGGCCTAGGGATCTCTTCCTCTGTCCACGGTTCCAGTGCAGTTGAGTAATGTGTGGGTTGGTTATGTGATTCCCTCCATCCTATTGTCTATTCAGTCTGTAGTAAACATTTGTAAGGTAGGTTGATAAGAAATATAAATTTTATAGTAAATTTCCTTTCTTATTATACCAACCGCAATTGTTTACATGGAGGCCCTCCCGTCTTCTTATTTGGGTAAGAATCCTTCCTCCCCGCGGATGACATACCTCCTATGTTGGGAGACTCAGTAGAATGGTTTGATGACTGCTTGTACACTGGTTAACGGAAGTCATGGAATTATACTAAGAGAAGAGCGTCCCTTACTGGGTGTGCGCCGATGCCGCTCGACCCCATTTTTGCTTATTTTTTCGTGGTGTTTTTACACCACTTTTCTTTCCCAAATCTCTTGGGAAAGATTAAAATAGAGAGTATTTTATCCGAGTTAGGGTCTTCCACTGTAGTACAAGCCTGTAGTAAACAATTGCAGTAGGTATAATAAGAAAGGAAATTTACTATAAAATTTATATTTTTGTGCTCTAGAGATCCTACCTGAACATATGAACTCACTTCCATTGTTACAAATTAAAACCCCACAGAGCCTTTTGCCAGAAACCGATTCGCTAATGGCAAAAGTGGTGCAATGGCCACCAAATGGGGCCAAATAAAAATTCCCAAACCGTTATGCACATCTAGAGACCCTACCTGAACATATGAACACACTTCAAACACTTTGAATTAAAAACCCTAGGAGCCTTTCACCCGAAACCGATGACAAAAGTGACACCACCGGTGCCACATGGGCTGAATAAAAAATCCCAAACCTTTATGCACATCTAGAGACTCTACCTGAACATATGAATACACTTTCAGCATTTCGAATTAAAAACACTAGGAGCCTTTTGCCAGAAACCGATTGTCTAACGACAAAAGTGCCACCATATGGGGCCGGATAAAAAAACGATTGTCTAATGACAAAAGTGGCAGTGCCACATGCGGTTGCATCAAAAATACAAAATCTTTATGCACATCTAGACACCCTTCCTGAACATATGAACACACATTCAGTGTTTCGAATTAAAAACCCAAGGAGACCTTTGCCGGACACTAATTCGCTAACGACAAAAGTAGTGCAACAGGTGCCACATGGGCTGAATCAAAAATCCAAAACCTTTATGCACATCTAGAGACTCTACTGGAATGTATGAACACACTTTCAACATTTCAAATTAAAAACCCTAGGAGCCTTTTGCCAGAAACCGATTCTCTAATGACAAAAGTGGCACTGTAGATGCGACATGGGACCGAATAAAAAATCTGAAACCTTTATGCTCAACTGGGGACCCCATCTGCACATATGAACCCACTTTAAACATTCAAAATTATATATCCTAGGAGTCTTTCATTGGAAAGCAATATTTTAGCTGAGTGTTTCAGTTGGACCACCTGGTGACAAAAATTCAAACTAAACCTATTTTTGTTATATCTGTACCATACTTAAGAAGTATGGTAAGTTTCAAAATTATAGCTCCATAAAATGGAAGTACGGACAGAGATAATCACTATATCCCTATATTTTTTAAAATATAGGGATAACAAATGTAATGTTGATTTTAAAATATTGCAAATTTCCCATGAAATTTGCCCAAGCGAAAATGGATTATCAGTTATGTACCAACAATAAGTCATACTAACACAGGTCTGAGATATGGCATTGTGTATCCAACAAGATAATATGTGGGATTATGAGTTTCTTATTACCTAATTACGTATTATGATAATTGAGAATGTTGATTTCGTAGAATTAAAACTGAACGCGACCATCTAGTGCTGAATGTCAGGGCTGTTCAGTGGGTGGAGCATATATTACTCATCTTCTACCTCCCTACCACATCCCCATGAATAGAGGGTTAATGTTCAGAGTCCACTAAAACTAACAATAATTCGACATCGGGTATTAGCCGATTGTCAGGCAGACCAACAACCCTCAGGATGACAGGTCATTTTCTTATTTGTCGATCACTATTCTTCCTTAACTCTTCTGGTAGGCTGCATTGATTTTGACACGGTTTTTACATCATTGGCTGCCTGTACAGTGTAGATACAGTAGTTATTATGGTAGAATTAATCTGAAGATTTAAGGGTTAAATGGAATACTGATGGAAATATTTCCAATTTCTAGGTATATTTGAATGTGAAGATAGATACTTCAACTAGTTGAAGATATTTTATATATTTTCATATATTCCTTGATATCCCTTGTGGTACCATGTTTATGGTGTCTAGTAACGTAAACTAATCTGTCTTTAGAGCATGGAAAATGCTTCTCAAAACATCCTGTTGGTGATAACAAATCTGTTGAACTGTTCAAAACAAGTTATAGTTTTTGTCTATACAGTGGAACCCTGTTAATTGAACAGCCACTTTGCCAATGAAAATTATTCAATTAACAGGGATTGAGTCACTTTCCTGTATTCTAGAGATAAACTTAGTATTTATTCTATTATATCTTGTTTGACAGAGCTCCATGAGCTCTGTCAAACGAGATATAATAGATTTATTGCATGTGTTGGATGTACTGAGGCCTAATAGGTCTAGAAACAAAGGAAAACTGGGGAGAGTCAGGGTAATTTCTCGACAGGTTACAAGATTTTTTATTCAATTACTAGGACTTTACTCTATAACATATATTCAGTTAACAGATCAAATTTGTACTGGAGGTATGGTAAATGGTTTTGTGTTGGGAAATTATATTCAGTTAGTAGGGTTGTTCAGTTAAGAGATATCCAATCAAGTGGGCTCCACTGTACATGTATATTAGGTAGATTATTTATTGTACAGTCTATAACAAAGTGTACTATTAGGTGAAATTCTTTTTGTTATGATACCCCACTTTCAAAGAAAATGGGGGTATACTGGATTACATGCATCCAGACAGATGCACAGATTGTGGACGCAATCCAGTATACCCCCCCCCCCCCCCCCCCCCCCATTTTCTTCGAAAGTTTTCAACTATTTCTAAGCCAAAAGGTATGGTAAATTGTTTGGTGTTTGGAAGCTTTATGCAATGAGACAGAAGCCTTTGTCATAGGCAAACTGCATGCCATATTTCACTGAAATCCGATAACCCATACCTGAGATACAGGCTGAACAGACAAATAATGTCTATTTCCTGCAATTTCTGAATCAAAAACGGGGGATAACTCTAAAAAGGAGAATGTGAGAAATATCTTTGAATCCTTTTTTTAAAGCTTATACCATAAGCAGTGTTCACGGCAAATTTCATTGCAATAGAACATTTGATACCCGAGATACAGGCTGAACAGACAAAATTTGGCTCAGACGGACACAATTTCTAAGTGAACAAGTAATATAAAAAAAAATAATTAGTGTGAGCATACCTATTACCAACAAATATAGAAAATAATAATTTACTAAAGTTATGAAATTTATGAATATTCTTGGACGACGCACAGATGTCCGTGTGTGAGTCGGTCCGAGAATATTCATAACTTTCATAACTTAAGTAAATTATTATTTTTCTATAATATTTGATGGTCAAAGGTATGCCCACACTAGGCGGTACACCGCATGGGGGTATGCACCGTACGACAGTCCAGCTCTTGTTGATGCCATATTTGTGCCTTATTCTGACAATATTCCCATAGCATTAGCACTATATTTTCTTAATGTCATGGCGTATATTGCAATATGAGCACCTGTGAAACGATGTGTTCACAATCACCATTGGTAGTTTTTGAAGACGAGAAGAGAAACAAAAAGGTGAAACAATTTTAACTGGCCTGGACGATAAACTTTGCACGTGCCTTTTTCACCTGTTTGTAACTGAGTTTTATTTCAGTGTTTATGAGAAACTCTGATTACCGAAAGTATGTTGTCATTACAGCAGGTGCTTGAGGCAACAGTTACATATAAAAATAATAATAATATTGATAATGACAAATAGGCAAGATGCAAATTCTTAGTTAACCCTTTGATACTTTTGTTCGTCTTATGACGTACGAAATCAAACAGCACGTTCATACTTTGTGGTCATTTGTTCGCCCGACCTTTTACAGTGAGGCCTATAGTCATGACTTTTGTCTGTCCGTCCGTCTGTCTGTCCATCTGTTAACATTTAGAGTTTTGGTTAAAGTTTGTGGTTAAAGTTTTTTAGTGAAGGTTAAAGTGGGGTTTTTTGTTTTTGTTCCTGTTTAGTTAACATTTGGAGTTTTGGTTAAAGTTTGTGGTTAAAGTTTTTTATTCAACCTCCAAGTACAGGCTACACCCCGTAGTTCTTGTCTGATCATCACGAAATTTCATATGCAGGTTTTGGGGCATGTCTAGATGAGTATGTCACCTTTTGGTCATGATTGGTCAACCAGTAAGGCTGCCGAGCCGATAACCATTAGCACAGTCTACAGGTCGTATTTATGAAGGGATTTCATTGTAACTTGGTAGGATGCCTCTGTATAATGCCTAGATGAGAACATCCTCTTTTGGGCATGATTTGTCAACCATAATGGATGCCCAAGCCCAAAACCCAAAAACTTTAGCACAGTCTGCAGGTCACGTTTAATATGGAAGGATTTCATTGTAACTTGGTACGATGATGCTGTATGATGTCTAGATGAGAATTTCCCCATTTGGACGTGATCTGTCAACCGTGATGACTTCCCGAGCCCAAAACCCAAAAACCTTTAACACAGTCTACAGGTCATATTTATGAAGGGATTTCATTGTAACTTGATAGGTTGACTTCATATAATGTCGAGATGAGAAAGACCCCCTTTGGACTTGAATGGGCAACTGTGACGGCTACAGGGGCCAAAGCCCCAAAACCTTTAGCACAGTCTACAGGTCATATTTATGAAGGGATTTCATTGTAACTTGGTAGGATGACTCCAAATAATGTTCAGATGAGAACGTCCCATTTTGATCTTGATCATTCAGCCTTGATGGGTGCCCGAGCCCAAAAACACTTAGCATAGTCAAAAGGTCATATTTATGGAAGGATTTCATTGTAACTTGTTAGGTTCACTCCATATAATGCCTAGATGATGACATCCTTTTTTGGTCATGATTGGTCAACTGTGACGGCTACAGGTGCCCAAAGCCCAAAAACCTTGAGCACAGTCGACAGGTCATATTTATGAAGGGATTTCATTGTAACTTTGTAGGATCACTCCAGATGATGCCCAGACAAGAATGTGCCGTTTTAGTTGCAATCATTCAACCATGATGGCTGCCCGAGCCCGAAGGCCGAAAACCTTTAACACAGTCTACAGGTCATATTTATGAAGGGATTTCATTGTAACTTGGTGGGTTGACTTCAGAAAATGTCTAGATGAGAATGTCCCCTGTAGGACACGATTGGGCAACTGTGACGGCAACAGAGGCCCGAAGCCCGAAAACCTTTAAAACAGTCTACAGGCCATAATTATGAAGGGATTTCATTGTAGCTTGGTATGATGACTCCAAATAATGTCCCCTTTTTGGTCGTGATCATACAGCCTTGAGGGCTGCCCAAGCCCAAAAACCTTTAGCATAGTCTAAAGGTGGAAGGATTTCATTGTAACTTGTTAGGTTGACTCCATATAATGCCTAAATGATGACATCACCTTTTGGTCGTGATTGGTCAACTGTGATGGCTACAGGCGCCCGAAGCCCGAAAATCTTGAGCACAGTCTACAGGTCATATATATGAAGGGATTTCATTGTAACTTAGTAGGATCACTCCAGAGGATGCCCAGACGAGAATGTGCCCTTTTGGTTGCAATCATTCAACCATGATGGCTGCCCGAGCCCGAAGGCCAAGAACCTTTAACACAGTCTATAGGTCATATTTATGAAGGGATTTCATTGTAACTTGGTAGGTTGACTTCATATAATCTCTAGATGAGAACATCCTCTTTAGGACACGATTGGGCAACTGCGACTGCAACAGGGGCCCGAAGCCCGAAAACCTTTAGAACAGTCTACAGGTCATAATTATGAAGGGATTTCATTGTAGCTTGGTAGGATGACACCAAATAATGTCTAGATGAGAACGTCCCCTTTTTGGTCGCGATCATTCAGCCTTGATGGCTGCCCGAGCCCAAAAACCTTTAGCATAGTCTAACCGTTTGGTCGTGATTGGTCAACTGTGATGGCTACAGGCGCCCGAAGCCCGAAAATCTTGAGCACAGTCTACAGGTCATATATATGAAGGGATTTCATTGTAACTTCATAGGATCACTCCAGATGATGCCCAGATGAGAATGTCCCCTTTTAGTTGCGATCATTCAACCTTGATGGCTGCCCATGCCCGAAGCCCGAAAACTTTTAGCACAGTCTTCAGGCCATATTTATGAAAGGATTTCATTGTAACTTGGTAGGTTGACTTCATATAATGTCTAGATGAGAACAGCCCCTTTTGGACACGATTGGGCAAGTGTGACGGCTAAAGGGGCACAAAGCCCGAAAACCTTTAGCACAGTCTACAGGTCATATTTATGAAGGGATTTCATTGTAACTTGGTAGGATGACTCCAAATAATGTCTACATGAGAACGTCCCATTTTGATCTCAATCACTCAGCCTTGATGGGTGCCCGAGCCCAAAAATCTTTAGCATAGTCAAAAGGTCATATTTATGGAAGGATTTCATTGTAACTTGTTAGGCCTCACAAAGTAGATCTTCTGTTTCTCAGGCCATTTTTTGTAAAATTGCATGCGGTCGGGCGTTTTTTTATTTTATTTTTTATTTTTGTAATTATTTCTTTACCATTAAAATGTTCATGTTCTTGGTTTGTTTTATGTTTTAGGCCTCATAATCTACAGAATAGCATGGGTTGTGGTGTATTACATCCCTTGAGTGCAAGAAGGCTTTGCAATGCTAAAGCATTGCAAAGCCTTCTTGCACTCAAGGGACAATTTTATTAACTTGGGTAAAATATCAGACATAAACCATTTCATTTTGATTTTTTTAAGTTTGGGTTGGTTATAAAAAGAGAGCATGCGGCAGCCAAAAGGACCATACGGGAGGGCCTGAGAAACAGATTTTTATTTTTTTTAGGCCTTAGGTTGACTCCATATAATGCCTAGATGATGACATCACCTTTTGGTCGTGATTGGTCAACTGTGATGGCTACAGGCGCCTGAATTCCGAAAATCTTGAGCACAGTCTACAGGTCATATTTATGAAGGGATTTCATTGTAACTTCATAGGATCACTCCAGATGATGCCCAGATGAGAATGTCCCCTTTTGGTTGCGATCATTCGACCATGATGGCTGCCAGAAGCCCGAAAACCTTTAGCACAGTCTTCAGGCCATATTTATGAAAGGATTTCATTGTAACTTGGTAGGTTGACTTCATATAATGTCTTGATGAGAACGTCCCCTTTTGGTCGCGATCATTCAGCCTTGATGGCTGCCCGAGCCCAAAAACCTTTAGCATATTCTATAGGTCGTATTTATGGAAGAATTTTATTGTAACTTGTTAGGTTGACTCCATATAATGCCTAGATGATGACATCACCTTTTGGTCGTAATTGGGCAAGTGTGACGGCTATAGGGGCCTGAAACCCAAAAACCTTTAGCACAGTCTACAGGTCATATTTATGAAGGGATTTGGTCGCGATCATTCAACCATGATGGCTTCCCGAGCCAAAAAGCCAAAAAAAAAGGGATTTCATTGTAACTTAGTAGAATGACTCGGTATAATGTCAAGATGAGGATGTTCCCTTTTAGTTGCAATTGGTCTACCGTCATGGCTACAAAGGCCTGAAGCCCGAAAACTTTCAGCACAGTCTAAAGGCCATATTTATGAAGGGATTTCAATGTAACTTGATAGGATGACTCAAATTGAAATAATTTCACTGTAACTTGGTAACTTTCATTGACATACGTTAACTGTGAGGGCCATATACATTAACTGTGAGGTCATATTAACCCACCCCTCAGCTCTTTAGTACCATGTACACCTCATATTATTTTTCTTAAAAACATAGCATACAGAGAACAGAAATGAACATATTCCCAATTATCACAATTCTTGTCTTATTTCATAATCCTTTCATAAACATTGAACATTATCCTTTTCATCAAACACAACACACAGACAAGTTAAGCTACAGTGTCATTGACACTTTCATTATCCCTTCCCACAAGGGGGGGATAAAGCACAGAGCTCGCTCCATCTGTCTATCTGTCAGTCCATCCGTCAGTCTGTCCGTTCGTCAGTCCATTTGTCTGTCCTAACTTTTTTTATGCCATAACTTAAACAAAAGTTAACAGATTTTAATTCTTTTCAGTACATGTCTCTAGGCCAAGTTTGATGACCAAAATCCTCCAATGAAAATTGTTGTAGTTATTGCCCTGCCCTGCCCTGCCCTGCCCCCGCCAATTAGGCATTTTTTTCTTCCTTTCCTCCAATATTCATTTTGAACTATTTACAGTCACTACATGCGTAACTTTTTTTTAAACTCACATACTCCTCACACACCCCCACACACATACATGTCACTTAAGCAATTATTCCCAAAATGCATTTTGAATGATTGGGAATTATTACATGCAAAAAAGAAAATTGACTCCTATAGCCCAACATTGCTTTATGTACTGTATCTTTAATCCTTTACCTAACACAAGTTGAAGCCAGCATTACAAACTATTTTTCTGAAACATCAGATTTATGGCCTATTAAGCTCATCAAGCTTGTTCCATTAATAGGTCATGAGGTATGTTTTGGAGTACAGAAATGAAAAAATAAAAATTGAATAGCAAATTTTGTACACCACGAGTGCAGGTATGGCAGGTATGGCAGATTCGTTATGTAAACGGTTAACAAAAAATGGCTCTAACTGTTTTGTGTCTTAGCATTGCCATTGCTGGGACAGTTGGGCTGTATGCATGACATCACTCTAGTTTTGTTTTTATTTTTTTAAACTTTTAACCTCAATTCCTATTTTCTCCCGAATAGTGCTCAGTGACAACCGTTGAGCCAAATGTATCGCAGCTTAAAATACCAATATAATCCTGCTGTCAAGACTTCTTAACTTGTTGAGTGCTAGAAGCCACTACAAGGGCTTTCAAAAAATGAGGATACCAGAGCAAAAGCCAACACTTTCCTTGCTTATATTTCATATTCATTCAAACACAAATAATATTTTGTTTGTATAAATTTGTTTTATTACAAATTATTGGAGAGTGCCTGTGGAGAGTTTTTAATAACAAATTCAGACCACCAAAAATAATCTACCCCTCAACCGGATAATCACAAATGTGAAAAATATCGTTTTATGCCCCCCCCCCCCCCCCCCCCCGACTAGGGTCGGGTGGCATATAGTGATTGAAGTGTCTGTGTGTGTGTCTGAGCCAATAACTCAACAACTGATAGGGCCACATTCATCAAACTTCACACAATTATAAAGGACCATGGGAGGATGTGTCACACACCATAGCCGGGTTTGTACCTTCAAGTTCAAGGTCACACTAAAAATCGGTCAATATTCGTGTCTCAGCCATAACTCGGAAACGAATCATAGTACAATTGTTAAACTTTTTACAAATGTTAAGGACAGTCAGAAGGTGTCTTGCATATAATATTTTCTGCCTCATCTGCAAGGCGAAAGTCACAAGTGGGGGGGGAGGGGGGGGGGGCATGAGTTACCTTGGTAACATTCTTCTTCTTTATTTGTACTTTATGACGTTTGAGAATTTTGAATGGTTTGAGACTAGGTCATGATCCAGGTGCTGTTGTCTTTCTGCTTACCTCACTGCAACACTTGAATCTCATCTATTGAAAAAGAAATATGAGAAGATTGTCTCAGGGATGCTATTTTTTTTTTTTTTTTATGCAATCTTGATTTCAGACTATTTTATTGATGAAATCTTGACCCACTAGTGTAAGTATGTCGCAACTGTATCGCTGTCTGGACAAGAAAAAGACAGCTTTTGTGATTACAGTATGGTATTTCATGTAATTGCTCTGCCCTCGTTTGTTAAAATATATGGGTGACACATGTTGTATACTAAATTGGCATTTTCTATCCCCTGAAACAGGGGTGCGGTGGCTCAGTGGTTACAACATTTGACTTGAAACTGAAAGGTCCACGGTTCTAATGTACTAAACAAATAAACATACTAACTCCTCACAAGCAGAGTTAGCATTGGTTGAAGACAAGTGCACCATCGGCATGCAGTATGCTTAAGTACACAGTGCCACCATGTGGGCAATCGGGATGAAGTGCCTTACCCAAGGACACAACTCAGTTACCCCTGGCAAGGATCAAACTGTGGACCTTTTTGTTTTGAAGTCCAATTCCGTAACCACTGAGGCACAGCACCACACTCTGAACTATACGTTTTGTGAGATGATGAAGATGACTGATACCAAGCTATATTCCTTTGAAAAAGATTCAAGAGGAAACGAATCAGGCAGCCTACTTCGATTCAAACTGAATGTCCACTTAACATTTGAAATCAAATTGAATCTCAAAGCGTTGTAGGGCCCTAAATAAAATATTTTGAAATCAAGGCTGAATCAAGAAAAACAATCGAACAGCAGACTTTTGGTTTTGAAGTCCAATTCCGTAACTACTGAGCCACCGTGCTCCGAACTATGCTTTTTGTGAGACGATGAAAATGACTGATACCAGCTATATTCCTATGAAAAAGATTAATGAGGAAACAAATCAGGCAGCCGATTTCGAATCGAATTGAATATCAACTTGAAGATTTGAAATCGAATTGAATCTCGAAGTTTTGCAGGGCCCTAAATAAAATATTTTGAAATCAAGACTGAATCAAGAAAAACAGACAAAAATAACATTTAGGCCTAAAAAAATAAAAAATCTGTTTCTCAGGCCCTCCCGCATGGTCCTTTTGGCTGCCGCATGCTCTCTTTTTATAACCAATTTAAACTTAAAAAAAATAATAATTAAATGGTTTATGTGTGATATTTTACCTAAGTTAAAAAATTTGATGAATTGGTCCCTTGAGTGCAAGAAGGCTTTGCAGTGCTTTAGCATTGCAAAGCCTTCTTGCACTCAAGGGATGAAATACACCACCACCCATGCTATTCTGTAGATTATGAGGCCTAAAACTTGAACCAAAAACATGAACTTTTGATGGCAAAGAAGTAATTACTGAAATAAAAAAACGCTCGCCCGCATGCAATTTTACAAATAATGGCCTGAGAAACAGAAGTTCTACTTTGTGTGGCCTTAGATGCATTTTTTTTTTTTCAACAGGTGAGATTGTACAAAATAAGGGGCAGGAAAGTGGACCAAAAAGTTTGACCTGATTGTGGTCAACATGTCGTCAAGGGTCAGTTGAAATTAGGGCCTTGCAAAGCTTTGAGGTTCGATTTTGAAATCAGCTTTCCGGTTTGTTTCTTTTCGCAGGAATATAGCTTAGTATCAGTCATCTACGTTGACTTGCAAAACATCAAGTTCAGATGGAAGTTGTGTACAAATAATTTTGAAAAAAGACTAGTTGTAATTTCTGCCATATTAACATAAATAGCATCTGTATCTACAGTTCAGCCACCATGGACTGGTAATAATCCACATGTGGGCAGTGATGTCTGCGCATACGTTTACCAGGTTATAAAAATCCTCATCAGCAATATTTTAATTAATGAAGCACCGGGTTATAAAATTTTGCATAAAAGTCAGCCATATTCTTTTTACCCGAAAGACATTTTATTGGAAGTATTAACTGATGTCGGAGCTATTTTCATAGTAACTAAACATAAAATCAACAGCTAAAAAAATGTTGGAGTAAATAATTCAAGTCCAACATCTTTAGTCTTACACTACAGTGGAACAGATGACAGCTGCCAACAAAGAATATTCTTTCAAAATGATTTTTTTTTTTTTTACTTAGAATCCTGATAGAGGGCAATTCTCTGGAAAACAACACTGGAGGAAAAATGTTACTTTTAATTCTTACCTGAAGTAACAAATGGGTAATCAAAATGACTGTTTTGTTGCCATGATTAGAGTACACGCCATTAATTCTCAGGTGTACTTGCTCCTGAAGAATGTTTGTTACAAGGTAGTAAATAAAACTTGAATGCTTTACTTGTACCTTGAAGTGTGATCTGTAAGAATTAAATACTCATTGACCCCTCTCGGGAACTCTGGGAAGTGAAGCAGTGCTTGTTTACTGTGGTAAATAAGCTCTGTTTCACTGGTAAAATAGGACCCAGTCACTAATACTTGGGGTTTGAGTCCTCTAAAATAGGCAACATGGGGTATAAACGATTGACGGACCTTGACTTTATCCCCATGTTGTCATGATTAGCCATTGTGCAGAAGTATGTGACCTTAAACACCAATAAATAAATAAATAATACTCATTTGGATTGTTTGTAGAATTTTTCCTTTATAAATAAATTATGTAAAAACATGTTTTTCTCCACTTTAGTGAGTTGTATACATGTGAGAAAAATATATAATGGAGCAATCATTTAGTAGCTCTTGGAGCTCTGTCTAACTAGATATAATGGATTAAATGTCTGTCAGGGCTTTGTTGCTGCTGGGGGAAATAGATTCATGCCGCGTATTCAGCCAAAACTCAAGGAGTGTTGCCTGAATATGTGCATGAACGTATGTCTCGCTGTAAGTTGGGGTGGTTCTTATCCTGGTAATTGTTGTTTTCAGTGAACCCCTGTTGATTCATGCTTTTTGATGACAATTTTAATACAAAAACATATAAATAAATATGGTAATTTATGAATTACATAGAATACAATGAGTATGAAAAACAAAACGTCAATCACCCCTTACCCACACAGTTTTTGAGTCACTTGCGGACCCACATACTCTGCTGTCGCTGGTTTTTTCTCCTTCTCGCTGGTTCTTGTTCTTTGGTCGCCTCTTCACTTCACCCTTTCATGGCCACTAATGTATTGTCACTTTATCCGAACACCTTTGCTCTAACAAGTGACGGAATGTCACTCTACCACAGCCATCGCACGGCCAATAAAGTATTGTCACTTCACTATATCGCATTCCCTTGATGCTTTTCACTCAAGCACCAATGGGGTTAAACGTTCCCCTACGTTTATCTCAGAATAATGTTCATACAGGCAAAGCCTACTCTGTCTACGTATGGCTTGCCTTCTAAAACAGGTAATGCCGTTTACCTAAATGCGAATAGCTCCCTGAGCTTGTACTTCATGTTTCTGATCCTATTCTCATATATGGCCACCGACTTGGCCCGCGACTGCTCCTATTCTAAATATGAGCTCTGTGGCCCACCTACATCACAACGTGCCTATACTTTCGCACCGACTCGGCACCTCCTCTAACCTATAGCATGGGACATCCCCATCGACTCACAATGACCCGCAGCCTTACACACCTTCAGACTGCAATGAATTTTTTGAGAAACCCCCTGATTTTTATTTTCATAGCCAGACCATAAATTTTCATTTTACTTGCTTCTCTTGAACTTGGCCGCTTAGATCTATCTTAATTTAATACTCGCTTTAAAGTTTCTTTGAAAGACTCATATTTTGGCATGCCCTGACATTTCGGTGACAGGCTAGATGCGTAATATGGGTGTGTGTCCAGAACATGTGCGATGTACTGTTTTCAACACAATTACCTGTTAACTGGCCATAATCACACAGATAAAGACTTGCAGGAGAACACTGTCTCTCTCCAGACCCGTGGTAATGGACATAAAATTTCACGCTTAATTAGCAGTGCTTGAATTATTGCTGGTCTGTTGAAGTGACAAATCGGTTTACGGGGTCTGTCATATACCTATCTTTACACTTTATATTTAGCCCGAGTGAGAAAGTTTATCGAAAATATATACACTTTTAAACAACAAAATCGAAAATCCAAGCTATCACCTTGACAATGTCTCTGTTGGATGCACTGGGCCAAATAAACAAGGGGAATTCTGTGATTGTCAGGATAATTACTCAACATATTACAAGATGTTTTATTCAATTAACAGAAGTTTTCTGCATAACTTGTATTCAATTAACAAGGTTGCATTTGTACTAAAGATATGGTAAATGGTTTTGTATTTGAAAGTTATTTTCAGTTAACAGGGTTATTCAGTTAAAAGGTATGAAATTAAGTTGACTCTGCTAGCCTTGCATTTGTCTCTGTAGGAGTGTAATATGTGGTCAGAATGTGTTCCTTGTAAGCTGGTCATAGAGCACATTCTTTCAGATTTTTAGCTCACCGAAGGGAGCTCAACTTATCACTTGCCGTCCGTCGTCATCCATCGTCTGTCGTTGTGAACATTTTTCAAACGACTTCTCCTCTGAAACCACTGGTCCGATTTTCACGAAACTTCAGGTGCATGTTCATTACTATATGGCAATTCATGTTTGTTCAAATGAAATGGCCACGTCCCTTGGGGGCTCTGTATGGGGCATAACTCTGATAGCACCGTATGAATTATAGAAAAATTATTAAAAAACCTTCTTCTCCAGAACCAGTGGGCAGAATCTTTTGATACTTGGTATGCAGCATCTTGGTATGGGTTTGATTCAAGTTTGTTCAAATCGGCCCCCTGGATTCATATGTGGGCTCACTATAGAAGCCCAAATTCGAACTTAGTGCATTTCAGGCAAATTTCTTAAAAAATCTTCTTCTCCAGATCCAGCAGGCAGAATCTTTTGATATTTGGTATGCAACATTGTGGGGTGGATCTGATTCAAGTTTGTTCAAATTGACCCCCTGGATTCATGTTTGGGCTCAGTATAGAAGCCTGAATTCGAACTTAGTGCATTTCAGGCAAATTTCTTAAAAAATCTTCTTCTCCAGATTCTGCAGGCAGAATCGTTTGATATTTGGTATGCGACATTGTTGGGTGGATCTGATTCAAGTTTGTTCAAATCGGTCCCCAGGGTTCATATTTGGGCTCAGTATAGGAGCCCAATTTGAACTTAGTGCATTTCAAGCAAATTTCTTTAAAAATCTTCTCAAGATCCAGCAGGCAGAATCTTTTGATATTGGGTATGCAGCATGCTTAGGGGGTGAGATTCAAGTTTGTTCAAGCCAAGTCCCTGGGTTCATATTTGGGCTCACTGTGGTAGCCCGAATTATAACTTAGTTCAAAATGAGGAATTTTCTTTAAAAATCTTCTTCTTCAGATCCAGCAGTCAGAATGTTTTGATATTTGGTATGCAGCATCCTTAGGGGGGGGGGTGAGATTCAAGTTTGTTCAAGCCATGTCCCTAGGTCCATATTTGGGCTCACTTTGAGAGCCCGAATGATAACTTAGTTCAAAATGAGGAATTTTCTTTAAAAATCTTCTTCTTCAGATCCAGCAGTCGGAATGTTTTGATATTTGGTATGCAGCATCCTTAGGGGGTGAGATTCAAGTTTGTTCAAGCCATGTCCCTAGGTCCATATTTGTGCTCACTGTGGTTGCTTGAATTGTAACTTAGATCGAAATGAGGAATTTTCTTAAAAAATCTTCTTCATCAGATCCAGCAGTCAGAATGTTTTGATATTTGGTGTGTAGCATCATTAGGGGGGTGAGATTCAAGTTTGTTAAAGCCAAGTCCCTGGGTCCATATTTGGGCTCCCTGTGGGAGCCCGAATTATAACTTCGTCAATAGGAGGAATTTTTCTTTAAAAATCTTCTTCAGATTCATCAGTCGGAATGTTTTGATATTTGGCATGCAGCATCCTTAGGGGGTGAGATTCAAGTTTGTTCAAGCCAAGTCCCTGGATTCATATTTGGGCTCACTGTGGGATCCCGAATGATAACTTAGTTCAAAATGAGGAATTTTCTTTAAAAATCTTCTTCTTCAGGTCCAGCAGATGAATGCTTTTGATATTTGGTATGCAACATCCTTTGGGGGGTAAGATTCAGGTTTGTTCAAGCCATGACCCTAGTTCCATAAAATTTATCTCTCATGACTACATTCCTTTGTAGTGTTGATGAACCATGTCTAACTGAATGTGACCCCCAAATACTTCTTTGAACCACTTTGGCCGGTGAGCGTTTAAGGCTCCTTGGGGCCTCTTGTTTTGATTTTGCAGACGTTCAGACAAGATGTTTTAATGTAATTTCTCCTTGAGAATTGTTTTTAAAGTCAGTGCAAGCAGTGTTCTGTTGTTTCTAAGAGAAACAAATTTATACACCAAGTTTTAAAAAGTATCATTTTGTGTTTCAGATTTGATTTTGCAATATTGTATTTCTGAAATCTCCATCTGTTGTTGACAATATGTTGCAACCAGATAGCAGTCTGATCAAGAAAAAGACTTGTTGTGGCAATTGCCATACTGTAATGATCATGTTACAAAAGGTGGTCACTTGAAACCCTTTACCCAATGCAGACGATATCAAAATTTATAACTGTAAATATTATTTTTTCAAATTTTTAAAAAATTTCAACAAAATCATATCATGTGACCCTCATTGGAATGAGCTCAACAAGCTCGTTCCAATAAGGGGTCACATGGAATGGTTTTGATGCAATTTTTTTTTAATAATTTTTTTTTCAGCTGCTGAATTTATATATTTCATGGACGGATGTGGATAATTCATTAGGTAAAGTGTTAAGAATCTCAAAATGAATTTAACCCTTTACCTAACATGAAAACCCTGCCTGTGCTGCGGTGCAGAGTTCAGAGTTACGATGTTGGAGAGCTGACAGCTGCTCGTCGTTGCTCGGTGGTTCTCTCTGGGTACTCCGGCTTCCTCCACCCGTAAAACTGTCACGGTCACGATTAGCCATTGTGCATAAGTATGTGACCTTAAACACCAATAAATAAATAAATAAATATAACCGAACATGAAAAGCAGACGACACTTACAAACAAAATTCTTGAATAACTATTTTTTTCATTTTTTGTCTCAAAAACATAGGTTATGACCCCTCTTTGGAATGAGCTCGACGAGCTCGTTCCAATGAGGGATCATAACCTATATTTTTGAGACAAAAAATGAAAAAATAATGAAAATTAATTGGCGATTTTTATGAATAGCGCTGGCCGGTTTTGGCCGTTACGTTGGGTAAAGGGTTAAGAAATTTAGTAGTCGGTATTGAAATTCTTGTATTTTAAGGCACAAACCAATAGAACCATCTCACAGGACAAAGTTTATAGTGACTCTCGATGGTGTAGATGACAAGTATGATGAGTTGGAAGGTCAAGAATCCACAAAAGGAGAAATTGATTTTGAAAATTATGCAGTTGAATTTGAACCTGAACCTGAGCTAGAATTGGAAACACAACCCACTCCAGTTCCAAATAAAGTGCCAAAGAAAATTAGGCTACCACGCATCCAGCCCCTTTCTATTAACATCAATTCTACATCAGATGGTAAGTATTTTTTTTCACATTTAGTTATACATTGTACATCCATCAAGTATGATTACATAACAGTCTGGTCTCTTATCAATAGAAAAAACTCAAACCAGATCTTTAGACCATCTGCCATTTACACTTTCCCAAGAATTTGGAATGCTTTAGACAGTACAATTCATAATATGTCTAATAGGAAACTGTTTAGGAAAACTCAAACTTCCAGGACCCTATCGTCATATTCAAGTGATGTTCACTGCAATAATCTCTACTGTCCTAATTGCATACTGTGATTCCAAAGGTGGATATTTGTTTATTTATTTATTTATTTATTTATTTATTTATTTATTTATTTATTGGTGTTTCAAGGTCACATATTTCTGCACAATGGCTAATCATGACCATGACAGTTTTACGGCGAGCAACTGTCAGCTCCCCAACATACCAACTCCACACAAACAGGGTTGTCATTGGTTGAAGACAGGTGCACCATCGACATGCAGTACGACTTAGTACACAATGCCACCATGCCCCGACGTGGACAATGGGGTGAAGTGTCCTTGCATAAGGACACAATGTGATTGTCGCAGGTGGGATTCGAACTGAGGTCATCTTGGCTTGCAGCCTGCACCTCTACCTACTGAGCCACCATGCCCCCAAAATGGATAGTTATTCTTCCCAAGCTACAAGAAGAATATCAGTTAATTTTGTATATTGGCATTGCATTGTGATGTATCCAGTCTGGAAACCCTGTCTTGCCTAACTGCTTGCCTCGTCCACTTCACTGCGTACTAAAAAATGACTGTATTTGATTGAAATTTTTTTTTTAAAATGGTCGCTGGGTTAAGACTTTAAATCCATTTGCAGAAATTAGTTGTGTTTTGCATGACAAGTAATGGAATAGGAATACCACCTGCATTTTCATTTCTTCTGTGTTTGTGTTTTTGTTATACTATAACTGATAACATAAGAAGATATATTTTCTTTAGAAGAAGAAGATTCACCAAAAAAGAAGAGAGAAGGCGCTACTGCTGTACCTCAACAGAATGTAGAAGAAACTCCATTGTTGAGAGCAAAAATGTCTGAGAGATGTAAATTCTGGCCAGCTTGTGTTAACGGTAATGCTTGTCAGTATCATCACCCCACAGTCCCTTGCAAGTGAGTATAAATAGAAATAAATACTTTCAGCACTACAACAGGCATGCAGATTTAAGGCCTATCAAAAACAATTCTTGTTTTTCATGCAGTTTTCTTACCATTTTATAATGAGGGGGGAGAGGTTTTTTATGCCCCCTGACTTAGGTCAGGTGGCATATAGTGATTGAAGTGCATGTGTGTCCATCAGTGTGTGTGTGTGTGTGTGTCCGAGGTTCGTACCTTCAAGGTCAAGGCCACATTTCAAGGTCACACTAAAAATTGGTCAATATTCATGTCTCAGCCAAAACTCAGAAACGAATCATAGTACAATTGTTAAACATTTTACAAATGTTAAGGACAGTCAGAAGGTGTGTCGCGTATAATAGTTTTCGCCGCATCTGCAAGGTGGAGGTCACAAGGGGCAGTGGGGGGGGGGGGGGGGGGGGAGGGGGGGCATGTGTTACCTTAGTAACATTCTTCTTGTTTCTTCCTTTTTTATATCCCCCAAAACAGTCCCTGGCAACTGTTTGATTTATGAATTTAACTCCTCACCCTGAGTCACTAATCTGAGTCCTCTCGTTCTCCTAGGGAAATGATTTCCTTGACAAATGAAACTGCATATGGCAATTAAAAATTATGGGATGTTATTTTCAAAGAAAAAGTCATGGCACTTCATCGGTTTACCTTGTGTGTGCTGTCTATTTTTTGTGATTTTTAATCAAAATAAGAAAATAACACTACATGTTTACAAGAAATTTTTTTCTTTATTGGAGTTTAATAACACTTTTGACAGCCCCGGTCATCTTGTGTCAGACAGTTTTACAGGTGGAGGAAGCCGGAGTACCCAGAGAGAACCATTGAGCTACTGCGAGTAACTGTCCAACTCCCCAGCGTACTCCACAGAAGCAGAGTAACCATTGGTTGAAGACAAGTGCACCATCGACATGCAGTATGCCTTAGTACACAGCACCACCCCCACATGGGCAATTAGAATTAAGTCCCTGGCCCAAGGACACAATGCAGTTATCCCTGATGGGGATCAAACCGTGAACCTTTTGGTTTGAAATCCATAACCACTGAGTCACCACACTCCCTTTGTTTACAAGAAAAATGCATTATTAAAATATTGGTTTCATTTGATATTGATTTAGTGAATAAATAAATTTTATTAGATTGTTAATCACCAAAATATAACTGCCTTGTCAACGGTTTACAAAGCCAGTTTCAGCCTCCATTGTAAAAATTTCTTCCCCAATAAATTACTAACTTGGATAATCTTTCCTCCTGATGTTAATGATGCCCCTTCAGTTTTGAGTTCATTGTTATTGGGGAAACTTAAACACTTGCAGGTAAACTTTTTGATAGCATGCTCAAGGGCCTCCTGGGACAATTGCAATGCATGCATAAATCCCAAATGTAGCATGTGGCTTAATGTGCACCTGGGTTTGCAAAATTGAAGGACTCATTCAGCACCTATTATTATCTTAACTTGACAAAGTCAAGATAAGCTATTGCCATCATGCGTGTGGAAGTCTGTTCACATTTTCCTTTAACACAGGCTACACCTCGTAGTTCTTGTCTGGTCATCACAAAATTTCATATGGAGGTTTGAGGTCATGTCTAGATGAGAACATCCCCTTTTGATTGCAATTGGTCAACCGTGATGGCTGCCCAAGCCCAAAATCCGAAAACCTTTAGCACAGTCTACAGGTCGTAATTATGTAGTGATTTCATAGTAACTTGGTAGGATGATTCCAAATAATGTCTAGATGAGAACGTCCCCTCTTGGTAGCGATCATTCAACTGTGATGGCTGCCCGAGCCCAAAACACAAAAACCTTTAGCATAGACTACAGGTCGTATTTATGAAGAGATTTCATACTAACTTGGTAGGATGATTCCAGATAATGTCTAGATGAGAACGTCCCCTTTTGGTAGTGATCATTCAGCCATTAAGTCTGCCCAAGCCCAAAACCCAAAAACGTTTAACATAGACTACAGGTCATATTTATAAGGGATTTCATTGTATCTTTGTAAGATGACTCAGTATAATGTCTAAATGAGGGCGTCCCCTTTTGGTTGCGATCGATCAACCGTGATGGCATTTGGTCATGCCCGAGTCCCGAAAACCTTTAGTACAGTCTACAAGTCGTATTTATGAAGGGATTTCATTGTAACTTGATAGGATGACTCATTTTGGAATAATTTCACTGTAACTTGGTAACTTTGGTTGACATACATTAACTACCCCTCAATTCTTTATTACAATCTACACCTCAAATTATTTTTATTGAAAACATGGCATACAGGGAACAGAAATTAACATATTCTCAATTATCACAATTCTTGTCGTATTTCATAATCCTTTCATAAACATTGAACATTATCCTTTTCATCAAACACAACACACGGTCAAGTTAAGCTACAGTGTCATTGACACTTTCATCATCGTGATGTAGCTATCACGTGATTGAGATTTTCATTGGCTTTGCATGAAATATCTACTAAAATTTGCAACATTTGTAATTATATAATCACACTATTTTTGTTTTCTATTTTCAGAACATTTCCAAGTTGTCAGTTTGCTGAGAAATGCTTATACATACATCCCAACTGTAAATTTGATTCAAAATGTTCTCGTGCGGATTGTCCTTTTACCCATGCCAGTAAACGAAACATGAACTCAACAGTTGTCCAGACAGGTAAGGCAGTTTCTTGCTTTACCCTTGAGGAAAATTCCATTACACCAGAAAAATTACCCAATAAAACAGATTATATTAACCCCCTGCACACTAATGTCGAAATATCTGAAGTTCAGGGTGCAATTTTTTCCCATAATTTAACTAGAAATTTAACCAATTCAGTCTTGTTTGACAGAGCTCATTGAGCTCTGTCAAACAAGATTGAATTGGTTAAATTCCCAGTTGCATTATGGGAAAAATGGCTACTTGAAATCTGGTTATTTTTACATCAGTGTGCAAGGGGTTAAATTTTTTGGCATTTTTTAATTTATAAAAACTGAAGAATGTTTGAGTTTTTAGCTCAACTTTGACGAAGTCAAATTTGAGCTATTGTCATGGCCCGTCGTTTGTCGTCCGTCTGTCCGTCCGTCCGTCTGTCCCTCTGTCCGTCTGTCCGTACGTCAACAATTGGCTATGGCTCGGGCTAGAGGTCGTATTTATGAACCGATCTTTACGAAACTTCTTGTGTACCTTTGTTATGACCCTGGGACGGGAACGAGTGTTTTTAGGTGTGGTCCGAAATTCAAGATGGCTGCCAGTGGCCATTTTGTACCGATGATGCAAAAATCAGTTTTTTGTACAGAACTTCTGTATGAAAGTTCTGATTTGAATAAAGTTCTGTATAAATGTTTAGTACCATGGGATACATCACATATAATACAGGTTTTTTTCTCGTGCGTAAATTATGCAAATTAGACTGACTTTGATTTATTTAGTGTTACTTTCAGAGCTGTAAGTGCCAAGCTGCTATGGCTCGGGCTAGAGGCCGTATTTATGAACCGATCTTTACGAAACTTCTTGGGTACCTTTGTTATGACTGTGGGACGAGAACGAGTGTTTTTGGGTGCGGTCCGAAATTCAAGATGGCTGCCAGCTGCCATTTTGTACCGACGATGCAGAAATCTGTTTTTTGTACAGAACTTCCATATGAAAGCTCTGATTTGAATAATTTTTTGTATGAGTGTTTAGTACCATGGGATACATCACATATAATACGGGTTTTTTTCTCGTGCGTAAATTATGCAAATTAGACTAACTTTGATGTGTTTTGGTGTTACTTTCAGCACTGTAAGTGCAAATGCCAATACGCCTCGGGCTAGAGGCCGTATTTATGAACCGATCTTTACGAAACTTCTTGGGTACCTTTGTTATCACCGTGGGACGAGAACAAGTGTTCTGGGGTCCGGTCCGAAATTCAAGATGGCCGATGGCAGCCATTTTGTACGAAATTTGATGCAATCAGATTTTTGCACAGAACTTCCTTATGAAAGCGCTGATTTGAATAATTTTTTGTGTGAATG